>AP027102.1:23665502-24865502 GCA_028142955.1 Pinctada fucata | reverse complement strand
CATTTGTAAGTGGAGCCAAAGTTGTCGATGAAATTAGATAAAACCCTACTTAAAGTATTACTAACAAAATTAAGAATCACTAACAAACAACGTAATTGGCGCCATGAATTAATTTCGCCTCTCTGAAGGAGCTGATAAGATAAGGCGTAAAATCTGCCCTGAAAAAGTAAAATTTTCGAAATGGGACCTTCAGGAAAATTCTTTCAATCAATTGATGCCAGTTATTGGTTTCATCATAATCATAATCTTTCCTATATAAATCAATGGAAAATGGAAAAGTTTTTTTATAAAATGCCCTCCCCCCCCCCCCCTAGCTACAGAATGCCACTTTTACAGAAGGTGTATATCACTAATAAACATCTTTTGACAAAGTGGGGTTCTGTGGCTAAGGGGGGACGAAGCCCCAGATGCGAAAAACAAAAAGGGAGGGTGAGGAAGGGAGGGGGGACTTTTTACGAATCTGTGTTTTAGGCCATAATATAAGCAAACTTTCGTTTTTCCCCCTCCAAGGTTAGGGTTGCGACTACAGGGAGATAACTCTATTTTCATGTCACATATTTGAAACCGACATAAACGATACATGGTATAAGCTCAGATTGTTACATTATTTTAGAAATAAAATACTCCTTGAAACTTTCATTGCTGAATGGATATTTTTGGGAAAAATGCATATTTTTCAATGAAAAATCGCCGAAAATAGGAAAAAATTTGTCATTTTCGTATGAATTCTGCTACCAAAGATTCAAACATCAGAGTATTTACTATCGATTATACTCTTTAAAAGTGAGATAATTAGAAATTCGAACTTCAAGTTAAACTCTATGTTTTTGGGTCAAAATGTTGATTCTTTTGCAGAAATTATTGTGCTATTTATAGAAGCAGTCATTTTGCTCAAAAACTAATTCGGTTACATATTGATATGACTGCTTTAGGATAAAGCAATACCATAGATATATATGTAGAAGAAAATTGATGTGGTATTCTCGTAAATAACAAAATGTTAGAATAGGCCAAAAAAGGACGTTTATAGCCAAAAACGAGACGGGTAAATTTTGATTTTTTGGTCTGAATAGTTAGAGATGATGTTCCTCTACATATGAACTTATCCATCTTTCTTCTACCTCATTTCTTTTAAAAGTCGCCACCCTGACCTTAAAGTGATTCATTTATTTATTCTAAACATGTTCACATGAAATGCACAAGATTTTGGAATGAAATAAAGAAGAGCGTGCTGTTTATTTCTACACAGTGTGTATTTCTCGGTAAAATGTTTTACTTTATAGCCAATTAATACAAAATACAACTGTATTTCAGATTCAAGATTTTAATATGTATGGATAAAGTTGAGACCAGTCTTTTTAGTTTGATTTCTAGTACCTGGTTTAGACTTAAACTATGTTTTAAAGTTTATAGATATCCATATTAACCAGATAGTTCTTAATTTCCAACGTTTTTTTTTTTTATCAATATTAGCTTCTTTTCAACATGGCTATCCCCTAATCTTTGGACTGTAATTAAGTATCTTGAAATGAACTTACCAAAATAAAAGTTGTATGTCACTTTAATAGTGATCAAGTTTTTCTTGCGTATAGATCATTGTGTAGAAGAAATATTTGATGAGATTCAGGGCTTAATGCAGCCCTTGTCTTATCAGCTCCTTACTCTAAATAGCTTGATGTTCTAAAGAGGAGGGCTTGGGGGCGCACATCCCCCCTTAAAATCGTCAAAGTAATGTACTTTTGGAGGTCCAGAATTTTATGTTTAGACTAAATTTCTTGCAGTCTTGAGTCGAATTTGAAAAAGTATCTTAACGATAAAAATCCATCGCTAAGCTTGACCAAATTATGTGAATAACTAAAATTATATATAATCCCTTCCTTACCTCAACTTTACTTTTTGACGGGTCTGTTTCTGATACTATGTACTATGAAAGTCAATATACCATTATTCAAAGTGGGTGGGATTTTGGCGCAACCCTCCCCCTCCCCCAATAAAATTTACGCTGACTCGTTTCGCTCGCCAGATACGCTTTCTATCATATCGCTTCTACAAAATGGGGGTGTCACCAGCATGTTATTTTTCTAATGATGATACTTCATTTATATATACTGTATATATTAACAGCACAATAAGATAAGTAGTTCGCTCTAAACCCACTAGAGGGGGACGTAAGGTAGCCCAGGGACTCTTTGCCTTTTTGACATTCATGATCTTGCCCCCAGTTAACTTAAATCCTGTATCAGCCCCTGTGAACCACTTATAAAGATTAATTTGCATGTCTGGCTCACCGAATTCTTATGTCAAGAAAGCTGTTCTTTGTCTTTACATACTTTGTTGCAGTATTGAGTTTGAAACAAGGTTCACACCCATTGAGTGTTTCTGTTTGTTGGTCTGAAAACCATATCAAGTGTTCAGTGCGAGAATGAAATATATTGTAAATGGTGCTTTTAAACTGCATGCGCTGTATTAATTAGTTTTGTTTAAACATATTTATTCTAATATCACAAAATACAATTCAAGTAATAGTATAATTAGGTGGGATGGAAAAGGAAGTTGAAGAATACTCTTCTTGTATTAATTAAAAAAAAGAAACAAGGGAATCGTTCTATATACGTATATGCGGGTCTAAAATGCCAATGTATATTAAAGCATGAAATCCCACGAAATTCTAACTATTCTTTATGCGATATGTTGATTTTTAGCATTTGTCCTATCGTTGAAAAGGTCTGTAAAAAGACCTTGCTAGTATGTGCTGCTCATGTATACGTATTAATCATAGTTATGTATTATAATTTTATTGTAATCATTCTACAATACCTTGTCGATCCTGTCTAGTGTATCACATACATGTACTAACAGTATGATATGATACATTTTGTAAAATAATATTCTTGCTGAAAGATGCATATGTGTGGATAATTTTGCCTTTTTGTTTGAATCTCATATAAATGGCTTAAAATCCATATTTAATGTTTGGTGGTACATATATTATACATATTTGTATATTTCCCAATATTACCACACAGCAGAGATATTCTCTGGTCTTTCCGTATGGGGAACAAAGATGTATGGTCTGTTAGAATTGTAAACAATCAGATGTCAATAAACTTATATCGGATATTTCGAGAACATTTTCGTATTCCTCTTGTTACACATGATATGACCAGCAAGTACACCAATATGGGAAGATGGTTTACTTAACGCTGTGGAGAAAGAATATACGGAAAGCTATTAAAATCCAACATGAAAAATACCCTTTCCTGGTGTTTCTGATTTAGTATTCCTCATCAAAACATTATTGGAAAACAATGTTTTTGAATTTAGGCCATTTCTTGTTTTTATTCTGTTTTGAAATTGCAAAAGGTACCATCCAGCTTAGGAGAAAAACATAAAAGCATATACAAATATAGGATTTTGTGGTACTCAGATTATAACGAAAAACACCATGATATCAATTTAATTGAGCAAAGAGTCAAAGATACTTTCATACAAGATCTCAGATCAAATATAAACAACATGCCTAAATACAGTTTGTATTGCCATTTAGTTGATAATTTTTTGTCTACAATTTTATCTTACAAAATGGAAAGCCTAGGGAATTTATTACCATTTAGATTATCATGCAATGATTTAGAGATTGAAAGAGGAAGGTACACAAATGTCAACAAAAACGAATGCAGTATGAATGAGATTGAAGATAAATATCATTGATATACGGAAACGATACCTGAAGAAATGATATTTTCAAAATCCAAGCGTATTTAAATTGATTCAATTACTAAGTGTAAAAAATGTAAAGTAACTCAGAAAATTTGGAAATATTTGATAGAATATGAAAACCAAGCTTAGTGAGAGTAAGCATCCATATATGTCATCATAAATGTAAAACTGTATGTGCCAAATTGACATAAGGAAATAAAGTATTGAATTGAATTGAACGAAATAGTATGAGCATTTTCCATATCCGAAATTTTATGATTTTCAAGGTAAAAGATGAAATATTAAGTACAGTGTCTGATCCATGCTGCAAATTCATCTGCTCTTAAATGATTTTATTGATTTTGAAGACTTTAACATTCTAGAACTGAAACCTTTGCAAATCGAAATCGTTGTCAAAAACATTTGAAATTTTAAATAATGAGGCTACCTTAACACCCAAAACATATAATAATTTACGGTATTAAACCAACAAATAATGTTCAATTTCGATTAGAAGCTGCACTCTTTCCAATACTACAGCGGGACGTGTTTGTCCTTTAGCTAGGGCAGTTCAAGTTATATACATGTAATAGTTCACTGTGCCATAATAGTAGTAAGGGTTCTGGCACATAGTGCACGACCCGAATATTATGCTGACTGTATTTGATAGTGTACATCCATTGATTCATTTCATACTGCGTCTGACAAACACTTATTTTTTTCACAGACTGCTTTTTTATAGTCTTTGCCTTCTTGTAGCATCATTACTGGTATACAGACAGAGGAACACTTTTTTTAATGGTTACTGATCTTTGATAATGTTCAGCAACAAATTTATATGCCTGGTATTCCCTTCATAGAAAACGTTTGAATCAAGATATATGTTATGAACATTGATTGCACGAGTTACCTCTCTTTCAAAACCCTGTGTTACAGACAAACATATTCTGGAGATACCCCTCTTTGACTGTAAAAGATCTATAGTGTGGTCGTTTAGTATAGGCAAAATTTAACAAGAAAAAATATAGCAACATAAATTTGGCATTAATTTCAGAGAAAAAAATAAATATCTAGGAACATTTGCTTGGGTATGCAAACAAATTTAATTAGATATCTTGTATGAGTGTTATAAACATTGATTGCACGAGTCGCCTCTCTTTCAAAAACCCTGTGTTACAGACAAACATATTCTGGAGATCTACCCCTCTTTGACTGTAAAAGAGCTATAGTGTGGTCGTTTAGTATAGGCATAATTATGTCTCACCCCCCCCCCCCCCCATGGTGAGGAGACATATTGGTTTTGCCTTCGCTGTCCGTCCGTCCGTCTGTCTGTCCGTCCGTCTGTCTGTCCGTCCGTCCGTCTGTCACACATCGTGTCCGGGCTATATCTCCTGAACCGTTTGCCCGATCACTTTCATATTTTAGTATGTTGTTGCTTATGACTCGAAGGTTTCACATCACCTTGACCCAGGGTCATGTGACCAAGGTCAAGGTCACTTAGTGCTTTTTTAATGAAATTATGCATACATTCCTGTCCGGGCTATATCTCCTGAACCGTTTGCCCCATCGCTTTCATATTTTAGTATGTTGTTTCTTATGATAAGAAGGTTTCACGTCATCTTGACCCAAGGTCATGTGACCAAGGTCAAGGTCACTTAGTGCATTTTAATGAAATTATGAATACATTCCTGTCAGGCTATATCTCTTGATCAGTTAGCCGGATCCCTTTCATATTTTAGTATGTTGTTGCTTATGACAAGAAGGTTACACATCACCTTGACCCAAGGTCATGTGATCAAGGTCAAGGTCACTTAGTGCATTTAATGAAATTATGAATACATTCCTGTAAGGCGTAATACTCCTGAACTGTTGCCGGATCACTTTCATATTTAAGTATGTTGTTGCTTATGACCTGAAGGTTTCACATCACCTTAACCCAGGTCATGTGACCAAGGTCAAGGTCACATAGTACGTAGTACGTTTTTAATGAAATTTTACATGCATTCCTGTCCGGGCTATATCTCTTGAACCGTCTGCCGGATTATTTTCATATTTTAGTATGTTGTTGTTTATGACCCGAAGGTTACACATCACCTTGACCCAAGGTCATGTGACCAAGGTCAAGGTCACTTAGTGCATTTTAATGAAATTATGAATACATTCCTGTCAGGCTTTATCCCTTGGACCGCTTACTGGATTGCTTTCAAGTTTTAGTATGTATTTGCTCATGGCCAAAAGGTTTTACCTTGACCCGTGGTCATTTGATCAAGGTCAAAGTCACGAAGTAAATTTTAAAGAAATTGTACATGCCATTCCGTTGGGGCTGTATCTCTTTTAACTCATTATCAGATCACTGTCATATTTCAGTATGTTGTTGCTTATTGCCTAAAGGTTTCACATCACGTTGACTCAAGGTCATGTGACCAAGGCCTAGGTCAAGGTCAATTAGTATATTTTAAATGAAATTGTATTTGTTATGTGTATTATGTCCAGGCTTAATCTTTTGAACCTTGATGGGATCACTTCATATTTTGTATGATGGTGCTGATGACCCAAAGGTTTCACACCACCTTGATCCAAGGTCATATGACTAAGGTCAAGGTCAAATATTACATTTTTAATGAAATTGTAAATGCTATCGAGTCTGGGCTATATCTGTGGAATCGTATACTGGAACACTCCGATACTTTAGAATGCTGTTGCTCAGGATTGGAAGGTTTCTTATCATCTTGACCCAAGGTCATGTGCCCAAGGTCAAGATCATTTAGTTCTTTTTAATGAAATTGCACATACTAATCTTGTCTGGGCTATATCTCCTGAACCCTTCTTACAATTGTTTTCATATTTTAGTATGTTGTTTCCCAGGACTAAATGTTTCTTATCACATTGTCCCAAGGTCACATGATTAAGGTCACTTCTTACTTTGGTAATGAAATTGTATATGCTAATCATGTCCAGGCTGAAATTGTCTATGCTTATCATGTTTAAGCTTTATATTTTGAACCGTGTATCGAATCACAAATTCAGTTTTTTGTTGCTCATGATCCATACAATGTAGGTTTCAGATCACCTATATCCAAGGTCATGTGACCAAAGTCAGTTTCACTAAATATGCTTATAATGAAATTGTATATGCTAATCATG
Source organism: Pinctada fucata (assembly GCA_028142955.1). Classification (NCBI taxonomy): domain Eukaryota; kingdom Metazoa; phylum Mollusca; class Bivalvia; order Pterioida; family Pteriidae; genus Pinctada; species Pinctada fucata. Next base: position 24,858,659 of record AP027102.1, on the reverse strand, counting down.
TTTGGGCTTTACCTCAAACAATATAATGAATCACTTTCATGTTTTAGTATGATGTTCCCCATGACTCAAAGGTTTCACATCATCTTGGCCCAAGGTCAAAGTAACTTACAGGGAGGGGGGAGACATCTGTTTTTTCTGAAAAACATTTGATTTGATTTAACAAGAAAAATATAGCAACATAAATTTGGCATTTATTTTAAAGGAAAAAATAAATATCTAGGAACATTTGCTTGGGACATGTATATATAAGCAGGTCAGCATTACATAATGTCAAGAACACTACTATGGAAAATATAGGGGTGCACTATTAGGGTGATAGAGCACACTTGGAAAGGTGATAGAGTTCACCTAAACCGTTCTCTGTCACAATATGGTAGAGTACAAACTATCACAGAAGAAACTAACTGGAAGCACAATAATTGCTTAATGTATACACGTATATGGTCAAACTTCAATCTTTAACATTTTTGAAAAGTTAGTTAACAGTCAATTTTGCACTTAACCTTACTTTGCCTTCTACGGTATTACAGTGAAAAGAAATCAGCAATCTTGTAAAGAAAATGACTGTCATTTTCACGTAATAAGATATATATTGTGTTAGAAAGACCTGGGAATGCTCGAGTACGGAACATATAGAGAAAGGGCGTACAGCAATGTTAAGGTCTGGGATTTCAGAAAATGGATATGACCAAGTCAAACTTAATTAGATTAAACATATTTTGTTGATAATTACATTAAAGGGATTGGAATCAAGTTATCCAACTAAGATGTATTTCTCTCCCATTTTTTTTAAAAAGATTATTTAAACATAAATGTCAAAAGTGAAAGAAATAAAAACTGCCACCTCCCCCTAAAAACCATCTATGTGTGGTATCCATGCATGCTCATACATTTTATTTTGTTCGACGTGCCTTTCATCAGTTCTAGATCTGGCACGGTCCATTTGATATTCGGGAGGGGGAGGGCTGTGGTTTTGTTTTGGTTTTTTTTTTTTTTTTTTCGAAAAACATAATTTTGCTTTGAATTTTGATGGAAAAAAATAAAGTTGTTAATGGTGTGACAGAAAAAAATAATCCTCCTCTAACGAGTAATCTGAATTTGAAGAATCACTACAAAAATTTTCTTTTATATTCCTGAACATTTTCCAGTTCGCTTCGCTCGCCGCAGTTTTCAATATATATCAAAGTGTTTTGCTCACTTCGCTCGCCATTAAATATTTAGAGTTTGGAGTAAAAATGAAGAATTTCTATTGTTAAAACAAACATTATGATGCACATAACTTGTTAGAAATAAGATTCTTGCTGTATCTTTAAATTGCAAGAAAAAATAATTTTGTCTCGGTCCGAGGTAAAAAAAATCTTGCCCCGATAAAAAACACAATCCCCCTCCCACCAGAATATCAAATGGACCGTGCCTTCACTAGTGATGGGCCGATAATCGATATTAATCGATTAGCGGCGTGTTGAAGTCATCCGATTTTGATAATCGATTTGAAAGTAAAATAATCGATAGCGGGAAAATGAAGGGGGGGGGGGGGATGAACTAAGATCAGAGAAAATTCTGTCTGATGGTCAAAACTTTCTTACTGTGGAAATGAGTGTTGTAGCATAAGGCGATCCCTGAATTAAATTAGAGAGAAAACACGTAAAAACAAAAAATTACAATCTCCAAGGACTAGAGCAAGGAACCATATTTCGCCGGTGACCATATTTCGCCGTTTCATGGTTAATTGCTTCTCGTTGGTTATTGGAATTGTTTGTCAAGCTTATTTTTCTATATCCTATCAAATATGACCATAGAAGTCATATTTTGATATCATGAGACATCTCCTGCACTCAAATGTGACATAAAATACTTCAAAATGAGGAAAAATTAATTAAATCACTAAATTTTAGACGTAAACATCCAAACTTTTTACAAAAACCAAACGAAGAAAACATTTATTTAGCATCATCTCGTAGAAGCAGTGGCGACGAAAGATTTCCTGAAAAGTCCGTTTTGTGCATAAAATGGATACGGCGAAATATGGTCACCCTCGAAAACATGGAAATGAAATATTTTGACGTTTTATTAGGAAACAATGAAATGGGTAAATTAAATTATTTTTCTAGTATTTCGATCGAGAATGGAGTTAAAATAAATTTTAGCAAAACCAATTATTGAATCGGCCACCAAGTATTGAAAATTCCCAGAAAATATACGAAAAATGCGGCGAAATATGGTCATTTGCTCTTCATATTTCCGACGTACCGACGGTGACAGTATGTTCTACTTCAATCCTTTTCAATTTTTAAGTTAAAACAGATTTGATTGAGATTTATTGAGCGTTCCTGTCTGAATTTTGATGTTACTGTTTGCTTTCACAGATAAATGTACTGTACTTGCAAGCAAATGTGAACCCGCTCCCCCCCCCCCCCCCCATTCCAAACCACACGCTCCGCAAAAAAATGATCCGTTTTTGTATACTTTTCATCATACATTATTTCTAAATGTAACAAGTGTAAGGTGAAGGCCGTTGATTACTTTGATTGTTTACGATAAGCGCATGTAATCAAAACACATAGGTCTGCTTTGTTGGTCAGTAATGAATGAAACGTATGTTTTATTCGGATAAAAAATAATAAAAGTGCTGATTATGATTCTGAACCGATTTCCCATCACTAGCCTTCACCCACAGTAGCCAGCATCTCTTTACCCCCCCCCCCCCCCAACCCTGCTTTATTTGAATCATGGCTGAAAATGGCAGTGACGTAAAAATTCTTTGAATTCCCCTTTTCCTTTACTTCACGGTTATTTTCAGTCATATTTTTTTCTTAGAGACAAAGGGGTGGGGGGGGGGGGGGGGGAAACGATCATATTTGCAAGCAGCTGTGGATATATTACATGATCTCGCGAGCGTTATGACGCTGCAAAGTGAAATTTTTACTTCACGACGAGAAGATGATACAGAAATAAGATTCTAAATAGTAATAGAAATTATACATATATATAATATATTTTTTAATATTCACTTTTACATATACAAGTATATAAACATGATCGTGAAAAATACTAAAAAAAAAAAAATTAAACATCTAGAAAAATACACATTCAACGAATGGCGGATCTAGAACATCTTTCCAGGGGGTTCCAAATCGTCGCGGGGGGGATCCAGCTTATGGTTTAGGAATAAATATATAGATATACGTAAAATGGGAAACATAAGCAACTTTGGTAAATTCACGGTGAGGGTGAGGCGACTGACTCCACTCCAGACCCGTGTGTGTACATGTAACAAAATACCACCAAACTAATATGTTTGTCATACTTAAGTAAATTATAATCTCATTTCATAACCCCCTCTAGATCCGCGAAATGGCTACATTAGTTACATACATGTATGATGTGTACATATCAAAAAATTACTTAAAATGCCCGATTCAATTTCATGCTATAATTGAATGATATCAATCTCATTTAAAATGATATACAATAAATTAGTCAAATCGGCGTGTATCCAGTTTCTGAAGTCTCTCTCTCTCCATCTCTTCTCAGGCCCCCCCTCCCCCCCCCTCCCCTCTCTCTCTCTCTCTCTCTCTCTCTCTCTGTTAAAAGCAAGATATGCAAATGACTTCATGTACTTACGACCATATTCGCATATTTGCATAAAGCATGATATGCAAATCAGGAAAGTAAAACTCAATTTTGATACACCAATCATACTTGGAGGTGGTAAACACGTGTTCAGATATAGCCAATCGAATGACAAGAATCTAATTCACCCAGACCCGGCTATTATAAAACCAAATCACCAACGACATGGTTGCACTTTCCAAAGTAAGGCTGTAGCAGGAAGTATGCGGGCTCTCCTAGTATTCGCCCTTGTTGTCGCTGTGTGCTATGCAAAATTCGGACCTCCTCGGGGTAAATATTTTATATTTTATTGCTAATGAATCAAAAAAGAGTTTACAAATACTTGTAGTGAGTAATGTTACTTCGTCAAACATTGTACTGTTAAATGAAACATTTTTTTTTTAAATTACAAGCAAGTTCTGACGGACGAAGGATTCAATGCATGAGTGTATGAAATATCACGGTCGCATAACACGTGATACGCAAAAGATGTGTTCCACGGGGAAAATTTTTGATTAAAAAAGTTTTAAAATACTATCTAAATCTTTATATGAATTTATTTTAGGCCTTTCACATGGTCATCATTAACAGTTATATAGAGAATAAGTGTCTTAATTTGTGTTTTGTTACGGGTATACAACACACAGCAAGTGCATTTATCGTACATGTAATGCGCGTTAGCGCATTTCATGCGATAAATGCACTTGCTGTGTGTTGTATACCCGTAACAAAACACAAATTATGATATTTATTCTATATATATGCACCCTAGTTGTCTATTTCATTCTTGTTTTCTGAAATCGCGTTTTCTAGGTAACAAGGTGGCGTTAAAATTCAGGTCACCGTGGGCTCAGTTTGCAGGTTAGAACAGCCGTCGCGGCATGTTTCTTTAGATCTAATGCATTGTGACGTCACGAGTGTTAATACACGAATTGCAGCACGTTTCTTTCAATAGTAACATCTCAGGGAATTACATTGGTTGTGCATATATATCATGGTGTTTATCAATTCAGAAAATTTTGTATCCTTTCGTGCACCATGTCATAGAATGTGGTCGGTGAGCATTGAAACTTTTTCTGTTGAGTGTTCTCTGAATATACCTCTATTCTTGACCAGAATAAATAATCATCATATTCTTAGATGGCAACATTTGAGCTAAGCCAATCACGGGCTCTGAAATTGCTCGTCTTATTTGTGAAGAAACCGTCTTCATGGATCCCGCATCCGACAAAACTGGACAGTATATACTAGAAAAAAATGTGGCTTGAGCGCGGATCGAACTCGAGATTAACATGTTAAAGACCACTAAAAGGCCGGTTCTAATTGGAGAAAACCCTGTAGGGTGAGGGGGCCTGTTATTTTAAATATGACAGATGTGATTGGCTATCAATTATATTTTCTTTTAGTATATTGTTTAATATGATATATATAAATAAAAAAATAAGTGCAATTAAAATGTCGATACCCGGATTTTTTCCCTAGATCATATCCGCTAAAGGGGACGGGCGCGGGAAAATTTGAAAATTCTCTGCGGGGTACCTTGTGACGCAAATAGCGCGAAAAAGAGCAGGTCATGCTATATTTTATTTAGTTTTGTATAAAGCTTGAATCGATGAATAAATCGGTATATATCTTTTAGCGGCAGCGGAGAGACTGGATTATTTAGTCTAATAACATGCATGGCCAGCAATGTTAGTATTACATTTTTGGTTAAGCCCCTAGGTGAATCAAAAATGTAATCATGATAGTATAGACGTTATAAGGCATTTCGTTAACATTACGGCCTATGGAAAATGATTTGGTTGTCTCTGACCTAAATGTATGCGGCATGCTAACCGGAAGCGCTAATCACTAGGCTACCGCGGTAGCTGCTTTCAGGTAATATGAATAAGAAGGGGCTTCGCTAACGCTCCGCCCACTTAATATTCGTATTACTGTTAATGATGGATATATGATATGCCCAAAATTCGTATATAGATTTAGGTAGTATTTACCTTGTTTTTAAAATTATTTGATGCATAACTTGTTTAATCCCGTGGAACATCATTTGCGTATCATTTTATGCGACCGAGAAAATGAGGCTACAATTGGAACAGTGTAGGAAGAATAGATTAGTAATAAAACGAACGAACATGCATTGTATCAATTTTGCATGGTCGATTATTTTCATTATTGGAACTGTTTTATTGACCGAGACGTGCAAGATTTTTAAACCGTTACGTAGCGTATCACGTGATATGAAAATAATCTCTTGCATGGGAATCCTTCGATTAACAAGGTAAATGCTGTCTAAATCTACATTATATGAATTCATTCTAGGCCTATCATACGATCATCGTTATAAATTATATGATGGTTATCTATTCTGGTCAAGAATAGAGGTATGCCCGGAGAACACTTGAACAGAAAGTTTTGTTTATTACGTGCACCATATCATAACATGTAAACAAAATAGAAAATTTTCTGCTTAAGTGTTCTCTAAATATTCCTCTATTCTTGACCAGAAAAAATTACTATCATATTTATGATAATGATGTTCATATGATAGGCGTAAACTAGTTTCATATAAAGTAGATTTAGACAGTATTTACCTTGTTTAAGGGTTTACTAAACACAAAATTAGCGTGTCAGGAATATCTCGATTATTACAAAAACTGTAGAATTATTCGGCAAAACATCTCCAATGATGGATTAGCCGATACAAAAATATTTGGCTTTCATCAAAATTGTAGTTTGTACTGTACTATTTTGTGAGTAAAAGCATTAATCGAGTTGCTGATTTAAAAAAAAATAGCTATAGAACAGACCGTAAACGTTATTAAACAATATGATTGATGCATATATACCTTCTTTGATTCCTTCCCGAGGGCAAGCTAGCATCCAATGTTGGATAGTGATTTGCAAAATTATACTTTCCCTATTCAAATAAACCTACCCCTCTTTCACACCTACACTTGATTATCGAACACTCTACCCATTGTGTATAACAATGAAAAGTAATCGCTGTGCATGCTTTATACAGGTATCTACACAGATGTATACATATCATAGGGTTACACATTTAGGAGTCGGACTACACTTTGTATAAATATTTTCAAACAGTTTGAAAAGTAGCTTGCCCTCGGATAGAAATTAGAGAAGGTAACTATTCATAAATTATATTGTTTTACGACGTTTCCAACGAGTTCTATTTTTTGAAAAATTGACAACTTGTTTAAGACTGTACTAACGAAATATCAACGTACAAGTTTAAATTTTAATGAGAAACATTTAGTTACATGAAGATTCACTCACAAATGTGGCTGATTTTCTAAATTATTTCATACTTCTGTGATAATCAAGATTTTCTTTTTGCGTAGATTTTGTGTTTAGCAAATACTTAATCGAAGGGGATTCCCTTGAAAGAGATTATATGCACATCACGTGATACGCCACGGTGTTTTTAGGAGTCTCATGCTTTATTGTTGGCTTCTAAAGCAATTTTTTTTAAACGACAGAATTTCTCTGAATTCATGAAAAGCAGATTTTAAATTGTCTACCAGAAATTTTGTAACCGAACACACTGAAGTTATCAAACGGTCCTGTAACGATAAAGCATGGAATCTATTCAACTTTTATCATGTGATTGGGTGGGTGAGATGCTGGACAGCTTTAAAATTAAAGAACTATTGACACTTTATTCGCTTTCTGGATATAAAAACCTTAAGAGTGAATCTTAAACCTTCTTCTACGTAAAACAAATGTTATCATTGATATTTAGTAATCATATACTACTATTTATCAAAATTGTTAAATATTATCATGGTTATGACGCATTTTTATCCCAGGCCAACTAGTTGGTTTTGTATCGCAATGAGTAAAACTTGGGAAGATAACGATCTTTTCAAAACTTGTAAAAACGTAGATGTCATTGAATTACTTGAATATATAGATTTCATCTTGCAGGATGCAAAGACCGTTTACGTAACAGTAAATACAGTTCCTGTCTGGAGAAATGGGAAGACAAACTAGGGTATAATATCACAACAAACCTGGATGATCTCTTACAGGTGTGCAAAAATCCACGTATCAAGAGAAAGTGCTGCGAATCCTGTAGGACTGTGTTCGAACTAGGACCAAAACCTGACGACGCCAAAAGTAAGTTCCGTGTCTGTATTGAAATGATCATTTCTACCTCCCAACTAACTAATTAAATGATCAAAAGACGAATGAGTAGTTAGATTGAACACACTTATATTTTCTATATAATCCTAGAATCATGAGCTTTAAAGAGAGGGGGGGGGGTCCCGAAAACATCCGGGATCCCCCTCTTTTTGTGGTCAACATTTCTTTAAATAAAATAAATTTGTAATCTCAATCATTTATTTTTGTCTTTTTAAAATTTTGGTTATCTAACGCTCGACAGCTTTTGTTAAAACAATCAATAATTTCAAATACGGTCACTTTTCCGATTAATTTACCACCGTTTACATTTATCGTTACGCATGGGCTTATTTCACTTTAAATTTCTGAATAATTAAGAACTACCGGTAAATCGTGTAAAATTGAAATCTAATTCAATAATTTGTAACTTTTTTCTTTATTTTATTGCTCAAACAACTTGCCACCCACTTTGAAAATTTCTTAATCCACCTAAGGTGAAACTGTCCTCAGTTATTTAATACATGTAGACGTCTTTCCGCATAGACATTGATTTGTAGATTCACCCATTCTAATATTAAGTTATTCTTTTGGTATTTTTAAAATGCATTTTTGGGAAGTTCGTTAGAACTACGTTCACTACAGGTGATATAATTACACGTACTAAATATTTAACTAAATTTCGCAGCACACATTCCAATTATAAAATATTTTTAAATCTTAATATAAGAGAACCGTACAGGAATTCCCGCGTGAATTTTGCGTACGTTAGTTTTTTTTTTTTTTCGAATCGGAAATGTAGAACTGAAATTAACAGCACTCTGCCGAATCGTCTACAAGAAATACATGTACGACAGCCTCTTGGAAAATGAATTGCGAATTTCGTATTAGTTTATAAATACTTTAAATTTGAAGTAAAGAAAAAAAATAAAAATCCGCCCGGAGGGCAGAGAATAAAGTTCGACTTAAACAATGTCATACTTCGCTTTAAATTTCATTTTGCAGTAATTTCTCCTCATAAAATTCCAATAAGTGATTATTTAAAAGCAAATTTTGCAAATGATGTATTATGATTGGGAAGGAGCTCAGCTTTTTAGACAAGGCGTAAAATATGCCCTGAAAAGTCGAAATTTCAAAATGCAAATTTTGAACAATTTAAAGTTCTAAATAGAAGGTTTACAGCATTTCAAGCCCCCCCCCCCGCTCCTTCCCTTTCGGTTCAGACGGCCACTTTCGCTTAAGGTGTATATTTAAAAATTTTCTAGCAAGTGAGGTTCTGAATCGAAGGGAGGGGGAGAGAACAATGTCCAACAGATGAATAACAAGAGTGGTAAATTGTAACAAAATTGCATAATTTTCTTTTATTAGTAATACTATGGAACATATTAATAATACTATGGAACAATCTATTCTGAGTGTTTTCTGGTCAAATAATAACTAATTTTCTACGCTTTGTATTTCGCGCCTGAAAACTACATAAATGGCTTGTGAGTGCGAAATAAAACGGTTTTTCAATTTCCGAATAGCGGATTTCCCGATTTTCTTCAAAGTTATAAATTTTTTATCCAATTTTGACGTTAAAAGGTACAGAAGCATAATATTGAATTTTTAAAATAATGCATTTTTGTGAATTTTCGCTCGGTGTTTGACGTTTTCTGCCATCAGTACCTCCTTCCTCAACAAATAACTAAGACGTATCTATCGGCATCGTAAAAGTTTGTGGTGTCGGACCAGTGACTGAAAAGTTGCTGGCTCGATCGGCATGCACTAAGTACCACGGGTTAGCCGATGTCAGCCGATATACATACATACATACATACATACATACATACATACAGACATACATACATGTAAAATATTCTGTGTCCATGTCTGTGTAATGTTAACATGTCTGCGGGGTTAAAATTTTAAAATACGTCTTTCAAATCTTATTTTTGATAAAATACCGCCTATGAATCTAATACTTTATGATTTTTACCGTCTTGACCACTAGTGATGGGAAATCGGTTCCGAATCATAATCGAGAATCGGTTGGTGTATCCGATGCGATTCTACCGATTATAATCGGACATATTATTTTGAAAAGGATTGAAGTAGAACATACCGTCACCGTCGGTACGTCGGAAATATGTAGAGCAAATGACCATATTTCGCCGCATTTTTCGTATATTTTCTGGGAATTTTCAATACTTGGTGGCCGATTCAATAATTGGTTTTGCTAAAATTTATTTTAACTCCATTCTCGAGCGAAATACTAGAAAAAAAATTTAATTTACCCATTTCATTGTTTCCTAATAAAACGTCAAAATATTTCGTTTCCATGTTTTCGAGGGTGACCATATTTCGCCGTTTTTGCTGATAAGTATCCATTTTATGCACAAAACGGACTTTTCAGGAAATCTTTCGTCGCCACTGCTTCTACGAGATGATGCTAAATAAATGTTTTCTTCGTTTGGTTTTTGTAAAAAGTTTGGATGTTTACGTCTAAAATTTAGTGATTTAATTGATTTTTCCTCATTTTGAAGTATTTTTCGTCACATTTGAGTGCAGGAGATGTCACATGATATCAAAATATGACTTCTATGGTCATATTTGATAGGATATAGAAAAATAAGCTTGACAAACAATTCCAATAACCACTGAGAAGCAATTAACCATGAAACGGCGAAATATGGTCACCGGCGAAATATGGTTCCTTGCTCTAGTCCTTGGAGATTGTAATAAATTATTTTTTTACGTGTTTTCTCTCTAATTTAATTCAGGGATCGCCTTATGCTACAACACTCATTTCCACAGTAAGAAAGTTTTGACCATAAGACAGAATTTTCTCTGATCTTAGTCCCCCCCCCTTCATTTTCCCGCTATCGATTATTTTACTTTCAAATCGATTATCAAAATCGGATGACTTCAACACTCCGCTAATCGATTAATATCGATTATCGGCCCATCACTATTGACCACCTTTTTGGCCGGATTGCAAAGCAATTACGGCCTATGGATTGACGATGTCCGTCCGACTAACGTCAACATTTTGGTTAAAGTTTCTGGTTGAGGCAAAATCTAAGGAACTATATGCAGTAGAAACTTTATATTATACATGAAGCTTGCTAATCACAAGACCTTTCAATTTATGCCGTAACATTTGACCTAGTGACCTTGACCTTGGACTTTGACCTAGTTAAGGATTTTGGTTAAAGTTCCTGGTTTAAGCAAAATCTATGGAACTGATTGCAGTAGAAACTTTATTTTATACATGTAGGTTGCCTCTGACAAAACCTTTCAATTTATGCTGTATTATTTGACCTGTTGACCTTGACCCAGTTAGTGACAAAAACTTACTTTGCAATCCGGCCATACCGTCTTTTGCGGTGTTTTTATGCCCCCGGAATCAAAGATTCGGGGGCATATAGTTTTTGGCCTGTCCGTCTGTTTGTCCGAAAAACTTTAACATTGGACATAACTGTTGAATGGTAAGTGATGGGGCTTTCATATTTCACATGTGTATTCCTTGTGGCAAGACCTTTCCATTGATACCAAAATTTTTGACCTCGTACTTAACAGAAAATAGTGTTTATACTAGCAAAGATGCCACCGGGGGCATTCGTGTTTCACAAACACAGGCTTTATTTATTCCTAATATTGAAGGACAGCTCACGAAAAATAAGATTTTACGGCTAAATCAAGCTACTTTCTGGGTTAAATTTGAGAAAAGGGATAGCAATATCTGCCGTTTTTGGCCCCATTATAAATTCCTGCAGGAAATTAAAAAAAATCCTCTCCAAGGTGGGTGGGTGCAAAAATAAACTAGCGTGTAAGTTCATAATAATTTTGCCCACTGTTTCAGGGGCTTACGACTTTAGGTGTGTTTGACCCTTGTCAAAAATCTGAATCTCTAATATGAAAACAGAGCTCAATTTTCAGTCATTTTGTCCTAAAAGGTCTGGTTTTCGAGAAATCACGTAAAAATATCTTATTTTGTTTAGAAGAAAGCATAATGAATAAGAACATAGAACCTTTAAAAGATATATTGGGGTAAAAAATGGGTCACTGTTGCCCCTACCCCTTTGCCATTGGGAATGCGGCCTGAAATTCGGTCTTTCAAATAAACAGAAAAGCCCCTGTTGGTAACAAAAAGAGAAACATTTTATTCATTTTACAGAATCAAGAATAGGTGTAATTGCATTTCTTTTTCGATTAATTTTTTTCTCCCCCTCCCCCCCCAAAAAAAACAAGAGGCCCAAGGGGGCCACATCGCTCACCTGAGGAGACTGTATGTATGTTTTCAATCAAAGTCAAGACCTGAAGGAAATCGCTTTTAGTGAAGCTTTGGGAAGGACAAGGTGTACAAGTTACTTCCTGTAAAGTTCAGTGACATTCTGTGCAGTAGTTTAAGAGGATAAGTCAAAAATGTGTCATTCAAATAGAGCCTATAGAGGACATCTTGGATTTCCAATCGGCTCGAAAAACACAAACTAAGTAGAGGGCAATTAGTACTTGCGTCCTGTGAAGTTTCAAGAAATTCTGTGAAGCAGTTTTAGAGGAGAAGTTGAAAATGTGTCAGCCAATCAGAGCCTGTGGCGGCCATCTTGGATTTCTGATCAGCTCGAAAAACACAAACTTGGTAGAGAGCAATCAGTACTTGCTTCCTGTGAAGGTTTGTGAAATTCTATGCAGCCGTTTGAGAGGAGAAGTCGAAAATGTGTCAGTCAATCAGAGTCTGTGGCAGCCATCTTGGATTTCCGATTGGCTCGAAAAACACAAACTTAGTAGAGGGCATTGAGTACTTGCTTCCTGTGAAGTTTCATGATATTCTGTGCAGTGGTTATAGAAGAGAAGTTGAAAATGTGTCAGCCAATCAGAGCCTGTGGCAGCCATCTTGGATTTCCGATTGGCTTGAAAAACACAATTTGGTAGAGGGCATTGAGTAGTTGCTTCCCGTGAAGTTTCATGAAATTCTGTGCAGCGGTTTCAGAGGAGAAGTCGAGAATGTGTCAGCCAATTAGAGCCTGTGGCGGCCATCTTGGATTTCCAATCGGCTCCAAAAACACAAACTTGGTAGAAGGCATTGAGTACTTGCTTCCTGTGAAGTTTCATGAAATTCTGTGCAGCAGTTTCGGAGGAGAAGTCAAAAATGTGTCAGCCAATCAGAGCCTGTGGCGGCCATCTTGGATTTCCGATCGGCTCAAAAAACACAAACTTGGTAGAGGGCATTGAGTACTTGCTTCCTGTGAAGTTTCATGAAATTCTGTGACGCAGTTTCAGAAGAGAAGTCAAAAATGTGTCAGCCAATCAGAGCCTGTGGCGGCCATCTTGGATTTCCGATCGGCTTGTAAAACACAAATTTGATAGAGGGCATTGAGTACTTGCTTCCTGTGAAATTTCGTGAAATTCTGTGCAGCGGTTGCCGAAAAGATATCGAAAATGTTAAAATTTTTGTCGGACGGACTGACGATGGACGGACGACGCGCTATGACAATAGCTCAAACAACAATACTTGTAGGGGACCATGATTTCTTCTTTCCTACCAAGTTTAACGAAAATCTGTTCAGTGGTTCTGGAAAAGAAGTTGAATATGTATGAAAATCATCCCCCCTTCTTCTTGAGTAATCTAAGTAACCCGAGAGAGAAAGTTATACAGAAGCTAAAGCAAAATAACAGACCCCCTCCCCATCCTTTCACTGTGTTATTGATAACATTGATCTGTTCTTATATTAATATTTTGAGCTGCTCTCAATATTGTAATTTCATAGTTGTATATCTAAGTCTTCACAAGATAAATTTGAAAATACTTATTCATCTTTTTAAAATAATTTAGTTTCCTTTTCCATACCTATTTAATAATTCAAAATATATAACATTCAAATGAATCGATAATCCAAAAATTTAAACCTCAAAAACATAAATCTATATTAAAGAAAGACAACTCTTGCATACATGAACATGTACCAACTTATACGAAACTAAAGTTACCAGGGTACCAGAACTTGAACTTACAAGCCTTGGGTCCATGTTCACAGTAAACATATCTATTCATGATTGAAAAAATACTCATAAAAATCTGTTCAGCAGTTCTGGAGAAGAAGTTGAATATGTATGAAAATCACCCCCCCCCCTTTCCTTTTCACATAAGAAAATAATTCATAAAAAATCAAAAAATTAAAATTTCAGTATGAAATACATATCAAAGCATTAATTAACTTAAATGTGATGAATTTGTAGTAAATGAATGTGTAAAACCATACACATATTGAGTTATTTAAAGAAATAGTGCAAAAATGTGCATTTCCGACAGAGTCCGAAAAGACGTCAAAAACGCGTCAAAAATTTGACTTCCAAGTGGAACCAAAAACAACAACACTTCTTAACAGCAATTCTCTGTAAGAACCAAAGAATTTCAAAACATGTTGGCACGGCATGTCATGGATTTTTGAGATTTTTGGTATGGAAGTTCAATATGAAGTACTAGTATGTAAATCAACCCTAGTTTTTTCAAAAAGGTTGTCGTTGCCATGGTAACCGTGCCTGAAGTTTCAAAAATCGGGAAAATCTATAGGACAAGGCATATTTGTAGGCTTCGTTACCATGGAAACAGGTACATTTTAAATCTTAAATTGCTTTGATTATTTTCTTTTAATCCTTATTATTATGCATATTTGTAAAGTTTTTTACATTCATCTCGGATGCCTTATGTATACAAGATGAAAAATTGGGTCAAAACAGGGTATCAAAAGGCTTTGTTTTTGGCACTCAAAGACCCTTTTTTGCATGTTTTTACTGTTTTACAAGGTTGAAAATTTCATAAAAGCACCAATTTTTGAAGTCCAAATTCTAGTTATCCAATTAGTATCATCTTTGAACTCTACATGAATATAAAAAATTATTTGGGCTAATTTGTCCTTTTACATGCAAAGCAGCATCAAATTTAGTTGCTATGGCAACAATCGGCTGAAAGGTTTCAATACGATGAATTTAAACACAACCTCTATCAAACTATCTACGCATGATATTGGAACAGAAGTTCATGTATACATCTATCAGAGGCGTTTTGATATAAAAATGACCTTGAAAATATTTCAAGGTCACCCACTGAATTTTCAAGGTCATTAAACTTTAAGTGACCAGATTTGACGAAAAATCCTGATTTTTCATAAAGTGAAGGTGTCAATATTTTAGAAACCTTGAAATACTGAACTTCACAGTTGTTTGCCATAAAATGATTAATGTATCACTTATTTCTTAGAACTATTGATTACGTTTCTTCGCATCTTCGAATATCTAAATTCTTGGTGAGTATTTTGATATAAAAGGGACGAAATCTGTATTTGTCTTGTTTTTTGACGGAAAAATATTTTCCTATTGAATTGCGACAATTCAATAAATTCTAAGATTTGTCTTTCTTATATTCATGTGCTTTCATAATATATATGACCTATGAAAATATTTAGATAAAAAATTCACTAAAATCGGTACCAATGAAATTAAAAAATCAATATTTTATGCAAAATTTGAGTCTCAAAGTATAAATGACCTTGAACATCAAGCCAATGACCTTGAACATTTTAATTGTTCTTATGTAAAAGATATAAGTCATATCTATACATGCATACATTTTGACAATCTTATGTATCTCTAAAGAGGAATAAAATCAATTTCAAAGATAATATGAAACAAGCAAAAATGTCTAATGTTGCCATGGCAACGGTCTTTGACGACAGAATTGAGGTAAAACTCTTAAATACCCACTCCATTTTTTCGTTCATTTTATTTGTCAATAAACATACATTTCCATTGATGAAAATCACTAGTCTCCTATTGGTGCCTTTTGTGATATTTAAGATTGAAAATGGTCAAAAACACACTAAATTGGCCCTTATTTTCACCTCTATTTTTCGCTTCATTTTGACTTATTTTGGCTTAATACAATAAGGTTCCTGTAATAAATATCACATATCTCAGTGTACTAAGTAAGAATGGAAGTAAAGAAGAATAGATTATATAAGATGAACAAGCTGTTACAGTGGTATCCATGGCAACGAAGTCTCCGGAGCTGGCTTATTTCATGGTCCCAAAAGTGCTATAAATAGAATGACCTCGTTACTATGGCAACCAGAGGTCACATTGGCCGAAAAGTGTTACTTTCATGGTCAGTACTTAATATATACCCATTATACCGAAAATCATCAAAATCCATGACATGCCGTGCCGAACGACTTTGGTCCTTACAGAGAATGGCTATTAAGACATCTCTCTAGATCATTCTGATGCTTTCAGTTTGTCGATACGTGCTTTCGTTCTGAAGAAGAAGTTTGTCAAAGGAGGGTACCCCCTGTGACCTACTTTTGCCTCTGGTGGCGCCACCTGTTGATGGATCTGGACGAAAAACAACATCACTTGTAGGGGACCATGAGTACTTCATTCCTACCAAGTTTCATGAAAATCTTTTCAGTGGTTCTGGAGAAGAAGTTGAATATGTATGAAAATCACCCCCCCCCCCTTTCCTTTTCACATAAGAAAAAAATTAATAAAAAATCAAAAAATCTAAATTTTAGAATAAAATACTTATCAAAGCATTTAGTAACTTAAATATGATAATTATGCAGTAAATGAATGTGTAAAATCATACACTTATTGAGTTATTTAAAGAAATAGTGCAAAAATGTGCATTTCTGACGAAAGTCCGAAAAGACGTCAAAAACGCGTCAAAAATTTGACTTCCGAGTGGAACCAAAAATAACAACACTTCTTAAGACATCTCTCTAGTTCATCCTGATGCTTTCGGTTTGTCGATACGTGCCTCCGTTCTGAAGAAGAAGTTTGTCAAAGGAGGGTACCCCCTGTGACCTACTTTTGCCTCTGGTGGCGCCACCTGTTGATGGATCCGGACGAAAAACAACAACACTTGTAGGGGACCATGAGTACTTCATTCCTACCAAGTTTCATGAAAATCTTTTCAGTGGTTCTGTAGAAGAAGTTGAAAATGTTGAAAAGTTTACGACGGACGACGACGGACGACGGACGCCACGCTATGACAATAGCTCACTTTGAGCCTATGGCTCAGGTGAGCTAAAAACCATGGATTGGACAAGTTTTTGCAACAGTAAAATTCTTTCTTATACATTTGTATTATGGATGGAACAAACTATTCTTCTAGTCGCAATACCAAACTTCTACCAGCGATCGGTTACCGAGGGATCTCGACCGGGAAGTTTGGTCGTGATACATGTACTTAAAAATTTTATCATTAACTTGTACGACTTGAGGATTCCGATTAGCTTGGATATATCATTGACTGGTGAAAATGGAGAAGGTGCTAAAAGAAAAGTCGTAGCGTAGAACATACTTGTCATTAATTAAAATTGCTTTAAAATAAATGTTCTCCGATTATACAGAATGCGATGACAGACCCCCTAGAGCCTTCGATACTTGTGGCGAATTCTGGGCCGACAAATACGACGTTGATGTCAATGACGTAGATGATGTAGCGAAGATCTGCGCCAAACCCAGAAATTTCCGTAGGTGCTGCAAAACCTGTACAGATCTAGGCTTTAAACCAGGTCAGTGTATCCATACACCGTTGTGAATTCAAATTGGTACAGATTCAGAATATTTTATTAATAATTAGAAGGTGTATACTCTTTAACACATCAATATTTTGTTAAAAAGAGAAATTAATTCGGAAAATTCTGTCACCTGCTACCTTGCATGTAGCAAAGCAATCGCTCTCGTTAACGCTTTGCCTTAATCCCATTCCTTCTTGGCTAAACTATTAGACATCTCCTCTTCCTCAAAGACTCGCACCAGATTCCTGACCCAGAGTCTTTAAGAATCTTTTACCGTAACGTGGTCATATTCCGCAATAGGAAGTGAATGTGCGGCCAAAAGGGGAATATGGCCTTAGACCTTCTATAATTTTATTATGATACCTGTTTCTGTCGCTAAACTTTGCTCATGCAATTATGTGTGCACCAAATATAATTTCAGTTTCTCTTGTTTCAGAATGCAAGGACCGACCCCCTCGGGGATATGACACATGTAAAAAATTCGTTACGGAAAAATTGGGCATTGATATCGACACAGAAACAGACAAACTCTTGGAAATGTGCAAAAGCCGAAAGTTTAAATTTGCATGCTGTGGATTTTGCAAATCTCTGGTTCCTCCCCCAGGTAAAAAAAATAATTAAGTTACTATGTTATGATAATAACTCAGTTCTAAACATCATTTTGGTAAAAGTATAAAGTGTACAGTTGATGGATACCTTCAACATAATACATTTAGATTGCAACTGCGGTGGTTAAAATAGGCAAGACGCTCACTCATCATGCCGAAGATTGCGATTTCGAACCTGAGACGCGTATTTTTTTAACAAGAATTTTTCACCCTTATACTGCTCAGCTTTTCATTATTCTTGATTCATGACGACCATGATATTATTGATAATGATGTTCGTATGATAGGTCTAAGATAAATTAATATACTTAAGGTAGATTTAGACAGTATTTACAGGGGATCCCATGCAAGAGATTGTGTGTATCACGTGATTCGCTTCCGCGACTAAGCTAATGTATTCATTGAGAAACAAAACTTGATGCAAAGTATCAAATCGCCGGAAAAATCCAGATACAAAATATCTGTAATTACTCGTGGAATCGTTCCTGCATATCAATTATCAAAACTAAGTTTGCACTAAAAGTTGGACTCGGAATACTGGACTAGACAAAATAAATTGAAGAAAACGAACGAATTGTAAAAAAGAAGAAATCTATCCATATACCATGTATACAAATCTAAAGATCGTACGACTGAAGTACTGATCCAGATATAGAACTGTTTTGTTCTCAAAGTCGGTTCCGGAACACTCCGACGAAGATCCATGCAGTTAGAAATTTTAAACATAACGTTGTCTTCGCTTGCAGTCGGCCATTTCCGTCGACAGCTAAGTGTCATGCGCATGCTTGCTGCCACTGGAAACGAAAATATTTAAACTGTGATTGACCTCTTCGGGGTAGGTTCGGAAGTAAAACCATTCCTAGTGTCCGGCTTCAGGGAGACGGAAAAAGATCTTGGTCAATAAACGGAAGAGAATTGAATACATGTAGAAAGAAAAAAGCACGATACTCGCGGATAAGCGATGCAAAAATACTTTATGAAAATAATTGTAGTACTTATAGTACCAATCATAGTAAATCTAAATTTAATAGCACTGTTCAACATCAACGTTTATGTCCCCAGGTATTGATGGCGAAGGAAGATGATTATGATACGAATACATGCATATAATTCATTTATCTTCCTTCTCTAATCAAGTATACAAAAAAAAAAAAAATTAGAATTGAATAAAATTGATGCCGAAAAGTAGAATACCACCTGCCACATCTATCTGCAGGGTGGCCACGGACTCTTGAATTCAAAACAGGGGAAATTATTAATAAAAAAAATCCCTGCAGGGAAAACTCGGGGAATTTGAAAATTTCATAGAAATCGGGGAAAAATCGGAATTTTACACAGTAAATGTTGGAAGAAGTAAGAAGTACCCGATAGAATTGACAATATACATTTGAACAAAGATAAGACATTTTTTGCCGATGTATTGTCTTTTAAATTAAAATGATTTTCTGGCTCGCTTCGTTCGCCAATGAACACTTTAATGCATATTTAAGTACAGTAAACAATGGTAAAGGGAATTTTTGCACATTTGAATATAAAAAGTGTGAAATAGACTAATATTTGTGAGCATTTTGTCGGGAAAAATTTTGTACAAGTCGGGAAAAATCATGGAAATTTCAGGTAATTTCATTTATCAAAATCTGAGCCCACCCTGATCTGTACGTTAATTGGTCTGTTTTGTTTTTGAATATCTACCGCCTCTAACATGAAATCGTTTTTTTTTTCTTGGTACAGATGTAACGGAAAAGAGGACTTTTGGATCCGTTAACAAGTGCAAGAAGGATAGGGTACCAGAAAGATTCACAGATTGCCAGGACATGTGGACAAAGAAGTTCGGAATGGATCTGTCTGATAGAGAACAGATTACCTACCTGCTCGATACAATTTGCAAAGCGCCCATTGTGAGACGAAAATGCTGCAAATCCTGCCAAGCCTTGCGGTCTCTTCATCCTCCCACTTCTGGACCAGGTAAAGTAAATCTTGTACTTCGTAGTACAAATATTCTATTGAAATACGTAACATCTTTAGAACACCATTTGCGCATTTTAACAACCGATGTATCATCAGTAATGTTTTTGTAACGTAAGGGAAAATTCAGTTTACTTGACCTATAATGTATGACATAGATCAAGCTATATGTATGGATAGAGCTATGACGTAGTCATGGTAGTAGTCGGTCGTCATTTCGGTACGAATAGCTAGTTCTCTAAAATATTAAAACGAGATCCATATTAATAAATTTTGCATTTATATGATTCCAGCTAAGAGAACAGAAACTGGATCTTGCACAGACTCAACACCAGATGGTATGACATGCGATGAACTTTGGATGGAGAAATTTAAACTAGATTTCACCAAACCCAATCTTGCTTCTCGCATCAAATTCATTTGTGCAGGACCAGGAATGAAAAATAAGTGCTGTGAAACATGCGAGTTCTATCTATCCTCATAATGTAAGTTTGAATTATATCAGATACATTTTGTGACAATAGTTTTCTTTCTGAGAATACGTTGGCACAGAAGTGTTGAAAAATTTGACAGCATTATGATACGAAAATAAATCTTTTTCGTGCATTTCAATCGCAAATCGTGCATCACTTGAGCATTCATATGTGTACACGTAACTGTATTTTAAAAGCTTTTCTAGAAATCTTAACTACTCGCTATTCAGTTTACTTTTGTGTTCTTACAGGAATCCATGAGCACCAAGCACGGCGTCGTGGTGTTAGGCGATGCCAGATTGCCACCGTTTTGTTGCTGTGATACTGATGAATGTTATTGTTAAATCGCTTTCTGGTATTAAATTTTAATAAAACATTTAAAAGTATTCGTTTTTTTTCCTTCGATATCAATTAATCTATCAACGAAGTGGATTACATAGATATTTAGACATGGTACATGTGTATGTAGTCTTGATCAAGGTCCCAAGTTAAGGTCAGGTGATCTGAAATCCTGTCTCAATAATTCGACTTTTGATATATTGTCTATTATTGATAATTGGTCGATATCATGATATCGACCATACTAGATTTGTAGGTGCTGTCAATGGGAGAAAGTTCCGAATTTATTCCATCAGATTCTACAATGCAATAGATCTACTTTAAAAGAAACAACGTTTTCTGTACTAGTGAAAAACGGGCATTCCGATGTCCTCGCACTTAAATGGCTCATAAATTCTTCATCTAACCTTTCTTAAAGCGAAGTTTCCTTTATTATCATGTTTTTTTTTTTCACAAATAGGGCTCCAAGAGGTGATCCATCTAGACTTTGGGGTCTGAATCTTTGAGACTGGACTTCAGATCCAATATCAAACTTCCAATCGATTTACAATTATAATTGGGGTTGAGAATCCCTCAAGTCAGAATTGGTAAATTTTGCATGGATACCTTATTTTCAGAATATTTTTCAGATCATCAAACTAATATGATTTTGGGAAAAGAAACTTATTACAGTGTATAATTACATTTTATCACCTCTAAAAAGGGATTTTTCTTACTTTTCCCGTAGGGTCCAATGTTAAAAGTTCAAACGGCTTATTAAGATCTCAACCACGAATTATTTTTCGTCTGTATCCGGTTTAACAGAAACTTTGAATGTATCGAAATGAAAAATAATTGTAAAAGTTGTTATTTAGGAAAAATTGGCATCCGAGACCCGAGGGATGCTCTACCTTAAGCTATATGTTTTCTCCCTCAACTACATGTACACACAAATTCAACGACCGCCCATTGACGAAAGTTACGGGTGTAAAAATTGCCAGTTTAAATCCCTTCCATTGTATAATTTCCGAGGACTTGATGGAAAACACAGCTTTAACATTCTAGTCACAAATTCAGATGATCATGGTATCAACAGTTAAGCCATGCCACTTCATTATGCATGCTTCAAGTTGACAAGCCTACGTCGCCATGTTTGAACTGTCAAAATTTGATTGGATGCAGTTTATTAGAATACATTGAATACGAACCCTATTGGATAGTCGTTAGATCTTTATATGTATAGTTTTCGGAATAAAGCTTAACATTTGAAAAGTCATTTCCCAATTGAGGTTCCTCCTGAACAACAAATTTACTTAGCGATTTATTCAACAGCATCATTTTGTTCGTTTGAGGAACATGTAAAAGGACATTGTAAAAAATTACACCAAATATTTTGGATATATCCTACAAAACTCCTACAGATTTGAGGGAAAGCTCAGTTTGGTGCAAACAAGGCCATGCAGTTCATCAGTTGAGTGAGTTTTCATTGATTTGATAGTACTGCTTACGGACTATAATATGAATTCCTATTATTAGACATTGACATCCTGGATATAACATGGACTACTGCGGAAACACATTCTGAACTCATCTACCGGTACTTTCATCAATGGTTCTAGAAGCGAGAAGCCAAAGAAAACTTAATGAATTTCAAATTAAGTTTACCAAATTAATACAAAACAGCTGAGCTTTCCATATGTCACCGTATACACTTACTGTCAACTTTCACATGTTTCAAACAACATTTCAGCGATTCTGTCATCAAGATCCCATATTTCATATATACAATGTATATAACAATCTGCAAACAAGTTGAATAGAACAAGATGTGCGCGACATAAGCATGTCTATGTCCACATCTTGAAGAAATGGAATTAGTATGATGGTCAAACTAGCAGTCCTCATGATGATCAACATTGTTACAATAAACATCAAAGAAGTACCTATCAGTTTCAAAGTCGAGGTAAAATCATTAGAATTCCCATTGGAACGGCTGCGAACCTCGGAATGAATAACATTCCGAAATGAGACCAAGTGCCCGGGGAGAGTCGGCGTCTCCTGATTGCATGTATCTACATGGCCATAAAAATTGTTACAATCTCGTGAACATATGATCGTCAACATTGTTTCAAAAAATTACATAGCGGTCAGCATGGGCATCAACATTGTTATAAACTAGAAATCAACATTGTTACAAACTAGTAATCTGCACGACCATCAACGTTTCAACAAAAAAAAAAGCTCTTTTTGGAAGGAATCGCACTGTCATTGAATATTCTAAAGTTATGAACAAGATTTGGTGCCAATAAAAAGGACGTGTCAAATGGAGTACCAATAGCTGGTACAGTAATAAGAAAACTGAGTCGTAAGACGCGATTTTCTGTATTCACGGTAGCGAATCACGTGATCAATGTGCAAACACGTGTAGTCTCTTCTACGGGAGTCCCGGTTCCGATTGAATATGTAACATATATCAAGACTATCATACGCGCATCATTGTCAATTATGGTCAAGAATAGAGGTACATGTACATCCAAATAACGCTTCAACAGATTTTTTTTTACGTGCACCATTACATGTAAAAAATAAAATCTGTGTTTGTGAAACACGAATGCCCCCGATGGCATCTTTGACAGTAAAACAGCTGAAAAGTGGCTTCACATTTTGAGGTCAAGGTTAACTTAGGTATCCATTGAAAAGGTATTGTCACAAGGAATACACATGTGAAATATGAAAGCCCTATCCCTTACCATTCAAAAGTTATGGCCAAGGTTAAAGTTACAAAAGTAGGTCAAATTCCAAGGTCAAGGTCACAAGGTCAAAATTTTTGGTATCCATGGAAAGGTCTTGTCACAATGGATTCAGATGTGAAATATGAAAGCCCTTAGACTATCCCTTACCATTAAAAGTTATGGCCAAGGTTAAAGTTACAAAAGTAGGTCAAACTCCAAGGTCACAAGGTCAAAATTTTTGGTATCCACGGAAAGGTCTTGTCACAATAAATACAAATGTGAAATATGAAAGCCTTATCCCTTACCATTCAAAAGTTATGGCCAAGGTTAAAGTTTCAAAAGTAGGTGGAACTCCATGGTCAAGGTAAAAAATTTTGGTATCCATGGAAAGGCCTTGTCACAAGGAATACACATGTGAAATATGAAAGCCTTATCCCTTATCATTCAAAAGTTATGGCCAAGGTTATCAGTAAAGTTTTTGCGGACAAACAGACAGGACAAAAATTATATACCCCGAATTTTCGATGACGGGGGCACAAAAATTGAATATTTTCCGTTTAAGTGTTGTCTAATTAATTTTTTTTTTGTGCTCAGATATTGGCCTTGATCGATCTGTTGATCTCTCAATCATATTGTTCCGTATCATGTTAATTGCTGTGCTGTTTAGTCGTATGTTATACGGTTGTATTAATGTGTTAGTATTATTAGTATTTGTTACCGTATACTATGTATACTGTGATACATTTTGAAGCTTTGATCAAATTTTGGCCCTTACTATCATCATCGCACTTTCATCCTTTTATTTTACAAGTTACAAAAGAGAACTGTCACGTTCATAAGATAATATATATGTGCGGTTTGAATAGATTAGATAAGATCAATATGAAAAAATAACTCCGTAAAAAAAAAAAAAACACATTTATTGTATTTTTATGCATATTTAGTGATGGTGTAGCTAGGCTATCCTTGCTACTACCTGACTACCTGTAATGGGGAGGTATAGCGAAGAAAATCCTCACTGACCTCCCCTCGGGCTCATTGTAACACAGCAAATCAATTGCCTATATATAATTTAAAGAGATCAAACTAACGAAACGCATAGTTAGCTACTACATGTAATAAGAAGAATGTATAAATATGCAAAATTAATGCATGGTTAAATG
This sequence comes from Pinctada fucata, assembly GCA_028142955.1. NCBI lineage: Eukaryota > Metazoa > Mollusca > Bivalvia > Pterioida > Pteriidae > Pinctada > Pinctada fucata. The sequence goes on along the minus strand of AP027102.1, from coordinate 24,834,088 downwards.
TTATTCAGTTAGTTTGCAGTTTTTAGATAAGATCATATTTTCTACACAATGAATTATTATTGAATGAGAGCACATTTTATAAATAAAGGAAAAATGAAGAGGAGTTGAGATAGGAGTGAAAGGGGGGAGGGGATTTATCAAAGACCTATTCACCGTTTATATCGTATATTATTTTGTTTATACATGTACGTTGATTAGTTATTTATCAGAAACAACCAATCTTGCCAAGAATTATTGAATTTGTCTACGCTATTTTGTTTTTTTTTTTTTTTTTGCTATACATTGCTCGACCTTCAATAAAATTTTAATATCATTGATCAATTTTCTTATGAAGAGCGATTCTTTTAGACATTTTGACTTGTAGATATATAATTTTATTGTCATGAATATTTTATTTTCAACAACAGATTCTTGAATATAATTGCCAAATAATAAATGTTTCATATCAATTTCTAAATTAATACTGTGATCAATACAAAATTGTTCAAACTGGGAAAAGAGAAGTTTGGTCTTTTCACATTCCCAAAATAAGTGGACTATTGTCTCTCTAACAATTTCACAAAAAGTGCAATTTGGTGTGTCCGATTTTCCTATTTTATTGAGAAAGATATTAGTCGTCAGGATGTAATGGTCGATTCTAAATTGTAACCGCTTCATTTTTGTACATTGAAATTGTTTAAAAGGGAGGGAGTAGATATGTTTCCAATCACCATCATTTAAATCTAAATCTAATTAAAATATATCTCTTATATTCTTGATCAGAAAAGATTAGGCAGCGAATGATAATAATGTTCATATGAAAGGCCTAAACTAGTATAAAGTAGATTTGGATAGTATTTACCTTGTTTAATCGAAGGGAATTCTCGTGCAAGGTATTATTTGCATATCGAGTGATTCGCTACTGTGGTATTGAGATGAACAAAATTTGGAGATAATGAAATGCTATATACTCGAAACGATTGTTTCGATTTCTTTCAAAATCTAGCAAAACATGGACGACATAAATAAGATTATTTACTGAAAAGTTTTGTGAAACACCAATGCCCCAATTTGCATCTTTGTCAGAATAAACAGCGAAAAATGTGGATCGTACTCCAAAGTCAAGGTCATTATTTTGTATCAATGGGTAGGCTATGCTACAATGAATACACATGTGTAATATGAGAGCCCTAATACCCACCATTCAAATGTTATGGTCGAGGTCAATGCTTTTGAAAAGTAGGTCAAACTCCAAGTCAAGGTCAAAACCTTTGGTATCTATGGAAAGGTCTTGTCATGAGGAATACACGTGAAATATGAATGCCCTATCACTCACCATTCAAAAATTATGGTCATCGAAGGTAAAGTTTTTGCAGACAAATGGACACGCCAAAAACTACATGCCACCGAATCTTCGATTCATGGTTTTTGCCATCTTTCTGTGTATTGAACCTGATCTCCATGAACAATGTCAGAAATAATGCTTATAGTTTCTTAAAGCTATTATCTTACTCCATTCTAGCCAAAATTAAAAAAAAAAAAATCAACACATGCAACTCTAAAAAAATTTCCCTTACGAAGTCCTTTTAAAATAGATTATATAGTGTGTTTCCATGATGATGTCACACCTCCAAAAGACTTGTAACTGTGACAGGCGAGGTCAAGGTCAAATATAATATGACCAGGTAATATGTCTCTTATAGACAATTCTCAACTTTGAGAAGTAAAAGTCAAACCGACTTGTTGTATGAACTCCGATATTTCGGATATGTGTCAATATGTATGACAGACTTGTAAAATGTGTGTGTGATCGTATAGTTTTCTAATTCGTATCGCTATGATTTTGGCCCTGGCCAGCTCACAATTTAGAGCCCATATCGCCCTTCTGAATTGTATTTGAGAATATGAACTTCAAATGACTTGAACTAAGTTTCAATATTTTAATAGAACATGATGATAAATGAAGTACAAAAATATGTGTAACACGTGTAGACACTATCACAGTACAGAATAATCAAAAATCATCCCCCCTTCCCATAATGTACGGACGGACGTATAATAAATAAGGCTATAACTACATGACTTATAAACTACCTGACTGAGTCTGAGCGAGTGAGGACCCTAACAATAATTTCTATCTTTTAGACATTCATGCCGAAATAAAGTAAACTAGAGTAAAGAGAGGGAATGGTGAACTTGTTGCAAACTTACGGTCGCTTACAAGCACACGCCGCTCCACAAGGTGCAGGGGTTTATATACTCGCTCAGTCTATAGTAATCAATTAACCAATGAAAACATCGGTAAAGTTATCTATCTACCAATCACGGACAAGATTACAAAACGAGTAGAAATAACGAGTAAAATGGCGCTAGATTCAAGGTAAACAAAATAGACCCATCGGAATGTATAATTTAGCTACCAAAGAACCCGGTATATATCGAATATGACGACATACGTAAGTATGTACTATAAATATAACATGTGTAAAATAACGAATGAGATCTTTTAACATGAGTTAACGGACTTAGCCGAATGTAAACAAGTTATAAATCAATACGCTTTGGTCAACTAGAAACATGTGACAGATCGCGACCGTCACACTCCCCGTGCCTAAAAAGAGATAAATTAACAAAAAATGGAAAATTTATCGAAAAAAATGGAAAAGGACGGTAAGATCTGCTAATTTATGACGTTCCCCGTGCCTTATGAGAGATAAATTTGGAAATATGCAAAAATTTAACGAAAAATGCCAAAAATGGAGGATCTACAGTAAATCTGGAATGAAAGTTAAGGTAGGTAATAATTAAATACTGTGATCAAAAATTCAAACAATACATGACAAATAATTATAACAAAATGAAATGTCAAATGTCTGGCAAACATTAACAAACAAATCGACAAACGGATAGCGTCCAGTGGCTCACAATCGCGACAAACACAGTCTATCACACGGATGGACACAGGATACAGTCATGTCACAGGATACAAAACGGAAAGATGAAAATGAAATGAATAATTAGAATTACAAGTCCAGGCCGTAGAAGTCCATGGCCTGGTCTAAGTCCATGGCTCCAACAGGTTCCAATATGGGTACAGCTGCATCCTGAGATTTACGTGGAGGAAGAATGTCCCCTGGAGAAACAAACTGTTTGTTACTTTTAACTTCAGTCGTTATTCCAAGTTGTGCCTCTCTAAGATTATTCATTGGCACATGGTGATGGCGCAAAAGATGTTGAGTAATGTGCGTTCTTCTCGGATCTTCCTTTGGGCACCTTGGACACTTATGGACACGGATAGAGGCTGTGTGTCTCTTTTTCCAGTGTTTCATAAGACCCGGATAACTGTTGAATATATGATCCCCACAGGAAGGGACAGGGCAAGCCATACCCTGGGGCGGAAAAACGATAGCCCGGTCTCCACCAATAGCTTCCTCTTGGTTAGGATGGAGGTCAAGGACATCAGCCATCAGTACGTAAAAATGAATCAATCAACTGGAAAATATTGTATAACAATGGTAAGTAAATAGTAAAGTTTGATTTAATGTATTCAAGTAAATGAAGATCTTAATCATTCTTATGATAAATTCAGTTTGAGAAATAACTCGTTTTCATCTCATCTAAGTAAATTTCAGTTTTGAAGAAATTTCAATGTATCATAATGAAATTTTTAAAATACTAATTTTCAGATAGCAGTATAGAAGAACTAGGCAGACACATTTACATGTTACGGAGTGTCGACTACAGGATTCCATAAATCTGAGTATGGAAACGCTCTCATCTAACTCTTTAACTACCCTATAATTCCATACAAAATCTTTAATTCTGAATGACTGTATTTAAATATGTAGTAATATTTGAAAGCAAACTAGGCAAATAAATTCTAGGGAAAAGTGACTACGGGAATCTGTGAATCTATGCACAGAAACGCTCTCATCACATCCCATAATTACCCTATAAGTTTCAAATAAATTTAAATGATAATGAAAATAACTTAATAAGTGAAATATGAAAAGAGTCATTTGCTTTTTGTTTAATTTATGAATGTAATAAAGTTATTAAATGCATAAAGTGCCTCCATGTGATACAATCTACTTTTAAATTATTTGCCAGAACATTTATAATATACATATATAGAATGATGATGAATACAAATAATATTTACAATATTTACAGCCTCACCCAGACTCAATCAGGGGTAAAGGGGACTGGAGGTCGAACAGTTCTCCCACACCTTGTCTTTTTAGGTGTTTCGAAGGCCTGTCGAAGATCTAAAGAAATATCTGGTGAGATGGGAGTACTAGTAAGTATTTCTGAATGTACAAAATTGTCTACTTCTTCTTCTTCTTCCTCTATGGACCAATTTGGGGGTGAAATGCCTTCATAAGGTTTCATATGGTCTACATGCATGACAATTAATCTATCGTTTGGACCCTTCTGGACTTTGTAAGTATAATCTGTCAATTTTTCAATGACCTTGAAAGGACCTGTCCAGCCTAATCCCAATTTAATATTTGCCAAGGGAGGATACCATCTCCAAATGAATTCACCCACTTCATACTGTCTAACCTTCAGTCCTATGTCATAGTATTTCTTTTGCTTAACAGCGGCTTGTTTTAAGTTTTCATGTACTCTATCAAAGGCTTTATTCATTGATTCTTTTAACCATTCATAGTATTCTACATGGCAGCTTATATTGAAATTGTCCATTTCAGGTGGCAAGCCTACCATAAGATCTAATGGATAGGAGATTTCTCTACCTAACATCAAAGAGTTTGGAGTACATTTGGTACTTTCTTGAACAGATGCTCTGTAAGCCATAAGGACATAAGGAAGATGATCGTCCCAATCATTTCTGTTTTCATTGATAAACATTGATAGCATGCGTTGTAATGTTTGGTTAAAACGTTCTACTAAACCATCAGACTGAGGTCTAAAAGGGGTAGTATGAGTTTTCTCTATGCCTAACTTTTCGCATATTTTCTGAAATAAAATCGATTCAAATTCTCGACCTTGGTTGTTATGTATTTGTTTGGGAGTACCAAAACGACAGATAAATTCAGTCACTAGCTTGTCAGCCACTGTGAGAGCAGTATGGTCTGGAATTGCGTATGCTTCGACCCATTTTGTAAAATAGTCGCAAATGACCATTATGTATTCATTACCATCTTCAGTTATAGGACAGTTTCCCACAATATCTATCCCTATCCTGTCTAGAGGAGCACCTATTGATTTTTGCTGAAGAGGATGTCTTCCTAACCCAGGACCAGGTTTTGCTCTAGCACAAGTATCACATTGTCTACACCATCTAGCAATATCTTTTCTCATACCAGGCCAAAAGAACCTTCGCTTAATAGCGGATATTGATCTATCTCTCCCCAAATGTCCAGCTATTCTTTGACTATGTAATTCTGTAAAGATTTTCTTTTTGATTTCTTTAGGAGCGACAAGTAACAGTCTAATTCTATCTTCAAAATGCCATTCATAGTAAAGTAAGTCATTTTGCATTTTCAAAGATTCCCATAAACCCCATAATGTTTTACACATTTGATTTGCATTTTCTACTGCTTCTTTGGGAGGTTTATTCACATATGACTGTTTCAAGGTCACTATCCTACCTATGTCAGGGTCATCAGATTGGAATTTCACTAACTGATCATGTGACCAAATTTGTAGCCAATTAGGAAGAAATTCATAATCAGATTCACACGCGGATTGAGAAGCGTCAGAAATGTGGTCTTGGGAGGTGTCGTTCGAGTATGATTCTTCATGACTCAATACAGGACTGACATTGGCGGGCTGGTATGACGATATATTATCATCAATCTTGCTTTCTGCCAGACCATCTCTACTTAACACAACTGGGGAGACCACAACGATTTCCTCGCAACTCGGGCAGTCAGTTCGTTTACATCGCGCATATTTTACACGAGACAAACTATCGGCATTGGTATGTAATGAACCCTTCCTATGCTGAATTTCGAAATCATAAGTTTCGAGAAAAGCTATCCATCTAGCAACAACTCCTTCTGGATTTTTGAAACGACGCAACCAAACAAGGGAAGCATGGTCAGTTCTGACAATAAATTTTCGACCCCATAGATAATGTCGAAATGTCTTTACAAATGAAACTACAGCCAAAAGCTCCTTATATGTAGTACAATATCTCTCCTGAGACCTATTCAGAGTTTTACTTGCATATGAAATAACCTTGGATCTGAGATAAGACAGCCCCTATACCTGTGTCACTGGCATCTGTGTCTAGCACAAAAAGGGAGTCTCTATCTGGGTAGGTTAAAACTGGGGATGTTATAAGCCTCTCTTTCAAAATTTCAAAAGCCTTTTGACATGAAGGATTCCAGTCAAATTTCCTTCCTTTTCTGGTCATACGAGTCAAAGGGGATGCTATGCTTGAAAATGTTGGTATAAATCTGCGGTAGTACCCAGCTAAGCCTAGAAAACTACGAACTTCTGGAACAGACTTAGGAACTGGCCAACTTTTAACAGCTTCTAACTTTTTGGGATCACATTTTATGCCTTCACCACAAACAACATGCCCTAAATACAATACTTCAGTCTGAAATAGTACACATTTGGAGGGTTTAAGCTTTAAATTAGCTTTCCTGAGCCTTTTTAGAACTATTTCTAAATTCTTAAGGGCGGTTTCAAAACTGTTTCCAAAGACAACTACATCGTCAATGTAACAAAGACATCTCTCCCATATTAAGCCTCTGAGAACCAATTCCATTAATCTCTCGAACGTAGCGGGCGCGTTGCAAAGCCCGAAGGGCATGACCTTAAATTGAAAAAGCCCTTTGTGGGTGGAGAATGCAGTTTTCTCTCTGTCATTTTCATGCATCTGACATTGCCAAAATCCACTTGCAAGATCTAATGTAGAGAACCATGATGCACCTGACAAAGTATCTAAGGTTTCATCTATCTTGGGCAAGGGGTATGCATCTTTTCTGGTCACAGAATTCAAACGTCTGAAGTCCACACAAAAACGTACTGATCCATCTTTCTTAACTACAAGCAAGAGAGGAGAAGACCATGGGCTAGAACTTGGTTCAATAATGTCATTCTTTAACCTTTTGTCTAACTCTTTCTCTACAATCTCTCGTTGAGCTACATGCAATCTACGTGGGGGAATTTTGATAGGTCTAGTATTGCCAGTATCTATAGTATGTCTAACCACATCGGTACGACCTAAGTTTCCTTCTGGACTTACAAAAACATCTTGAAATTCTATCAAAAATTTTGCCACTTTTTCTCTTTGATCTTCACTAAGTTTTGGGGACACAGAATCTAACAGAGTTTGTAAATATTCTGGTACAGAACAATTTTCATTCTCTCGACTTTTGCTTTCGGGTTCAACTTCCTTAACATCTTCAACTTCCTCTAAATTAGCAACAGCCGTGTCACATAAAAGTTTAACGGGCTTATCACCTACATTCATCACAGAAAGTTTGACAGAATTTGGGTCAACTAATGACCTACATAACAAAAGTCCTTTGTTCCCCAACGATTTATATGGTTCAACTATAACGTTCTGATTAGGAACACTTTTGTCAACATAGCCACTTGTGAGAACTTCTGATTTAGGAGGAATGATGACTTCCTTTGACAAACGAACCCTAGCACATATATCTGAATTAGTCTGTTCTAAATCCATCGATCTATCAGATATAACCATTCTGTTTTGGGAGGCCTTAATGACAACATCATATTGTTCCAAAAAGTCCATACCAAGGATACCTTGAATATCTAACTTTGCAACGATAAATTGATGTTCAAAGATACTATCGTTCATTCGAAAAACTAAATTTGCCTTTCCGAAAGTTTCAAGATGGCCACCATTTGCAGTAGATAGGACAACATCAACTTGGGACAAACTTGACTTGTCTTCTAAAATATCAAAAATTGAACTGTCTAAAAGGCTAATGGCTGCGCCAGTATCTACAAGTAATTTACAAGAAATGTCACCAATGGTCACCCTAGCATATAAACAAGATGTAGAAAGACGTGATATCTTTTGTTCAGGCCTATTTTGTTCGGCTCTGGCTGAATCCTCGGCCGCAGGTTCAGCCTTTTCTAGTTTCCCGACTTTTTATCTTTATCTTCATTCGATCCGTTTTGTTTGCTTGGTTTATTTGGGCAATGGAACGTATTATGATCGTTCGTTTTGCAAAACTTGCAATATTTCTTTCTCTCGAATGACCTTGAACTTTTGACCTCTTCTGTGAGTTGCGTGGTTTTATCCATACATTCTTTAATAGAGTTTTCAAGGGACGCTAACTCGGATTTCGTCGCTGAATTTGACTTTTCTTTTATCGGACTTCTTTGAACCGATTCTACTAGAGCATTAGTACTCTTTGGTAGTTCGTCTTCGAACGATACTGTGGGCTTTCGTAAACCCGGACAGCCTTCAAAAGCTTCAAATTCTACGGCTAAAGCGATTGCCGAATCTAAAGTCTTGGGGTGTTTAAATGAAATATGTTTCCGAAGATCAGGAGTACCTACAACCGTAATAAATTGATCAATAATGAATGGTTCCCGCCAGTTTGAAGGAATATCAGGGAAAGGCAAACAACCTAACCTCCGTAGAGCGTAACCATAATCTGTAGGGGATTCCCCTTTTTGTCGTCTACGGGATCGAAATTCGCATCTGTACGCAGATTCTCTTTCTTGCGGATTAAATCGATTATTTAAAATCGATTTCAACTTGGCGTAATCGGATAATTGATCCTGTGGTAAATCGCCCAATAATTTCTGTGCAGTACCCCGTAAACACATTACTAACTGTTGTGCCATCTCCCTATATGACCATCTATTCCATTCAGCGACATATTCAAACTGAACTATAAAATCTTTCCAATCGCAACTTTTCCCGTCAAATTTTTCAGGCTCTTTTTCACGCCGAGTTAAGGGGTGAATTTGTGAAGTTGAACTAGCAGGTATAAAAGAAGACGTATTTTGTTGCGTATTATTTAAACTAAGGGATGACATATCAAGTGACGCTTGGTTATCGGGTACACTTTGATTTTGACTTAATGACGCATGCGTATTACGTACTCTAGGGGTAGAGGTAGTAAATGATACGGGATCATGTACTTGTGAATTAAAATTCAAACTAGTTTGTCCTTGATCTAAGGAATGAAACTGATCGACACAATTTTTAAGTCTTTGTTCACTTTCTTTGATTTTTGAATTTATCTGCCTTAGTCTCTCTCCCATATTATCTCGATCAGATAATTGAAATCGCACTGAGCGAGACAATAAGGTTGGATCATTATGAAGTCCATCTCCTCGTAAATCATGAGAATTAGTGAAGCTAGCCATGTTTCTACCAAAATCCAGGTCACGGCACCACTGTGACAGGCGAGGTCAAGGTCAAATATAATATGACCAGGTAATATGTCTCTTATAGACAATTCTCAACTTTGAGAAGTAAAAGTCAAACCGACTTGTTGTATGAACTCCGATATTTCGGATATGTGTCAATATGTATGACAGACTTGTAAAATGTGTGTGTGATCGTATAGTTTTCTAATTCGTATCGCTATGATTTTGGCCCTGGCCAGCTCACAATTTAGAGCCCATATCGCCCTTCTGAATTGTATTTGAGAATATGAACTTCAAATGACTTGAACTAAGTTTCAATATTTTAATAGAACATGATGATAAATGAAGTACAAAAATATGTGTAACACGTGTAGACACTATCACAGTACAGAATAATCAAAAATCATCCCCCCTTCCCATAATGTACGGACGGACGTATAATAAATAAGGCTATAACTACATGACTTATAAACTACCTGACTGAGTCTGAGCGAGTGAGGACCCTAACAATAATTTCTATCTTTTAGACATTCATGCCGAAATAAAGTAAACTAGAGTAAAGAGAGGGAATGGTGAACTTGTTGCAAACTTACGGTCGCTTACAAGCACACGCCGCTCCACAAGGTGCAGGGGTTTATATACTCGCTCAGTCTATAGTAATCAATTAACCAATGAAAACATCGGTAAAGTAATCTATCTACCAATCACGGACAAGATTACAAAACGAGTAGAAATAACGAGTAAAATGGCGCTAGATTCAAGGTAAACAAAATAGACCCATCGGAATGTATAATTTAGCTACCAAAGAACCCGGTATATATCGAATATGACGACATACGTAAGTATGTACTATAAATATAACATGTGTAAAATAACGAATGAGATCTTTTAACATGAGTTAACGGACTTAGCCGAATGTAAACAAGTTATAAATCAATACGCTTTGGTCAACTAGAAACATGTGACAGATCGCGACCGTCACATAACGTTATGAGCTGTGATTTGCCCAATTTTTTCTTGAGATACCAGCTCAACCAGTATTTCCTGAAACTATTTCATTTCAATTAAATCATTTCAAGTATCTTTAATCAAATATAGTAGTTGTATTGCCATAATTATGAGAAATAACTTATATTTTTACGTAAAAGTGAGGGTGGGGGTCTTTTCATGATATAAATACTGCGAGTGAAATGTCGAAAATTTTCTAACATTATCGGTCCCTTTTGTTGATCAAAATGTCAAAATGAAATACAATGAGTAGGTTCAATAAGAAATATCGTGCTAAAACATGATTTTCTCCAAATATTATATTCCGGATTTATCAGACCGTAAACACGAGGCCAGAGACACTCACTCTCACTTAAATTGTACAATTAACAATGCCGCCGTCATTAAAATTGTTTGAATAAGAAATTTTCAGTATATAAAATCAAATTTCTACATTTACCATAATGACATTTTCTAAATACTTTGTGAATGTTACAAAATGTACCGAGGAAGTTTTGAGCATTTTTTTTACTGGTACTTCAGCCGTCAACGCTAATTGTATTAAACGTTTACTGCGAAGAGATGTTGAATTATCAATGCCCCAAATTAAAATAAAGGAGTCTATCAGTGAAAAAGTAAACAACAACGAATATTTTTGTTGAAAATTGATTACTTCGAAACTATTTTAAGATAAAGAAATTACTTATTTGCCGAAAGCGAATCAAATGCCAATTACTAATTCTCTGTTAATTTCACATCTTTCCTTCACCCCTAACCGCTCAATCGCATTTTCGTAAATAAACTTTTGTTCCCCCTTTGGAACACAAATTACGGAAAATTTGTATTATGAAAATACATCTTAGGTAGAAGTGATGTTGTACTCCAAGGTCGAAGAGGGCGATATTTTATGAAAACTTTTCCGATTTTCATTGATTTCCATACAAAATAAGAACATTCATACTCAAATATCTCTCTATTAGAGCAAATTTATGAAAAATTTTCTTTAGATTTTGAAGGGGTTTTATCTTTTAAAGTATTTCACCAACTTGATAAAAGAAATGAAGTATTTTAAAATTTCATTATTTTTGGGCAGATTTTACGCCTTATCGTTACAGGTCCATAACTTCCATACTGGATTACAACCTTCGGACTTTATCCATTTCTACCATACAAAACGTTGACATTTAAAAGTTTATATCTTAATTTTCAAAAGAGATATCATAACTTATTACCTTCTTACTATTCTTTGAAAATACCCGTACGAAACAAACAAACAAACAAAAAAAGGTGTGCTTTAGACGGACCCTAGCGTATTTTTTAGGGGAATTCAGGCGGAATTTAACTTATTCTCAAATACACCTAAAATACTGCTTAAATGGAACAAAGGAGGAAATTAGGCAGAATTTTGACGGAAAAAAGCAAAGTAAATATGCAATTTTGTCCGTCTTAAAATATTTCGCTTAAAATTCTGCATTAAACCCGCTTAAAGAATCCGCCTAGTAGAGAAACATTCCTCTTAAACTCCCACCAAAATCTAAATTATGAAAAAAAAAAACTAATACAAGAACATGATGAATGTACACGACAGCATGTACTAACTTTTCATTATAACCTATAGCACTGTGTATAGCCGACACCGGATATTGGTACTATTTGTCGGCGTATTGGTACTACTGAGGCGAGAGATTTTAACAAATGAGGTGTGTGTGTCCCTTTCTAACATCGTTTATTATTTGAATCTGGCAGCTCCTTTCAAAAGCAACTGTGTAATGCATTACTACAGAAGTCATCCTTGAAGTTATATGAGTAAGATATGTCTAAGTAGAAGACTTTTTAACTTTTAAAAGCAAAATGCATCACCTAGTACCGTAAAATTTTCCATATTGAGAACTTCATTTGGATTTAAATTCGCATATTGCACTTTTTTCTAGACTTGCAATATATCTATGTTTTACGATTTGATCACTGTATCATGATTTCATGGATTTGTAAAGATCTTACTAAGAACAACGTGTATTTTTCCCAAAAAGATACACGCCAGGTGTACGGCATATTGCTGGACGATGTTGAAATAGGTAGTGTACGGCGACTTGCTTTTGGGGTCGGAGTTGCAAAGCTCATGGCTCCCTACAGGTGGTGTTGTTTTTCGTCCCGTTCCGTCAACAGGTGGCGCCATCACAAGCAAAAACAGGTCAGGGGGTACCTTCCTTTGACACACCAAAGCACATATCGACGAACCGAAAGCATCAGGATGATATAGAGAGAACTGTTTCTTTGAATAACCCCAAAAACATGTGGTTTTATGCCCTCAATAACTGTATGTTTACCATATTTAAGGCAATCAGTGGTTTCATATTGATTTTGGTTGAAATTTTAATTTTCATGATTTTTCATGATTTTTTTCTTACGTGAAGAAAGAGAGGGAGGGGGGGGGGATTTTCATACAAACTGGAACAGAACCACGGAAGGGATTTTAATGAAGCTTGGTAGAAATTAAGTACTCATGGTCCCCTACAAGCTTTGTTTTGTTTCGTTTTGTTTTGTTTTTTTTTTTTCGTCCGGTTCCGTCATTAGGTGGCGCCACCACGGGCAAAAGTAGGTCACGGGGGTACCCTCCTTTGACAAACTTCTTCTTCAGAACAGAAGTCCATATCGACAAATCGAAAGCATCTGGACGATCTAGAAGGATGTCTTAACAAGTGTTGTTGTTTTGGTTTCAGCCCGAAGTTAAATTTTTGACGTGTTTATGACATCTTTTCGGACTTTGTCAGAAATGCTCATTTTTTATGGAGGGGGATTAGGCTCAAGAGCTTATACATGCTTCATGATATGTTGCTTCATTCAATGTGTGATTATTCCATTTCATTTGTCTTGCTTTCATTTCAAATTGACTTTATCTTTCTTCTTTATGTGATTTTGCTTCCCTGCATTTACATTTGTCCTTCGTCAATGCATAACTGTCATTATACCGTGCGTTATGACATCCTTCTTTCTGCCATTATCTTTTCGTCTTAATGATATTATTGCTTCGTCAATGCTAACTTCAATTTTGATACCAGATGGCGCTTCGCGCGACCGCATGTGCCCGTTCCTTGAAATGAACTTTGAAACATCCCCTGTCGTTAGAAATTACTACAGTATAGTTCGAAAAGTAATTATATTATCATACGAGAGGACAGAAGTAGATTGGCTGTATAAATATTTGAAAAATATTATGAAGTAATTAGTAAATATTTGATTTTGTATGCATCAGATTTTTGTAAGTTTTAAATCTGACTGTAAAATACACATGTATGTGCACGTGAAGAATCTCTGTGGTGCAGTGGTTATCACATTTGCATCTGAATTTTATTTTACACCTTTCCGAGTGGGTTCGAATCCCGGACGAGGATACTTTTTTTTCCTTTTGTCAATTTTAAGTATAATGTAACTTGTCCATGTTGTCTATCTGCCCAGTAGAGGATGTTGAAAAAATTTGGGGTACTTATAAAAATTAAATGTTTCAATGCATTCTTTTTTTTCAGTTTTTCTTTTGGGGGGGGGGGTTCATTGTTTTGGAAAAAAAATATATCAAATGATGGCTGTTTGTTGAAACTTGTCGAGTCTGCTTCAAATCAGTAAATGAAAGTCAAGTTCAAAACTAACAAGGCATCGCGCTTCGTCGATAAATCACCTCGTCGACGCGAAATATAGGCAATGATGGCTTTTTGTTGAAACTTGTCGAGTCTGATTCGAATCAGGAAATGAAAGTCAATTTGACAAACACAAAAGCCGAAACTATGTTCGATCCCCCCCCCCCCCCCCCCCCCCCCCCAAATAAAAAATTGGTCGATGAAATATCTTCCGACAAAATATTGGGTCAACATGAAGATGACCATGCAAATTATTTCTCGAGACAAGTGTACGTAATATCTTACGAGTACTCGAGGCTCACGTGGTTTTGGGGCTTTGTATTATAGCATTCATACGCATATGTATATACATCTTTAAAGAAAAAAAGAAATCTAAAACTATAAGTTTATCTGCATGAGTCTTTAGCTTGAGGATTTTATCTGTAAGGAATCCTAGTACCTGTTTTTCAACACGCCGTACAGTTAGCTAATAACATGCCGTACACAAACAATTTCTTTGTTGAGCTCGTATGTAAAATATAGATGCAATTTCTACATTACCCTTGATTAATATTTAATAGCTATGAACTTCTACACAGACTGTGCACAGAATCATGATCTGCAATAGTACTTTCTTTCGTTAAAAAGAATATAAACTTCATACATGTGCAATTTTATGTGTACTAGGTACCCCATTTTGTGTTATTTTATTATTATCGTCCGGTCAAATCCTTTGTTTTAAATGTTTCGATGTTGAGTTTACCATCACAGAATTATTTGCTTGAAGTTCACTCCATATAAGATCATATTTTCTTCACAAATCATTGTCAAATGCTAAAGGTAATACCTATGTCATACTTGTTTACCGCCTCGGTAGTACCAATACGCCGACAAATAGTACCAATATCCGGTGTACGGCTATACACAGTGTATAGTCATTTTACTAGTAATTGTTTTAGTGTACATGACATAGTGATTCATATATATAAGGCTGAATTTAAATGCTGTACAGTGTAGTCTGGGATGAGTGTCTGAATCACTCAAATTTCAGTTGGTCAGAACACAATCAGACTAAATCTAACAATTCTAAAATAACTATTAATTTAGATATCATTCATATGTCAAGGGACTGATTAAGATGATAATGAAACAAGATTACTTACTTTTGTTCAATAAAATCATGATTCCAAACACATAATGGCCTATTATTGTGATAATTTCTTCAGTGTTTATTTTTCACTTGGAGCCAAATTTAAATTTATTTCCCAAGATGCAATAGCTTAGTCATTCTACCATCAACATTAAAATATGTCTAGTAAGCATTAGCAGGAATACGCTAACAAATTCAAGCGAATTCCTCTTTATGGTTAGGCGGAAAATATAGTTCGCCTCAAATTATGCGGATTCCTCCTAATTTCAAAGTCCGCTTGAATTCCTGCTGGAGTCCGTCTAAAAATTGCATACGGGTATCTTGTTTGAATTTTTCATCAACACATTGATGGGATTGAAAACTTCAGAAAATTTGTTAAAGTGGATTTATTTTAACACAGCAGAGATAGATAAAGTCCGAGAGTTGTAATCCAAGGAGGGAGATAACTCGATCAATCAAATGGAGGAAATATATGGCTTGGGAACACACTTTATTTAGACTAAATAAGTCACGTGACCTAAAATGTTGAATGCTCTTACACAATGCAGGTATATCCTACAACATGCATCTTACCATTATAGACTGTCTTCATAATGGTCCTCTCAACCCATTGGTCGGGCACACTTTTCATGAGCCCTCGTGGTTCAAGCATGGAATATTGGTCAGATGCAGCATGCATCCCATGCATTGAAGTTAGCATCATGAGAGTCATCACCATCACAAGTTTGTACAATAGGCTTGAAATAGACCTGTCTCATTTTTACCTATTGTAACTTAGTCGTTTTAGCTTGAAATATAGGTCAAGTGCTGCATCCGTTCCATGCATTGCAGTAATCATCCTCAGATGCATAAGCGACACAAGTTTGGATGACGTAGGATTCATAATAGGCTGGAAACTAAGACATATCCCATTTTAACCTGGTTCTTCAAGCATAAAACATAGGGTCATCAGAGATGACAGCGCTCACCTCGACGGCATCATTGTCCTATGACCAGCATCTGTACCTTCATTGCACAAAGTATTTCCAGATGCATCATCCACATAAGTTTGGTTGATAAAAAATTCAAAGAAGGCGGCTGGTAATGAAGATTCTAATTTTACCATACCTGATTAATCTAGCGTGAAATATAGGTCAGATGCAGCATCTGTACAGTGCATTGCAGTAAACATCCTCAGATACATCACCCAAACAAGTTTTTTTTTTATTGATCTATGATCGCGCCTTAAAATAGGCCGGAATGGACCTGTCCCATTTTACTTATCCTTATTGCTCAAGCATGGAATATGGGTCTGATGCAGCGTCTGTAACATTCATTGCATTTAGCATCCTTAGATGCATCATCCACACAAGTTTGGTTGATGTAGGACTTATAGAATGGCAGGAATGAACCTGTCCCATTTTACTAAAAATGGTCACTCAAGCATGAAATGTAGCTGCAGCCTCCATACCAAACATTGTTGTAAGCATCCTTAGATGCATTATCCACACAACTTTGGATGACCTAGGACTTATAGTAAGGTAGGAATGGACCCGTCCCATTTACCTTACCTGCTCACTCGAGCATGAAATGTGGGTCAGATGCAGCCTCCGTACCATGCATTGTAGTAAGCATCTTCAGATGCACCATCCATGCAAGTTTGGTTGCTGTAGGACTTATAGTAAGGCAGTAATGGACCTGTCCCATTTTACCTAATATGCTCACTCGAGCATGAAATATCTGTCAGATGCAGCCTCCGTACCATACATTGTTGTAAGCATCCTTAGATGCATCAACCTCACAACTTTGGATGACCTTAGACTTATAGTAAGGCAGGAATGGACCTGTCCCATTTTACCTAATCTGCTTACTCATGCTTGAAATGTAGGTCAGGTGCAACCACCGTACCATGCATTGTTGTAAGCATCCTCAGATGCATCATCCATGCAAGTGTGGTTGGTGTAGGACTTATAGTAAGGCAGGAATAGACCTGTCCCATTTTACCTTACCTGCTCACTCAAGCGTAAAATGTGGGTCAGATGCAGCCTCCGAACCATGCATTGCAGCAAGCTTACTTAGATGCATCATCCATGCAAGTTTGGTTGATGTAGGACTTATAGTAAGGCGCAAATGGACCAGTCCCATTTTACCTAACCTGCTATCTCAAGCATGAAATGTAAGTCAGATGTAGCCTCAGTACCATGCATTGTTGTAAGCATTCTAATATGCATCATCTATGCAAGATTGGTTGATGTAGGACTTTTAGTTTGGCGGGAATTAATAGACATGTCCCATTTTGCTAAACCTATCGTGCGGACTCCGACGACGGGGCGAAAGCATAAGCCCCACTCTACTTCGTCGAGGTGAGCTAAAATTTATCAGATGCAGCATCCGTACCACATTGCATCGCAGTAAGCATCCTCAGATGCATCATCCATGCAAGTTTTGTTGATGTAGGACTTACAGTAAGGCTGCCCCATTATACCTGTCCTGTTCACTAAATCCAGAGCACCCTGTTTTGGCGATGTATACGTCGTCTGAAGAATTTTCCTTCCAATTATTGTTTCCTAGAATTGACTTCCTCTAGTGGGAAATTTCCATGTTAATTTCAAGCCACCACCATATTGTTCTCCGAGTCAACAATAGTAAACAGTGACGCCAAAGTGTCTGACGTCACGCATTTTCAGTGATTTGACTATAGAAAATCCAAGAAGCGGCCTTCGTACCATGTATCGAGTAAGCATCCGCAGATGCATCATTCCATGCAAGTTTGGTTGATGTCGGACTCATAGTAAGGCAGGGAATGGACCTGTCCCATTCTAACTTACCTGCTCACTCAAGCATGAAATGTGGGTCAGAAGCAGCCTCCGTACCATGCATCGTAGTAAACATCATCAGATGCATCATCCATGCAAGGATGGTTGACGTAGGACAAATAGTGAGGCGGGAATAGACCTGTCCCATTTTGCTTAAGTTATAGTGCTGACATCGACGAAAGGGGGGGGGGGGGTAGCATACCCCCCGCCCCCCACTCTAAGTCGATGTTAGCTAGGAATCAAAATAAAGGTCTCCGTACAAGATATGTGCGGCAGAAATATCAAAGTTCTACCTCTTATTGTTCAAGAGATATATCCCAGGTTTAGATGTTTGAAAAGTAGGTCAAAGTCCAAGATCTGGGTCATTAGGTCAAAGGTCATGGTCTCAAATGAAATGTCTTGCAACAGGGTATCTACATGTGAAATATTAAAATGTCCTGCCCCTTATAGTTCAAGAGATTTTGGTTTAAGATTTTGAAAAATAGGTCAAATACCAAGGTCAAGGTCACTGGGAAAAGGCCATGGTATCAAATTAAAGGTCTCGTCATAAGATACGATGTATCTGCTTGTGAAATATCAAAGCTCTACTCCTTATACTTCAAGAGATACATCCCAGGTTTAAGTTGTTGAAAAGTAGGTCAAAGTCTAAGGTCAGGGTCACTAGGTTAAAGGTCATGTAAGGTCAGGGTCACTAGGTTAAAGGTCATGATATCAAATGAAGGGTCTTGTCATAAAGTATTTACATGTGAAATATCAAAGCTCCGCCCCTTATAATTCAAGAGATATATCCAAGGTTTAAGTTTTTGAAGAGTAGATCAAAGTCTGAGGTCAGGGTCTAACTAATAAGTCAAAGGTCATGGTCTCAAATGAAAGGTCTTGTCATAAAGTATTTACTAGTGAAATATCAAAGCTTTACCTCTTATAGTTCAAGAGTTTAAGCCCAGGTTAAGGTTTTTGAAAGGTAAGTAAAAGCCAAATGTCAAGGTAATTAGGTCGAAATCACAAATGAAAGGTCTTGTTCCAAGGTATCTACATGTGAAATATGAAAGCCCTACCCCTTATAGTTCAAGAGATATAGCCCGGGTTAAAGTTTTGTTTATGGAAGAGAAGGACGACAACGATGATGACAACAACAAGGACGACAATGATGATGACAACGACAAGGACAACAAGGATGATGACAACAAGGATGACAGCGATGATGACAATGACAAGGACGACAATGATAATGACAACGAAAAGGACGACAAGGATGATGACGTCAAGGATGACAAAGATGATGACAATGACAAGGACGACAATGATGATGACAATGACAAGGACGACAACGATGATGACGACAAGGACAACAACGTTGATGATAACGACAAGAACAACAACGCAAAGGATGACAACGATGATGACAATGCCAAGGACGACAACGATGATGACAACAACAAGGACAACAACGATGATGACAACGACAAGGACGACAACGATGATGACAAGAACAACAACGATGATTACAACGATAAAGACGACAACGATGATGACAACGACAAGGACAACAACGATGATGACAACGACGACAACGATGATGACAACGACAAGGACGACAACGACAAGGACAACAACGATGATGACAAAGACGACAACGATGATGACAACGACAAGGACGACAACGATGATGACAACGACAAGGACGACAACGATGATGACAATGACAAGGACGACAAAGATGATGACAACGACAAGGACGAAAACGCTAAGGATGACAACGATGATGACAATACCAAGGATGACAACGATGATAACGACAAGGACGACAACGATGATGACAGCGACTAGGACGACAACGATGATGACAACAAGAACAACAATGATGATGACAACGACAACGCAAAGGATTACAACGATGATGACAATGCCAAAGATGACAACGATGATGATAACGACAAGGACAACAACGATGATGACAACGACGACAACGATGATGACAAGAACAACAACGATGATGACAACGATAAGGACAACAACGATGATGACAACGACGAGGACGACAACGAAGATGACAACAAGAACAACAACGATGATGACAACGACGACAACGATGATGACAAAGACAAAGACAACAACGATTATGACAACGACGACAACGATGATGACAACGACGACAACGATGATGACAACGACAAGGACGACAACGATGAATGCATTGACGACAACGATGATGACAACGACAAGGACGACAAAGATGATGACAAGGACGACAACGATGATGACAACGACAAGGACGACAACGATGATGACAACGACGACAACGATGATGACAACGACAAGGACAACACCGATGATGACAAGGACGACAACGATGATGACAACGACAAGGACGACAACGATGATGACAACGACAAGGACAACAACGATGATGACAACGACAAGGACGACACCGATGATGACAACGACAAGAACGACAACGATTATGACAACGACGATAACGATGATGACAAAGACAAAGACAACAACGATGATGACAACGACAAGGACGACAACGATGATGACAAGAACAACAACGATGATGACAAGGACGACAACGATGATGACAACGACAAGGACAACACCGATGATGACAACGACAAGGAATACAACGATGATGACAACGACAAGGACAACAACGATGATGACAAAGACAACAATGATGATGACAAGGACGACAACGATGATGACAACGACAAGGACGACAACGATGATGGCAATGACGACAACGATGATGACAATGACGACAACGATGATGACAACGACAAGGACGACAACGCAAAGGATGACAACGATGATGACAATGCCAAGGATGACAACGATGATAACGACAACAATGATGAAAACGACAAGGACAACGCAAAGGATGATAACGATGATGACAACGACAAGGACGACAACGATGATTACAATGACAAGGACGACAACGATGATGTCAACAAGGACAAGAACGATGATGGCAACGACAAGGACGACAACGATGATAACGACAAGGCAAAAACAATGATGACAACGAGAAGGACAACAATGATGATGACAACGACAACGCAAAGGATAACAACAATGATGACAGTGCCAAGGACGACAACGATGATGACAACGACAAGGACGACAACACGATTACAACGCCATGGATGACAATGCCAAGGATGACAACGACAAGGATGCCAATCGCTCACCTGAGGAGACTGTATGTATGTTTTCAATCAAAGTCAGTATAAGAACTGAAGAAAATCACTTTTAGTGAAGCTTTGAGAAGGACAATGTGTACTTACTTCCTGTAAAGTTTGGTGACATTCTGTGTAGTAATTTAAGAGGATAAGTCAAAAATGTGTCATCCAATTAGAGCCTATGGAGGACATCTTGGGTTTCCGATTGGCTCGAAAAACACAAACTTGGTAGACTAAGAGGGCGATGAGTACTTGCTTCCTGTGAAGTTTCAAGAAATTCTGTGAAGGGGTTTCAGAGGAGAAGTCGAAAAATGTGTCAGCCAATCAGAGCCTGTAGCTGCCATCTTGGATTTCCGATCAACTCCAAAAAACTTAAACTTGTTAGAGGGCAATGAGTGCTTGCATCCTGTGAAGTTTCGTGAAATTCTATGCAGCGGTTTTTAGAAGAGAAGTCGAAAATGTGTCAGCCAATCAGGGCCTGTGGCGGCCATCTTGGATTTCCAATCGGCTAGAAAAACACAAACTTGGTAGAGGGCATTGGGTTCTTGCATCCTGTGAAGTTTCGACAGATTCTGTGCAGCGGTTTCAGAGGAGCAGTCGAAAATGTGTAAGCCAATCAGAGCTTTTGGCAGCCTTCTTGGATTTCCCATCAGGTCGAAAAACACAAACTTGTTAGAGGGCATTGTTTATTTGCTTCCTGTGAAGTTACCAAAAATTCTGTGAAAAGGTTTCAGAGGAGAAGTCGAAAATGGGTCAGCCAATCAGAGCTTGTGGTGGCCATCTTGGATTTCCAATCAGCTCGAAAAACACAAACTTGGTAGAGGGCATTGAGTTCTTGCTTCCTGTGTAGTTTCGTGAAATTCTGTGCAGCAGTTTCAGAAGAGAAGTTGAAAATGTGTCAGCCAATCAGAGCTTGTGGCGGCCATCTTGGATTTCCGATCGGCTCAAAAAACACAAACTTGGTAGAGGGCATTGAGTTCTTGCTTCCTGTGAAGTTTCGAGATATTCTGTGCAGCCGTTTCAGAGGAGAAGTCCAAAATGTGTCAGCCAATCAGAGCCTGTGGCGGCCATCTTGGATTTCAGATCGGCTCGAAAAACACAAACTTGGTAGAGGGCACTGAGTTCTTGTTTCCTGTGAAGTTTCGAGATATTCTGTGAAGCGGTTTCAGAGGAGATGTCGAAAATGTTAAAAGTTTACGGCCCGGACGGACGACGACGACGGACGGCGCACTATGACAATAGCTCACTTGAGCTTCACTCAGGTGAGCTAAATATGTATCCCTTCTGTGATTCAGGTACATAAGAATGAACAGTCATTTTAAATGTCACCCAACTATTGAGATTTGACCTTGATCATCAGCAAGAGTGTTCCTCTTTGTAGTGTGATCCTTCGAGTGAAATTGGATACTTCAGGATAATCCATCTTCCATTCATCTGAAGTCTGGAATACCATAACCCATAACTTAAGCAGATCTGATGAATACATCTAACTACAAGTAAATTTCATTTTTATTCAATAAATATGTATTCTTACAAAACAAAACTAAAATAAATGAAGGCAAAAAAGGTGCACAATATAAAATGTATCACATATGTCATTTGTGTGTTAACCTTCTGCATATTGCACTCTTAGTGTGATTTGTGTTCATCAGGGGACATCACTTCTTCAAATCTTCGCCCTACTATATATCACCAGTCAAAGAATTGAAGTAATGATGCAAGGAACAGAATTAATGATGCAAAGAATTGAAGTAATGATGCAAAGAATTGAAGTAATGATGTGAAGATTTGAAGAAATGATGCAAAGAAACGATTATTTCTTCAAATCTTTGCATCATTTCTTCAAATCTTTGCATCATTACTTCAATTCTTCGCATCATTACTCAAGTCTTCACATCATTATTTTAAATCTCTGCATTGTTACTTCAAATCTTTGCATCATTACTTCAAATCTTCAGTTCTTTGCATCATTACTTTAAATTTTCACATCATTACTTCAAATCTTTGCATCATTACTTAAATTCTTCAATTCTTCGCATTTTGACTTTGTCAGAAATACTCATTTTTGCCTATATCTTTCCGTAACTCAATAAATATATGATTTTGTGAACTGATTTACTGTATATCAATTATTTTTAGCAACTTAATGCTTAAATTAATATATATTTTATGCTAGAATTTTATTCATTTTGAAGGAATTATTTTCTTATGTAAAAATGGAGGGGGTGATTTTCATACATTTTCAGCTTCAGTCAAAGAATTGAGGTAATTATGCAAAGAATTGAAGTAGTGATTCAAAGATTTGAAGAAATGATGCAAAGATTTGAAGAAATAATCGTTTCTTTGTATCACGTCTTCTTCAAATCTTTGCATCATAACTTCAAATCTTTGCATCATTACTTCAATTCTTTGACTGGTGATATATAGTAGGGTGAAGATTTGAAGAAGCCATGTCCCCTATTGAACACCGTACACAAATATAAACATTAGAATAAAATACTATTTCTTCACAGCAAAAATATTCCGATTGCATTAACTTCATTTTTATCATCAGATTTCCTTCAGTATACATATTTAATTCAAACAATTTTTTATTTAGATATATATGGAATTCAAATGAAGGGGACTATTTTTTCTGCATTCAGATAGATTAATCAAACAAGTTATACATGGTCAAAAGTGAAGGTCACTCTTACAAATCTGACGGTATCACTGGACTGACAGAGAACAGATAAGTTATATGTCTCATGTGTGACCTTTAACTTCAGGTAACATTGAGTCAGTAACAAATCTGAAGTTCAAGATCACGTAAAATATCTTGTACTCAAAATTCAACTTTTGTAACAATGCATGAAACAACAAACTCATCTGCAATATATGGACGGACAAATGCACTTACATAAAATATTCTCTCAATGTGGTTTGGGCAATCCATTGAAACACTAGGAAATATATTGCCTTTTAACTGTAAGGTCAATTGTGCATCATACATTATTGGTGCCTTAGCTGTTCAAAGTACTAGTATGAAAAAGAATACATAAAATCTCATTTTTGAGTGCTTTCAGACATTTGGAGAAAAAAATAACTCACCAGATGTGATTAGGGACACAGAGATCCAACACTCGTGTCCAGGATTTGCTTTTCATGTCCATGACTCCGCAAGCCTTGTTGTGGTACAAGCAAATCCTAGACACTAAGGTTGGATTTCCTTGCATCTGTTTGGTGATAGATTTTATCATTCTCTCACTTGAGAGTGATTTGTCCGCGAAATTAGGTGTAAGGAAAAATGTTGTCTCACCATGCAGGGTGAGATAAGCTCATTCCTTAAATGCCTTTTAACTGTAACGTCATTGTGACATCATATATTATTCTTCCCCTAAGCCAGTCAAAATAAGGAAAACAATACATTAAAAAAAACCTCATTTTTCGCTCTGTTAGACAGTGAGAGAAAAATAATCAATCACCAGATGTGATCAGGGACAAGGAAATCCAACCTTTAATTGTGTCCAGGATTTGCTTTTGTCCATGACTCGGCAAGCTTCCTCATGGTACAAGCAAATCCTAGACACTAAGGTTGGATTTTCTTGTCCCTGATCACATTTGGTGATAGATTCTATTAGTCCCAAAACTTAGTTCACAGGTAGATGACAACAATAAAGCTATATACATGTAATACGCTTCCTCTTGTAAATATAAATGTTGGCAGAAATAATACAAAGTACATTAAATAAATTATATACATTGTATATTAACCAATGAAAAGCATACATGGCTTGCTATGAAATTCTTATTTCTTCACGAGATTTCCATGTCTCGATTACTTTTGTTATACATGTTATAAATCAAAGTTAAATCAATGAGTTTTGCACAGTAGTAAATGCATAGATATAATATACATGCATGTATATGAAGAAATTGACATTTTCTTGACTTGAAATGAAATGAATATTTCTAAAGTAGTGTACAGTGTATATGCATAATACATGTAGTGATAAAAATTTAAATTGATGCATTATTAGTTTTATTGTTCAACTTTGCAAGCTATATGTTTATGATTTTGTACTTTCATTATGTTCGAAATCACTTTCCTTGACTACATGTAATATTTTGAACTCAATAAAGTTTAACATGTACAATTATTTGTTGTTTATTCAATTAAGGGAAAATGTACTGTGATAAAATTTGATCACATTATAATAATCACGATAATAAATTGATCATTAATCTACATGTATTTCAGATTAAAAAAAAGGAAGATATATTTGTAAATTACTGATGCCCAGGGAGGTCATAAAAACAGAAAATAAAACACCGCTAAAGACGGTATGGCCGGATTGCAAAGTAAGTTTTTGTCACCAACTGGGTCTAGGTCACTAAGTCAAATATTACAGCATACATTGAGAGGTCTTGTCAGAGGCAACCTACATGTATAATATAAAGTTTCTACTGTATACAGTTCCTTACATTTTGCTTAAACCAGGAACTTTAACCAAAGTCTTTAACTAGGTCAAAGTCCAAGGTCAAGGTCACTAGGTCCAATGTTACGGCATAAATTGAAAGGTCTCGTAATGGGCAACCTAAATGTATAATATAAGGTTTCTACTGCATACAGTTCCTTAGATTTTGCTTAAACCAAGAACTTTAACCAAAATCTTTAACTAGGTCAAAGTTCAAGGTCAAGGTCACTGGGTCAAATGTTATGGCATAAATTGAAAGGTCTCATCATGGGCAACCTACATGTATAATATAAAGTTTCTACTGCATACAGTTCCTTAGATTTTGCTTAAACCAGAAACTTTTACCAAAATCTTTAACTAGGTCAAAGTCCAAGGTCAAAGTCACTAGGTCAAATGTTACGGCATAAATTGAAAGGTCTCATCATGGGCAACATACATGTATAATATAAAGTTTCTACTGCATACAGTTCCATAGATTTTGCTTAAACCAGGAACTTTAACCAAAATCTTTAACTAGGTCAAAGTCCAAGGTCAAGGTCACTAGGTCAAATGTTACGGCATAAATTGAAAGGTCTTGTCATGGGCAACCTTCATGTATAATATAAAGTTTCTACTGCATATAGTTCCTTAGATTTTGCCTCAACCAGAAACTTTAACCAAAATGTTGACGGCAGACGGACGGACGGACAGACGGACGGACGGACGGACAGACGGACAGACGGACATCGTCAATCTATAGACCGGAATTGCTTTGCAATCCGGCCAAAAACTTCATATAAATCTGTTCAGTTTAAAAGTCTGACATACTAGAAACTATCAAAATGTCTTATAACAAGAAAAACAACTAAAAATTTGTAATGCCCTATATCAAACAAACCATGACCGTCTTTTATTTGCAGTGTCTTAAGTTCATGAACACGAGTGAAGTGACTGGTTCCGGCGTTTTACTTTCGCGACATTGTATCTTCGTACCTTACTACATATGTGTAAGGACATATTCGCGGTATTTTATATTCGGGAATCAAAGGACCTCATGAATATCGTGGAAATTAAACGCTCGCAAATAAAAGATGGTTTACAGTATGAGATACAGTCAACATTGAAAACTTTTTTTCAGTAGGTTTCAAGATCAAAGCTTGTGGTGTCATTAGAGCTAAATTGCAAAGAAAGAGACACTTGTAAGACTTGTCACCTACAATCAAAACTGTCACTTCAATCTTATAGCATTTGTCACAACCAGACAAAGATATTAGAGAGGTTTAGAAACGTTACGTGTACAGGTACGTGTACGTGTAGACGCAATAACTATGTATGACGTCATTATTAATTGTGTACGGGAAATCGCTACAAGTTGTCAATCAATAAGGTGTAAATCGCGAGCTACACGTACGTACAAACGTGTAGACATTTATGTTTATATAACAGATGTATTTCACAAATAGTTGTACCGAACATATTTTATAAGTTTTAATTCAACATTTTATCTATGTATTAGTCTCGTATATGTTTGGATGTCTATATTTTACGTCATCGCTAAGGGCACCAGTACACGTACACGTACACGTCAATTCTCTAAACCTCTACTAATTTTTATGTGTAGATGTACTTGTAGATTACACGTACCCGTACTCGTACACGTTAGCCTTCTAAACCTCTCTATTGACAGACAATCTAGACTGTTCAAGAACAATGTATCTTGCCTGTCACATAAGTCAAGCTATATATTATATGTGGCCTTGACCTCATTTGGCATCAAGCCTCATTGTGCTCTAAAATCCCTGATAAATTGATGGAAGTATGACTCATATCAATCAAGTTATAGCTATAAATGTGAAAGTGAGACTACTGAACATGTAGACAAACAAAAAGACAGACCTACATGTATGTTAGACAGTGGTACCTACACGTTGCCCTGCGTTGCAAGCCATGCCCCTGGATCATTAATGCAAGGAGCAAAATATAGACTAATGCCTAAATCAATTATTTTACTGTGTGATCTTTCCTACATGTATGTTTAAGTTGACACATATTAGTATACATAAACTTAACTTGCAAGGATGACTTATCCCTGCATATATATATATATACATGTATATGTGCATGTAAGGTATAATATCATACATTGAGATAAGGATTCAGACCCATGAACTAATGATAATGATCATAACAATCACTACTACCATTGTCACTCCAAACATAACCAATTTCTTCTTCCTCTGAGATGCCATGTCTGGTGCCACAAATTGCTACAAAAACGGGAGAAAAGGCAATAAAAAATATTATTGTTAATTACCAACATGACCAAGGTATGATATATACATGTAATATCAAACTGCTATGAACAAATGTCTTATTATTAATGAAATAACTCAATTTCTTTATGTTAAGGCCTTGTTACCTGACACTACAGATTTTAGGTCCAAGCGAGTTTTAGCAACTGTTACATGTTGCAACTAATTGTATATTTTTTGTGCTGAATTCGACAAATAAGGGTTGAAATTCTAAGGAATTCCTGGCATTTTGATTGGCTGATGTTAACATTTGCATGCAACTAATCGCAAGGAATAGAACACTTTCTAATCTGAAAAAAAAGTTGTATGCGATTAGCTTTAAGTTGAGTTACATAATGTGACTTGTCGCTTGCAACTAATTGCATGCAATTAGTTGTGTCATGTAACAAGGCCTTTAGATGTAGGTATACAATCAAAATAAGGATCTACAACTGTATCATTAAATGTAGCAAGACATGATCAACACGTATTCCATCCTTTTTTTTCATGGTATACATCAACTCAATGAAAATATAATTATAAGCATTACTTATTACATGTATTTGATTTCCTACCAATGAGTTCCAGATTTTCTATACTTCATCCATTGACACTGCAAACTTCTAAGCTTTGAAAAAAAGTATGAATACAAGTTTCCAACATAGGGTCCTAAATGAATTCTTTGATATCATGATTTCATGTCAGTTTTTTGTGAGGATACTGGTAATACTGGATGTACCACTTACATTTGGTCTGGCAACAACAGAAGTATGTGTGAACTGGCTTCCTGTAGCACCATAAGGTTGTTGAGGGTAAGCTGATTGTTGTGGGTAACCGGATTGTTGAGGATAACCAGGTTGCTGTGGGTAGCCAGGTTGCTGAGGGTAACCTGCTGGTTGTTGAGGGTAACCTAAAGGATATGGGCTATAGCCAGTAGAAGGGGCGGTTTGCTGTGGGTAACTTCCTGGAGAGGGATTGTAGCCCCCTGGGGTAGAGTTGAAGCCACCTGGAGTAGGGTTGTTTGTTGCCTGAGATCCATCTTGTGTCAATGGAGGATTCTGGGGTGGATATCCATAGAAACCGTGTTCTGAATATACAAGTCATGTACAAACTTTATACATATAATTTTAAAAATAGACCTTCTTCATATTACCGGTATCGGTAGACTTGCATTTTAGACACTCCAAGACCCGACATCACTACTTTTGACGTTATTTCTAACTGTGATGTCATACATAAGATGCGACGTCACAGTTAAAAGTAACGTTAAATCTTATGATGTCGGGTCTTAGGATGTGTAAAATACAAGTCAACTGCGGTAATATGAAAATCATCTATTGACCAATACATGCATAAATCATCTTGATAAATAACCTAAAACCATGAAAATTAAAGTCTTGTCATGAAATACTGTACATGTAGTTATTGACTATTCATATGATAAATAATTATTATTTAATTATGTACATGTAACAATCAAATGCACTGAAGCTATGGGCAAAAAGGAAATGTTCACATGAAGTTCCGAACTTCTTAAGTTATGACTTACCATTTGGTTTGTTGGGAGGGTATGATGGGTAGGGAGCAGATCCATCTGTAAATGGCTGGGCAACACTCTCTTCATATGAAGGTGGAGGTTCTGTTGGCATTCCTGTAGTTTAAATAATTCTTTCTACATGTAATCAAATGGTCAAGACAGTCAGATTTAATTATTTCAGTTCGTTTCGTTTAATTTTGTTTCAATTTTGTTTCGTTTCCATTTGGTAATTTGTTTCTTTTCGTTTTGCAATTTACAGGTACCCGAGATAACAAATTCTATCCCCCTGAATGAATTAAAAGAGGACAAAACTTGATTTCAAAGTGACCGACTTTAGTGTACATGTAGGGACAGAAAAGCTAAGAACGGTTAACTCTATTACAGCCTAGACTACTGTCCTGTTCACTAATTCCAGAGAACCCTGTTTTCCCGATATTCTATAAAATATGATTATGTCATCTTCCAAAAAGATATCAGTTTTATAGTACTCCTTTAGTCGTAACAGAAAATACCGTTGTTTTGGCTGTGCGTCAGTTAAGTTAGAAATAGGACGGAAAATAAAAAGTCTACGGGATTTTCTATAGTAAATTCGCTGAAAATGTGTGACATCTGAGGATTTGACGTCACTGTTTACTATTGTTGACACGGAGAACAATATGGCGGCGGCTTGAAATAAACATGGGAATTTCCCGTAGACATTTTATTTTTCATATTGCGGTTTGAAGGCGGCTGATATGGTCAGGGATGGGGTAATTAAAAATGTAATTGTAATTAATTACAATTAATTACATTTTTTCAAGTAATTGAATGTAATGTGTAATTGAAGATTTTTTCAATTACATGTAATTGTAATTTAATTAATTACCAGGCAAAAACTGCATGTAATTCCAATTACATTTCAATTACTTTTCAATTACATTTGCAACTATATTTATATATTATTTATATGTATTAGGCTATGAACATGTTTGTTTGATGCCAACAAATCTGTGTTGAGTTGAACTAAAAATAATGAATACAGAGATTGATCTGTGAAAAATTAACTTGCTGTGTAATCAAATATTAGGCACAGTTAATGGTTAAATAAACAGTTTTGCCTGAATGACCACAAGGCCTAATGTGACTTATAGTTATCAAAACAAAGTATGTTCTAATTAACTTGTTTGTCACTTCTGCAAGGACCTTGTGTATATAAGTCTTAAAGATAATGCATTTTCACTTGGTTGTCCACAGTAGAAAGAATGCCTGAATAAAATTGTCAAAGGTCTCTGTTTACAAATGTGTTTTGATCATATATAATGTAACAAAATTCATTTGGGAAGAGTAATTTATCGAAGACAAGGACGAAAGGGCTAGTGTTTTTAAGTGCCAAAAATTCTGAGAGAAATTTCTAGGCAAAATTTGTGCATTGTACAATAATGGTTTCTTAGGATTGGAATGTAAAATGAATATTGTCCTGCACTTTCTTGCATTTTGTCAGAGACTTGAAATGACTATTTGGCATTGTTAAAAAAATGATATGCTAAAAATAAATTCATTAAATGAAATGTAATGTGTAATTCAATTAATTACATTTGCAATGTAATTGTAATTTAATTAATTACATTGCATAAAAATGGTAAAGTAATGTGTAATTTAATTAATTACATTGCAAAAAAATGCAATGTAATGTGTAATTTAATTAATTACATTTCAATGTAATTGACCCCATCCCTGGATATGGTAAGTTGAAGTTAATTTCCAGTTACGACTAAAGGAGGTCAATTCTCGGAAACAATGATTTATAGCAAAATTCTTCAGACGACAGAATAAATCGCCAAAACAGGGTGCTCTGGATTTAGTGAACAGGACAGTAGTAGAGTCACTTTTGTTTCCTCGATCCTTGCTATTTTTACTTGGCAACAATAAAGCTTTTTCACATAACTAGCATTTTGTGGACGGCAAGTACTGACTTTCGTTACGTCACAGTTAAATATTGATTGTCTTTGACGTTATATTGCGGGAAAAGTACTTATTTTGTCGTCAAAAAGAACTGGACCGCAGTTATATGAAATAGCCTAGGCTAACTGTTAATAAGTAAAATTCTATTTAAAATTCTCAATCCATTTTATCATTATCTATGTCCCAGTCCCCAAATATTAAATATTAGTTTACCTAATTCACTGAAAACTTTTAACACCGAGGTAAATGTCAGTTTAGTCTGAATTTTTTCTTACCCTTGGATTCATTGACTTGATCCGACATTTTGCAGTATTGTTGTTCTTAAATTCAGAGAAATGATTTGTAGATTAGATCTGGATTAGATTCTTACATTCCTTTTACACATATTACGAAATAAACATTACTGACAGTTTACGCTTTCGAAATGTCTCGGATCGCTGCTAAACCAACAACGGTACGAAAAATCCGGAAATCACAAAACTATGAGCGGAGAGAAAATAAGTTAACCAAACGAAAATCTTTCTTTTTTAATTCAATTCGATTCTTTGTTTGTGAAATACAATGACATGTGGCATACATCATACACAATTAAGTGGCGGATCCAGCGCCCCCTTTGCCGGGGAGGGGGGTCAAGGTGGCGAATTTTGCTGATTTAATTATACTGAAAATGGACCAAAATATACCTTTTTTTGGAAAATTTTAGGTGAGTACCGTGGGGGGGGGGGGGGGGGGGGGGGGGGGGGGGCGGAGGCGGACGCCCCCTCCGCAGCCCCCTCAATCCGCCACTGCAATTAACATTTCAATGACATAAAATATTTTCTTTTCTTGTCTTTTAAAAAACATTCATCTTTAGTATTTGCACAAGATTCATAACATCTCCAATATTAAACTGACCAATTTGTCTCTAATGCCTTGATACAAATGTTTTTCATCTTCAACTTCATTAAGGTGGAGTGTCTCTCGGGTCAGAATTTCTGGTAATTTTTTGCCTGGATGCCCTATTTTTTTTTTTTTTTTTTTTTTTTATTATTATTTTTTTTTATTTCAAGGTATCCCATATACAATAGGGCATATTTCCATGTCTGGTAAGCATGGTATTAGGTACTATAAACTATATATTTTCTGAAAGATTATAATGCCCACTGCTCAGAAATAATAATTTTGGGGACAGAAAAACAAAGGGAAGTAACTGATGAAGCATTTAAACTGTCTATTTTCTCTTTATATCATTTGCAAAATAACAAAGTTGTACAAGAGTTTTTCCCCTTTGTAAGGACCAAAATAATTTCAATTGCACGTGGAAATAGCAAATGCATGTCTCCAATTTTGGAGATTTTTGGTATCTGGATATGAAAGGTGTATATGATGTACTGAGACAAAAATAAACATCCTTTTTACAAATTACGTTTTCGTTGCCATGGAAACCATATTAAAACTTTAAGCATCAGTAGAAAACTTGTAACATGTCATTTTCACAAGGCTCGTTTCCATGGTAACAGCTATTATAATCAACTGAAATTTATTTAATTTTCCTCTTTATATCTTTCATTGTATAATTTTTTATTAATACTACACAAGAAGTATGCTTCCGCCCACTATTCTTTTTGTAAGTATGTTCAAAATGTAGGCAAAAACCTGTGTTGAAGAGGCCTTTTTTTTAAAGACCGAAAAAGGTCATAATCTAACATCATTTTGCTCAATTTTAAGGGCAAATAATCTGAAATGTCAGGCTAACTTGAATTCACCTGCCAATGAACTTTTAAGTTTAATCCTCAATCTTTTAGAAAATGTTAAAATTTGAGTGGGACCTCTTTACAATTTTATTCAAAAGGGTATACAAAATGGTTACCATGGTGGCATTCTGTTCAGTGCTATTACACATAGAGTAATTGACTTGTAAATTTTTAGCTGTCCGTTATATATTTTCAGCATTTTTTATCAGTGCATATAAAAGAACATTATCGGTTAAAAATTAAATCAAAAGTTTTTCAGAAAAAACAGATGTCTCCCCTCTCCCTCTAAGTTACTTCGACCATGGGCCAAGATGATGTGAAACCTTTGAGTCATGGGCAACATCATACTAAAATATGAAAGTGATTCATTATATTGTTTGAGGTAAAGCCCAAACATGATTAGCATATACCATTTCATTATAAGCATGTTTAGTGAAATTGACTTTGGTCACATGACCTTAGATATCTATATAGGTGATATTAAACCTACATTGTATGGATTTTTAGCAACCAAAAACTGAATTAGTGATTGGATACACGGTTCAAAATATAAAGCCTAAACATGATAAGTTTAGACAATTTCAGCCTGGAAATGATTAGCATATACGATTTCATTACCAAAGTAAGCAGTGATCTTAATCATGAGACATTGGGACAATGTGATAAGAAACATTTAGTCCTAAGGAACAACATACTAAAATATGAAAATAATATTGTAAGAAGGGTTCAGGAGATATAGCCCAGACAAGATTAGTACGTACAATTTCATTAAAAAGAACTAAATGATCTTGACCTTGGGTACATGACCTTGAGTCAAGATGATAAGAAACCTTCCAATCCTGAGCAACAGCATTCTAAAGTATCGGAGTGATCCAGTATACGATTCCACAGATACAGCCCAGACTCGATAGCATTTACAATGTCATAAAAAATGTAATGTTTGACATTGACCTTAGTCATATGACCTTTGATCAAGGTGGTGTGAAACCTTTGGGTCATCAGCACCATCATACTAAAATATGAAGTGATCCGATCACGGTTCAAAAGATAAAGCCTGGACATAATACACGTAACAAATACAATTTCATTTAAAATATACTAATTGACCTTGACCTTGGTCACATGACCTTGAGTCAATGTGATGTGAAACCTTCAGGAAATAAGCAACAACATACTAAAATATGACAGTGATCTGATAATTAGTTAAACGAGATACAGCCCCAATGGGATAGCATGTACAATTTTATTAAAATGTACTTAGTAACTTTGACCTTGATCAAATGACCATGGGTCAAGGTGAAACCTTTTGTTCATGAGCAAATACATACTAAAAAGTGAAAGCAATCCAGTAAGAGGCCAAAAGGACAAAGCCTTGACCCGAATGTATGTACAATTTCATTGAAAATGTAGTTAGTGACCTTGGCCTTTGTCACATTGGGTTAATGTGATATGAAGCCCTCGGGTCATATGGAACAACATACTAAAATATGAAAGTGATTAGGTTAATCGTTCAAGAGTAAAAGCCCAAACAGGAATGCATGTACAGTTTCATTAAAAAATTACTAAGTGACCTTGACATTGGTCACATGACCTTGGGTCAAGGTGATATGAAACCTTCGGGTCATAAGCAGCAACATGCTTAAATGTAAAAGTAATCCGGCAAACAGTTCAGGAGATATAGCCTGAAAAGGGGTGTATGTACCATTTCATTAAAAATGTACTAATTGACCTTGACCACATGACCTTTGGTCAAGGTGATGTGAAACCTTTGGGTCATAAGGAACAACATACTAAAATAAGAAAGTGATCGGGTAAACGGTTCAAGAGATATAGCAAGGACTGGAAGTATTCATGATTTCATTAACATGCACTAAGTGACCTTGACCTTGGTCACATGTCCTTTGGTCAAGGTGATCTGAAATCTTCAGGTCATAAGCAACAACATACTAAAATATGAAAGTGATCAGGCAAACTGTTCAAGAAATATAACCCGGACAGGAATGTATGCATAATTTCATTAACATTCACTAAGTGATCTTGACCTTGGTCACATGACCTTGGGTGAAGGTGATGTGAAACCTTCGGGTCATAAGCAACAACATACTAAAATATGAAAGTGATCAGGCAAACGGTTCAAGAGATGTAGCCCGGACAGGAATGTATTCATGATTTCATTAAAAATGCACTAAGTGACCTTGACATTGGTCACATGACCTTGGGTCAAGGTGATATGAAACCTTCGGGTCATAAGCAGCAACATGCTTAAATGTAAAAGTAATCCGGCAAACAGTTCAGGAGATATAGCCTGAAAAGGGGTGTATGTACCATTTCATTAAAAATGTACTAATTGACCTTGACCACATGACCTTTGGTCAAGGTGATGTGAAACCTTTGGGTCATAAGGAACAACATACTAAAATAAGAAAGTGATCGGGTAAACGGTTCAAGAGATATAGCACGGACTGGAAGTATTCATGATTTCATTAACATGCACTAAGTGACCTTGACCTTGGTCACATGTCCTTTGGTCAAGGTGATCTGAAATCTTCAGGTCATAAGCAACAACATACTAAAATATGAAAGTGATCAGGCAAACTGTTCAAGAAATATAACCCGGACAGGAATGTATGCATAATTTCATTAACATTCACTAAGTGATCTTGACCTTGGTCACATGACCTTGGGTGAAGGTGATGTGAAACCTTCGGGTCATAAGCAACAACATACTAAAATATGAAAGTGATCAAGCAAACGGTTCAAGAGATGTAGCCCGGACAGGAATGTATTCATGATTTCATTAAAAATGCACTAAGTGACCTTGACCTTGGTCACATGACCTTTGGTCAAGGTAATGTGAAACCTTCGGGTCATAAGCAACAACATACTAAAATATTAAAGTGATACGAAGAACGGTTCAAGAAATATAAACCGGACAGGAATGTATGCATAATTTCATTTAAAATGCACTAAGTGACCTTGACCACATGACCTTGGGTGAAGGTGATGTGAAACCTTCGTGTCATAAGCAACAACATTCTAAAATAGGAAAGTGATCGGGCAAACGGTTCAGGAGATATAGTCCGGACACGATGTGTGACAGACGGACAGACGGACGAACGGACGACGAAGGCGAAACCAGTATGTCTCCTCCCCGTTAGGTGGGGGGGGGGGGGGGTGGGGGGGGGGACATAAATCACCTTAAAATTTTTCAAGGTCACAGGACCCAATGTCAAGGTCATCTTGAATGCAATTCACAAAATTTGGCAAAATTCTGTGATTTTTTAAAAATATGAGAGGCAGTTACTAAAAAATCATGTGGTATTGAATAAAACAAACAGATAAATAGTGATTTTGGATATGTCCCCTATTTATTGACAAAAGCTGCAAAAATCTCAAAATCAATGACATCCTTGATTTGTACATGTAGCTAATATTTCATACATACATATAAAAAAATGTGAGATTATCATGATTTTTGTCCGGGGCTTATATTTTTAGGAGACATGTTCAAAACTAAAAATTGTAATGTATTTCTAGCTATCGGTCCTAACTTTAGAAAGAATTATTTTGGATACAAATATATGACAGTTAAGACTAAAATTAGCAACAATAAATAACAACAAAAATGCAGATTTTATTGAAATTAGAACCTATATTTTGAATCGACCTTGAACTTAGAGTCAATGACCTTGACAAATTTTGTAAGTACTCAAATAAAGAATAATTTCTTCTGTTGTCCCTACATAAAGCTTAAGCAATATACGTTATTTAAACCATGATAAAAAATAATTTGAAAAGATATAGTCATCATGTGTCAAATGAAAAGTTGTCATGGCAATCATTTTTGACCGCAAAATGTTGGAAAAGAAAACAAGGTCCCACTTATTTTTTTCAGTAATTATATTTGTCACATGAAATCTATTTTGTTCTGACAACAGTGATGGTGTTATTATCATCCCCCTTTTTTGGTGCTTGTACCGTCCTTGTCGGTTGAAGTTATAGATGCACCCTAGTGTAAGACAATTTTTTTTCGGGCCAGCATAGCACCGAAATTTTAAAAATCAAAAGCATTTGAGCACTATTTCAAAAACTACATCTTCCATTAAGCAGACGTAAAGGGTGAACCACTCACTTACTTACCCTTTTCTAATTCGTCCATAGATTCGGATGAGAAAATATGAAAATAATGTATGTACCAATTTAAAGTAAAAAATAAACAAAAAACAGTGATACTAGATTTTTTTACCCCATATCGTACCAATCATCAGCAAGGCAGGTTTGTACGCCAAAACGTCCACATCGTTTTCACAAAAATCAAATTGAGAGAGTGCTTGCCTCGTTTAAGCGGCCAAAAAGAAGGGAGAGGAGGGGACATATGAAACGGTATTTAAAGCAAACTACTGTTCAGAAATTGCTCAAAGACACTCCAGAAATCTCCGATATTTGAATGCTTTTTTCAAAATTTTCTCATGTTTCATTCGAACTCAATATAACGATCGCCAACAAAGCGGTCGATTGGAAAGAACTTGTATATAAGTAAATAGGGAATTTCATGTTTACATCTAAAGTTTTCTTCATTCTAGATTCGGTTTATCGTCTTGCTGACACCGAATAATATGCTTTTCAGCTCAAATACACTCCGGAAGTAAGCAATTTGCTTCATTTATTCAAATTGTTTTCGGGGAAGTACCCAAACCCATTTCAATTGGAGGGGTTACATTTCCATGCTGTCCCCTCTTGACAATTCGGGTATCGCAAGTCATCCCCCATAAAAATGTACCCGCGGACAGTTGAAAATCTTGATCATACCCTTCTTTAGACGTCCACATGTATCAAAAACACCCGGGCTGCGCCCCTGCAAGCATTAAAGTACAAATAATTTGATTCAAAAATCTTTATTAACCAGATCGAGATAAAACCAGACTCGCCCTATTTGTTGCCACTTGGAAAGGGGATCGATCCTTTCTTTGTCATACACGTATATTCGAAAAGACAAGGAGAAACTATGCTCCAGATTGCACAATTTATTCCATTTTTTTTTCAAATTATTTTTTCCGGGGGAGGCCCCCGGACCCCCACCTACCCTCCCCCGCTCACTTCGTGCCTCGAATCGACCCAAAGGGTCGACACCAAAAAAAAAAGTCTTCCCACTCTGGATCCACGTCTGCAATGGATACCTTAAAACTAATGTAGTTTTGGGAAAAGATGCTCTACCTTAAGGTGCGTCTTTGGTCACGATTTTTAAAGAAAATGCTTCGCGGTAATTTCTATTGAGTCTTTGCGGATCGAATACAGAGTTTTTCCCCTCACAGACGGTATCTGACATAAAACCATTGTGACGTCATGAAAATGGTATGGTAAAGTCAATTTTATATCGTCATTTCCCAGACTTTTAGGACTGTTTCCATAGAATTTGATGAAGTCATTATCAGTCTACGTCAGATACGTCTCAAATGGGAAGTAACCCTGGTTTTCGAAAATAGCGAATAAAAATTGAGCTGGAGCCCCAGCAAGGGCGGATTTAGGGGGGGGGGGGATTTCCGACCCCCACTCCCCGGTTTCCGAATTTTTTTGGTAGCATCAGCACTCGACATTAAAAACAACCTGCAAACGTAGTAAGAATTGCTTAATGTCCACCACAATTCACCATTTTGAAACAAAATGAACAAAAGCTTTCTGATCTTATCGCTTATCAATTCGATACCGTATCAATTAGAGTTTTTATTCATTCGTACAGACAATCGCGATGTTTTTGTAATGAACATCACAGAGGGGGTTTTCTGTTTATTTTATGCCACAATGTATCTCATATCTCAATTTCTAAATTTTACCGGAAATTAACAAATACCATAATATAAACATATTGTTCAAATTTACAAAACATGTACGTGTGTCAAGCAATCAATGTAAATGATACGGGGAACGGAACCAACGCGTTTTTCTCAAATACAATTTTTTTGGTCATCTACAAACGTTTAAAACATACTTTATAATAAAATGTACAGGAAAATGGGCAAATATTTAAAATTGGATATAGCTAAAATATGCTCTGGGGACCTATTCAATTTTAGAAGCTTTTAAATCAGCCCTTCTCATACAACCCGACACTTTTTTGGTGTTTGTGCTTTCCTTGTCGGTTCAAGGGCGGATCTAGGGGGACCCCCCTTCCGTCTCCGATTTTTTTGGGTAACATCAGCACAAAAACCAAAAAACAACAAAACAAAACCTGCAAACGTAGTAAAAATTAATTAATGTCCACCAGAATTCACCATTTTGAAGCAAAATTTTCATTTTTTTAAATATATATTCTATCTCAAATCGATTCGATACCGTATCAACTAGAGCATTTATAGACACGAAGTTTTTGTAATGTACGTCGCAGAGGGGGTTTTCTGTTTATTTATGCCTGAAAATTGGTCCTTATTCCAAGTAGTTATTGTATCTTTTATCTCAATTTCTAAATTTTACCGGAAATTAACATTTTTTAATTTGCAAAACATGTACTTGCGTCAAACAATCAATGTAAATGGTACGGGGATCGGAACCTACACGTTTCTGTCATCAAACATATTTATATTAAGTATTTTTTGTCATCTTCAAATTTTGTTTAAAACATACTTTAAAATAACCAGGAAAATGGGTTAATATTTAACATTGGATATAGCTCAAATATGCTCCGTCAGGGCCTATAATTATTAGCATTCAATATTTCTAAGCTTTGAAATCCTTCTCATACACCCATCCATCCTCCCGGACCTTTGGTGCTTGTGCCGTCCATATCACTTGAAGTTCTAGATGCACCATAGTGTAAGACCTAATGTTTTTCAGCATGCACGTACTTGTCTCACCGAAATTTTAAAAATCAAAAACATTGTAGTACTGTTTCAGAAACTCTATCTTCTGTTAAGACGATAGAGTTGGGTGAATCACTCACTTAAACTTTTCTAATTCGGGTGAGAAAGCATAAAAATAACATACTAAAGTAATAAAAAAAATCCAATGATACCAGCCTTTTTGTACTCCATATCGTAACAATATTCTAAGTATACATGTAACCCCTGGGACAAACCAACAAGCAAAAAAGAAGGGGGGGGGGGGGTTACTAATATGAAAAAAAACTACTGTTCAGAAATAGCTCAAAGACATTCCAGAAACCACCGATTTGAATGCATTTTCAAATTTTCTCACGTTTCATTCGAACTCAGTATGACGATCGTTAACAAAGTACTAGCAGTCGATTGGAAAGAATTAAATTCCACTATCTGTATGTGGACGTACATATAAGTACTATAATAGGGAATTTCATGTTCACATCTCAACATGCTCAAGTTTTCTTCATCTTAGATACGGTGGTTCATCATCTGCTGACATTAAATCATATGCTTTATCCCATCAAAATTGAGCTCAAATATGCTCCAAAGGACAGCAGTTTGCTTTATTCTGTCAAAAATTTCTCAGAGAGCCCCCGGACCCCATGGTTCATTCGGTTGGAGGGGTAACATATTTCCATACTGTCCCCACTTCATCCATCGCGTCTCGCACGTCATTCCCCCATAAAAAAGTGTCTGTGCCCCGGACAGTTGAAGTTCTGGATCCAACTCTTCGATAAACGTCCACATAGAAAACACCCTGGGTACGCACCTTCAAACAGTAATGGACAAATAATTTTATTTAAAAATCTTAATTAACCAGATCGAGATAAACCCAGACTCGCCCTGTATGTTGGAAAGGGGATCGGCCCTTTCTTTGTCACATAAATTGAGTAAAAAAATCGTCTGGATATTCGAGAAGAAAAGGAGATTGCACCATATCATTCCATTAAAAAAAAGATCTCCACCTACAGGAGGGGGCAATCCCCTCCCGCACCCTCCCCCGCTCGGCATTTCGTGCCTTAAATCGCCCCTTTCACCCTCTGGATCCGCCCCTAGGAGATACCTTTTTTTTACTGTTACTTACGGAAAGAAATGACCCATTCATTTTCTTTTACGTATATTATTGATTTAAACTGTTTGATAAGGTGAAGCTGATGGATACCAAATATTATAAATTGTTTAAATTCCACCCCAAAATAAGGCAAAAATTACCACTCTGAAACTTTTTCAATAAAACCACAAAATGGCACTATTTGTGAGCATTTGTTCTCTCTTATTTGATCACGGACATATACTTTTTCTTCAATATTTTGAAAAGTCTTGCCTGGAGTAAAATTAATGTTACATGTATTGTGTGTTTGAAACAAATCGTTAATATTCAGTATCTATGATATTTTGACCTTAACAAGGATGATTTTAGCTATTTTTGTGTAAAATAGAGAAACTTGATCAGTGAAGTTGGTACCTATGGTAAAACATCAATTCAAGATTTATACAAAGTTCATAACTTGTTTTATTGTAAATGAAAACAGAAACGAAAATAAAAATCAAATGAAGGCATTTCAACACTTTTGTATTTTCTTTACAATTCTGCTATTTTCAGCAACACGTTTCTGGCAGTTTTACCCAGTTTTTCAAATAAGCAAAAATCTTGATTTTCAACACGGACCTATTAATTTTCCTTCATAAAATAAT
This sequence comes from Pinctada fucata, assembly GCA_028142955.1. NCBI lineage: Eukaryota > Metazoa > Mollusca > Bivalvia > Pterioida > Pteriidae > Pinctada > Pinctada fucata. The sequence continues at coordinate 24,792,537 of AP027102.1, read as the reverse complement.
TTATTGACACGAATACTATAATTTTATATGGTTATCATAAAATCGTTGAAATTCCTCAGAAACATGGAAACAAGGGTTGGGTTTCCTTGTCAATGATCACCCCCAGCGATCGAATTTTTTTCTCCCTACATGTCCGTAAAACTTCAAAAATGATAATTTTCTACACTTTTCTGCCATCTTTTGATCTAAAAAGACTGAAGCGACGAAGCGTGTCAGTCTTTATGACGTTAAAGTCGATCAACGTTGCACGTGACCTTTTTGAAAATTTGGTAAAATGTCTAGGTCAAGGTCACGAGGTAAAACTATATGATACGTTTAGAAAGATCGAGTCACAAGGAATAAACATGTGAAAAAGCAAAGCCCTATCACCAACCAATCAAAAGATATCACTGTAGCGAATCACGTGATAAGCAAATAATCTCTTACAAGGGAATTCCCTTCGATTAAACAAGGTAAATACTGTCTACATCTACTTTAAATGCAACTTTTTTATGTCTATCATATGAGCATCATTATTACTTATATCTTGGTAATGTTTTCTGGTAAAGAATAGAGGAATATTTAGAGAACACTTAAACAGAAGATTTTCTATTTTGTTAAAAGCTATTCTCTGTAAGCATTCGCACTTAATATGAAGGACGCATGGCACATCATGTCTCAGATTTTGATAAAATTTATACCTAAGGTTCGGTCTGACCTAACAGTACAAAATTGTTAAAATTTTTCTTAATATCACATCCAGTTGCCATGGAAATGGACTTTGAATATTGAAAAAAAATGCAATTAGGGCGTATTTGAAGTCACATACTTCATTTATACAGCATAATCTAAAACAAACACTGATAAATTACCAGTACCCTATCATTGCTCTTTCGGGTTAAGTTATTATTATAATAAGGTTGGGTTTATGGTCATATGTTTCCATAGCAACAACACAGGTACCTCATAAATATGGTCTTTTGGTTTATATTCAAAATTCAATGATTACTTACATTTTGACTTGTTTATGCTAATAAAACATGAGCATTCACATTGGAACAAAGTTTGTGTTCGTTGCTATGGCAGCATGAACTCAAATCGCAAAAATGAAAGCAATTTTAGACAATATTTAGAGTCCTTTTTTTACTAGATCATTTAATTTTCATTCAAAGTGATGATATTTGATAATTAATGAATTTCTAAAACAAAATATTCAAAAAATAGCCCGTTGCTATGGGAACGATTGTGTAAAATTGAGCATAAGTCCACTTTGAGTCCTTGGATACATGCTTCCAAAGTTAAATAATCTGAAAAAATCTAAGACATAGTTTAGACTTTGCTCTATCATATATGTAAACAAGAGGTCCAAGAGGACCACAATTGCTCACCTGACAAAAAACTACGTTAACTAAGCATATCAAACGGAGAGAAGTTTATACAAGGAAAAAACTTGACTTCAGAGTGGAACAAAAATTAACAACACTTCTTAAGATATCTCTCTAGATCATCCTGATGCTTTCGGTTTGTCGATACGTGCTTCTGAAGAAGTTTGTCAAATGAGGGTACCCAGAACCCAGGTTTTAGAAATTTGAAAAATTTTGTAAAAAGAAATTTTCAAATGCGTTTGAAGAAACGACCATCCGAAATTGATCGAACTTGGCTACATGTGCCATCGGGGACTCAGGACTGGTCCACCAGCAGTGACATCCACCAAGTTGTACAAATGTTTAACGTCTTCAAATTCATTAGCACCATTTAAGTGCAGATGAATTTACAGCATGGACCAGACATGCACGTTTCGGGTATTTTACCCTCGTCAGTTATCCTCAATCTAAACAATGTACAGTAAAGTGGCAAAAATCTGTGAAAATTATGTCCTAAATATACCGAAAGACGTAGCAAGATGACTGGGATATGATGCTACAGGAACCAGGTTATAGAAAGATAAGAATATTTTGTAAATAGAAATTTTAAAATGCGTTTGAAGAAACGACCGAACGAAATTGATCGAACTTGGCGACATGTGCCCTCGGGGACTCCTGGTCCACTAATAGTGACATCCACCAAGTGGTACAAATGTTTAACGTCTTCAAATTCATTGGCATTATTTTAGAGCAGATAAATTTACAGCATCTGTTCAGCAGTTCTGATGAACAAGTTGAATATGAATAAAATCATCCCTTTGCCCTTTTAAATAAGAAAAAAATTCATAACAAAATCAAACAATTAAAATTTTAGTATAAAAAAGATATATCAAAGCATTTAGCATGTCTGGTCCACGTTGCCAATTTATTTGTTCTTAAATGATGCTATTCAATTTGAAGACGTTTACATTTATACCACTTGGTGAGTGTCACTGCTGGTGGACCAGGAGTCCCCGAGGGCACATGTAGCCAAGTTCGATCAATTTCGGTTGATCGTTTCTTCAACGCAATCTAAATTTCTGTTATCAAAATTTCTTGAAATTTCTAAAAAGTGGGTCCTGTAGCATCATATCCCACCCATCCTGCTACGTCTTTCGGTACCCTTTTTCGACATAGTAACTTTCATACTTTTTGGCATATTACATTGTTTAGATTTAGGATTAAGGATCACTGATGAGGGTTAAGTACCCGAAACGTGCATGTCTGGTCCACGTTGCCAATTTATTTGTTCTTAAATGATGCTATTCAATTTGAAGACGTTTACATTTATACCACTTGGTGAGTGTCACTGCTGGTGGACCAGGAGTCCCCGAGGGCACATGTAGCCAAGTTCGATCAATTTCGGTTGATCGTTTCTTCAACGCAATCTAAATTTCTGTTATCAAAATTTCTTGAAATTTCTAAAAAGTGGGTCCTGTAGCATCATATCCCACCCATCCTGCTACGTCTTTCGGTACCCTTTTTCGACATAGTAACTTTCATACTTTTTGGCATATTACATTGTTTAGATTTAGGATTAAGGATCACTGATGAGGGTTAAGTACCCGAAACGTGCATGTCTGGTCCACGTTGCCAATTTATTTGTTCTTAAATGATGCTATTCAATTTGAAGACGTTTACATTTATACCACTTGGTGAGTGTCACTGCTGGTGGACCAGGAGTCCCCGAGGGCACATGTAGCCAAGTTCGATCAATTTCGGTTGATCGTTTCTTCAACGCAATCTAAATTTCTGTTATCAAAATTTCTTGAAATTTCTAAAAAGTGGGTCCTGTAGCATCATATCCCACCCATCCTGCTACGTCTTTCGGTACCCTTTTTCGACATAGTAACTTTCATACTTTTTGGCATATTACATTGTTTAGATTTAGGATTAAGGATCACTGATGAGGGTTAAGTACCCGAAACGTGCATGTCTGGTCCACGTTGCCAATTTATTTGTTCTTAAATGATGCTATTCAATTTGAAGACGTTTACATTTATACCACTTGGTGAGTGTCACTGCTGGTGGACCAGGAGTCCCCGAGGGCACATGTAGCCAAGTTCGATCAATTTCGGTTGATCGTTTCTTCAACGCAATCTAAATTTCTGTTATCAAAATTTCTTGAAATTTCTAAAACGTGGGTCCTGTAGCATCATATCCCACCCATCCTGCTACGTCTTTCGGTACCCTTTTTCGACATAGTAACTTTCATACTTTTTGGCATATTACATTGTTTAGATTTAGGATTAAGGATCACTGATGAGGGTTAAGTACCCGAAACGTGCATGTCTGGTCCACGTTGCCAATTTATTTGTTCTTAAATGATGCTATTCAATTTGAAGACGTTTACATTTATACCACTTGGTGAGTGTCACTGCTGGTGGACCAGGAGTCCCCGAGGGCACATGTAGCCAAGTTCGATCAATTTCGGTTGATCGTTTCTTCAACGCAATCTAAATTTCTGTTATCAAAATTTCTTGAAATTTCTAAAAAGTGGGTCCTGTAGCATCATATCCCACCCATCCTGCTACGTCTTTCGGTACCCTTTTTCGACATAGTAACTTTTGCTGTGGGTGCTGCAACCTAGTGTTGTTGGAGATCCCCTCCTTTCTTTCATACTTTTTGGCATATTACATTGTTTAGATTTAGGATTAAGGATCACTGATGAGGGTTAAGTACCCGAAACGTGCAAGTCTGGTCCACGTTGCCAATTTATTTGTTCTTAAATGATGCTATTCAATTTGAAGACGTTTACAATTAAATATGATAAATATGCAGTAAATGAGTCTGTAAAATCATACACTTATTGAGTTATTTAAAGAAATAGTGCGAAAATGTGCATTTCTGACAAAGTCCGAAAAGACATCAAAAACGCGTCAAAAATTTGACTTCGTAGTGGAACAAAAAATTACAAGACTTCTTAAGACATCTCTCTAGATAATCCTGATGCTTTCGGTTTGTCGATACGTGCTTCCGTTCTGAAGAAGTTTGTCAAAGGAGGGTAACCGTGACCTACTTTCGCCTGTGATGGCGCCACCTGTTGACCGAGCCGGTGTTGACCTCTGGTTGCCATGGTAACGAGGTCATTCTATTTATAGCACTTTTGGGACCATGAAATTAGCCAGCTCCGGAGACTTCGTTGCCATGGATACCACTGTAACAGCTTGTTCATCTTTATATAATCTTTTCTTCCTTACTTCCATTCTTACTCAGTACACTTAGATATGTGATATTTATTACAGGGACCTTATTGTATTAAGCCAAAATAAGTCAAAATGAAGCGAAAAATAGAGGTGAAAATAAGGGCCAATTTAGTGTGTTTTTGACCATTTTCAATCTTAAATATCACAAAAGGCACCAATAGGAGACTATTGATTTTCATCAATGGAAAAGAATGTTTATTGACAAATAAAATGAACGAAAAATTGGAGTGGGTATTTAAGAGTTTTAACTAAATTCTGTCGTCAAAGACCGTTGCCATGACAACATTAGACCTTTTGCTTGTTTCATATTATCTTTGAAATTGATTTTATTCCTCTTTAGAGCTACATAAGATTGTCAAAATGTATGCATGTTTAGATATGACTTATATCTTTTACATAAGAACAATTAAAATGTTCAAAGTCATTGGCTTGATGTTCAAGGTCATTTATACTTTGAGACTCAAATTTTGCATAAAATATTGATTTTTTAATTTTTTTGTTACCGATTTTAGTTATTTTCTTATTTAAATATTTTCATAGGTCATATATATATTGAAAGAATATGAATATAAGAAAGAAAAATCTTAGAATTTATTGAATTGTCGCAATTCAATAGGAAAATATTTTTCCATCAAAAAACAAGAAAAATACAGATTTCGTCCCTTTTTTTTATCAAAATCCTCATCAAGAACTTAGATATTCGAAGATGAGAAGAAACGTAATCAATAGTTCTAAGAAATAAGTGATACATTTAACATTTTATGGCAAATAACTGTTAAATTCAATATTTCAAGGTTTCTAAATTATTGACACCTTCATTTTATGAGAAATCAGGATTTTTCGTCAAATCTGGTCACTTAAAGTTTAATGACCTTGAAAATTCAGTGAGTGACCTTGAAATATTTTCAAGGTCATTTTTATATCAAAACGCCTCTGATAGACGTATACATGAACTTCTGTTCCAATATCATGCGTAGATAGTTTGATAGAGGTTGTGCTTAAATTCATCGTATTGAAACCTTTCAGCCGATTGTTGCCATAGCAACTATATTTGATGCTGCTTTGCATATAAAAGGACAAATAAGCCCAATTAATTTTTTATATCCATGTAGAGTTCAAAGATGATACTAATTGGATAACTAGAATTTGGACTTTAAAAATTGGTGCTTTAATGAAATTTTCAAACATCTAAAACAGTAAAAACATGCAAAAAAGGGTCTTTGAGTGCCAAAAACAAAGCCTTTTGATACCCTGTTTTGGCCCAATTTTTCATCTTGTATACTTAAGGCATCCGAGATGAATGTAAAAAACTTTACAAATATGCATAATAATAAGGATTAAAAGAAAATAATCAAAGCAATTTAAGATTTAAAATGTACCTGTTTCAATGGTAATGAAGCCTACAAATATGCCTTGTCCTATAGATTTTCCCGATATTTGAAACTTCAGTCACGGTAACCATGGCAACGACAACCTTTTTGAAAAAACCTGGGGTTGATTTACATACTAGTACTTCATATTGAACTTCCATACCAAAAATCTCAAAAATCCATGACATGCCATGCCAACATATTTTGAAATTCTTTGGTTCTTACAGAGAATTGCTGTTTAAAGTTTAATGACTTTGGAAATTCAGTGGGTAACCTTGGAATAATTTCAAGGTTATTTTTATATTAAAACCCCTCTGATAGATGCATACATGAACGTCTGTTCCAATAACATGTGTAGATAGTTTGATAGAGGTTGTGTTTAGCCCAATTAATTTTTCATATAATGTATAGTTCAAAGATGATACTAATTAGAATTTGGATTCAAAAACTGGTGCTTTTATGAAATTTTCAACCTTGTAAAACAGTAAAAACATACAAAAAAGGGTCTTTAAGTGCCCAAAACAGAGCCTTTTGATATCCTTTTTTTGCCCAATTTTTCATCTTGTTTTCAAAAGGCATCCGCGATGAATGTAAAAAACTTTACAAATTTTCACAATAATGGCAACGGCAACCTTTCTGAAAAAAAACTGGGGTTGATTTACATACTAGTGCTTCATATTGAACTTCCATACCAAAAAATCTCAAAAAGCCATGACATGCCGTGCCAACATGTCTTGAAATTCTTTGGTTCTTACAGCTCACTAGTAGAGGCTGATGTTGTCAAAAAGGCTGGTTACATGTACCATAACAACATCATTAGCTTATTATAATATATTGATTTCAAAATGCTGTTTGTATTTTCCAATTATTCTGAGTATATGATTGGGAAATATAAAATGAGAAAATTCAAATTAACCCACTTGTTGCCTTGGCAACAGTAACTATAGTCTATAATATTACTAATTTTGCAATTTCAGAGTTATTTCTCAATATTCTGCATCATGATGAACCGATAAAAATTGTTGTTATATTTCTATCACAAAGAAGTCTTTCAAAAACCGTGAAAAAATAATTGGGAACATATGTTACCATGGAACCATTTTGTATTAGTTTCATAAAACAGGAATTTTCAATCCCAGGAAATTCAAATTCAGCATAGATAATTATCAAGTTAGCTTCTATCAAAATACTAGAATACTACTTTGGCCATACAATCTGAAAATAAGCATTTTTGCTGTTTTTCGAAACATTTTCCTCAAAAAACGAAACAGGTTTGAGCAACATTTTCAGCACTCCTGAGCGAAGCTCAATTGTCATAGCGAACAGTCCGGCGTCCGTCGTAAACTTTTTGACATTTTCGACTTCGAAACTTGGTAGGGATGATATACTCATTACTGAATATATACCCATTATACCGAAAATCATCAAAATCCATGACATGCCATGCCGAACGATTTTGGTCCTTACAGAGAATGGCTATTAAGTGACCAGATGTGACGAAAAATCCTGATTTTTCATAAAATGAAGGTGCCAATATTTTAGAAACCTTGAAATATTGAACTCAAAAGTTATTTGCCATAAAATGATACACGTATCACTAATTTCTTAGAACTATTGACAACGTTTCTTCACATCTTCGAATATCTAAATTCTTGGTGAGTATTTTGATAAGAAAGGGACGAAATCTGTATTTTCTTGTTTTTTTTTTTTTGACGAAAAAATATTTTCCCATTAAATTTCTCCAGTTCAATAAATTCTAAGATTTTTCTTTCTCATATTCATTTGCTTTCATAAAAAATATGACCTATGAAAATATTCAAATATAAAATAATTAAAATCGGAAACAAAAATTAAAAAAAAAAAAAATTTATGCAAAATTTGAGTCTCAAAGTATAAATGACCTTGAATATCGAGCCAATGACCTTGAACATTTTAATTGTTCTGATGTAAAAGATTTAAGTCATATCTATACATGCATACATTTTGACAATCTTATGTAACTCTAAAGAGGAATAAAATCAATTTCAAAGATAATATGAAACAAGCAAAATGGTCTAATGTTGCCATGGCAACTGTCTTTGGCAACAGAATCTAGGTAAAACTCTTAAAATACCAACTCCAATTTTTCGTTCATTTTATTTGTCAATAAACATATACTTCCTTTGATGAAAATCATTGGTTTCCTATTGGTGCCTTTTGTGATATTTAAGATTAAAAATGGTCAAAAACACACTAAATTTGCCCTTATTTTCACGTCTATTTTTCGCTTCATTTTGACTTATTTTGACTTAATACAATAAGCTTCCTGTAATAAATATCACATAACAGAATGGAAGTAAATTCTTAAGGAAGAAAAGATTATATAAAGATGAACAATCAATGGCAACGAAGTCTCAGGAGATGGCTTATTTCATGGTCCAACAGTGCTATAAATAGAGTGACCTCTTTACCATGGCAACCAGAGGTCACATTTGCCAAAAAGTGTCATTTTCATGGTCAGTATTTAATATATACCCATTATACCGAAAATCATCAAAATCCATGACATGCCGTGCCGATCGATTTTGGTCCTTACAGAGGATTGCTATTATTTTTGTCTTAATCTGTAGAATGCATAACAAATCTTCCATTAATGTCGTTTATAGACCAAATTATAGAGCTTCAAAGTATCTCATTTTTGCAAATTTCTCAACTATAAAGGTCGTTACCATGGTAACCAGATCACCTGAAAAATGTGGTTTTGCCTTTTTCATTGGTCCCTACTTATTTGTGAAATTTCATGAAAATCGGAGACCATACGTGCCGAAATTGTTTAAATGGCTACAGAGAATTGCTATTTACATGTTATGATATGGAGTACGTAAATAAACAAACAAACATACATACAAACAAACAACATTTTGAAATCAATATAGTGAAATTAGCTATTTATGTTGTCATGGCAACCAGCCTTTTTGACAATATCAGACACTACTATCGAGCGACTTCAATTTCAGCATTACAAACTTTCCTTTTCTGAGTAGCAACATCCCTTCATCGCCAGCTTATGGCGTGTTCATATCTCAGTTGATACGCTATGCCAGAGCAAGTACCAAATATGCAGATTTTGTTTTGAGAGCTAGGCGTCTTTCAGATAAGCTTTTCAGTCAGGGATATGTTTGTGACCGACTAACATCGGGACTGAGGAAGTTCTACGGTCGATATGGGGAACTCGTCAGACACTATGATGTCCCACTCTCCAGAATGGTGGATGATATTCTGTCATAGACCTTTTGAACCATCCAACCATAGATTGTACTCTATGTCTTTCGAAATGGAAGTAACCGGATGTGACAGTTCTACCGAATTGATGCGGCGGGTGTTGCATGCAAGCAGGAGATGCTTACTCTTCCTAGGCACCTGGTCTCACTCCCATATCGGGAGCTCGCTTCTTTTCATGTGGTTGAGGTTTTTGTTTGTTTGCTTTGGTTCCTGTTTTATCCTGATTTTGTATGCCTTCGGTTTCTGATTTTCTGAATTATCGATTTTGTGCTGTATACAGGGATATGGTCATTATCCATATTTGTCATTCTTTAAAATGTTATGTCCTTATCTGTAGGGTGCATAACAATTCTTCCATTAATGTCGTTTATAGCGCTTCAAAGTAGCTCTTTTTTGCCAATTTCTCAACTCTAAAGGCAGTTGCCATGGTAACCAGATGTCCTAAAAAATTGGTAAAATCACCTTTCTTTCATTGGTCCCTACTTATGTGTGAAATTTCATGAAAATCGGAGACCATTGCCGAAATTGTTTAAATGGTTACAGAGAATTGTATTAACATGTAATGATACGGTGCACGTAAAAAAGACAAAATTTTCTGTGTAAGTGTTCTCTGGATATATATACCTCTATTCTAGACCAGAATAGATTACCATTATTTAAGAATTGTTATTCATATTTTGCATTTGCATTGGTGTGTGCAAAACATTTGGTCATGGTAAAAATTCAATGTGCAGCACTCCGTGCTGCACAGAATTCAATGTGCAAAAAATATGAAAAACAATTCTTATATTCATAAGATTCAATTTTTATCAGACGTATCCCACTGGACGTCTCTGTATTATACATCTTTCTCCTTTTATCCGAGGGTGGAAGAACAATGTCAGAACATCTTACAGGTCAGCTTACGGCAGCCCAAAGTCTAGAAGTAGTTCTAAATTTGCGCCCACGTTTTAGCTATGTTATGGTACACAGAACATGCAATATACTCTTATTTTCAAACATAATTAAAAACCATCAAAATAGATACTTTTTTGTTTCGTCTTGATAACGATTTTACAAGAATTGAATATGGTTGCGAAACTTTTAATTTCATCTTAATTGATGCGGCTCCGAATGTCGACCGCCGACGATAACACGTACACGCAGATTTGACAATTGTATTTTTGGAAGGATTCTCTACTTTTATGGAGGATATTATGTGACAAGAACTATTCAGTGTTTGTGTCGAATAACTACTCTTCGATCCGTTTACAGGAAAACTGTTCTTTTGACGAACATCCTTGAAATTTGTAGTTGATCTTGAATATTCTTCTACTGAATAACCTATCAACTGATAGATTTGAAGTTTAAACTCAGATTTATCACAGTTTGGCTTACTCAACTGTTCATCAACGATTTCACGACTTTGGTCAGTACACTGGATCATATTCAATCGTAAGTACAATCGGTTTTCAGTGATGATTTTTGAATCTGGGCGCCAGCAAATTGTATCGATGCAACGTAAACAAAGAAAGATAACTCGAAGAATGTTAACCTGATTTGAGTGTTTGAACCTCAACTATGTCTAGTACTCTACGTATAATTCATTTCTATTAAATAACTGACTTCGAAATATATTCGAAAAGTCGAAATTGCAATTTCTGCTTTTTAATACCTTTTTTTCACCATCGGGAAACGATGTTAACTATGTACAAAGGGGAATCCCCGGTTACATGTACAAATGTATTCATGCGCAGACCATTGAAATGTGATGCTTCAATGTCTCTCATTGGAAAATGCAGGCAAGAGCTCCGGTTACTTGTATTAAAGGAAACGGAGTAGAACTGTTAATATATAATTGATATTGATGCTCGTATGATCGGCCTAAAATAAATTCATATATATAAGGTAGATTTAGACAGTATTTGTCGTATCTAATCGAAGGGAATTCCCATGCTAGGGATTATTTACATATCACATGATTCGCTACAGTCGATATAGCCAATATTAATATTTTGAAAAAGTAGGTCAAATACCTACGTCAAGGTAACTAGGTCATAAATTATGATGTGTTGAAAGGTCTTGTTACGAGGAATACACATAATTATACACATATGAAATATCAAAGTCCTATCACTTGCCAATCAAAAGTTATTGACTGTGACACGCAAAGTGTGACAGACAGACGAACGGACCGATGGATAACGGACAAAGTGCTTCGCAGGCGACACAAAATACCAGAGAGAGAGAGTAACCATCTTAATCCTGTGGCTAATACCACAGGGTCGAGGTATCAAAGTTTGGTCACAAACCCTTTCTCTAGCTAAAACTCTTCTCTGCAAGTATGTGTGAAAACCCCAATCGAAAATTCATCCAAAAAGACATAAAAATTTGCATCTGTCCAATCCAGATCGTGTACAAAAGAGAAGTATAGTTATATAGCGAGTGTCCACCCTTGCGGTTTTTAATATAGACGTGTAGAGGAAAGGGTGTCTGCCGAGGAAAGAGTTTCTCACGAAGTTACATGTATGATACTCTTGTGATTAATGCCATATTTGCATCTCTTGTAAACACAGATTGAGAGTTACTGCGCCTTACATGAAGCATAGAGAATTACTACAAGCACAAAAGTCGTTGAATCCTCCTTATTTCAAGAAATCGAACATTTAGATTTTTAGATATTGCCAATTCGAGGTTGTTCCGAATTGATTTTCTTCTGATTCAATACTGCAACATGAACAAGAAATAAACATTTTCATGATCAGGGGAAAGCACAAACATTCTGATGTCCACGCGCTTTATCTACTTCACGAAATGTTAAACGAAAGTAAGACGTCGTCATGATAAGGCGTTGGTTCTATACTAATAGTGCGAGGGGTGGCAGTGGGCTAAATAACAGTCAAAATGAATCTCATCGTTCAGTCCGCTCTGCTGTTTCGTTGAAATCATGTATTTTTCTACTCTTTTGATTGTTCGTACTCTGAACCAAAGACAAATTGATAGATGCAACAAAGAAATGAGAGAAATAACCCCAGGAAGACAGTACGTAGTCACAGATATTGATTGGATATTTCTAGAAGTTCCCCCTCATTGCCCTAAATTCCTATGCTTTTCTTTATCCGCAAGTACAGAAAGGGTTTGATTGGTGACGTTAATTAGTGTTATAATGTAAAACGTCTTCAAATTCAATAGCATCATTTAAGACCTGATAAATTTACAACATGGACCAGACATGCACGTTTCGGATACTAAACCCTCGTCAGTGATCCTAAGTCTAAACAATGTAATATGGCCAAAACGTATGAAAATTATTATGTCCAAAAATGTACCAAAAGACGTAGCAGAATTGGTGGGATATAATGCTACAGGACCCACGTTTTAGAAATTTCACGAAATTTTGTAACAAAAAAATTCAAATGCGTTGAAGAGACAGACGATCAACCGAAGTTGATCGAACTTGGCTACATGTGCCCTCGGGGACTCTTGGTCCACCAGCAGTGACACTCACCAAGTAGTTCAAATGTAAAACGTCTTCAAATTCAATAGCATCTTTAAAACCTGATGAATTTACAACATGGACCAGACATGCACGTTTCGGGTACTAAACCCTCGTCAGTGATCCTAAGTCTAAACAATGTAATATGGCCTAATGGAATTTTCCTACGGATTGGCTCAAAATATTTATGAAAGACTGTGAGGAGTTGTCTGATGTAATGTACCTATGTTCTTACTTTTCAGATAAACATAAAAAAGTTTTTCAGACTCACAGTCGAGAAGGCAAGGAAAAATAATGAAAATTCCCAGCGGAACGGTTGCGACCCTCAAAATGAACAACATTCCGAAATGAGAGTTGCCGTCTCCTGATTGCATAGAAGAAGGGAGATCTCTTACAAGACCTCGTTGCAGCATCAACAGCAAAACACCCGATGCAAAAACGCAAAAGACGAGTACAGCACAGACGGAAAAGAGACACACGACATGTAAACATCAAACACAAAAGACTACACATAAACCGCCGAGACCAATGGGCATCCGGTGCCGACTTTGGACGGCCATTTGTCACGCAAGTAGCAAATGGTGTGGTTATCCTGGATTACGTGCGCACAACCCTCTCACTTCTCCAATTATCCAGAGGTCTCGAAGAACGTACAATTGTGGAGTAAAACAACCTCCTCACTGTAAGATGACCTCACACAATCAAGACCGCGAAACGTAGAGGCCCCAGAAACACAGATGAATATGTAAATGGATATAAAAAGAGGGCATGCGTAATACAGTCCGTGCTCTGCCGGTTGTAGCGAGCTAATGTATGTAATCACCCGAGGAGTCCGACTTACATTCAGAGAGGACAGGTGGTCGGGGCCCTGTCTTCTCTAAAGAGGTTTGGACAGGGCCCGTCATGGAGTCCCGTCGTCACAGTCAGTCAGAGTGCAAGTCTCAAGGATGCGATTGTACAAGACTGTAGATTGGTCAAGTACCAAGCCTAGGGTCCGACTGGAGACATTAGGATCATATCCACGGTATAAAAGGCGTTTGATGATTTTGACGCATTTTCGATGGTAATGCTGCCTACTTTTGATCCTTCTAATTTTGTTTATCATATCACCATTAAAGACAGGTTGTGTAATACCCAAAGTAATGTACTCTGTTGCGTGTATAGATCCGATTTCAACGGAGGTTGACTGTAATTTTTGTAAAATTTCCAGAAAGTCTTAACTATAGTTTATGAAAGCGGAAACCTTGACCTAAAAGCTTTTTGGTAATTTGTAAATTTCTACTGTGAAAATCCAAAATATCATTACATGCTCTAGCGTACCGAATAAGCTGTGATATGTAATCATTATGCCATATGACGGTAATCTTGGAACATCACCGTCAAGCCAGGGGAAATTTACTATGTTGAATCCAAAATCATCCCTTTTGTCATATACACTTGTATGAATCTTTCCGTTTACAATTTTGATATTTAGGTCCAAAAACGGTGTTTCTGTATTTGTAACGTTTGCTTTGTTAAGTGTTAATTCTTGTGGATAAATTTCATTCTTATATAATTCAAAAGCAGGATTGTCAATGGTTAGAATATCATCCAGATACCTAGAAGTATAATTGAAACATTTCATCAAATTTTCTTTGCTTTTGAAGATTTTGTATAAATTCTTTTTCATAAGTGTATAAAAATAAATCTGCAACAAGAGGCGCACAGTTAGTACCCATAGGAATTCCTACAACGTGCTTGTATATATCCTCACCAAATCTAACATAAATATTGTCCAAGAGGAAAGACAAGGCATTACACAGGTCACTACATGTCCATAATTTGTATGATTTGTAGTCTGTCGAGGAAAAGAAACCCTTCGATTCAGATGTACAAATGTAAGTTTTCCGCTCTAGATCAAAACCATTTAGTGAGATTAGATAATCGATCATTAATTTTGTCATGAGGAAGTGTAGTGTACATATTAGAGAAATCGTATGAAGAAATCGTATTGGCTTGGAAATTTCCAGATTTCATTTTGTCAATCACATCCCCTGAATTCTTAATAGACCAAAATAAATTGACATCGTCCTGTTTAGAACCATTTCACAATATCTAATTATGTGTTCTTTAATAGCAGTAAGTGCTGACAGAGATTTCTAGACAAAATTGTAGTGGAGCAGTTACTAGAATAAGCAATAAATCGAAAGAAATTTGTAAGGAGACTTGTGCAGTTTCGGTTTGCAATAAAGTGTTGGGAGATCCAATTTAGAAATAGAGATATTGAATGAAGACAGATCACTGTTATGCTTGCTTAAAATGTTAGATGCACTTTCATTGCTTTTGATATATGTATTAGTAGACGAAAGTTCCGAAACCAAAGATGATATGTAGTAACGTTTTCAAATGATAATGGTGTTGTTGGCTGCTTTATCAGCTGGTGCAAAGACATATGTTTCATGTAATTTACTTAGTTTGGATTTGAAATATCTTTCTGATTTGGAACGTGGATTTTGAAAAAGATGAGGGCTTTTATGGAAGGTACCTATTCGAATATCCGTTATATCTAAAATGAGGTTTTTCCAGTCATTCAGAGCATGCTGTTCGACTCCTTCTGATTTACACCATCTTTTCGTAAAATTATCTAAGGCTTCCGTAAGCACCTCACGGCATTTGACAAAATCAATCTTGGATGGGATTCTATACTTAGGTCCTTTTTTAAGAAGACCACGGAGCTGTCTGTCTTGGATTATTGAAAAATCACCTGTAACAACATGGCCAGCTGGTTTGTAGAGATATTTAGAAGTTGCACATTCTCAAGGAGCAGGACACGTTTCAAGTATGTCAGGATCCGATGTCACTTTATTATAGTTAAAAACAAAGTTTCGAATAGGTTTCTTGTACTTATAACAAATAAGAGGTGGCTCTAAATTTTCAAAATATTGAGGAATGGTACTTTGTACGCGATGATCCAGAAAAATATTAGAGATGTTTCGAAGATCAAAACCTTTGTTAATAAACGGGATTTTTATGAATCGTCTTTTAGGTGAGGTGTTTTTCATAATAGGATAAAGTTTATACTGTGCGAATGAGATAATGATCATATTAAGTCTGAATCAGTCAGCGTTTTTTAAGAATGCAACCTCTGCTTCATCCAAGATAGATTTCAAGTGCATAACTGGTATTGACGACAGAGCATGTAACAGCTCATGTCTACCGCCATTGCGTGCTATAGTAAGTTAATCGTTGAGAGAGCGGTAGATTCTGAATCGTTTTCTTTTTTGTCTGTTTCGTCTTTTCCCGTGCGACCCGTATTTCCTTTTAGTGTTTGGGCGAATTGAAAAGATGTTGATATTGGTAGAAGCTGAGGAAATGTTTCCTTGTCCATAGATTTGACCGTTTAAACCAAGGGGGTACGCAGTCTGAAGTTTGGTGATCCAGGCAAGTTCAGCTTGTAGTCGGCGTTTTTTAATTTCGGTCTTACTTTCATTTTTACGTTTTGGAAAAGTCTGAACTGGGGTAATGGTGATATCCGAAATAGAATGATTATGCAACACCCGTCGCATTAAAATTGGTGATTGTCTCGATGTGCATTTTGGTGTACAAATCAGGTAAGTATTTCGTTTCAGGTGGTGATGATGGCCATTCAATCATAATACTGAATGTCATTGATCAATCTAAAGGGGGATCTGAAATGCTTTTATTATATCCCCGTAGCGACCAAAGATCTTCTTCAATGATGATTTCAGCAGTTGTGTAATATAACCAAGGACAAGTAGCTTACTTGCAATCCGTTTGGCTCTAATATTGAAATCTTCATATTTAGAACATGCCATGGAGTACCGTATCAGATGAGAAACAAAAACGCCATAAGCAGGAGAAGACGGAGTGTTGCTACGCATGAAAGGGAAGTAAGTTATGTCGCGCATTGAGTGCAAGAGTGTTATATCTGCCATTTTCCTGTTTTCGAGAAAATAGATTATTGCCTCTCTGTTTGATTTCGTGATGACATGATCCATGCCATTAAGCATTATATATCAAAATAATACACGAAAAGTAGCTAATATGTGTAATTTTATATAAAACAGTTAAGCATTTCTCATGAAATTCGAAATTTTTACACGGGGATAGAACATTGAGGCTAAATCCAAGTACAATTTCATTTAGTGCATAAATGTTCCAAAAGCAATAAAGGCTTCATCAAAAGAATACAATCTTATTAATTAACGTTGTTCCTTAAAAATAACAATTTAAAACAATAATTCTCAAATCCATAACTCAATTCTCCTTTTCATATATTCTCTCTCTTTTCCGATGTTTACATCCTGACTGTAGAGCCCTTATATCTATTGCAGCTTTCTGCTTAGAATACGATCCCTCCTTCTTTCCCCTCAAAGGAAATCCAATGAAAAAAGAAAATCTGATATTTTTAACGACTTTCAACATATCTGATGGTCAACACAATGATAATAATCACATAAATTGTAAAAGCATGCAGGATGAATGCTTTATTATTCAGAAATATGGAAAACTAACAATAAATTTAACATGGAAATAGGACACTTTGTAGTAATGGAGATAGGACAATATTGCAAACAACCTCCATGGTCATGTGATCAAATCTTATTCATTGATTGGACTTAGGGGCACACAACATTATTATACTAAAACAGAGCAATTTGTCAGATCGCACAAGTAAAATCCGTGAATATCTTTTAATAGAAAAATTGAATTCAATTTTTACGAACGGGAAGAGATAGAACAGTTTCTGGTGATGCCGATGGTATGTTTATCTAATTTTTTTTTATTAAAAATGGAGATAGAACACTTTTATGCACTCAATGCGTGATGTGGAAGCTGAAATCATCACGCTTGTCGTTCAGTCAGGTGTTCAAATGACCGCTTGCGTCGAAAGATAAAAGTAAAGAGTACGAAACAGATCTGTCGCTCTCTGTTGTTTCCTTGATCTCTAGTTCATGAGGATAGATTTCATGATTCCTAAAGTTCGGATTATTGATGGATGACAAATATGGATAATGACCATATCCCTGTCTACAGTACAAAATCGATGATTCAGAAAATCAGAAACCGAAGGCATACAAAATCAGTATAAAACAGGAACCAAAGCAAACAGAAACAAAAACCTCCACCATATGAAAAGAAGCGAACTCCCGATATGAGAGTGAGACCAGGTGCCCAGGAAGAGTAAGCATCTCCTGCTTGCATCACGTTATCTATGTATCTGAAAGTGAAATTGAACTGAGATGCTCTTTGTAGGTGCTTTCGCCCAGTCGAGAGCATGGTCTGGATGAAGTCAGCTTCGTATGAATATGAAAATACGTCATTGGGTCGCAATTGGTACCCATGGGGATGCCAACTATATGCTGGAATACAGTATCTCCAATCACCAGAAAATGTTGTCAATCAAAAACTCGAGCATCCGGATGATTTCATTTCGGTATTCTTTTTGTTCAGAATCACATTGTCCCTTCACGAAATAAGTATCATCCCGCCCTATGACAAGGTATTTGTAACTCCTATTCCTATCTCCTAAAGAAAGGTGTTGCAAATCATATTGGCAACTCTTTTTAAGCTTTTGGTGTGGAATGGTAGTGTAGAGCGTGGAGAAATCGAAAGACGTTAAGCTGGTTATATGATTACATGATGGTTACATGATGAAATTGGTGGCATTATATATTTTCCAAAAGCTCCTTAGAATTCTTTGGGATCCACATCTGATTGATTCCATTTCTGTCATATGTTGTCTCGAAGTATGTTTGAAGATCTTGCTTGACGAGAGTTAATATTTTCGTAAGCCAAATTGAAAGAGGTTTTGTGGAGCCCTTGGACATTTTTGTGCATTTTGGGTATATTATCAACTGTGTTGAACTGCATGCATAGAAAAGTTAGTGTAAACAATAGAAATACTTCCAGTTGTCAATTCAACCGGGCCAGCATTTTAGTCGTTTGGACGCTGAAATACAATCGTTTTGAACCTATTTTCGAAAATTGTTTGGAGAAAAAATTCAATGTTGATATCGACCAAACTTTTCTGGACAGCTAATTATACTTGCATTTGTTATAAACGAGTCAGACACTCGTAGCCTAGATCGATATATACCATCTCTCAGCATGCGTTGATACACATCTTACTTTTTTCATATGTCTTCCTTGTTTTTTGTTATAGTTTCCACCTTAGTAATCGTAGATTCGGGATGTGGGCACATAATTTTATTTTGTCTGCTGCTCTGTCTTTTTTTCTGCGTTTGTCTGTTTCTTAAAATAGTCCATTTTCACATTGAAATCTCAGATGCGACCGTTCGATACCTTGATTTTTACACACCAGACTATGAACATCAAGTACCTTTGCAAACTGTCGAATTCCTACGTCAAAGTGAATCGAGAGTTTTATGTTATGTTGCCAGTGACGTCACAATATGAAACGTCGCAAAAGTATGTTATGTCCGTAGTCTAGCTAACAAATGAAACATCTCGGATATCGTCTATTGGTCATAACTCTCGAATGATATCGCGGGCTTTCATATTTTACATGTGTATTATCGCTGTCTTATAGCCTTTTGTTGCTTTTCAGTGTGATTGTTTGCCTGGTGTCCATTGTTTTTTTATGATACTTTGTACAAAAGAAAGGAGGGGATCTCCAACAACACTAGGTTTCAGCACCCACAGCAAAACCCCAAAACACCCAATGCAAAAAACACAAAACATACACCCACAGAAAGAGACGCAAAAGGGAAAGTGACACCAACTCACACCATAGAAACATTAAACATAAAAGACAACACATAAACTAACGAGACTTTGGGCAACCGGCTTAGGACGGCAATCTGGCACGTAAGAAGCAGACGGTGTGCTTATCCTGAATTACACGCGCACAACCCTCCCACTTTTCCGATTTCCTAGAGGTCTCGAAGAACGCACAATTATGGTGTAAAACAACCTCCTCACTGTAAGATGACCACACACATACAAGACCGTAAATCGTAGAGGTCCAAGCAACACAGATGAATAATATTATGTAAATGGATATAAAAAGAGGACGATCGTAAAACATCCCGTGCTCTGCCGGCTGTAGCGAGCTAATATAAATTATCCCCCGAGGAGTTCGACTGACATTCAGAGACGACAGGTAGTCGGGGCCCTGTCTTCTCTAAAGATGTTTGGACAGGGCCCGTCATTGAGTCCCGTCGTCACAGTCAGTGAGAGTGCAAGTCTTAAGAATGCGCTCGTTCAAGACTCGATTGGTCAAGTACCAAGCTTAGTGTCCGTCTGGTGTAATTAGGATCATATCCACGGTATAAAAGACGTTTGATGACTCTGTCGCATTTTCGATAGTTATGCTGTCTTGATCCTTCTTATTTTGTTTATTATGTCATCATAAAATTTAGGTTGTGAAATATCTTTAGTAATATACTATGTTGCTTGTATGAGTCCGAATTTCAAATGAAGTTGATCATAATTTTTGTAAAATTTCCAGAAAGTCTTTACTTGTTTGTGAAAGCGTAAACCTTGACCTAAAAGTTTCTTTATAATTTGTAAATTTCTACGATGAAAATCCAAAAGATCAGTACATGCTCCATCATACCGGATGAGCTGTGAAATGTAGATGCCGTATGACGTATGAAGGGACATCGCCGTCAAGCCAGGGGAAATTTACTATGTTGAATCCAAAATCATCTCGTTTGTCATACATACTTGTATGAATTTCTTCACTGACAATTTTGTTATTTAGGTCCAAAAATGGTGTTTCTGTGTTGGGTTTTGCTATAGCACCATTTAATGAGTTTGGACAAATGATCATTAATCTTGTCATGAGGAAGCGTGGTGTACATATTTGAAAAGTCGTATGAAGAAATCGTATTGACTTGAACATTTCTAGATTTCATTTTGTCTATCACATCCCCTGAATTTCTAATGGACCAAAATAAATTTACATCATTCCTGTTCAGAACAGTTTCATAATTTTGCAACGTGTTCCTTTACCACCGTGAGGGCTGACGTCAGATTTCTTGACAAACTTATAGTTGAGCAGTTGCTAGAATTAGCAATGTATCTAAATTTGTAAGGAGATTTGTGCAGCTTTGTTATACAGTATATTGTAGGAAGATCCATTTAAGAAATAGGGATGTTGAATGAAGACATTTCACTGTAATTTTTGCTCAAAATGTTGGGGACACTTTCATTGCTTTTGATATAAGTATTTGTAGACGAATGTTCCGAAACTAAAGTTGATATATAGTTACATTTTCAAATGATTATGGTGTTGTTGTCTGCTTTATCTGCAGGAGTGAAGACACTTTTTTAAGTAAATTACGTAATTTGGATTTAAAATATCTTTCAGATCTAGAACTTGGATTTTCAAAAAGATGAGGATTTTTGTGGAAGTTGTCTAATCGAAAGTCAGTAATTTCAGAAATGAGGTTTTCCCATTCATTTAAATGTCTTTTGGCTTGTCTTATTGTCTTTTGCTGTATGTCAGTATGATTATTTGCCCGGTATCCATTGTTTGTTATGATACTGTGTGTATGTGTGTTCTCGCTTGACTTATTGTCTTTAGCTGTTTGTCGATGACGTTTTTTGCCTGGTATCCATTTTTTTTATGGTACCGTGTGTATGTAAGTTCTCGCTTGTCTAATTGCCTTTCGCTGTTTGCCAGTGTGATTGTTTGCCTGGTGTCAATTGTTTGTTATGGTACTGTGTGTATGTGTGTTCTCGCTTGTCTTATTGCCTTTCGTTGTTTTGTCAGTGTGATTGTTTGCCTGGTATCCATTGTTTGTTATGATACTGTGCGTATGTGTATTCTCGCTTGTCTTATTGTCTTTTGATGTTTGTCAATGTGGTTTTTTTGCCTTGTGTCCATTGTTTGTTATGATACTGTGTGTATGTGCCTTATCGCTTGACTTATTGTCTTTTGCTGTTTGTCAGTGTGATTGTATGCCTGGTGTCAATTGTTTGTTATGATACTGTACGTATGTGTATTCTCGCTTGTCTAATTGTCTTTTACTGTTTGTCAATGTGGTTTTTTGCCTGGTGTCCATTGTTTGTTATGATACTGTGTGTATGTGTCTTATCGCTTGACTTATTGTCTTTTGCTTTTTTGTCAATGTGATTGTTTGCCTGGTGTCCATTGTTTGCTATGGAACTGTGTATATGTGTGTTACCGCTTGACTTTTTGCCTTTTGTTGCTTTTCAGTGTGAAGGTTTGTCTGGTGTCCATTGTTTATGATTCTTTGTGTATGTGTGTTCTCACTTATCTTATTAACTTTTGCTATTTGTCAGTGTTATTGTTTGTCTGATGTCCATTGTGTGTTTATCAGTGTGATTGTTTGCCTGGTGTCCATTGTTTGTCAAAATAATTGATTTACTGGTGCATTGATTTTTATGGTACTGTGTGTATGTGTGTTCCACTGTGTTCAATCAAACATGGTCATATTTGGGGATATGTAAAGTAATATGGACCTTGTGACATTGACCATATCTTTTGGCGTACTTTTCAAAAACTTTAACTTTTTACCATGATATAGTGATATAGATGAAGAGCTTACTTCATAGGCCGGTTTATTTATGATGACGAGACCTTTCCATGGGTACATGTACTCAAATGTATGACCTTATGACCTTGACCATAGAGTGTGACCTATTTTTAAAAGACTTTAAAATTGTATACGCATATGAGCACCCACAGTAATTAAGACAGTCATTTCTTATTGAGGGTATACTTTTTTGTGACTGATAGAAAGATACCGTCCGGATTTAATGTCCGTGCCAATCGCGAAACAGAGGTTATGACAAGGAATGAAAAATTTGAATTTATTCCGTTAAATGTTACAATTTCACCCTCGAAAATGACATATCTTGATCAAGTTGATCAAGAGAAAAGATTCAAACACAGAACATATAGGGGAAAATATGTGTATGATAATTTTTTAATAAAGCTAAAAGAATAGTTCAAAACTCTTTAACTCATGATTCCAATAGACTCGAAAAATCCACAAATACTTTTCTAATAATCATAAATTACTTGATTACATCGAACTTCTATTTTGTTCAGTATGCATATGTAGTTTTATAGAAAATGAATTTGAAGCAATCCCAGCCCAGAAAGACAACTTAAATTCCTATCTCTTAATGTTCAGAGGAAGATGGTAGAAAGTGATGGATGCTGCATTCACCTACTCGACTATTTCAATCAATCGTACAATGTTGAAGTCCATTTTAGGTGTGCTAGGGGCGCTAATATATGGATTAGGGTTGTATCTTGAATGCGATCTGTTTAATTGTGTACTATACCGCGACTTATCGCCTGACATTTTGGGTGGTGTGCCAAAATTATCACGTAACTTTAATTACCCATGAATAATTTTCCTCTGTTTTAACATGTCCAAAAGTACAAAACAATAATATAATAGAAAGATAAAGAAATGTACATGTAAAGTGCATTATTTAGTATGGCAATTCATAGTTAGGACCAAGGACTTAAAGTTCAACCGTCATTTGATTTACACTTCATCCTTGAAAATTAAGAAAGTACACGCAAACTGATTTTTCCTAGAAAGGGAAAGGGCGATTTCAAGCCTTTTGTTCACTGCTCAAATACATACAGTCCTGTCAATATTGGATTAATTTCTGATATTTCCGTTCAAACCGTGCTGCAAGACAATCAGTGCATTCAAGGAAATATGCAAAAAAAAAACAACAAACAAACAAACAAACAAAAACAAAAAGGAGAAGAGAATGAAAATATCTCTAACCAATAAACATCAAAGAAGTTCCTAATAGTTAACGTTATTCAGACTCAAAGTCAAGAAGGCAAGGTAAAATCGTAAGAATTCCCATCGGAACGGCTGCGAACCCCGGAATGAAAAAACATTCCGAAGTGAGAAAATATTCCGAAGTGAGACAAGGTGCCTGTGGAGAATTGCCAGTGTCTCCTGATTGTATGCAACACCCGTTGCAACAGCTCCATTGAAACCTGTCAAATTCGGTGATTGTCTCGATGTACATTTTGATGTACATATCAGGTAAGTATGTCTTGTTTGGTGATGATGACAGCCATTCAATCACAATGCAGAATGTCACTGATCATTCTTGAAAGGGGGATCTGATATGTATTTATTATATCCCCGTAGCGACCGGAGAACTTCATCAATGCTGATTTCAGCCGTTGTGTAACATAATCCTGAACAAGTAGCTTATTTGCAAGCCGTCTTGCTCTTGTGATTAAATCGTCATATTTGGAACATGCCCTGTTGTACCGTATCAGCTGAGAAACAAAAACGCCATAATCAAAGAAGACGGAATGTTGCTACTCATGAAAGTTATGTATGTGGAAGCTGAAATCGTCACGCTTGTCATCACCGCATGGGATCGAAACGTGTAGTGTTGTGATTTCTTGCATAGTTTTTTGGTATTTTTTTTCCTTTTCTAAATCAAACTTTACAAAACTGATGAGCCGTTGCAGTAGGGCAATGCCTAATAAATCAATCCATATCGTCCAGGCCATATGAAAAGTCCCTACTTTTTGCAAACACTTCAATAGTTTTTCGACGACAGAAAATCTTTCCTTTTGACGAACTTTGGAACTATAGACTCTTCAGATATATAAACGATATAGTCTTACTTATTAGGCATTGCCTTACTGCAACGTCTCATTGTGCAATATCACTTAAATGATGAAAAAATATAAAAATGTCCGTAAGGAATCACAAAATCATACGTCTCGATCCCACGCGGTGGTCATACAGTTGAAATGACCTATTGCGTCGCAAGATAACTAGTATTTCCAAGTACGAAGCAGATCTGTTACTCTCTGTTGTTTCCTTGATCTTTAGTTCATGTAGATATTTTTCATGTAGATGATCCTTTAAGTTCGGATTATTGATGTACAACACGTCATTTATGTATCTGAAAGTAAAATTGAACTGAGATGCGTGGTGCTTTCGCCCAGTCGAGGACAAGGTTTGGATAAATTCAGCTTCGCAAGCAGTTGGTACCCATGGGGATGCCGACTATATGCTGGAATACTGTTCCTCCAAACACCTTGAAAATGTTGTCAATCAAAAACTCAAGCTTCCGGATGATATCGTGAATACAATACTAAAGGCAAACCACGCACATACATACGTATTATATATGTAAAACCAAAAATATCACAAATTAACAATTGAAATAAGAAAAGCTATAACTTACACAATGTTATAGCTGGAGTACGGACTGCCATTTCACTTTAACCATGTAACTATAAAAGTTTCATGCAACCTTAAATAAAAACCACACACAAAAAAGAAATGTTTTGATTTAATAAATGATTAAAAACATCGATTTTCTACATGGAGTGGGGCTTTCGTTGACCTCAGTTGAAAACGTTTAAATTAAATAAGAACTTACTGACCTTTCACTCTAACCAAACTATGAAATTACCAAGAAATTAAATGAATATTTTGATGAATAAAACAAAGCCATTAGAAATTCGAGCCCGCGACCTCGGGCACCAGAAGCGAGCACGTTCTCTTTAGTGTCAGATGACCTCACACAAAGAAGACCGCAAAACGCAGGGCCCCAAACAACATAGATGAATATGTAAATGGATATAAAAAGAGAGCGTACGTATTACAGTCCGTGCTCTGCCGACGCGAGCTCATGCATGTTGTCACCCGAGGAGTCAAACTGACATTCAGAGAGGACAGGTTGACGGGGCCCTGTCTTCTGTAAAGAGGTTTGGACAGGGTCCGCCATTGAGTCCCGTCGTCACAGTCAGTCAGATTGCAAGTGTTAAGAATGCGCTGGTACAAGACTGTAGATTGGTCAAGTACGAAGCCTAGTGTCCGTTTTGTGACATGGCTGACGGAAATATATAATTAATCGATAGGGTCGAGTGTACCAGAGAAGGTAATAGATATGTTAATGGAAATAAACTGTACTATGTCGACTGGAGCAAGGTAGTGTGCATGCCCTAAAGAAAAAGACAAAAAGCCAGAGTAAATTATCTTCATCAGGTTTGACGAGTAGCAAAATCGAGGCTTGGCGATTTGGTTTGAAATGGACTCGACATGAATTCGAAGTCTCGGTATAAAGTCAGTAAGTGTTCAACTCTTGCAAGTATGAGAATGTAGAGTTGACTGGTATCCAGGCTGGTCACAATAACATATGATGGAATAATGTTTTCAATATTCTTTTGTATCATATCAATGTTTTCGAAAACTTGCAATCATTAAAACGGTTTGTCATATTTCAGAATGAGTGAATGAAAGTCAAACACAAAAAGCCGAAAGTAGAATCCAAGAACAACAATCGAGAGGCTTACAAAAATTGGAAAAATAAAGACAAAATCACTAAAACTGATACGATGCTGCCCGGACACAATAATTTTCATATCAACATGATCAAAAGGTTGATTTTCTGAGTATCTTTGACCTTTCAGAAATGATAACCCCGATATGAAGTAATTGTTCTATTCCAATTTTCTATTAAAAGATAGTCACGGTTTTACTTTTGCCATCTGGAAAATTACTCTATTTTTTAGTGCAATGATGTTGTACAGCATGTCCCTAATGTCCAATCAATGAGTAAGATTTGATCACATGACAGATATTTTTGCATGGAGGTTGCGTGCAATATTGTTCTATCTCCATTTCTACAAAATGTTCTATTTCCATGTTTAATTTAGTATTAGTTATCAATTTTTCTGAATAATAAAGCATTCACCCTGTTTGTTTTTACAATTTTTATGATTATTATCATTGTTTTGACTATCAGACATATTATTTGTCTTTAAACGTTATCAGATTTTCTTTATTTCATTTGAATTCCTTTGAGTGAAAAGAAGGAGGGATGGTATTTTAAACAGATAGCTGCAAGAAATACATGGGCTCTATCATCAGGATTGTAACATCAGAAAAGGTAGGAAATAAAAAGGAGAATTTTTATATTGGTTAAACAGACGGGGAAATTGAAAGAGAAAAGATACAGACAGGGTGGAAGTTGGATGGTGGTGGGGATAGTGGTGATGTTGCACTGCCTTCCATTCCCTCAAATTTGTTTAATTATTAAAAATTTATGTTACAGGGTTGAGAATTATTGTTTAAGATTGTTTTATTAAGGAACAACGTTAATGAATAAGATTTTATTCTTTTAATGAAGCCTTTATTGCTTTTGGAACACTTACATGTTTGTATGCACTAAAAGAAAATGTACTTGGATTTAGCCTTACTGATCTATCTCCATGTACAAATTTCGAAAGTCATGAGAAAAACTTAACTGTGTAATATAAAACTACACATATGAGCTATTTTCCATGTATTATTTTGATATATAATGCTTTATGGCATGAATCATGTCATAAAGATATCAAACAGAGTCGATTTTCTCTAAAACAGGAAAATGGCAGATAGAACACGCTTGCACTCAATATGCGATTACTCATCAATGCAAAAAAAAAAATCACACAGGAATGCAAATGACTTTGACCTTTATGAATTTCCTTAAGTGACATTTATTCTGAAAATTTGAATAAAGATTCAAGAGGGGAGGGGGGTTTACTGATAACATCAGATGAATGTATATACTATGTGTATATATACATGATGTTTTTGAGAATGTCATCATGTATTCCACAATTGTTTATTGGATATACCCTTCAAGATGGCAGTACTCTGATATTTGATGAATTTTGAGACACTGATTTTTGATGAATTTCAAAATTTTCTATTGCAAAAGCTTGGAAACAACCTTGACCTTCTTCCTGTAGGGGCTACCTTAAAAACGATTGAGGAATCTATGATGACATTCTCACGTATAAGCTGCCACCATATACACTGTATACACATTCACCTGGAATATGTGTAACACACTACCCCCTCCCCCTTTCGGGGGATGGGTGTTACACATTTGCAAATAAAGCTACTTTTAGCCTGGAAATGGCATTGACCTTTGATGATTGGCCTTAAGTGACCTTCGTCCCAAAGAATCTATCCTAATAAACAT
The DNA here is from genome assembly GCA_028142955.1 of Pinctada fucata. NCBI lineage: Eukaryota > Metazoa > Mollusca > Bivalvia > Pterioida > Pteriidae > Pinctada > Pinctada fucata. Next base: position 24,764,864 of record AP027102.1, on the reverse strand, counting down.
TGTGTGAAATACAAAATTATAATTAAAATTATAATGTAGGGTTTAGGAAATATGATCTCGGACGGACGGTTGGACGGACGGAAAGTCAGACAGACGGATCTCAAATGAATTTTCATTTCATACGATGTATTATGAAACGAGTTGCGAGTTTTACATCCCCGAGCCTTGGCGAGGGGATATAAAACGCACAACGAGTTTCATAATACATCGTATGAAATGGAAATTCATTTGAGATTCTTTTTATCACATGATATTGCCTAAAAATGTGTATTTCTAACGTGAAATCAACGTTTCCGAGAACTAAAGAGGCGAATCACGCCGTGATGTAGAAGTCGTCTGCTACGCCATGAGAAGTAGTGTCCCCATCGTACAGATATTCTGTGCGCAAGAGAAAAGTATTTCAATTTTGAATAGTATTTAATGCAAGAATTAATTCAACAACAACAATTTTACTCATTGATATTGACTCCGGGTCTGAATTTAATAGTTGACCGACATTTGAAAGGTCACATTTGTCAAGGTTTATGTGATTAGGTTCCAAACTTGACCAATCGCATTCAAGCAGAGCGATATGTAACGTGTTATCATATCATATATTTATGAAATGGCTTTATGAAACTGCATAACGGGTGTATCATGTGATAAATACAATATTATATATAAAACATATCACCGACAGGATCACGAACCAAAAAATAAGGAAGAAGAAGGCCTTCATTTGTAACATCACACAACATCACAATGACTACAGCCAAATAATACACATTCTCCTTCCTTTTATGTGTTGTCATCAATGTTTAATGTTTCTGTACGTCTGCTACAATTGTTTTGTACATGTATGATGTTCTAGTGAGTATTGTTGTGTTCTTTTTGCGATTTGGAGTTTGTATGATGTCATTTATGTGCCACTTTCTTGTGGGTTCGTTTCGCTGGGTGAATGCAGGGTGGTCATGCTGGAGATCATTCCCTTTTCTTTACAAACTAACAACTATTAAACACACAGAACACAACGACACACACAAGATGACAAGCACATCCTGACGCATAAATTTTATTGGCATGAAGCTCATATAAACTGAGTTTGATACTTAAATTAGTCCTTTTCTACCAGATATCAGAATATGTGCTCTTATTAAGGTTCTATCTTATAATTCAGGTCCCCAAAGCAGCAAATTATTTATTCAAGAGCCTAGGCTTATACAACAAAGACAATCAATTGCATCGGCCCAAATAACAAAACGTTGTATAAAAAGCACACTTTTCTATCTGCTGGAGCAAGGTAATGAACATATAAAACGCTGAAAGGAAGCCCCATTTACTTAAATTATATGTCTATATCATGTCCTTATTAGCATGGTCAAATTTGACCTGTCATGATGTCTAAGTACATGGCAAATCAGGGTACAACTCTTGTCTGATCAGTGAATGAAAGTCAGACACAAAAGTCGAAACCAAATTCCAAAATCAACACTCTAAAGGGCTTTAGTTACGAATTTTGGAAAGAATACAAAACAGACATTTGGTAAACAGACGGAGATAATGATACATGTACTTATTCGAAAGAATATGATTCATTTTTTCCACTAAATAAAATAAATATTTTAATCAATTAGAAATAATTTAGTGATAAACATGGGATTTTGTGTGTGTATTTTTTTAGAATTTGAATTGAAGTACATCAATTATCTTCTCACTGGGTTTTTTGAATTTGTTTTTATTTATTTTGCTTTTAGTTAAAACTCGAAATAAATATAATTTTTAATATGTTTCTTTTTACTTTAATTTTTTCCCTTTGAGTTCGTTTTTCATGTTTTTTCATGTTTCATGAGACTAGTCTTAGTATATGTACGGAGGTAAGATACTTTTTAACATGCTCATTTGATACAATAATAATGAATTTTCAAGGGTTTTTGCTGAAACAATATAAATTCTAAGTAACCAAATAGTCATTTAGATTAAAAAAAACCAAGAAAAAAAAAACAACAACAACAACAAACAAGACAAGACAAAAACCAACAACAACATATAAACCTGATAATTATCAGAATAAATGTTCTTTGTTGTTCTATAGCCATCCTTGCTCTTTTCCAGTTGTCATTGCTATGATGTGCAGCCATGGCTATGATGGATACATGTATAATCTGTAAGGAAACATTGCCCAAGACGGTACCGTATTGACAGACATAAAAGTGATTCCATCAACAAAGCTTGTGAGAAGAGGAGCCAAAATCCATTTGCCTGTGTTGGAAATGCAGTACAAAAAATGCAGACAACGTTTTACAAATTCAAAGTACATTGATTAGGCCCAAAAAACTTCAAATGAAAAATTTAAAGAGGATGTTAGGAAAACATTGCGATCCGCTGAAAAAAAATCGTTTTCAAAGAACAATGCATGTTTTGTAGATTGTCGGCAAAATACATCAGAAGAAAAAGAGGCCAAGATGTGTTAACTATGGAATTTCAGGAAAAAGTAATGGAAGTATGTAAGAACTGACGAATGGAACAAACATTTTAAGGGATGGATTTCCAGCGTAAATGATCTGCATGCAGCTGACGCATTGTATCATTAAGCGTGCAGTGTGAATTTCAGAACCGGGGAAAATGTACCTACTGCGTATTAAGTCTCTCCGGGTCCATCAAAAAAAAAAACCACACCGGTAGACCAAACCTAGCAAATCAAGATGAGGCGTTCTTGAAGACGGTTTCCTATCTCCAAAGTAATGATGATGAACAAATTACAGTGGCAGATTTGACAAAGAAGATGGCAGAATATTGTGATGAGCCATTCAGTTGTGCATACATGAAGTAAAAACTTGTGAAGCACTTTGGCACGGACATTCTCACAACGGAAATCAATGGTTTGCCAAATGTTGTCACCTTTTGCTATACAGCAAAGTCTATTGTGTACGACTTCTACAAGAACCAACACACTTCATCTGACAACGAATCGATTTTTAAAAACAGCTGCCCGTTTGATCCTTAGCGATATAAAAGCTATGCCTCGCTCAAAAGACGAGTATCCATAGACAATTAACACGGAATCTCTGGCTTTCCAATCATCATTCGTACCAGAATAGTTCTGTTTGCTTCTTTCGAATATTTTCCCGTCTCATACGAAAAACGAACTGAAAATAGCAGCTATTGGACAAGCCATTGTCCAAACAACGAGAGCAAGATCCATTTAAGCCCCGTTACAAGTCAGTCTTAGATTCCAACTTCACTTACATTTTCAAATTGAATTGTGAACAACACAGGTGGATGATATTCTGTCATGGACCATTTGAACCATCCAACCAAAGATTGGACTCTGTCTTCCGAAAGGGAAGTTACCGGGTGTGACAGTTCTACCGAATTGAAGCGGCGGGTGTTGCATGCAAGCAGGAGATGCTTAATCTTCCTGGGCACCTGGTCTCACTCTCATATCGGGAGTCCGCTTCTTTTCATGTGGTGGAGGTTTTTGTGTGTTTGCTTTGGTTTCTGTTTATCCTGATTTTGTATGCCTTCGGTTTCTGATTTTCTGAATTATCGATTTTGTGCTGTATACAGGGATATAGTCATTATCCATATTTGTCATCTCAACAGTTTGGGGTTTCCCTCGTCAAATCCAGAGATAAAGCTCTGTCAATCTTGTGCAGCTGTTAAGCAGACAAACAACAAGTTAGAAGTGAAAGACAAAGCCAGTTTGCAATCCTTGGCAGATAATATCGATCATAGTTCTTGTACAATTGGTGGTAATATGACATTTCAAGGTATGGGAATAATTGCTAGACCATCTCCGGGTACTAGGACCTCCAGGACTATACCACGCTCTGAAATACCAAGGGAGTCTATTATCGAACCTAGATCAATCTACATAATATGCTACAAGGTACCCCAAAGATTTCAACCATTGAGTAAAATCAACACCACCGAAAAGTTTTGGCAATCAGACTTCTTCTGCAGTATTATTTGGTCCATGGGGATTCCTCAAATTTCCTGAGCAGGATTTATGCCAAAGTTTCGTGGGGGAGAATATTCTGGGAAATCGTCAACTGTGTTCTTTCCTATGATTGATTTGTCTCCAAGTGATATGTCCTGTGTGTTCACTACTTTGACTTTGTATATGAGGAACCTTAAAGAATGAAAAAAAAACCATCATTACTTTTGACCAACCTCTCATATGGAAGGCTCATCAAATCATTTGCAATGAACCAGAAGACAGTGCTTTCAAAAGAATTGTCTTATGTTTGGGTGGATGTCACCTTGAGATGAGTTTTCTAGGAGCAATAGGACATCTGATGGCAGGATCTGGACTTCAAGAGGTATTGGAGACTGTCTATGCCCCAAATGCAGTTGGGCATATGGTTTCCGGTAAAGCAGTTTCCCGTGCTGTCAGATGACATGATTTTTTTGTTTCAGGACTGAATGCCTTTCTTTTAGCTAGGACGTATGAATTTGACCTTGATTCTCTGCTTGAAGACGAGGCTAACTGCAATGAGGCAAATTCTTCTAGTAGTGTTCCGCATAACCAAGATGATACAAACTCTTCTATTAATAATTCAGAAACAGAAGAATCTGATATGAGTATTTCAGAATGCAATACACAACCATCGACCTTCAACAAGCTGGTCCTTTGTATGACTCTTTCATAGCTGGTGACAAATCTTTGAAAGATGTTGCAAAAGACAGAATTTGTAAAGAAATAAGCTCGAAAAGTGAATGTCAAAAAGCATAACTTGAGGAAAAAAGAACAGCAAAGCTATGGTTTGTTTACATGCAAATGGTACACCTTTTGAAGAAAGTCTTTGAAGCGGAGAGAACGGGAAACTGGAATATGCATCTGCATACAATCTCGTTAATGTTACCGTATTTTACTGCAGTGGGACACAACTTGTACCTGTACACATCACTAATGAGAATTTAATGGAAGGTAGAGTAGGAACACTTCCGTTTTATTAAATAAACACTTATTTCCTGTTGCAGTGTGGAGCAGTTAAACTCGTTCCCGGTGACATGGATGTCTGTCAAGTGTATCAATTCATTCGTTTCAGCTTTGTCGCCCCGAGGGCACATGTAGCCAAGTTCGATCAATTTCGGATGATCGTTTCTTCAAAACATTTAAAAATTTACGTTATCAAAATCTCTTAAAATTTCTAAACATGGGTCCTGTAGCATCATATCCCACCCATCTTGCTACGTCTTTCGGTACATTTTTGGACATACATGTGATAACTTTCAGTAGTTTTTTGGACATACTGCATTGTTAGATTAAGGATCACTGACGAGGGTTAAGTACCCGAAACGTGCATTCTGCAAATTGATCTATTTTTAAAGATGCTATTTAATTTGAAGGTGTTTAACATTTATCATTAATCCAATCATTGCTACACAAGAGAAAAATATTGCACCGCCTTGAAAGGCGTTCTAGAAATACCGTCCTCAACATTAGCCGTGCAATAACTCGAATTATAAATTATATATAATTCATATTTCATCTTACCGAAAAAATGGATCTACATCAATTGATTGCATTAGCTCCCCTCGATCAGGCCACTTTAGAAATTACTACCACAAAAGCATCAATGATAATCAGATGACTTAAATAACCGTGATCAATATTATCAATTTACCAGACAGACAGAATTTGAACATATCTCTTTTTAAGATTCCTATTTCTCTTAATCATGCATGTAATGTTTATGTCATTTTATCAAAACGGAAATGTTCAAATTTCAAAATGTTTAAGTTTGAGTAAGTTACACTTTCAGTCATCTGAATTTGATATTAAGTAACGATTGAGACTCAAAGTGATGTTACTTATCAGCAGTGTATCTACTGTAGAGTCAAGAGTATTATAAATCTTTAATAACTTTTTGAATACCTTTGGGAAGGTTTATTGCTCTTAATGATGATACATATTAAGGAAGGCACTGAACACAATACTACTGAGTAAAATATTAATGAATAATTTCACTCTAATATCATACAATGAATACGAAATGAAATTCAGCGACCATTTGTGATACTCTATTCATACAGATACAGTATTGAATGTGACAAATGCTCCGTGAACACAGTGATCTTACTAAGTGTGGCCTATCCTCCATTCTCGAACCAACCTTATTGAGTGTGAAATATGCTCCAATCACACAACTTCTTACTGAGTGTGACATATGCTTCATGTACACAGCGATCTCATTGTGTGTGACACGTGATCCAAGTACATTTCTATCTTGTTGAGTATGACATATGCTATGTACATAGCGATCTTATTAATTGTGGCATATATTCTATTTGCATAGCGATTGTATTGAGTGTGACATATGCCCCATGTAATCTTATTGAGTTTGATATATGCTCCATGTACACAGCGATCTTATTTAGTATTAAATATGCTCGATATGATATACACAGCGATCTTACTGATTGTGATTTACGCTCTATGTAACATTTGCTACATGTACACAGAGACAATATTGTGTGTGACATATGACCTATGTACATGTACATAGTGATGTTATTGATTATGACATATGCTTTATGTACACAGTGATCTTATTGAATATGACATATGCTTCATGTATATAGTAATCTTATTGAGTGTAACATATGCTCCATGTACACAGCGATCTTATCAAGTGTGGCATATGCCCCATATACACAGCGATCTTATTGTATGGGACATATGCTTTATGTACACAGTAATCTTATTGAGTGTGATATAGACACCATTCACACAGTGATCTTATTGAGTGTGACATATGCTACATTCACACAGTGATCTTGTTGAGAGTGAAATATTCTTATATGTATACAGCGATCTTACTGAGTGGGAAAATTGCTCTGTTTACGGCGATCTTATTAAGTATGACAAATGCTAAATTCACACAGCGATCTTACTAAGTGTGACATATGCTCCATTCACACTTCAACCCCACTGAGTGTGACATATGTCCATTGATATAGAGACCTTAATGTGAGTATCATGTGCTTACTTTTGGATTAATAATTCCCCTACCGTCTCGCCGGAGGGTTCTTATAGTTTCCACCTCGTTTGTCTGTCTGTCCGTCCGTCTGTCTGTCACACTTCAGTATTCAGGACTTTTTTTCGCTTTTGTTGCATATATTGAACTGATTCTTGGTATATAAATACATCTTAGTGTGATACAGATCAAATTCGAGTTTGGCTTTGATTGACCTATTTTTACAAGATTTATGGCCCTTGAAATGAGCAAATTTCATGAATTGTCAGTTTTCCAGAGTTTTCATCTCTTTATTGCAGAGATTAAATTGATTTTTGGTATATGCATACATCTTCGTGTGATAAAAATCAAGTTTGAGTTTGGTTCCGATTGACCTATTCTTACAAGAGTTATGGCCCTTGAACTAAGCAAATTTCATGAAATCATCAGTTTTCCGGGGTTTTCTTCTGCTCTGTTGCATGTATTATACTGATTTGTGGTATATGAATACACCTTAGTACATGTATGATACAGATCAAGTTCGAGGTGGCTTCGATTGACTGTTTTTATAAGTGTATGGTCCTTGAACTTAGCAAATTTCACGAATTGTCAGTTTTCCAGAGTTTTCTTCTCTTCTGTTGCAGAGATTGAATTGATTTTTGGTATACAGGTATGAATACATCTTAGTGTGATATAGATCAAGTTTGAGTTTAGTTCCGATTGACTTATTTTTACAAGAGTTGTGGCCTTTGGACTTAGCAAGTTTCATGAAATTATCAGTTTTCAGGGTTTAGTTTTGCTCTGTTGCAGGTATTGAACTGATTCTTGGTATATGCATACACCTTAGTGTAATACGGATCAAGTTCAAGTTTGGTATCGATTGACTTTTTTACAAGAGTTATGTTCCTTGAACTAAGCAATTTTCATGAGTTTTCAGTTTTCCAGAGTTTTCTTCTCTTCTATTGCAGAGATTGTTAGTAAACATGTATGATACAGATCAAGTTTGAGTTTAGTTCCGATTGACCTATTTTTACAAGTATTATGGCCCTTGGACTTAGCAAATTTCATGAAATTATCAGTTTTTCGCGGTTTACTTCTAATCTGTTGCAGGTAATGGACTGATTATTGGTATATGAATACACCTTAGTGTGATACAGATCAAATTTGAGGTTGGATTTCATTTGTCAATTTCAACAAGAGTAATGGCCCTTGGACTTTTCAGTTCCCCGGGCTTTTCTTCGCTGTTATTGAAGATAATGAACTGATATGTGAAGACATTATTGTGTAATTCATATCAAGTTTACGTTTCGATCTTTTCTTTTTGATATATTTATTTTTACACAATTTAGCACCCTTTGACTTAGCAAATTTCATGATTTTTTTAGTTTTCCAAAACGTATCTGTTACTGCAGAAAATGAACTTCTTTATGTGTGGGGATTCATATTTTGGTGCAAATACATTAAATTTATGTTTAATTGAATCGTATTAGGCAGAGTTGCATGACATAGATTTATGCCGGTAGGGGACGTATATCGCTCAGCGATCAAAGATTTATTAAACATGATGTTGCTGATTACTATTTACAGTACATTCGACTAGGAGTGAAAGAAATGGATTTTCGTCTACATTTACCCTGGATATGTTTATTCCTCCATGCCTATGGAATTGGACCGATAACAGGTTAGATGTAAATACATATACATGTACTATTTTTGCTGAAAAGAAAAGAAATATTTTCTTTTTGTTGCTTTGTCTGATGAAAATTGTTTGTTACCATTATGTGGATGTGTTCTGCTGTGGTCAATGCGGCTAGACTTGTTGGAGATATTTTTCAATATCACTCTACTCCAGCAATGCAAACAAATCTTTAACCTTTAGGAAATACAGAGGGGATCCAACTTATCTTACCTGTAAAATATTAAAACGAGTAGATGTATCAAACTTTACTCTAATTCCAAACATGTTTGTGATATGATGTATCATTCTTTAACAGGAAAATGTACCTCCGACCAGTATCAATGTTTTAACGGAGATTGTATATCATTGGATGAATTTTGTGATGAGCGGCCGGATTGTAGTGACAGCTCTGATGAAACAGATTGTTGTGAGTCACCCCCTAAAATTAATTTTATCCTGCCTATTTCTATCTTATTGAATTATTTTTAAAAATCATTTAATTTCTTATAAATTCATTTCTGCTTTTTTCTTTTTCGTTTCTAAATCTTTAATACATCATTACGATAGTAGATATATAGTAACTAAAAGAAAGATGGGAATCTCCTAAATGACTCGGTTACAGCATAAACACCAAAATCCTAGACTGGACAAGCAGAACAAGAAATGTCAAATAGACAACGAAGACCAAACACGACAGATGGCGTCAAAAGACTCAAAACGCACTACATTCATAAAACAACAAGACAAATTGGCATCTGGTCCCGAATTTGGATCGCCATATGCCTCGTAAGAAAAGAAGGGAGGAGATCTCAAACAAGACCCCGTTGCAGCATCAACAGTAAAACACCAAAACACCCGATGCAAAAACACAAAAGACGAGTACAGCACGATACGGAAAAGAGACACACGACATGTAAACATCAAGCACAAAAGACTACACATAAACCGACGAGACCAATGGGTAACCGGTGCCGACTTTGGACGGCCATCTGTCACGCAAGTAGCAAATGGTGTGGTTATCCTGGATTACGTGCGCACAACCCTCTCACTTCTCCAATTACCCAGAGGTCTCGAAGAACGTACAATTGTGGTGTAAAACAACCTCCTCACTGTAAGATGACATCACACAAACAAGACCGCGAAACGCAGAGGTCCCAGAGACACAGATGAATATGTAAATGGATATAAAAAGAGGGCATGCGTAATACAGTCCGTGCTCTGCCGGCGTAGCGAGCTCATTATGTAATCACCCGAGGAGTCCGACTGACATTCAGAGAGGACAGGTGGTCGGGGCCCTGTCTTCTCTAAAGAGGTTTGGACAGGGCCCGTCATGGAGTCCCGTCGTCACAGTCAGTCAGAGTGCAAGTCTCAAGGATGCGCTTGTAAAAGACTGTAGATTGGTCAAGTACCAAGCCTAGTGTCCGTCTGGTGACATTAGGATCATATCCACGGTATAAAAGGCGTTTGATGATTCTGACGCATTTTCGATGGTTATGCTGCCTCTTGGAACATCACCGTCAAGCCAGGGGAAATTTACTATGTTGAATCCAAAATCATCCCTTTTGTCATATACACTTGTATGAATCTTTCCGTTTACAATTTGGATATTTAGGTCCAAAAAGGGTGTTTCTGTATTTGAAAGGTTTGCCTTGTTAAGGGTTAATTCTTGTGGATAAATTTCATTCTTATATAATTCAAAAGCAGGATTGTCAATGGTTAGAATATCATCCAGATACCTAGAAGTATTATTGAAACATTTCAGCTCATCAAATTTTCTTTGCTTTTGAAGATTTTGGATAAATTCTTTTTCATGAGTGTATAAAAATAAATCTGCAACAAGAGGCGCACAGTTAGTACCCATAGGAATTCCTACAACCTGCTTGTATAGATCCTCACCAAATCTAACATAAATATTGTCCAAGAGGAAGGACAAGGCATTACACAGGTCACTACATGTCCATGATTTGTAGTCTGTCGAGGAAAAGAAACCCTTCGATTCAGATGTACAAATGTAAGTTTTTCGCTCTCGATCAAAACACCATTTAATGAGATTAGATAATCGATCATTAATTTCGTCATGAGGAAGTGTGGTGTACATATTAGAGAAGTCGTATGAAGAAATCGTATTGGCTTGGAAATTTCCAGATTTCATTTTTTCAATCACATCCCCTGAATTCTTAATAGACCAAAATAAATTTACATCGTTCCTGTTCAGAACCGTTTCACAATATCTAGTTATGTGTTCTTTAATAGCCGTAAGTGCTGACGTCAGGTTTCTAGACAAAATTGTAGTGGAGCAGTTACTAGAATTGCAATAAATCGAAATTTGTAAGGAGACTTGTGCAGTTTCGGTATGCAATATAGTGTTGGGAGATCCAATTTAGAAATAGAGATATTGAATGAAGACAGTTCACTGTTATGCTTGCTTAAAACGTTAGATGCACTTTCATTGCTTTTGATATATGTATTAGTAGACGAAAGTTCCGAAATCAAAGTTGATATGTAGTAACGTTTTCAAATGATAATGGTGTTGTTGGCTGCTTTATCAGCTGGTGCAAAGACATATTTTTCATGTAATTTACTTAGTTTGGATTTGAAATATCTTTCTGATTTGGAACGTGGATTTTGAAAAAGATGAGGGTTTTTATGGAAGTTATCTATTCGAATATCCGTTATATCTAAAATGAGGTTTTTCCAGTCATTCAGAGCATGCGGTTCGACTCCTTCTGATTTACACCATCTTTTCGTATAATTATCTAAGGCTTCCGTAAGCACTTCACGGCATTTGACAAAATCTATCTTGGATGGGATTCTATACTTAGGTCCTTTCTTAAGAAGACCACGGAGCTGTCTGTCTTGGATAATTGAAAAGTCACCTGTAACAACATGGCCAGCTGGTTTGTAGAGATATTTAGAAGTTGCACATTCTCAAGAAGCAGGACACGATTCAAGTATGTCAGGATCCGTTGTAACTTTATTATAGTTAAAAACAAAGTTTCGAATAGGTTTCTTGTACTTATAACAAATAAGAGGTGGCTCTAAATTTTCAAAATATTGAGGAATGATACTTTGTACGCGATGATCCCGAAAAATATTAGAGATGTTTAGAAGATCAAAACCTTTGTTAATAAACGGGATTTTTATGAATCGTCTTTTAGGTGAGGTGTTTTTCACAATAGGATAAAGTTTATACTGTGCGAATGAGACAATGATATTAAGTCTGAATCAGTCAGTGTTTCTTAAGAATGCAACCTCTGCTTCATCCAAGATATATTTCAAGTGCATAACTGGTATTGACGATAGAGCATGTAACAGCTCATGTCTTCCGCCATTGCGTGCTATAGTAAGTAAATCGTTGAGAAAGCGGTATATTCTGGATCGTTTTCTTTTTTGTCTGTTTCGTCTTTTCCCGTGCGACCTGTATTTCCTTTTAGTGTTTGGGCGAATTGAAAAGATGTTGATATTGGTAGAAGCTGAGGAAATGTTTCCTTGTCCATAAATTTGATCGTTTAAACCAAGAGGGTACGCAGTCTGAAGTTTGGTGATCCAGGCAAGTTCAGCTTGTAGTCGGCGTTTTTTAATTTCGGTCTTACTTTCATTTTTACGTTTTGGAAAAGTCTGAACTGGGGTAATGGTGATATCCGAAATAGAATGATTATATTTAACAAAGTGATTATAAAGAAAGTTTCTGTGTTTTTGTTGACGTGAGGTTCTGATCTTATAAGAATGGTTCCTAAAACGATATTTTAAAGGTTGGCCTGTCTCACCTACATATTGTGCACCACATCCCCTGGCATTTCAAGTCATTACGTAAATAAGATCTTGAGACGATCAATCGATGTCTTGGACTACCTCGATTTTGAATTTCTGCCCATTTACACTAGATGTTATTATGGAGTTGATGAGGTGACACAACGAGCATCTTTTACTTTTGCACTTAGAAATAATTGAGAACCCTCTGTGTCTGTTGTTGAATGTAGAGCCTGCAGATGGAGTAGTGCGTAAAATACGACTGTGGGGTCTAAATTTGAGAGGTGATAAGAGTACTCTTGGTGAGGAAAAAAGTTTTTTACTGTTGAATGTCGATGATGGTAAAGTTACTGTAGTGACAGAGGGTAATCTCAAGGGGGTTAGTTTGATACGAGGCGACCTTAAAAATGTAAGAAGCATAATAATGTCGATATCTGGTGGTATCGCTCAGCAGTCTCGAAAAATTAACTAATACCAGTCAAGGTTGTAGAAAATCAAGTGCATAGAATAGTGTCATCCTGGTTAAATAGGGATAATGTCTACGGATATATGGGGATTAAGTATTCTTACGCACTTAAAATGGGAATAAGTCTTCCGTTGATCCCCTTATTTTCTACATGAGTCACCAGAACAGGCAGGCTGTGAAATTCCCAGAAAGTGAAAGTACATGCTCTAGCAAATTAATTCAGTCAAATTCAATGAAATAAGCAATGTGAATACCACATAACACAGCCTGAAAAGCAGAGATCCTTCTATACATCATTTGTAATTGACTACATATGCACTTTCACTGAATATATACTGTTTAAAACAAGCAGGGATAATTTCAAAAAGTACGTACTCTATAGTCGAAGGAAATGTTTCAATGACCAAAGAAATAAAAGAAAAGGAAATGTTTCAATGACCAAAGAAATAAAAGAAAGTAGGAAAAATCTAAAAGGATTTGCATGCAACAACCACACTAAAATATTGAAATACACCCATCAGAAAACACAAAGGGAACAAGTACAAGATTTACACCATAGGAACAAATATATTTAACACTAAACATAAAAGTCGATAGGAAAACATTTAACATAAAACGCTACACATGAGAATAGTACGTACGTGTTCCAACTCTATACCTTCTTGAAGAATATTTCAAACCAATTTATTATGCACCAGACACGTGTTTCGAATATCAAATCATCAGCAGTGTTGCTTCCAGCCAAAGTGATTTTCATACGCCGCCAAAATTCATTTCAAGAACGTCCTCTGGTTTTACTTTCATTTTAAACATCAAGACTAATGGGCAGACCATTGCCGACTGAAGACGGACATCTTATCCCGATAGTAGCATATGGTGTAGTTATCCAGATTACACGAATGACAAATATGGATAATGACCATATCCCTGTATACAGCAAAAAATCGATAATTCAGAAAATCAGAAACCGAATGCATACGAAGTCAGATAAAACAGTAACCAAAGCAAAATAAAAAATAAAAATAAATAAATAAATAAAACCTCCACCAAACAACCTCAAAAGTCATATTACCCACTACCCAGGGGAATCGAAGGACAAACAATGGATGTTTATAATAGCCTCCTTAAAGACCGTCCTGTAATTGGTTACAAAACAGGTGATTATAATACATGTATAAAAACATATAATAAATGAAAATAAAAAAGGTAAGATCGTGACTAGGAACCTTTTGTATAGGTTGTAAAGAAATGTAAGACCATGGCGGAGTCATTTATCGAAATTGTTACTTTCATTTTCATTCTTTTTCAAATAAAACAAATTCAGGAAACGATATTTTAACTTTAAAGTCAACGAATGTTTGCTACGGGGAGACATCTATGGTATGCTGTACATAGGGGAAAGAAGAATCACAGCAAACGGATTGCATTGTGACCAACAATGCAGATGGGATAATGGAACGGCCCCGCAGTGTGTGTCAATGGACGGGCAAATACAGTATTGTCAGATTCCGTCATGTGGTAAGAAAATTGAAGTAACCTTCTCGAATAAAACTTTAAACGAATTTTAATGCAGACACATTGTTTCGGTAAAAAAAAGTCGTCAGCAGTGTTACTTTAAATCCAGATTTTCAGATACAGCCAAATGTATTTTAGCAGTACCCTCCACTTTGTCGAGACAATCACCAAATTTGAAAAGTTTTTGTGGAACTGATTCTATAGGTGTTGCATGCAAACATCGACGCTGACTCTCAGAGAGCACCTGGTCTCACTTCGGATGATTGTTCATTACGGGGTTCACAACTATTCTAATAGAAAATCTATTGACTTTGCCCTACCTCCTCGTTTTTGAGACATAATAGAAGCATAGTTACATAAAATATTAACAAAATAGCATTGGAGGGATGATGCTAGATGTTAACCTCCTTTGATGTGGATGATATATTTGGATGAAGTATGTCAGGAAGGAGTTCAAATGGAGGAGTGAAGGGTCCAGGGAAAATTGCGTAATTGTGAAATTCTCCAACAAAGCAATCGTAAACCCCCGAATGGAGGCTGGACCAGGAGGAATGAGCGTTCCCTGATTGCATGCAACAGCCGCTGCGAATGCTAAATAGAAACGTTCCAAATCCGTTCATGTTCAAATAAGTAAACGACGGTCCATTGGAAAGGTCGTACGCAGGAATCTCCTTTAACATCATTGATATGCCGTAATATTCAGTAATGTCTTTGTAACGACCAAAGAACTTCATTTAATGACAAATTTCCAAAATATCAAAATAATGCATGATGATAACATTACAGTAAAAGTCACGAGTGAATCTAGAATTCCTTCCAGGGGTGATCTAGCCCGTCTGAGATTTTGTAATGAAAAACATAATACATT
The DNA here is from genome assembly GCA_028142955.1 of Pinctada fucata. NCBI lineage: Eukaryota > Metazoa > Mollusca > Bivalvia > Pterioida > Pteriidae > Pinctada > Pinctada fucata. Next base: position 24,749,646 of record AP027102.1, on the reverse strand, counting down.
AAAACATGTTTATTATATTTTAGAAGATGGGGGTCCTGTACAAAACCATCTAGAATCTCCATTTCAAAACACTTTGCAGAATGCTTGCATTTTTGAATTTTGGTTAATCATGACATCATTCTATTCTATTCGCCTTATACATCTGAAGAATAATAAGAATGTTACATGTATGTAAATAGAGAATTAGTGTTTGTTAAGTGTATGCAACACACACCAAGTGCATTTATCGTACATGTAATGCGCGTCAGCGCATTTCATGCGTGAAATGCACTTGCTTTGTGTTACATACCCGTAACAAATTACGACATTTATTCACATATATGCATCATACTTGTCTATTTCATTCTTTTTTTCTGAAATCGCGTTTTCTAGGATAAAGGGTGACGTTAAAATTCATGTCACCACGGTTCAGTTTGCAGGCAAAAATAGCCGTCTTGGCATATTCTTTAGATCTTATTCATTTTGACGGCTTGAGTGTGTGATGGATTGGGTATCGTGTCCGGTTAGCTCAGTCGGTAAGAGCTTCTTCCCTGTAAGCAGAAGGTCTAGGGTTCGATTCCCTGACCGGCCACATTTTTCATTCCGCCTGTCACAGTATTTGGTGCCGTGAGAGTGAACCTCATGAGTTGCTTCTAGTTTAGGACAACTATGGGGAAGAGCCAGGTATTTAATTGTCTTTTTTGTGAGGTCTCCGGTTAACAACTTTGAGAAACCTCAAAACTTGGCGGGATGGAGTGTGAAGATTCTTGTCTCGTGCCCGGTTAGCTCAGTCGGTAATAGAGTCTGCCCTGTAAGTAGAAGATCTCAGGTTCGATTCCCGGACCGGCCACATTTTCCATTCCACATGTCACAAGTGTTAAGATACGAATTATACTACACGTTCCTTTCAATAGTTAAATCTCAGGGGATTTCATTGGCTGTGCATATATATCATAATGATGACTTTGATGTTGTACATGTATTTAACGTACTGCAGTAATAGTAGCGAGCGAAGCTCTTATTTATGGTAACGCGTGTATGTAAGCATGGGAAAATTTACGAGAAAGAGATATACATACTACTTTAACACATTAGAGCTGAAAAAGGATGGTAACAGGACCGCTGATATGTGTAAAAGTGAATTAATTTCCTAAGCAACAGATCAGGAGCACAAACCTTACAAAATTCGCAATGGATAGAGTTCTTCTTTTTTATGGCGTAATAAAAATAAGCAAATTAATCCTAATTGTTCGTCTGAAAATCAGAAAATCAGCAGCAACTAATCCGCCATCTCTTTCACAAATGACGACACAACGTCACGTAACTCTGTAATATACTTGACGTCTTTATATCCATGGTAGCAGTGCGCCTATTACGTTCAACAATGGTACAATTCAAGAGGGAAAAGTAACGATAAACTGCCACGATAATCTAGCACTTTCACGTGCATCATACAACAAAGTAGATGATCTAAATAATCATGTAGTAATGAAGAAAGATTTGATTATTTTGAAAATGGATTTCAAGGTCAGTGGAGAGGAAAGGGAAGAGGAGGGATTTCAGACTCCATCTCTAAAGATGTACATCTATACACAGGCAAGGTCTATATCCAGTCTCTTTACATGGGCCTGATGCAGATATTTTTTACAATGGGAAGGGGGGGGGGGGGTCCAGCTCAACGGAGATGGATTCCTTGAAGCCCATGCTTACTTTTTAGGAGGCGAAGAAGTTTTTGATTTTGACATTTGCCAATAGGTCTAAGGTTTTACAAATATCTAATAGTAGTATTTTGTGTCTTTTTTTCTCCGCTCGCACATAAGGCTGCCTTGCCTCATATAAACTTTTTTAAAATGCACAATTAGTCAATACTTTGTTTTATTCTTATCATGCACACTTGCAGGGGATTTACAAGAAGAATCACTGGAATATCCATTATTCCATGGACTACTGAAATGGAAAATGATTGACCTAGATACTTACAAAGAAGTCAAACCTGCAGGTGAGCAAGTAACTAAACCAACATTCTGGTGCAATGTCGCTATAACGTCGAATTTCATTGGTTGTGTGCTCCTTGTTACGGCAGTAAAACGAGAACATACTAGGCTTTACGTTGCTAACGTCAAATTTCGCCCTATATTCACAAAAATGTAGATTGCAATAAAATGGGAATAACAAGATACTGACGTTACGGTGCATACATCCGTTTTTCTGGCACCGCTAACTCGACGCCAGAAAAACCCAGTTTGCCACCGTAAAATTAGTATATACCGTCCGCAAACATAACGTCAGTAGTAAGTTATTCCCTAATTCAAAAATAAAAATGGCATGGATAAGTTTGGAAGATTTTTTCATGAGGTCCAGCTAGGCGGTCAGGTTCGATTGGTTTGTTTACGACAATCTTTGATTTTGAAACAAACGTAAAACTGAAATATCTGGAGTTTTAGCAAATTTCAGGAGGGTACGATACCCTAATCTTTCTCCTGTAAATGGTTTGATTTTGATAGGTCCAACTACATGTAATTTTAATTAGTACTTGGTACACTGAACTGTGGTTTCAATCTAGATATTGTATTAAATTCATACTTCGACGAAAAGATTACACACAAGGAAGAGAAACATGTTGATTTCTACTGATACAAAATAATTATGTATGAAATGTTCATTGAGGAGTTAACTTCAATTATAAAGTCAGAAAACTTTCATATCAACATTATTTATTTTACACCAGGTGCAGGGAGCTCCCTCGTAGATAAATGCTTTAAAGTGTCAAGTTTTCTACGTTTTACGGAAAAACAATAATTGATTAAAAGTCATCATTCTTTAAATTAAAATTTGTTTATGAAATTATATGGTCTCGTGCACCTACTCAACTGAAAATCAAAAAGTTTTTGTTTATCGATTTAGGTTTAGAAGTTGAAGACTCTGCATTGACTCCAGGAGGTCGATTTATTCTTAATGGAACCAACAATACCCATTTTGTTCTAAAAAGTCCTGTAGTAAAAGACATAAATCGTGCCCATTGTGCTAGGATTGAATATTCATTGACGAAATCCAAAAATGTGGATGTCAAGCTCACTGATTGGGGACAATTTAGTGGTAAACCAGAAACTCAAACCACTCTGGATGGAACAAATGCAGAATGTAGCCATTGTGTTCTTCGAATAGTACATTCTCCATTCGCTACAGTTCAGTATCAAGTTAGTAATATATTCTTAATTATACACTTGACTACATACATTTGTCCTTTTTGCCCATTTCTTTCTACTCTCCCCGGGAACCTGGTCTCTTATCGATATATTGCTTATTCCGGGGTTCTCAACAGTTCTATGGAAATTCTAATGATTTGCCTTACCTTCTCGACGTTGAGACATAATGATTGACGGGTAATGTTTATTCTGATACCTTATTTCGCACAAAGAGCAAAGTTGCCTCAATACCTTGAAATATAATTTCTTTGACCTTCAAAGCTGGTAAATAAGGTAAATGCAAAATCATTTCTGTCATGAACCTTTATTCAGATACTCACGGGGAAGTTTGATTCAAAATTGTGTTCAACAATAATGCTCCAAAACATTAATAGGATATTTTAGATAATCATAGAACACCAAGAAACTCAAAACCATTATCTAGAAATATAAATGAAAAACAGAACGCTAACATCAAATAGGCCAATTTAAGAAGAAACGGATGCACACCATGAATCAAATCTCATACAGGCAAACGGAATGCTTATGGCTTATATACAAAATACCCCCCCCCCCAATAAAAATATAAGGCACCACATCAGTCAAATGTAATGTAAACTTTGTTTTCAAATTTGGTCCCATCTAAGTTTGTTCAAGTAAGTTATTTTGATAGCGTATGGGGACTCAAACGATTTCGGTTTGTTATTCCGACAGAATCAACATTCTTTGTTGCACGGTCTACGTTGTAGACTGTAATTAACACCTTTCCAGACGGTGCAATATTTTTCATTGTGAAGCAATGATTAAATAAATGATTGAACCAATCATTGAACGATCGACTGAACCGTTTATTGTCCTAAAGTGACCCGAAGTCAACTGTCTTCCGTTTTTAAAAATGGAAACGCATTTTTCCCTTAGAATTATTAGAAACATCACTACAAGCGCATTTCTAAGGAATGAGAAGGACACCCCGCGACTTACAGATTTGAATTACTTTCATCAAAGTCATGGGCGGATGTAGTTTTTTTCCACAGTGAATGGGGGGAGGGGTCCAATTAACGTATGTTTGTGAAAAAAAAGATTACTTGAAACACGGCAAATTCTGGGATGGGGGCTGGATCCTAAATCCCCTAGCGCCTTCTATAGATTAGTACTTGAATGAATAGGATCCGCTACAAACGGAACCAGACAAAAGTAAGATTTAGATCGAATAATTTGGTACTGACCGGAACCATTGTATAGCTTTGGACAGATCACAAATAATAGCGGGAGATTCCAACAGTTTCGAATATTTTATGGAAAATTGTACTGAAAATCCCCGACCCAACCTCCTAAAATTCGCTTGTTAAACTTTAGGTATAGCATCATTAGTTTAAATACCGTATTAGTTTCTTTTATTTTCTCTCCTTCAATTCAAATTCTGGAAATAATTCTTTTAATTTCTTTGATGTAGTATTCTTTCTAATCAAGTCAAAAAATGCGTAAAATTCTTATCTCTCTACGATGTATATTGTGCAATTGTCATTGTATCCTGACCATGAGTAGTTTTCTCTTACTGATACGTACTAGGAATGACTACTTATAATTACTCAATCATTGGTGATAATATTTTGATGGCCTAACAATTGCCGTGCAACAAGTGGATTATTCAACTGCTCCTCGGGCTACGCCCTCGGAGACAGTAGAATAACCCTTACTTATTTACAAATGAATTTTTGGACATAAAAAATTTCATACTTTTTGGGCCATATTACATTGTTTAGACTGAGGATCACTGACGAGGGTTTAGTACCCGAAACGTGCATGTCTCGTCCATGCTGTAAATTTATCGGGTTTTAAATGATGCGATTGAATTTAACATCATGCGTTTAACATCATAAGATTTAACAAATTTGAACGAGTGAAATTGTAGAAAAGTATTGTGTCCATTTTGTAGGCAAAGGTGTACATATCTGCATTTCCACAAGGAAATTTCAGTCTAACGTTTGAGATCAAAAGAGTGGCACTGGAGATGGAATGCGGGTGGTCATACGGTAAAATATCTCATCTCACTGTGTCAAAAGTAGCATTCATCATTCATGTTTCTACTTCACAAAATGAGCGGAATAAGTTAAGTTTAGATTCAGACTGATTTGCAAACTATGAAGGAGCTGTTAAGATAAGGACCGGATTTAGCCCTGAAATCACTCGATTATTTCTCGTGCGCTGTCCTTCCAATTAAGATAAAAGTTGATCAGGGTGAAAATATGAAGTATTATGAGATTCATAGTAGGTATTTTATTTAAAAAAAATGGTGAAAGATGTTATGGTGACAGGTTGAAGAGGAAGGGGTACAGATGACGGAAAACGTTTAATATCGTTGGAAAATGCACAAAAATTGCATTATTTTACACATTTTTACGTTACTTATGCTTCTGTTACCTTTTCATGTCAAAATCGGATAAGCGAAATTAACGTTGAGGTTATTATATCAATGTAATTGGCAAACTGGAAAACGGTTTTATTTCGTTCTTTTCAGCCACTAATGTAGCTTTCTGGCGCGAAATACACATGGTGTAGAAATAGACAACTTTCTCGATTATTTCCTTCCAAACAGTTGAATATTTGATCTGAACACACTCTGAATATGTTGTTCCATTATATAAAATAAAAAGGTGGCAATATAACCCACTTTATCGCTCTAGAGGCAAATTTAAAAATATTCAGCAATTCCCCCTTTTTTTCGTTTTTCGCCTGTTGGGACATTGTCCCCCCCTCGCTTCAGAACCCCACTTGGCCAGAAAATGTGTTTTATTGATATACACCTTTGGTGAAAGTGGCATTGTAAAGCGAGAGGGGGAACGATGTTGTATAAAACTTTTCCGTTTTCCATTGATATCTGTGTAAAAAACGCTTATTTTGACCAAAATTATCTCATCTGACAGCAGATTCGTTTCGATCTGTTTCGTTTCGCTTTGTTTCATTTCGTTTCGATCTGTTTCGTTTCGTTTCGATTTGTCTCGTTTTGTTTCGATTTGTTTCGTTTCGTTTCGTTTTTGTTTCGTTTCACACTTTACAGGGACCCTATAAAAAAGCGTACCTAATACAGTCCGTGCTATGCTGGCTATAGCGAGCCCATGTGTGTTATCACCCGAGGAATTCAACTGACATTCAGACAGGACAGGTGTTTGGGGGCCTGTTATCTCTAAAGTGGTTTGGACAGGGCCCGTCATGTAGTTCCGTCGTCACAGTCAATCAGTCTTAAGAATGCGGTGGTAGAAGACAAGTGTCTGTCTCGTGACATCAGGATTATATCCACGATTTAAAAGGCGTTTGATGATTCAGACGCATTTTCAATTTTCAATGCTGTCTACCTTTGATCCTTTTTATTAGTCCCCTACCGGCAACGCAGAAGGGGACTCTTAGTTTCCTCTCGGTCTGTCTGTCCCTCCGTCTGTCCGAATATCAGGACTTTTTTCTGCAACGGAAGGAGATATTGAGATGAAATTTGATACTCAGCTTGGTCTTGGATAGTTACAGAGCTAGTTCGACTTTCGTCACGCTAGACCTATTTTTCGAGGAGTTATGATCCTTGAAGACTAGGAAAATTCAGTTTTTGTCAGTTTTCCGGACTTTTTTTCTGCAACGGATGGAGATATGCTGATTAAATTTGATACACAGCTTGGTCTTGGATAGTTACAGAGCAAGTTTGACTTTCGTCACCCTTGGCCTATTTTTCGAGGAGTATGCCCCTCGATGACTTGGAAAATTCAGTTTTTGTAAGTTTTCCAGACTTTTTTCTGCAACGGATGAAATATTCATATGAAATTTGATACAAAGCTTGGTCTTGGATAGTTACAGAGAGTTTGACTTTCGTCACCCTTGGCTTATTTTTCGAGGAGATATGCCCCTTGAGGACTTGGAAAATTCAGTTTTTGTCAGTTTTCCGGACTTTTTCTGCAACGGATGGAGATCTTCATATGAAATTTGATACCCAGCTTACTCTTGGATAGTTACAGAGCAAATGTAACTTTCGTCACGCGTGACCTATTTCACGAGGAGTTATGCCCCTTGATGACTTGGAAAATTCAGTTTTTGTCAGTTTTCCGGACTTTCTCCTGCAACAAATAAAGGTATTCAGGTGAAATTTGATACCCAGCTTACTCTTGGATAGTTACAGAGCAAACCTAACTTTTGTCACCCTTGACCTATTTTTTTGAGGAGTTATGCCCCTTGATGATTTGGAAAATTCAGTTTTTGTCAGTTTTCCGGACTTTTTCCTGCAACAAATAGAGGTGAAATTTGATACTCAACTTAGTCTTTGCTAGTTACAGGGCAAGTTCGACTTTTGTCATGCTTGACCTAATTTTCGAGGAGTTACGTCCCTTGATGACTTGGAAAATTCAGTTTTTGTCAGTTTTCCGAATTTTTTTCTGCAACAAATAGAGATATTCAGGTGAAATTTGATACACAGCTTGGTCTTGGATAGTGACAGAGCAAGTTTGACTTTCATCACGCTTGACCTATTCTTAGAGGAGTTATGCCCTTGATGACTCAGAAAATTCAGTGTGTCAGTTTTCCAGCATTTTTCCTGCAACTAAGAGAGATATTCAGGTGAAATTTGATACTCAGCTTGGTCGTGGATAGTTACAGAGCAATTTCAACTTTCGTCACGCTTGGCCACTTTTTCGAATCGATAAAGCAGATAAAACCTCAGAACTGAGCTGCACAGACAGTAAGTTTAATTAAAACTCATGTTTAATTGAAGAGTAATTCATAGGCAGAGTTGCATGATATAAATATATGCCACCGGTAGGGGACTTATATCGCTCAGCGATCATAACATTTTTTGTTAATAATTATGCCACCATAAAATGCAGGTTGTGAAACACCCAAAGTAATATACTCTGTTGCTTGTATGGGTCCGAATTTCAAAAAAAGTTGACAATATTTTTGTGAAATTTCCAAAAAGTCTTTACTAGTTTGTGAAAGAGAAAATTTTGACCTAAAAGTTTCTGCGTAATTTGTAAATTTCTACTATGAAAATCCATAACATTAGTACATGCTCTAGCATACCGGATGAACTATGAATGTAGATACCGTATGACGGTAATCTATATAGCTAGGAACATCACCGTCAAGCCAGGGAAAATTTACTATGTTGAACCCAAAATCATCTCTTTTGTCATACACACTTGTATGAATCTTTCAATTAACAATTTTGATATTTAGGCTCAAAAGCGGTGTTTCTGTGTTTGTAATGGTTGCCTTGTTTAGAGTCAATTCTTTTGGATAAACAACATATATAACATATCAAATTACTAGATGAATAACTTTGATTTTCAAAAAGATGAGGATTTCTCTGGATGTTTCTATTCGAATATCTGTAATTTCCGGTCATTCAGAGAATGTGATTCGACTCCTTTCGATTTACACCATCGTTTGGTATAGTTATCTAAGGCTTCCTTTAAAACTTCTCGACATCTAATAAAATCTATTTTGGACGGTATTCTTTACTAAGTCCTTTTTTTAGAAGAATACGGAGATGCCTGTCCTGTTTAATTGAAAAGTCAGCTGTAACAATATGACCAGCTGGTTTATATAGGTATTATGACGTTGCAAATTCTCAAGAAGCGAGACTTGATTCAAGTATTTCAGGATCTGAATTTACTTTATTGTAGTTTACTACGAAATTTCTTATAGGATTCTCATCTTTGTAACAAATAAGAGGAGGTTTTAAAGTCTCAAAATATTGAGGAATAGTACTTTGTACGCGATGATCCCGAAAATTATTAGAGATGTGTAGAAGATCGAAACCTTTCTTAGTAAATGGGATAATTTTGTCTTTTAGGGGGGAACGTTTTTACAACAAGATAATCTATGCGATTGCAACAATGATATTAAGTCTGAATCAATCAGTATTTCTTTAGAATGCAGCCTCTGCTTCATCCATGATAGATAGAACTGCTGGAACTGATAAGAAAGCATGTAGCAGTTCATGTCTGCCGCCGTTGCTTTCTATGATCAGAAGATCATTGAGGGAGCTCTTTTTATGAGTTTTTGGTTACGTCTCTTTCCGTGTGACCAATGCTTCCGTTTAGTGCTTGGGTGGATTAAAAATGCATTAATATTTGTGGAGGCCGTGGAAATGCTTCATTGTCCATAAATTTGATCGTTTTAACTAAGGGGACACGCAGTCCGGAGTTCGGTGATCCAGGCAAGTTCAGCTTGCATTCGGCGTCTTTTAATTTCAGTTTTACTCTGATTTTTGAGGTTTGGAAAAGACTGAGCCGGAGTAATAGTTATACCCGAAATTGAATTATTATATTTAACGAAGGAAATTTCTTTGTACATTGTATTTTGTGTCGCGAGTTTCTGGATGGATATAAAGATGGGGTTGGGGGCGTAATACTGATACGAAATTTTAAGGCCTGGCCTGTTTCTCCGACATATTGGGCGTCACTTCCCCTAGCGTTTCACGTTTTTCTTCAAGAGAGTATAGAATTAGAACACTTCTGGATTACTTCATAAAATAAATGACATCTTGATAATCAATCAATGTTGTTATCATGCAATTTCGATTTTAAATTCTGCCCATTAACACTAGATTAAATTGTGGAATTGCAATTGATAAGCGGACATATCGCATCTTTTCTCAATTCACTTGCAAATGGTTGAGAACCCTCTGTGTTTGTTGTTAAATGAAGAGCCTGCAGATGGAGAAGTGGGTGTAATATGTCTACGGATTTTAAATTTAAGGGGTCATAGAAGTACCCTGGGTGAGGAAAATAGTTTTTTCACTCTTAAATGTCGATGACTGTAGTGATAGAGGGTAGTCTCAAAGGAGTTAATTTGATACGAGGCGACCTTAAAAATGAGACATGCGTCACTTAAAGTGTGCCATTGGTCATGATTTAGGACCATTCTTGCGCATATCCTGCTTTAGCACTTATTGAACATTGAGGCCACTTGCGGCCAAATTCGATCAACTTCGGTTGATCGTTTTTTCAACGCATTCGAAAATCTCTGTGATCAAAATTTCTTAACATTTCTTAAACATGGGTCCTGCAGCATCATATCCCATCCATCCTGCTACGTATTTCGGTACATTTTACGCAGAATGACTTTCAATTCATTCTGACCATAATAACCAAATAACTTTATTCCGACCACAATAACCAATTTCGAAAATCGAATGAAACTTTTAAACCAGTCGGCAGGATTCCGTTTAATCTCACCAAAATTCAGACTGTGTCACAATTTCGTTCGCCTATTGTTATACTCTATACACTGAATTACCGGTCAGCGAAAAACAAAGCGTTGTGTCTGAGAGAGTTGAATATATATCGGAGCATTTAGATATCGTAGCTTTTACGGAAACTGGATTTGGAACGGACGGTGACAGGTCTGTAATATCAGATCTTATTCCAGACGGATCGTATACCGATATACCAAGACTTAAAAGGAGAGGCGGAGGTGTCGCTATCATCTTTCGTGGCAATTTTCGAATTATCATGTTTCGTTCAGACGCACAATTCGATCAGTTCGAACATCTTGACTGTATGATTCATACGAAAAATCATACATTCCGACTTTGTGTGGTCTAAAGACCACCCCAACTTATACAAATGGATAGGATTGAATATACCGTCATTTTTCGATGAGTGGAAAGAATACACCAGTAACTATGTTATTGCGCAAGAAGAACTTATTATCACCGGTTTTAATTAATTTTTATTTTTTTTTTTAAAGGGATTTAACGTCTGGAAGATTTCAAAGTTCTCTCCAAGAGTATGACCTTGTGCAACATATTGACAAACTACGCACATAAAGGGTCATTCTTTGGATGTCGTTATGATGCTCAATGCTTGAAATATCTAAACCATCGACTGTAAAGAAATTATCAATGTCAGAAACTTCAAGTCCATCGATATATGCGATTTTCTTGATGAGGTATTCTCTAACGTCGATGATCTAGAGGATATTCCAACCGATGAATTAGTAACGGTATACGATTCTCGTGTGAGTGAAGCAGTCGACAAACATGCCCCTATACAAACTAAGGAGTTCGGGATCAGACCGAACACAAAATTCTAACAAACATCTTGCTAAATGAATGTCAAAATCGTTAAGCAGAGAGAACTTGGAAACAATCTGGTTTAGAAGTACACCGTCAGATTTTCATAAACAAATGCTTGTATAATAATAAACTACTTTATCAGTGTAAGAAGGAATATTGCTCGTCAAAGATTCAAGAGTGACAATGACACAAAACGGATGTTCAAGGTTTCCGCTTTCATAAACTAGTTAAGACTTTCTGGAAATTTTACAAAAATCACAATCAACTTCTTTTAAAATTCGGATCTATACACGCAACACAGTACATTATTTTGGGTATTACACAACCTGTCTTTTATGGTGATATGATAAACAAAATTAGAAGGATCAAAGGTAGGCAGCATAACCATCGAAAATGCGTCAGAATAATCAAACGCCTTTTATACCGTGGATATCATCCTAATGTCACCAGACGGAGACTAGACTTGGTACTTGACCAATCTACAGTCTTGTACAAGCGCATCCTTGAGACTTGCACTCTGACTGACTGTGACGACGAGACTCCATGACGAGCCCTGTCCAAACCTCTTTAGAGAAGACAGGGCCCCGACCACCTGTCCTCTCTGAATATCGGTCGGACTCCTCGGGTGATTACATACATGAGCTCGCTACAGCCGGCAGAGCACGGACTGTATTACGCATGCCCTCTTTTTATATCCATTTACATATTCATCTGTGTTTCTGAGGCCTCTACGTTTCGCGGTATTGTCTGTGTGAGGTCATCTTACAGCGAGGAGGTTGTTTTACACCACAATTCTACGTTCTTCTTGCGTGACAAATTGCCGTCCAAAGTCGGCACCGGTTACCCATTGGTCTCGTCGGTTTATGTGTAGTCTTTTGTGTTTGATGTTTACATGTCGTGTGTCCCTTTTCCGTCTCGTGCTGTACTCGTCTTTTTTGTTTTTGCATCGGGTGTTTTGCTGTTGATGCTGCAACGGGGTCTTGTTGGAGATCTCCTCCCTTCGTTTAGTACTGCCAATGTCTTGATGGTTAACAAAAGCGGAAGTAGTTTTACATGTACTACATGAGCCAGTGAAGCTAAGCTTTTAATCAGTTTTAAAGACTTCTTTCATAATAAGATTCAAAAGATTAGATCGTCTCTACTACGTTCAAATGAAAAGGAGATTGGAACCAATGCTATTCGGGCCGATACAGATTTCACTGGACCAAAACTTCGGAACTTTGCAGAATCCTCAGACGACCAGATTCGGAAAATTATTTTAAAATCGGCATGCAAGTTGTGATTTTGAGGTAGTGGCTAGCCAAACAGGGGATGCTTACTCCTCCCGGACACCTGGTCCCACCTCTAGCTCGCTAGGAGTCCGTCGATGCTCAGTTTTGTGCTCTATTGTGAGTGTTGTTGAGATTGTCGTCATGATCTTCTTTAACTCATTTGGATACAGTACAGAACATCGATAATTTCGTTCCTATAATTACGTAATTGTTAACCTGTCGAGTTCCCAGTCAGTCTCTCTGGAGATTTGCAAGCAAGCAATCGCGAAACTTGCTTTAGAAGCCGTCGTTGGATAAGGAATTTCGACAAATTACAGACCTGTGTCAAATTTTCCTTTTCCACTTCCAGCAAAATTTTTAGTAAATTTTTAGATTAATACTGGTTTCTCTATTCAAATCTAGTCATAATATGCCTAGAAATCTGAAAATTAAATGTCTTAGAGGAAATCTCCATGTATTTGGGTATGATTTACAATAAAGGATATCTTTATTTTGCAATTTTGATCCAAAAGAAACAGTAATTTTGTCCTCAGCCAACCTTGTTATCTATTGCAGATTTAGGTTCAACGTCGCATAGAAAGAAACAAATGTAATACATGTACCATAGTAGAGCAACCAAGTCGCTAAATTTGAAATTTTAATCAACCCACCTAACACAGGGCTAATTTTTATATTTAACGAAAGAATATAACATGGGACATCAGATTTGACCTGTCGTAAAAAATTCGTATGGTCAGAATTACTGTAAATTCAGATAAAAGCGGAAAATTAGTAAAATTCAAAATCATAGATATTTTAACAAAAATTATCATCATTTAATAAATGAAAAGTCAAACAGACCGAAATCAAAGTCAATATGCTAATTGAAGTCAAAAGAAAATTTTTGGATCAAACTGAATTTTCTAATTTCAACTTCATGGATGAATGAGCACAAATTCTAAGATAAATTGGTAAAATTGAAATTTTCAATTCTTTCAATTCAATATTGAGAATTTTAATTCGAAGATAAAAATTAACATACAGAAACGATATTTTGATAATTGAATGTGTTTTTAGGAAAGTTTGATAGGGATCGAATGAAAAACTTAGGAATACCAGGCAAATAAAGTGCCCCACCCCCAACTTTGATATTAGCGATTCACTGCAATATAAACTAGGAGATGTTTTCTCGATAATACGGAGTAAAACTAAATAATTACGGCTAAATTAAGTTTTAATATATAATCATGAATGAAAAGTATCGCTTTATTTCAAAGAAGACGACAAATTTACATCAATAATTTTGAAAAATATTTTTTTATGTACTATCTATGTTCTGGCAATTTCAAACATTGTGATATGGGCACATTTTGTCAGCCGAATATTAGAAATAATTAAGTATAACAAAGATGTTATGATCAACAAAACATGGAATTATGCAATGCATTTTAGTTCCACAAATAAGTAGCGTAGCTGCCTATACGACCCCATCACATTCAGGCAATCATGACATTTTCTTTCTCTGTTTGACCTTGTGACAACAGTTGTCGCTAAAACGTAGCTTAAAAATAATTAAGCTTAGAAATAATTAAGTATAACACAGATTTTAAGATCAACAGAACATGGAATTATGCAATGCATTTTAGTTCCACAAGAAAGTAGCGTAGCTGCCTATACGACCCCATCACATTCAGGCAATCATGGCATTGGTCTCACTCCCATATCGGGAGTTCGCTTCTTTTTACGTGGTGGATGTTTTTATTTGTTTGCTTTGGTTCCTGTTTTATCCTGATTTTGTATGCCTTCGGTGTCTGATTTTCTGAATTATCGATTTTGTGCTGTATACAGGGAAATGGTCATTATCCATATTTGTCATTAAAGGCATCGTTCTACAGGTATTGTCGTAGCAAACTGACCTCACCGGGCGGAGCTTATTTTCACCTTGTCATCGGAAGAGTTTACTTCTGACCAGGTGATAAAAGCCATATATAATTACGATGTGCAATTCATAATCTATCTACCCTAAAATTGTATCAATTCGTCTCAATTGCTTGATTGAATTAGCTCCGCCCGGTCAGGTTAGTTTGCTACGACAATAGATGATAAGAGGGATAGCCTCTGATCTCTAGTTTTGGTTCTCTAGTTTCTGATTGGTTGATCGTTGATGGCCATATCAACAATATTGCATGTTTTTGTTGAGTTTTTTTTTTTTTTTTTTCATACTTCATCCTTGTCTACAATGGACAATTTTTTAAAACTTTCTCTGCAATTGTTTCTATATAAATGAAACGGAAAAGATACAAACAAATAGTGAACATCAAACAACCACATTTACAAGAATTAAAGACGCTCACATAAAACTACCAACCGAGAAGCAAATCTTTAGCAATATTAAAATAGAAATGACCACACAATAAAGGGTGCTCTATTCTCAGAGGTCTCACGCTTAGCTGTCAACATATCAGTCTCGTCGTTATAAAAGTTTGATTTTACTATGTTGTATCGCATCTTTGACTCTTTAATACATGAGCATGTTGAAGATCAATGCTTTGCTTTTGGAATATAGTTTCTTCTTGGACACATTTCATCGACTATTCTTTGCGTCATACATTTCACACTTTTTCAATTTTATTTCTTTATTCGAAGCTCTTTGGGAAATACGGCCATTGACGCGCCAACATTATAGGCTCCTGTTGCGGCAAATTTTTCGTGATCAACAGACGGCTCCTCTTCGTGATATAGCCTTTTATTTGATGTATTGTAGACGTATGTAGGAACTGCCCAATTAGATTACCAATATTACATATGACAATGTGGTGTTTGTGCTTATGTACAGCATAAGGAATTAAAGCCCCCCCCCCCCGTGACCCTTGAGGACTTTCCATTGGATCTCACGGAGACATCAAAAGGGTTTTCTGACTCAGTATATCTTGAAAAGCATCCACCTGATTTTGTAACAGTTACAAATCTGAACGAAGACTAAGTGCGGATGCTAAAAGGGATAAATTGCACAACGTTTACCCAAGGCATATCGTAATGTTTAAAACACAGATTACGAAGAGCCCAAACTCTGGCCAATGTACTTTACATGTATATTCACATCTCTGTGGTACTGAAATAAACGTCAAAATATACTTTTCATAATTTTATATGAACTTAATGCATTTTTCTCCAATTCACGTATTTTCATTTCTACATGTCACGAATTGGTTTCCATACACGGTCTTACCACGACATATTAAAAAGAAGTATTTTTCATTAATTTTTAAACAGTATGATGTTATTCCTATTTCTGCATTTAACTTTTATCAAAAATATGTATGTATACCGGTTGATAGGTACGATTTGATAGAAACTGTAACACGAGGTCGACCGAATCTTCATCTACGGAAACTTATTTGTGAAATGCCGCTTAAATCAAAAGTATATACGCTTTATGTTTTTACATTTATTTATAGCCCCTTAGAAAAATGATCAATAAAAAGGCATTGGAAATAATAAACATATATTTGTCGATATGTTTCGAGACAAAAATTTAGTCTCTGTGCTTTAGAGAAAATATTAACACGGATTCTTCATATTTCATAGAAATTTGCATAAAACTGCAATTTTTTGAGAGAGGAGAAAATATTCTTCCCCCAAAACAATTATATAACATGTGTACATATCTAATGCATTGATTGCAACGACTTTCTATACAAAAAAGAACAAAATATAGGAATACCGAGGATATAAAAGAGAAATATTTCGTTTTAATTTTTCACGATTTTATCGCTTTTTACCCAATTTAAACAAAATCTGACCGTGGAATATTCTTTACGACAGCTCTATTTGAAAACAGGGGTATTCAGCAAAAAGTTCAGACCAAATTTAGGCCTGTGTTAGGTGTGTTGATTAAACTCGAAAACTAAGCTGCTTTTTTAAATTGGTCGCTCTACTACCAGTAAAACATAAAACTCACGTCTAAAACCATGTCAAGATCGAGAAGAGGTCAGATACTAGATGTAGTATGCGACACATGTAAGAGCGAAAATATCAAGACATGGAATTCATCCTCAAAAGAGTTATTGTTTTGGATGATTTTATCAAATTTAGATTTTCTGTTTGATCACGTCAATTGAAGCTATTAAATGAATTTGTATTCAGGGAAAATTTTAAATAATCGTTGAAAAAACAAATGGCAATGCCTGATAGACCAATTTGGATAGGTCCTTTAGCTTTAATCATTTCTAAAATGTGAACGGAATTCTTTTGTGAAGCCATTTTGTGTCATTGCGTTAAATTGAACCAAGCGTCTTTATCATGTCTCTGTCTCTGATCATGAAGACGGATTCGTTTGGCGTTTTACAGAGTCAGTCGCACGTATACTTCGGGTTTATGATGGAAAGGAATAAAATACCTTTACATTAGATCATACATTTTATAGAAAGGAGATTAAGTGGTGCGTTTCTTATATAGGGCACTGTCATGATGATGTTAATTGTCATAATAATTAAATACTGTCAAACCACTCGCGGGGAATTTTTGTTACGAGCTCCACACGGCAAAGGGCATAAGTGTGATACATATGAGATAAAGAAGATCCTGACGACAATATCAACAGCACTCAGTTTCTAAAAGCAATTTTCAAAGTGTACCGAAGAATAAAAGCGTCTATAAAAGAATATATTGAGATAAAATTTATACAACCTATATATAGATATTAAAGCGATAATATTTAGAATCAAAAATAAAAACTTCGTCATTGACAGATGAAAACCAGCGAGGCTATGTATAACTTTAAGAATGCACTTCATTCAGTAATCTTCATATTGTCATGGTCCTGTATGGTCATTAATTATGATTCTTGTATTCTGAAATTTGAGGTGTTTGGTTTTACTTTCTCTTACTATTTTATATTTCCACTTTCCTTGTTTATAGATGTCATAGAAGATGACGTCGAATGCCCGTATGAGACTTATAAATGCATGAAGTGGGAGGTCAGGTGTGTGTCTACAGATGTTATAAACGACAAGTATCAAGATTGTAGAGATGCCTTAGATGAACAAGCAGGTAAGAAGTACTAGGTTCCTTCCAACGGGACGGAAATTCATATTATTTAAAATTGGTTTTGGTACGGCACTAAAACAAACATATTGATCACAAGGGTTTCAAGAGAACACTGAAAGTCTCATATTGCCTATAAATGTATTTAAGATAATAATCTTATAATACCAATGTTGACATAAGCTGTATGTGATACAGAGGTCCTAAGTGTTGCAGTACCAACAGAATAAAACCCAAAAAACAACCGATGCGAAAACACAAAACACAGCAAGAGACGATAAAGAGACATTCGACATAGAAACATCAAATACAAAAGACCACACATAAACCAACGAGACCAATGGTTTACCGATGAGGACTTAGGATGGCCATTTGCTCCGCAATTAGGAAATGGTGTGGTTTTCCGGATTACGTGTACACAATTGTTTTACTTTTCGGGTTACGAAAAGGTCTAGGAGAGCGCACAATTGTAGTGTAAAACATCTCCACTGTTAGATGACCACACACACAAGACAGCAAAACGCAGCTGCCCAAATAAGACAGACGAATATGTAAATGTATATAGAAAGGGGGCATACGTAATACAGTCAGTACTCTGCAGGCTGTGGCTAGCTCATGTATGCTATGATCCAACTGACATTCAGAGAGGAAAGTTCGAAATGCATATGAAATGTCTGTCAGGTATGTTGAAAGATCAGAAAAAGAAAATGAAAAGCGAATCTTGGAAGAAAGCCAAAATAACAAAACTTACTGAGAAAACCTAGAGTATTTGCTTTATATGAAGTTTTTTAAAAGGATCTATAGACAAGCCTCCAACAACACTCGGCTGCAGCACCCACAGCAAAACTCCAAAACAGTCAATGAAACACAGAACAGACACCCACAGAAAAGGAAGCAAAAGGGAAAAGAAACACCAACTCACACCATAGAAACATGAAGCACAAAAGACCACACATAAACCAATGAGACCAACCCACACCAGAGAAACATTAAACACAAAGACCACACATAAACCAACGATACCAATTGGCAACCGGTGTCGACTTAGGACGGCCATTTGCCATGTAAACAACAGACGCTGTGGTTATCCTGGATTACGTGTGCACCCTTCCACTTTTCCGATTACCCAGAGGGTACAAAGAACGTAGAGTTGTGGCGTAAAATAACCTCTTCACTGAACATACAAACAGAAAGCATGACGCAGGGGCCCCAAGAAACACCCGATGAATATGTAAATGGCTAAATAAGAGGAGTACGAAATACAGTCCGTGCTCTGCCGGCTTTAGCGGGTTCATGCATGTGATCACCCGAGGAGTCCGAATGAGATTCAGAAGGGACAGGTGGTCCTGTCTTCTTTAATTAAAGGGGTTTGGACAGGGCCCGTCTGTCGTCACAGTCAGTTAGAGTGCAATTCTTATGAATCCGCTGGTACATGTACAAGGCTGAATGTTCCAGTACCAAGCCAAGTGTCCGTCTTGTGAAAGAAGGGTACTTTGCTTTGAAAACATGTAGAGTAAAACGGAAACTCTATAACTTCATAAAGAAAATTTCAAACCAATTTTCCTGCACTACACACGTGTTTCGAATATTAAATTCTCATCAGCAATGAGCTACCAGCCTTAGTTCAAGAGTCAAAGATCCATTGGAATACGACATAATTGTGTGAATCTCCATTAACAAGGCAATGGAGAATCACCGAATGAAGAACCAGATGAAGATGAAGTGTCCGGGAGGGTTGAGTGTTCTCTGATTGCATACAACACCCGAATACGGGTACATCCCTTGAATCATTAGATTATCCCTTGCCAACTGTCCTTCCTTTTATGAATAAAAAATAGTTTGGATAAAACTCTGTGATAAAAAAACTCCTCCTTTATAATTACGGTCGGTCTGGAGTTTCGCTGACAAACATGGAAAAAAACCATATCCCTATCAAGTGTGACATATATGGAAAACCATATCCCTATAAAGAAACGACAAATAGCGGACGAAACAAGAGCAAAAATACGGATTACATACATGTAGTGTGCGTTATGTTTCGATCCCCATTTATGTTTGAAATGAAAAACGGAAAATTTATATGAGTTTTTTACTTTAAAATAATTTTCTTAAACGTACGGTGTCCCTGGAAATGAATTAATTTTACAAAATTTTATAATACAAAATTTTCCTTTCAGATAAAAGTTTATATTCTCATTTGTATAAATTCAAATTTTCAGGCGAATCTAACGCATACATTAGCAGTTTTAGCCGTTTGAAAACGTCATTTTGAATTTGGGGTGCGCAGTTCTAATTCTATTCACTAGCGCCACCTACAATGTATTACGTTTTTACAATAGAGGTATATGGAGATTTAATTTTACAAATTCGACAATATTGTTATCGTTACTGCATACTTTCAACTAAAACTTTTTATGGCTCATTTTTTCATCAATCTAGACCAATCGAAATAAATTTTACGATTTCAATAAAAAAAAAAAAAAAAAAAAAAAAAAAAAATTCAGGGACACTATCTTTAAGGAAACTGCTCGTTTTAAGTGTCGGTCGAACCTACTCATCTAACTTGACAGTAGATTCATATATGGACCAATCAAGTTTTCATTATAATTACTTTTTCAACTTTTGCATTTTAATTTTTTTGCTTTGCAGCGAAGACTTCATTCCTCATTCTAAAAAATCCTTTTATGAAACACTTTCAGAGGGAAAGTCGAAAATGCGACAGTCTATCAAAGTCAATGGCGGTCATTTGTGCTGTGACTGAGAGAAGCGTTGTTTTGGATCTTAACTATTTTTTATCATGATTGTATTACACGTGCTTTGCTAATTTTGAAACTTTTGTATCCTAGAATATGATCTTAATTAACGGAGGTTTACTTCCTACGACCATTCCTCCAATACTACTTTGGTCATAGATTTTATTTCATCATGTTATTGAATGGACCCTACAGAAAATTTGAGCCGAGCACTCTATGCAAAGTGTAAATACACAAATCCAATTTCCGAAATTAAAACTAGATGACACTAGCTGAATACATATGACCTTTTCTGAAAATTATTGGGCTAAAAGCACAACTGATGGGGATTAACAATCCGAAACACGTGTCGAGTGCGTTAAAATAGGTTTGAAATTTTATCCAAGAAGCTAACGAGAACGGACACATTAATTTTCCTTTCTGAAAATTGGTCTGATATTACATATATACATAGATCTATAGAGAGCATGAGTTCGATCAACTTACTAGAATTCGACTGACTGTCGTTTGCCATATCATTTCATATGCTTTTTGAGCACACCTGAGCAATAGAGACAAATGAGCTCTTACCGGTGCGCGTCCATCGACCGTCTGTCCGTCCTTTAGCTTTGTCATACTTGCGACTTCTCTGCCACATCATCTTCATAAAATTTCACGAAACATCATGTAAGTAGACTTCCAAAGCCTTCTTCCAAGTCGTGTTCTACTAGCTGATCCTTCTACAAATATTGCCAATGAGGGCTATGATTGGCTTATTCGTTTTATCCGCAACATAGAATTTACAAACAAATCGCATGAAGATTCTACGCAAGATCCTTTGCCATATATTTATTTTTTCCTAACGTTCCTTCGACATAAATGGTCAGCAAGGGTTCTGATCTACTGACACAATTCATAACAAATCAATACGCGTTTTTAATTTTCAGAAACTGATGGAAAGAATTTCTCGAAACCTCCATGAAGCAAGAACGAATGAGTCGCCGAAGGCTGTCATAAGGTGATTCGTTAAAGACTTGCTGATTGCAATTACATGGAATATTTAAAAAAAAAAAGAGTTCTCGAGCAGATTTGACATCTATCGAAACGGAATTATTTTTAGAGTAGTTATAATCCAGTATGTACATACTGCAGAGTCTGAAGTCCCATTGTCACTATTGGTCAGTGTACTATGCTGAAATATTTACATATGTCCGTTCATTAGTATAGAATTTAAACTATGATTATAGGAGTGTAACCGCGGTGGCTTGATTTGAACTATGAAGTCATAGTCACTCGGCTTGATTTGGACTTTGACAGAACGTAGTAACAGAGCCTTTGCAACAGAGTTTCAAACGTATCTAAATGTCATTTTAAGCATGAAAATGGAATGTAAATATACATATATAAATATGTATAATAACTGTCTTTTGGAATGTGCTAACGCGCATTATGGAACATAATTCCTAGATCCATTGTAGGTTATCAAAGTATAATCACATTCCAAAAGACAGTTTTTTTTTTACAAATATGCTGCTGAAAAACTGTAGGTTGGTCTAGTATATGCACTTTATTCTCTTATATCGCAAAAGAGCTTGAAACTAATTCTTGTCACATATTATTACAGACCTTTGGTCGGAAAGAGAAATCTGTGGTCCAAATACAATGACATGCCACGGATCTAACAGCTGCTTAGACCTTACCTCCCCGCTTGGTTTGATCGATCAGTGTAGAAGTAATCAGTCACATCTTCCTGTGCAAGCAACATTTACATCGTGTCCATCTTACTACACGTGTAAGCATGAGAACATTCTGCCGCCATCTTTGCTTACATGTGTATCAGAGACGGAACTATGTGACGGTGTACCACAATGCCCACACTGGGATGATGAGTTGAATTGTCCTCTAGTATGTCCTTCGGAGTGTACTATATGTGATATTAGACGCTTCAAATGTCCCCCTTCAGTTCTTCACAATATATCCTCACGAGTTTCATACTTAGATTTATCAGGTCATCTCCTCGATATTAGATTAGTGTGTTCTGTTCAACGGATACGTCTTGTTTTCCTGAATATGTCATCTTGTGGCCTCACCGATGTTGCTTGTTTAAGTAACACTACTCTCTTTCCGAAAATCCAGACGGTAGACGTTTCAGACAATAATATCCTTGTTGTTTACAAAGAATACTGGCAGGAAAGTCAACATTTCACTACTTTAATACTAGACCGAAATCCAATCCGATTGATCATGGTACAACTTTCTAAAGGGATCTTGTCATTGCGCAATTGTTCTATTCACACTGTAATTGTACGCGAATCTTTTTTGTTCGGCTTCAATTCAGTTCTTCCATGGTTAAGCAAAATTGACAGTTTACCCTATATTGAGTGCAGTTTAAAGAAACTGGACCTTTCTTTTAATGATATTGATGATATAGAGCTATTAAATGCTTGTTATAACCTACAAGATCTAAATCTTCATCAAAATAAGATAAGAAACATATCTTATTTTTCGTTCATGTATTTGAAAGACGTAATGATTAATCTCACCTTGAGTGCAAATATGATAGAATATCTATACGATGGAATTTTTCAAGGATTTGAAAAATTGAAATTTCTTAATTTATCTGCGAATAGCATATATAGAACTGAAAAAGATGCGTTCAAAACACTATCGAACCTTCTTGTACTAGACATTAGTTCAAACAAGATAGCTTACCTTCCGATAGGAATATTTGATGATTTGCAAAATATAGTTCAACTTTACATCCAAGGAAATATGATAGAAACATTAGATGTTTCTCTTCTTAAAGTCACTAGTAAATTGGAACTTTTGAATTTAAGTGGTAATCGACTCTCTTTCATACCAAGACATTTCTTTCTAAATTTGACAAAATTAATAGTTTTAGATATAAGGGGAAACGAAATTGTAGTGAAATCTGATATGTTTGGTGGTCTTGGTGTATTACAATATCTAAAGGTTGGTAAATATTCACTTTGTTGTGCGAGGCCATCAAGTGTCAATTTGAATAATTGTGAAGCCGAAGAAGATCATTTTTCTTCTTGCTACCACCTTCTCGGCTCTAAGTTCCTTAGTGTAACTGTATGGATTATGATATGCCCCTCACTATGTGGAAATATATATTTATTGTGGTTTAAAAGATCGAGATTCGAAAAGTCAGAAAAATGGCGACTTTGCTTAATTACGAACATTGCATTCAGTGATATCTTAATAAGCTTGTATTTACTAGTTATTGGATTAGTGGATGTTATGTTCAGGGGAACTTACGGACTAATTCACGACTTATGGAGAAACAATATCATCTGTACTGTTATTGGTGTGTTAGCAACTACCTCTATATTGACACATAGCATATTTCTTATCTGCCATTCTATTTTGCATTTATTTCCGGAAAGAAGTATTCCGTTCTTCGTTTTGTCTGTTATAATCTTATCACTGATCATCTGTGTCTTACCAATCATTTCCTCTGACGAATATTTTTATTCTTCAACAAACATTTGCTTACCTCTTCCTAGTGTCAAAAACAACGCAACACAAAACCGGAACAATGTGTTTTCGTATGGTTTCTTTATCATCGGTACTTTAATAACCGTCATCATTGTGATACTGTGTGAAATAAAATTTGAACAACGCATGCAGAGAAAAAGGGAAACAGAAAGCACTTCCGCTGATTCAAGATCTTTTTCCCAAAAGCTCTGCTTGTTCTATGGTCTCAGTCACTTCCTTCGCTGCGTTCCAGTATTTGTATTAGGTAAGTATGACTTTTTCGTATGCAAGTTATAACAAAGACCGAATTTATAAATTGTAGATATTTATACATTCATATGAAATTTGTTATCTTTATCATGTTCAAAATTTGTTATCATATCACCCTGACGTTTTCTTAAAAACTATCAGACAATATATTTACAATCGACCTGAAACTTTCATTGTTCATAACATCCTTACCATGAAACAAATTGCTTCGAGTTTTTTTTTCTATTTCACCTGTGTAGATATGCTTTGTTCGGTTTCAGATACTAAGTATATTTAAATGGAAAAAGAAATCAAATTATATTAGAAAAAAAAGATCATTTATAGGAAAATAGGATATTTGGCACATGTAGCCAAGTCCGTTCAATTTTGGTTGATCGATTTTTCAAACGTTTTAGAATCATTTTCTCGAAATTTCTGAAAAGTTTGTCCTGTACATGTAGCATCGTACCCTATCCATCCTGTAACGTCTACCTCTTTCGGACATATCTTTAGTAGTCTTTGGTCATGTTTAATTGTTTTGATTGAGGATTACTGATGAGTGTTAAGTACCCTAAATGCGCATATCTGGACTATGCTGCAAATCTGTTCTTAAACGATGCTATAGATTTGAGGACGTGTTATTTTGATACATATCATTCCGTTTTTATTCTTTGCATTCACTCTCTCTATGCAAGTATATCTTGGTAGGTTTTATGACATTGATGGAAATATACGTTACCAGCGATACATACACGTTCGTAGCAGTATTTGCCGTACCAATGAATGCAGCTGCCAATCCAATGGTTCAAATATATCTCTTGATGAAACAGCCAAATGTGAGTCCTGTTAGAATTATTTTTGTGATCATATTGTGACTGAAGCAAACTTCTTATTCTGGGGTATTATTTTCGTTGAAATTGTATTCGTATCTTTTACATTACCTCTTACTTGAATTTTCTTTTTTTTTTCCAGAAATCATTAATTAAAAACGGTAAGCATGGCTCTAAGTATTAGTGAATGAAAGTCAAACGCAAATGACGAAACAATATTAAAAAAACAACAATCGAGAGGCTTACGAATTTCGGAAAAATACAAAACAAAACCTCCTCATGCGAAAAAAAAATTGGACAAACAGACGGGGACAATGACAATGCTCCACAGAAACACAAAGGGCAACTTATATAATGAAGTATATCTAGTGCAAGTACAGAAGGCATTGTAGAATGTATTGTAGTTGGCGTTGGGAAAACGGACCTTTCTTATTGAAACATACAAACCTTTGTACATTTACATACCAACAAACCTTTCTGCCTCTGAAATAATAGATAACCACAAATCAGCTCTTACTTCCTTTGGCTTCGACACTACCAAGTTAGATTTAGATTTACCATACTTGTACTGCATACCTAAAATGCATAAGAATCCGTACAAACAACGTTTCATCGCTGGTTCCTCAAAATGTTCTACCAAATCTGTATCGATCTTACTCACCAAAGTTTTATCTGAAATCAAATCTGGGCTTCAAAAATATTGTTCGACAGTGTATTCTCGCAGTGGTATCAACCAGATGTGGATTTTAAAGAATTCGAAGGAACTTTTAGAACATCTGAAATCCACTCATTTTAGTAGAGTCCATTCGATCAAAGCCTTTGATTTTTCGACACTTTACACTACAATTCCACATTCTAAATTGAAAGAAAGACTCGCAAAAATTATAAGTAATGCGTTTACAAGTAAGAACGGTAATCGCAAATACAAATTTATTGTTGTTAACTATGACAAAACCTACTTTGTAAAAGAAAAATCCGATTCTGAAAATAAGTACACTGAAACAGACATTATTCAGATGTTAAACTTTCTGATCGACAACATTTTTGTGGTGTTTGGAGGAAAGGTCTTCCAGCAAATTGTCGGAATTCCAATGGGGACCAATTGTGCCCCACTCCTTGCCGACATTTTCCTTTACTCGTACGAAGCTGAATTCATTCAATCTTTGGTCTCTGAAGGGAAAAGATACTTAGCTTCTGACTTTAACTTCACTTACAGATACATAGACGATGTGTTGTCCATCAATAATCCAAAATTCGCGGATTACCTGAGCAGTATCTATCCTTCGGAGCTTGAAGTCAAAGAAACCACAGAGACCAATAATTCAGCATCCTATTTGGACATAATGTTGTCCTACGACACTGATGGTCACATGAACACCTCACTCTATGACAAACGTGACGACTTCAATTTTAGCATTACAAACTTTCCTTTTCTGAGTAGCAACATCCCTTCATCGCCTGCTTATGGCGTGTTCATATCTCAATTGATACGCTATGCCAGAGCAAGTACGAAATATACGGATTTTGTTCTGAGAGCTAGGCGTCTTTCAGATAAGCTTCTCAGTCAGGGATATGTTTGTGACCGACTAACATCGTCACTGAGGAAGTTCTACGGTCGATATGGGGAACTCGTCATACACTATGATGTTCCACTCTCAAGAATGGTGGATGATATTCTGTCATAGACCATTTGAACCATCCAACCAAAGATTGTACTCTATATCTTCCAATATGGAAGTAACCGGATGTGACAGTTCTACCGAATTGAAGCGACGGGTGTTGCATGCAAGCAGGAGATGCTTACTCTTCCTGGGCACCTGGTCTCACTCCCATATCGGGAGTTCGCTTCTTTTCGTGTGGTGGAGGTTTTTGTTTGTTTGCTTTGGTTCCTGTTTTGTCCTGATTTTGTATGCCTTCGGTTTCTGATTTTTGAATTATCGATTTTGTGCTGTATACGGGGATATGGTCATTATCCATATTTGTCATGTATCTGTTGCATAATAGAGTGATTTGAAATTTTCTTCGGAAGGTACAATGTATAGAGTTGGAACTCTTCCTTGTTTTTATTTCCATATATTACATGAATCTAATGAAACATATCTAATGCAAATTTATTATCCAAGTATAAATGACCAAAAAGGAAGCCCATAGAACTTTTGTCTTAATGTTATCCACAGAATGCCTTGGAATGGCTAAAAGTAATAGTACATAGCGCCAACAAAAACAAAGAAATAATTTAAATAATAGGAAGTAAAGCGCCACCCTGAGGCTGATATATTAAAATGTTATCACGTCAAACATAATTTATTATATCCGTGACAGTTATGTTGTGCATTTTATTTTACCTCGTGTAAACAAGTTTCACATTCATAGGAAACGTGTGATTGTAATGTTTGTTGTTTTGCCAATAACCTTATGACTGTCTAAAATTCGGAAACAAAATATACTGAGCAATGTCAAACTTTATAACATGCCAATCAGCATGATCAGTGAATCTTATTGGCTTATGCAGAATTCACTGTTGTTTGTAGGAGCTGGTGCAACCCCGCGGATACCTTATCTTATCTTATCTCATATAAATTATGTAAATAAATAAACTCAAGGAAATATTTAAATTTGGAATTCTTTTCCAAAATTTAAGACGAAACTAGAGATAAACTGTACAAAATTGTTGCGATCTTCTTCGAATTTGAATTCTCGTAGTCGTTCATAAAATCATCCAGTTTTCTTTGTCCTCATTGCATGTCAAATCTTCCTTCTACAATGCTTGACCGTGATCTTGCTGGAAGTATGAGTTACATGTACATAAAATACTAAAACACAGCTTCAATCCCAAAGCATTTTCTTTCATTGACTTATTATGTATATGCTACATTGTACTTTTGTTAATTGTCATGTGTGTTAAAACAGAACATGCTCTTCTTAGACAGTTGATTTCCAAATCTACCTTTAGATTTCATAAAATACTATCTATATATTTTAGTATGTTATCCACGTATCGTTAACTCTATACCTCCTTGAAGAAAATTTTAGGCCAATATATTATGCACAAGACACGTGTTTCGAATATAAAAAAATGTCACTTTAGTTTTGTTATCTTAAGCACAAATTGATAAAATATACTTTTTTATGTTTCATTATGAAACAGTTGAAATAATCATGAAAACTATTATTTATTTCAGTATGTTTGAAAACCGTTTGGCCACAGATGTTAAAACTACGGTCAATACGAAATGAACCATCCGATTTGTTCCTTGTCACAAGCCCGAAATTATCAAAGAAGCACGGTAGGTTAACGTTTTTCATAAAACAAAGGAGGGTATCTCCAACAACACCAGGTTGCAGCACCCACAGCCATTCCAAAAACACCTAATGAAAAAACACAGCAGACAAGCACAGGAAGAGACGCAAAAGGGACAAGGAACGTCAACACACAACACAAAGGACTACACGGCCATCTGTCACGGAAATAACAGAAGGTGGGGTTATCCTGGATTGCGTGCATAAAACCTTCCCACTTTTCCGATTACCAAGAGGTCTCTAAGAACGTACAGTTGTGGTGTAAGACAACCTCCTCACTGTCAGATGACCACACATAAACAAGACCGCAAAACGCAGGGGCCCAAGCAACACAGATGAATATGTAAATGGATATCAAAAGAGGGCGTACGTAATACAATCCGTGCTCTGCCGCCGCGAGCTCATTTATGTTATCACCTGAGGAGTCTGACATTCAGAGAGGACAAGTGGTCGGGGCCCTGTCTTTTCAAAAGAGGTTAAGACAGGGCCCGTCATGGAGTCCCGTCGCCACAGTCAGTCAGAGTGCATGTTTTAAGAATGTGCTGGTACAAGAATGTAGATTGGTCAAGTACCAAGCCTAGTGTCCGTCTGGTGACATTAGGATCATATCCACGGTATAAAAGGCGTTTGATGATTCTGACGCATTTTCGATAGTTATGTTGACTTTTTTATCCTTCTTATCTTGTCCATAAAATGCAGGTTGTGAAATACCCAAAATAATATACTCTGTTACCTGTATTGATCCGAATTTCAAAAGAATGAAAGATATGGATAATGACCATATCCCTGTATACAGCACAAAATCCATAATTCAGAAAATCAGAAACCGAAGGCATACAAAATCAGGATAAAACAGGAACCAAAGCAAACAAACAAAAAACCTCCACCATATTAAAAGAAGCGATCTCCCGATATGGGAGTGAGACCAAGCTGACAATATTTTTTTGTAAAATGTTCAGGAAGTCTTCATTTGTTTGTGAATATGAGAGTGAAAGCGAAAACCTTGTCATAAAAGTTTCATGAAAATTCAAAACATCAGTACATGCTCTAGCATACCGGATGAGCTGTGAAATGTAGAAAAAGGGATGATCTCCAGCATGACCACCCTGTTCCCACATAACGAAACAAACCCATTTTAAAAAGATACGTAAATGACATAGATTAATACGTAGATACCATAGGACGGTAATCTAGGAACATCACCGTCAAGCCAGGGGAAATTTACTATGTTGAATCCAAAAACACCTCTTTTATCATACACACTTGTATGCATCTCTCCATTAACAATTTTGATATTCAGGTCCAGAAATTGCGTTTCTGTGTTTGTAACCGTTTGCCTTGTTTAGAATCAATTCTTGTGGACAAATAACATTATTATACTTTTCAAAAACAGGATTGTCGATAGTAAGAATATCATCCAGGTACCTAGAAGTACCATTGAAACATTTCACATTATTTTTTTTTCCGCTTTTGAATCTTTTGGATTATTTCCTCCTAATACGTGTATAAAAATAAATCTTCAACAAGAGTCGCACAATTAGTTCCAATAGGAATCCCTACAACCTGCTATTATAGTTTCTCACCAAATCTTATTTAAATGTTGTCCAAAAGGAAGGACAAGGCAATACACAGGTTACCACATAAACACGATTTGTATGATTTGTAATCTGTGGCGAAAAAGAACCCCTTCGATTCAGATATACAAATATAAGTTTTCCCCTTTCGATCAAAACGCCATTTAATGAGTTTGGACAATCGATCATTTATTTTGTCGTGAGGAAGCTTGGTGTACATTTCAGAAAAGTCGTATGAAGAAATTGTATTTGCTTGAAAATTTCTTGATTTCATTATGTCAATGACATCCCCTTTATTTTAATAGACCAATAGAAGTGTACATCATTCCTGTTCATGACAGTTTCAAAGTATTTGATCACGTGTTCCTTGAAAGCCGTGAGTGCTAACGTCAGATTTCTAGACAAAATTGTAGTTTAGCAGTTGCTAGAATAAGCAATGTATCGAAATTTGTAAGGAGACTTGTGAAGTTTTTGGTATGCAGTATATTGTAGGGAGATCCAATTTAGAAAAAAAAGGATGTTAAATGAAGAAATGTCACTGTCATGTTTGCTCAAAATGTTGGGAACACTTTGCTTTCGATATATGTATTAGTAGAGGAAAGTTCCGAGACTAAAGTTAATATGTAGTAGCGTTTTTAAATGATTATGTTGTTGTTGGCTGCTTTTTCTGCAGGCGCGAAGACATATTTTTCATGTAAATTACGCAACGTGGATTTGGAATATCTTTGGACTTGGATTTTCAAACAGAGGAGGATTATGTGGTATTCATTTATTCGAATATCGGTAATATCCAAATTGAGGTTTTTCCAGTCATTCAGAGCATCAGATTCGACTCCTTCCGATTTGCACCATCGTTTGGTATAGTTATCTAAATCTTCCATTAGCACTTTGCGACATTTGATAAAATCTATCTTGGATGGGATTCTATACTTAGGTCCTTTTCTGAGAAGACCACGGAGCAGCCTGTCTTGGATAATTGAAAAGTCACCTGTAGTATTATGATCAGCTGGTTTATATAGATATTCAGACGTTGCACATTCTCAAGAAGCAGGACATGATTAAAGTATTTTAGGATCTGATGTAACTCTGTTGTAGTTAGAAACGAAATTTTTCGTAAGATCTATACATGTATTCTATTGTTGATTAAATCAGTAATAGCTAGGTCTTCATTCAGGCTTGTGTTCACATAAAATAAAATGGGGGACTAGATCGACGCAAAGACTACGAATTTCATTGGTTTAATATCATAAACAAGAACATACATGTATGAGCTAGCATCGCTTATATTATGTTTTGCCTCGTTTTGATTAAAATGAAATAAAATTTTCATTAGAAATGGATTAACTGTTTATTGACGGTAACGTCGGGAGGTAGATATTCCCTGAAAATAGGCCTAGAAATCCCATTGAATAGAACGCTCACAGCCACACCGTGGGGTATCACGTGATACACAAATGATATGTTCCACGGGAATCCCCTTTGATTGAACTAAGTTAATACTGTCTATATCTACTTTATATGAATTTATTTTAGGCCTATCATATGGTCATTATTATCAATTATGTGATGGTAATTTATTCTGGTCAAGAATAGACGTGTATTCGGAGAACACTTAAACAGAAATTTTTCAATGCTCGCCACATGTTATGATATGGTGCACGGACA
Organism: Pinctada fucata; assembly: GCA_028142955.1. NCBI lineage: Eukaryota > Metazoa > Mollusca > Bivalvia > Pterioida > Pteriidae > Pinctada > Pinctada fucata. Next base: position 24,718,276 of record AP027102.1, on the reverse strand, counting down.
GATACAAAATTTTCTGTTAAAGTGTTTTCCAAACATACGTCTATTCTTGACAAGAATAAATTACCATCATATAATTTATAATAATGACCATATGATAGGCCTAAAATAAATTCATATAAAGTAGATTTAGACAGTATTTACTTGGTTCAATCGAAGGGGATTCACGTGGAACATATCATTTGTGTATCACGTGATACCCCACGGTGAGCCAATCCTTATTCCATTCCCAAGGGATTTTCATCCAAGCAGTCAATATTTACATATATATTGACCCTAGGACAAAAGTTTAAGAATATTGACCGATAAACGGTAAATCGTTTGTGACGTCACGTCGTTGATGATGCTTTAAGCTCTATCTATTTTTCCGCGCTCTTCCTCTTATAGACGAAAATGAACGTTAACATGCCGGGATAATCGGTTCGTTGCTGCAGTATTGATGTAACGTATAACAAAACAATTATTGACTGGGAATTCGGGCAATATATGATTTGTTGGACCTTCAGACAAAATATAGCCCTCGGCCTTCGGCCTCGGGCAATATTTCATCTTCACGTCCAACAAATCATATATTGCCCTCATTTCCAGTCAATAATTGTATAATATTGTAAATGTGCTTAATAAAATGTAAACATTTTGTTGTTCATTGAAACTTGGTGCATGATAATCAGTGTGGTTTCAAGCAAAAGTACTATTGATAATCTATGTGCCTTTTCCAAACCTTTCAAGTGTCTATGACAAAAGAGATGATTTTAGATTCAACATCCCGCCTGGCTTTAAGATGTTTAACGTTTTCGAATTCGACGGTATCATTTAAGCTAAACAATGTAATATGACCAATGCTGTTCCTAGACTATCACCAAACGTTATTTACACATGTCAACTCACTAGATACGCTTTTGCATGTACTTTTTGTTTGGATTTTACCAAGAAACTTTAAGGTCAAGGTTTTCGCTTCAAAAACAATTGAAGGCTTTCTTGAAATTTTACATAACAATCACTCTCAGCAGTTTTTGACATTAGTTTCTATACATGCAACACAGTATGTTACGGTGGGAATTCGACAACCTGCATTTTCGGAGACATAATAAACAAAATAAGGATAATAGAACGTAGATTTGATATCCATGGAAATGCGTCTGAATAATCATTTGTCTTTTATTTTGCATCGGACATGTCAGAACCAATCAGAGTACGTAAATCGCATCATGTGTAGACCGTCAGTAGTTCCGCAATTGCCGTATAATGAATTTGCATGTAAGAGCAGTCGTTACAACATAATGATACTTAGTCCATGTTGTCTTATTTGTTTTTAATGAAGCATTAAACCATGCATCTTGTGACAATATCATTAAAATTAAAGTATTTTGTGCACGGACTACGTAAGAGAAAATAGCAGTAGCGCCCCTTTTCAAATTTGTATGCTGCCCAATGGCGAGTAGGTTGCAGAGACAACAGCCAAAGACTTAGGTCTTCGCCTTCATCAAAACGGGCTTGATCAAAACGATAAATAGATGGTCAGTAACAAAGGAGTAAGTACAAGTGAAAATATCTTCTTTTCTTTTTAACCTTTCCAGTTGCATTAGTCATTTTGCGTGGGGAGTCTGGATGGATGCAGAAAGTGTCAAAAGTTCACATCATCAATAAGGTTAAGTATTGATAATATCTATTCTTTAATTTTCTTTTTTAATGAATAAGGGAAGATATTGAGATGAAACTATACACTTGAGTCCATCTTATCAAACGAATTCTTCATTGTTATAATTTGAGAAAAATATCATGGTCTAATTTTACTTTCAGGTCATCAAATGCTGTCTCCCAAAATATAAAGATCACCAGATAGCTGAAGGAGAAAGTGTATCGATACAACTGTATATAGAGGAACTTAATTTACGATCTAATAGCGTTTTTATCAATGTTTCTACATAACCCATGTTCTTTAATTGATCATACCAGCATCATTTTTCCACAATCGTATCATCTGCACTTACGACTACTAAGATTGTACCTTTGCAAGAATCAGTGTCTGTAATGATACACGAAATGGATAGACTGCGACCTTTGATGTTGGATTTAACGTGGACAATCCTTCGGACGTTGTGCATGCAATTGTACGCAATTGTCAATATTGAAATATATGTTCTGTTATAAAAGTTCAGTGCACCATATGTGCATTTCAACAAGTCATGTCTCATCATTTGAGAACCTAAAGGCATACATTATGTTAAAAATAAATACTATTATATCCATATTTTATATTTTTGCAGACGAACAGATTGATTATAGATTGACTGCTATATAAATCTGCAATTTCTACAATGTAAGACAATTCTTCACTTAGGCATATTTCATATGAATGGGATCTATTTTTATATTGTATTATTTCAGGATTTCAGTATCTTATTTTCCTTTCATTAAATAGTGTATGCGATTTGTTTGGGGTTCTTTTTAGCTTACTTGAATATGGAAAGTGCGCTTTTGTCACAGCGCGCCGTCCGTCCGTTGTAAACTTGTGCATTTCCGACATCGGATCATAGTACACAGTTTTATCCCTTGTTTCATTGATCACCTGTATAGTCCCGATGACATTTATGTATGAAACATCTGGTAATTTATTTTGGCATAATTCAATGATAAATTGAACATGATGAGTATGACAGTTTTCTTAATAAAGGTTAAAAATCATGAAAATATTTTTCTTGATGTGTGATTCCTATATGTTGACATTTCTATGTGACAAAGTCGGCGGAAGAATACATAAGTTCATAACCCCGAGCGGAGGCCAAATGGGTTGTTTTGTTTATTGGCTAAATGAGGGTGTCAAAAATATTAAAGTCTTACGGCACTGAAGTTTTTTATATAGGAAAACGGTCATTTATTGGATGTATGAGGTCCCATTGCAAAATAACTGGTGAAATTATTTTTGTGGACCTTTGTGCTAGAATGAACTATGAAGGAAAAAACTGTGTACTATGGTTTAGGAGAATTCTGTATGCAACCTTTGGTAATTTATTTTGGCATGTTTCAATGAGAAATTAAACATGTTGAGTATGCAAGTTTTCTAAATAAAGGTTTAAAAAATTATGAAAAAATATTTGTATTGATGCGTGATTCCTACAAGTTGACATTAGTGTGTGACAAAATTGGCGGAAGAATACACAAGTTCATGACCCCGAGCGATGGCCCAATAGGTTGTTTTGTTTATTGGCCAAATAAGGGTGTAAAAATATTAAATTTTTACAGCACTGAAGTATTGTATAGTAAAACGGTCATTTATTAGATGTGTGAAGTCTCATTGCAAAATAACTGGTGGAATTACTTTTGTGGACCTTTGTGCTACAATGATCTATGAAGGACAAAAAATTGTACTGTGACCATCTCCTAACTGTCGACAAATATGGCCGCTAAGGGGTCTGATTGGCTGATGCATTTTCGATATTTCCTCTGCAACCGCTGGACAGAGTATCATGGGCTCTTGTGAGGAATATGCAAGACGTTGGGCAAAGAAAGGGGATGTACAGATCGACACCCTTTTCGAATGGATTAAATCCATCAGAAGGTCCTTCGATGCTTAATTTTGTGCTCTATTGCGAGTGCTGTTGAGATTATCGTCAGAATCTTTAACTCTTTTATCTAAAATTTACCAATTAAAATCAACTGTGAATACCCTGAGGTTATCACAGAGCTTACCTACCTCCAAGAACATTATGTACTCACACCAGCAGACAAAGCCTAAAATAATTACAAATCAGCTCTCGCTTCCTTTGGCTTCGACACAAACAATTTAGATTAAGATTTACCATACTTATACATACCTAAAATACACAACAACGTTTCATCGTTGGTTCCTCAAAATGTTCTATAACATCTGTATCGATCTTACTCACCAAAGTTTTATATGAAATCAAATCTGGAAAATAACGGATAAGTATTGTTCGACAGTATATTCCCGTAGGGGTATCAAACAGATGTGGATTTTAAAGAATTCGAAGAATTTTTAGAACATCTGAAATCCACTCATTCTAGTAGAGTCCATTCGATCAAAGCCTTTGATTTTTCGACACTACACTACAATCCCACATTCTAAATTGAAAGAAAGACTCGCAAAAAGATAAGTAATGCGTTTACAAGCAAGAACGGCAATCGCAAATACAAATTTATTGTTGTTAACTATGACAAAACCTAGTTTGTAAAAGAAAAGTCCGATTCTGAAAATAAGTACACTGAAACAGATATTATTCAGATGTTGAACTTCCTGATCGACAACATTTTTGAGGTGTTCGGAGGAAAGGTCTTCCAGCACATTGTCGGAATTCCAACGGGGACCAATTGTGCCCCACACCTTACCAACATTTTTCTTTACTCGTACGAAGCTGAATTTATTCAATCTTTAGCCTCTGAAGGGAAAAGATACTTAGCTTCTGACTTCATCTTCGGGCAATATATTATTTGTTGGACCTTCAGACAAAACAAAGCCTTTTGCCGCGGGCAATATTATATCTTCAGGTCCAACAAATCATATATTGCCCTCATCCCCAGTCAATAATTGTACAATAATGCACATATGATAAGGCTAAAAGTAGATTTAGACAGCATTTACCTTGCAAAATCTAAAGGCATTCACATGCAAGAAATTATTTGCATAGCACGTGATTTGTTAACGTCAAGAATGTAAATAAAAAAAGAAATAAGATGAAGCTCTTAAGTTCATAAATTCAATATGCAAAAAATTAAATCAATACGTATAAGATAAATACCAAGTTGTTCTCTCCTTTGGCATTTAACCTTTATACAGACCTTAACGAGGTCTTTATCCGACTTACAAACCGCAGATTGTCTTCCATTTTCAGAAAAATAAAAATCCAAATATTTAATACATCCCTGAATTTAAAAATGAAACTGACCTTGTAGATTATCGGGTAGACGGTAACGATTATCAGGTCACAATAGCAGTATAATTCGTCATGAATCCCGATAATTTTCTGAAAGGTACCCTGTTTTCGGTCAGAGAAGAAAATATCGGGTAAACAATGAGTTCTATTTCCATTAAGGTTTTTAAATAGGTGATTTAATTATTGCAAATAGATATAAGGAAAGGTTTTCTAATCAAGTGAAGATAATATTTCTTCATTTTGTCCATCAAGTTCTTCAATAAACATTTATTTGAAGGGCATTTAGATTTATTGGTCTTCAAGAATCGCTATAGGGATCTAGATTGATCTGAAATGGCATTTTGAGCTTTTCGGGATAGAGGAATCTATTTTTCTACTGTTAACATTCCTCATAAAAGAATTCTTTCGCGGACTTGAAACACACTAGTTTATATACTATGGCCCAATACTTTTAATAATCAAAACAACTCACACCCGCGACTGAAATAATTTTCTCCCCCCCCCTCATTTTTTCTACCTCCACATTTCACCGAACGTTCATAAAACCTTGTATATTCAGAATCGTCCGCGGTCTTTATGAAATAAAATGACCGATGAATAACAAAAGAATCACATTTGAAGGTTTGTAAGTTTATACAAAACATAAGATGAGAGATGGTCAATTGTCTATGAATGTTAAACATAAGCAATCATTATTAAGATAAAGGCTGTCAAAAATAAAGAAACAAAGAAATATCAAAGGTTAAAAAAATCGTTATGGATTTCAAAATTCATTTATTAACTTTCGATACAGACTGCATCGCAAAACCCAAGTAATACACGCTTAAAATTGCAATTTCCTTTGTTGATAGCATGTATCATGAAATTATCCGGAATATGGTCATTTGACCATCTGTATTATCTGCTTCTCACTCCGTCGACAGTAGTGATCGGAGGACACTTGTAATAAAATGTACTTACAATCCTAAGGGATATACAATGATTACTTTACTTATCTTTTTTTAGACAAACAAAATAGGTGGACGGGTTTTGTCTAAATTAACGAACTCTTGTTATTGAATGGCATTGAACACCGTCTGTACAGTTGGTGAATGATCCATTCTGTATGAGAAATCTGGTACAGGGTACATGAGCTCGATATTCGTCTGATACGCCATGATCACATTCAAAGTTTAGAATGAGATTTGATAAGATGAACACACTACAGCTTTATACCTCATTTATTGCTCACAATCTGTGCACAGCTTTTGTACCCCTTATCTCGTCTCATGCATGCTACCTCCGCTGTGATCACTGCCACCTTGTATCTTTGTTTTTGTGTCGCCTGCGAAGCATAGCGACACTTAGGGATCACTTTGTCCGTTGTCCGTCTGTCCGTCAGTCCGTCCGTCTGTCTGTCTGTCACACTTTGGGTGTCACACCCCATAACTTTTCATTGGTAAGTGATAGGGCTTTGATATTTCACATGTGTATTCCTTGTGACAAGACCTTTCTACACATATCAAAATTTTTGACCTCGTGACCTTGACCTAGATATTTGACCTACTTTTCAAAAAATCTAAGATTGGCTATATCTCTTGATTGGTAAGTGATAGGGCTTTGATATTTCACGTGTGTAAATTTTGTGACAAGACCTTTCTACGTGACCATAATTTTTGACCTCATGACCTTGACCTAGATATTTGACCTACTTTTCAAAAAATCAAAGATTGGCTATATCTTTAGATTGGTAAGTGATAGGGCTTTGATATTTCACATGTGTATTCCCTGTGACGAGCCTTTCTACGCATACTATAATTTTTGACCTTGTGACCTTGACCTAGATATTTGACCTACTTTTCAAAAAATCTTAGAATGGCTAAATCTTTTGATTGGTGAGTGATAGGCTTTGATATTTCACATTTGTATTCCTTGTGAACAGACCTTTCTAAACATTCCATAATTTTTTACCTAGTGACCTTGCCCTTGATATTTGACCTTATTTCAATAAAAAAAATCCGCTTCGCAGGCGACACAAGCATTCCTTGGATTGCTTTTTTCTGTGTTTAGTGTGATCGCATTGTTGTTCCAGTAATGACTTATTCCATTTCAACAATAATCCTAGTGAAAATGGAGAGTTTTTTTACACTGTCTCTTTGTGAATGAATGTATGTAACGTATTTTTTTGCGATGGCGACATTTGAAATTCGCATCATCATCAAAACAAAATAAAGAACAAAGCATTGTCGCCGTCTTTGAATTATTAGAAATTCTTGTGTATATATTTTTACAAGTTTCATACCGTTAGTCAATCGATTAGGCTTTTACATTTCGAAAATCATTAGACTCTATAAATGACAAAGTCAAACAGCATAAGTCCACCCTGAACATGACAAAAACCTTCATATCTACTGTATGGTATCAACGAGTCAAAATTGTCCTATGTCTTATTAGAGCTGTTCGAATAAGCGACGTAAACCTACCAACGAACTTCGTACTACGTATTAGTACGTACATGTAAGGGAACAAAATGAGGGGTGGTCTCAAAAGTACATTATTTAACATTGAATTGTTCCTTAATACATGACAGGTGCATAGATGGAGTGGTTTCGACGTTATTTGGAAGGCGGGATTAGTGAAAGCCGATGGATTGTAGACACTTCGGAACGCTATTTGACAGTATTATTTCTCCTAATTCTATGCTATACTATGATATGTTTTAATTTTCTTAAGTGGAGATGTTCATTCTTAGATCTGAAGACAAGGTACAAGTCGCATGGGTGGATCCAGATTTTTTTCAAAAAAAAAGGGGGGGGGGTGAAAACTGAAGAACTTGAACATAAATAATATTTAATCTGGTCAGCGTATCGAGCCGAAAATTTGATATAATTGAGAATACATATTGTCTTAATTCAGTCTTTCTAGGAGATTGAAGATGAATAGAAATATAGTCTTATTCTTTATAACGTTGAGCGGAGCAAATAAAAAAAAAGATTTTAAATATGTTTTACACCTTTGTTAACATTTCTATAGTCAATAATCTAAGAAATAGTAAGCAAGAGTTGTATCGACAAAATATTTCTACATTATTCACATTCGTCCTGGGGTGAAGACATCTCTGTCAAAACAGAACACCCTTGAAATCTGATAAAATTGATTATACTTTATAGACAAGCTAAGGAGATTCTGTTTTCTCTTGTTTCTCTAAATTCTCCCTTTTTTGTTCTGACCAAAGGGGAAGGGTTGCAACCTATCATGCTCTGGAGACGATATGATATTGTGTAACATATAGGCGAATACAGGTTAAACTTGGGGTTGGGGAGGGGGTAAACATGAAAAAGGGAAAGGGGTCTGGAGGAAGCTTCTAGGCCCTATCAAAGTGGGTACAGGGAGACGTACGTCCTTCTTGAGGTTTCTGAAGTCCCTCCCTCTCAAACAAATATTATCTTGCGGTGGATGACCGTTTTTTGGATGCAGAAAGTACTGAGATAAAAATTTAGCCGTTTGAAAGGAAGCATTAATTGATATGAAAAACTGTATCGCTATATGATAGAGAATGTGTCTGGCCAAGGAAGCTTACCTGATTACCTGAGCAGTATCTATCCTTCGGAGCTTGAAGTCAAAGAAACCACAGAGACAAATAATTCAGCATCCTATTTGGACATAATGTTGTCCTACGACACTGATGATCACATGAACACCTCACTCTATGACAAACGTGACGACTTCAATTTCAGCATTACAAACTTTCCTTTTCTGAGTAGCAACATCCCTTCATCGCCTGCTTATGGCGTGTTCATATCTCAGTTGATACGCTATGCCAGAGCAAGTACCAAATATACGGATTTTGTTCTGAGAGCTAGGCGTCTTTCAGAGAAGCTTCTCAGTCAGGGATATGTTTGTGACCGACTAACATCGTCACTGAGGAAGTTCTACGGTCGATATGGGGAACTCGTCATACACTATGATGTTCCACTCTCAAGAATGGTGGATGATATTCTGTCATAGACCATTTGAACCATCCAACCAAAGATTGTACTCTATATCTTCCAGGGTGGAAGTAACCGGATGTGACAGTTCTACCGAATTGAAGCGACGGGTGTTGCATGCAAGCAGGAGATGCTTACTCTTCCTGGGCACCTGGTCTCACTCCCATATCGGGAGTTCGCTTCTTTTCATATGGTGGAGGTTTTTGTTTGTTTGCTTTGGTTCCTGTTTTGTCCTGATTTTGTATGCCTTCGGTTTCTGATTTTTGAATTATCGATTTTGTGCTGTATACAGGGATATGGTCATTATCCATATTTGTCATTAGAGATAGCGGAGTTTTTCAATTATTTTTATTGGTTAGGGTTACACATGACAAATCCTAACACTTTGCTATAAGAATATTTTGTCGAACTTAGTAGATCAGAAAAAGAACACCCAGTCAAAAAGGGGACGGAGTTATTCTGGCTTTTGTGTATGAAATGGATGAAATGCTTTGATTCGGATTTATTGCAAAAATCATATGTAAATTAAACTTAAAGTAATTTGTTGAGCAGCAGCGAAAATTTTCTGCCAGAATTCAATCGAAACATATAAATACCTTACTAAACCCTCTAATCCCACTAAATCAGTCCATCAAAGTACCATTTCAAAACGCACGACAAAATCAGAACAAAATCTTGGAATTTCAGTGTTTGAGGAACTAATGTATGACAGAAATTCGTTCGTCAAGTTCGCATATATTGTTAGATTTACACTTTTGATGAATTGAAGTAACTAAAGATAAAGATTTTGCAACATTTGCTTCATAATGTGTTTTAGACCAACTCTTATTTTGTTCCTTTACGTACCAATACGAAGTACGAAGTTCGTTGGAAAGGTTTACGTCGCTTATTCGAACAGCTCTATTAGTACTTGAATAAAACAGGCCTCTTTGATTTGGTGACAGTACGACACATTTAAATCCTGTACATTTTTCATGCATAATATAATAGATGGTGGAGCTGAATGGCTGTAGGGGAGGAAGGAGGTAATTTAAATGTGACTTCCCAAAACAGAGAGAAAGGGAGATAAAATCCCTTTGCATAGTTATTCACATACATTGTACACCGCAAATAAAATTATTTGTATTTTTTCCAGACACCATCAGCCGGAATCTATAATGTACCACTACCAATACATGGTCGTCTTCTCAAGCTTTTCATCAAAGGAGTAAAATTAGTTTATGATAGATAAATTGAATCAAAGGAAAAGAAACTCAATAAAGCCTAATGTCTTTCATTCTTCACATTCGTGTCAAGGAATTTTTAGTTTGGTCATTGGATTATTTCCTTTTACATATTACTTTACACTTTCAGTAATCTTTTTAGCGAAAAATATGAAAACAAAACCCCAATAAATAAGAAAATATCGTACAGATAACCCCCGTTTATATTAATAATATTCACAGAGGCAACGTTTCAAGCCTACTAGTACAAAACGTGGTAACCGTGAGACAATGGAGGGGAACGGGATCGACAAACGTAACTAGTCGTGATTGCCAGGACTGACGGGGCAAATGTTTAAACTGTCAAAACATTTGTCACGGCGCACCACGGAGCAGATGACATACTTTAGAAACCGTAACAAAATGGGTCGAACGCAACGAAACGTGACAGTACGTTACAAACCGTAACAAAACTTGGGACAGAATTCGTAGCGGAACGGGAAGCAAAAGTATGACTTTCATTAGGTTTACACTATGTTCCCGGCGACCACGGCAGTCACGACGGCCCAAAACGTAGCACGCCGTAGGATTTTTGTCAGTTTTTATCACGATATTCAAGATCTCCTAGGTCTCGTTACGTTTTCGCACGGTCTATCAAGGTATCCGTGACGCGCCGTGACTCCTGGACACTAGACGGCGCACTACGTTTCAACCTATGGCTTGTTACGGATGTTTGTACGTTTCCTCACGACCTGCCACATCCCAGTGAAGTCGAGTTACAGTCCGTTACGTTTATTTCCCGTTTAGCTGTGTCTGCTTAAGGGCAGATTCGCGTTTTATCTAGGTGTGGCACGATATCTCACGGCGAGCCAAGGAGTGTGTTAGCCGTTTCATCACGTTCAGTCACCGTAAGTCTCGGCTTGTTACGGTTTATTTCAAGTTCTACTACGGTCTGCCACGCACGGTACACACAAGACGTATAACAAGCCAAACCCATTTTTGTAGATTTTTGTGCCTCCCTTTCCCGGCGGTCACGGTTAATCAAGCCTAGACAGAACATTGGTTGACGTGTCAATTTTGATCGGATCGTAACAAAGCGTTGCAGACCTTAACAGGAAGAGGCAGGTTGTGAGGAAACGTACAAACGTTCGTAATTAATTAATTTGAATATCGCCACATATAATGAATTGTGTACATGTATTTTACCATATGGCTCTTGAGACATACTAACAGAAAAATGAAACTATGATACCATAATTTAAGGATAAAAGAATGAAGTAAAGTATGAAAGATAACAAATCGACCTAAAATCATTATTGAGTATGTTCATGACATAATTATAATGTCGTTTCGCCCGATTTTCGACTGCACGCTTTTTTCACATTTTCGAGCCTGTGCGTTACGCAATGAATTTTCAATTCAATTTTTGACATTTTTCTACAATTTTTATGTCATTTTTACGGAAAAAAACATTCTTTGGTTTCAGGAAATGTTGTTTTAAGATTAACCAACCGTTGCATCTAAAATTTACAATTACAAACTATTCCTGCAGTGCATTGATTTAAGTAATGCATAACTACTCGTACATCCATTTCCTTGCGAATGTTCTTCACCGCAATTCAACTACTCACCTTGTGGACACGTTATTACTGGTGACCTTAGTATAGTCAAGAACGACAAGTTGAGAGAATTGTTAAAAAAGGGCCCCAAATACAGAGAAAGTAATTCCTTTACATGGAACCAAAATTTCAAAATTATCATGGACTCTTCTGAGGAATATGCAAGAAAGAGGATGTACAGCTCGACACCTTTCCGAATGGATTAAATCCATCAGAAGGTTACTTTTATATAAAATTTACCATCTACAATCTACTGTGAACACCAGATTCGAGTCTGTCTTTAAATACCCTGATGTTATCACGGAGCTTACCTATTTCCAAGAATATTATGTCATCACACTAGCAGACAAAGCCTCAAATTATTCCACATTTACTTGCAAAAAACCTTGTTAAAGAGTTGGGTTTAAATTCGACACCTGGAAATACCACTTACACCCCCAATAAATCTTTCTGCCTCTGAAATAATAGATAACCACAAATAAACTCTCGTTTCCTTTGGCTTTGACACAAACATTTTAGATTTACCCTACTTATACTGCATACCTAAAATGCATAAGAATCCGTACTAACAACGTTTCATCGCTGGTTCCTCAAAAAGTTCTAACAAATCTGTATCGATCCTACTCACCAACGTTTTATCTGAAATCAAATCTGGACTTCAAAACTAGGGTTTGACAGTAAGTGTTTTAAGTGTTTGCCCCGACATGGTCGCCGTAGCATTTCTAAATAGACTTTACCTTAGACAGTGCATGTTCTGTAGATATTGTTTTCATTTCATGCGTGAACATCGAAGGCGGGTGCTGCTAGCCAAACAGGGGATGCTCACTCTTCCCGGGCACCTCGTACCACTTCTAGCTTGCTAGGGGTCCGTCGATGCTCAATTAACGCTCTATTGTGAGTGTTGTTGAGATTATCGTCAGGATCTTCTTTCTTTCAAAAATATTGTTCGACATAATATTCTCGTCGATGTGGATTTTAAAGAATTCGATGGAACTTTTAGAACATCTGAAATCCTCTCATTTTAGTAGAGTCCATTCGATCAAAGCCTTTGATTTTTCGACACTACATTACAATCCCACATTCTTAATAAGAAAGTCTCGCAAAAATTATAAGTAATGCGTTTACAAGCAAGAACGGAAATCGCAAATACAAATATTGTTGTTTACTTTGACAAAACCTACTTTTTAAAAGGAAAGTCCGATTCTGAAAATAAATACACTGAAACAGATATAATTCAGATGTTAAACTTCCTGATCGACAACATTTTTGTTGAGTTTGGAGAGGTCTTCCAACAAATTGTCGGAATTCCAATTGGGACCAATTGTGCCCCACCCATTGCCGACATTTATTTTTATCGTACGAAGCTCAATTTATTCAATCTTTGCTCTGAAGGGAAAAGATACTTAGCTTCTAACTTTAACTTTACTTACAGATATATAGACGATGTGCTGTTCCATGAATAATCCAAAATTTGCAAATTACCTTAGAATAATCTATCCGTCGGAGCTTGAAGTAAAAAAAAAACTATAGAAACAAATAATTTTAGCACCATATTTGGACATAATGCTGTCCTATGACACTGATAGTCACATGCACACCTCACTCTAGACAAACGTTGCGACTTTAGTTTCAGCATCGCAAACTTCCCTTTCTTAGTAGCAACATCCCTTCATCGCCTACTTATGGCGTGTTCATATCCTAATTGATACGTTATGCCAGAGCAAGTAGCAAATATACAGATTTCGTTCTGAGAGCTAGACGTCTTTCAGATAAGCTTCTCAGTCAGGGATACGTTTGTGATCAACTAATATCGTCATTGAGGAAGTTCTACGGTCGGTACGAGGAACTCGTCATACACTATGATGTCCCATTGTCCAGAATGATATTCGTTCTTGGACCATCTGGCCGCGGGCTGTGCGTTTGTCTTTCGAGATGGAAGTAACCGGATGTGATATTTCTGCCGAATTGAAGCGACGGGTGCTGCATGCAAGAAGCTGATGCTGACTCTTCCTGGGTACCTGGTCTCACTCCTAATTTGGAGTTTGCTTCTTCTCATGTGGTGGAGGTTTTTGTTTGTTTGCTTTGGTTCCTGTTTTATCCTGATTTCGTATGCCTTTGGTTTGTGATTTCCTGAATTATCGGGTTTGTACTGTGTATTGGGATATGGCTATTGCCCATATTTGTCATTGCTACGTACAAAAATAAAATACTGATTTCTTCTATTCGGGAAGCTTCGTTCTCAGATGCCTCGACGACGTGACAAGGCAAATTTGAATGAACTATTCTTAGGTAAATGCTTAAGATGAAAACCCATAACTACCCACTTCCACTCAAAATTACGCTGTTTGCCGAAGAATAATGATATGCTAATGGTATCCTGATATTCGGCAACGATCGGTAAACCTTTGATGCACCGACAAAGGCAGCTGTAAAATACAAATTGCTTATTTCAACATTTTTTTGCATTTTCTTTACATTTTCATATGCAGGACTTCATTCTAATTCATTTGATACCAAACACGACCACAATACTTAGATGCTTAGAATTAAATGTTAAACGTCTTCAAATTCAATAGCATCATTTAAGACCTGATAAATGTACAGCATGGACCAGACATGCACGTTCCGGGTACTAACCCTCTTCAGTGATCCTCAGTCTAAACAATGTAAAATGGCCAAAAAGTATGAAAATTATGTCCAAAAAATGTACCAAAAGACGTATCAGAATGGATGGGACATGATGTTACAGGACCCCTTTTTTTTTAAATTTCAAGAAATTTTGTCACAGAAAATTTCAAATGCGTTAAAGAGACAGACGATCAATTCACACATAATTAATTTTTTTGGTCATCAAAGTTGTTTTTGCTAATAGATTTTTTGTTTCAAGTCCGATTTTATTGAAATAAATTTTAAAAAGACAGTCTCGGAAAGATCTTTTCATAAATATATACATTGATGAGGTTTTTTCGAAAAATTAAATTCATAAAATTTCGATGCCAATTTTTGGGGATTCTCCTTATCGCACTGTCGTCAATTTTTTTTAAAACGATGTCAATTTTGCGACATCAATATAACAAATTGTATAGTGATGGAAAAGGTACTTGCACACTATCCGTTCTTTAGTTATGGGTCGACTACCTTAAATGGGATGTTTCCAATATATTTGCGACATTCGGGAAAACAAAACGGCAAGACAAATTCCTACAACGTTATTTCGAATAATATGGGAATGAGAACGTCACGCCCGTATGACCTTATTTTGTCTACCTTTTTAATGCAGAAACACAACTTGATTATATTCAGTTCAGAAACCGTGAAAAAATATTGACCGGTTTGTCTGTCTGTGACTCTGAATTCGGCTAGTCCATTTCCGTTAGCGTTAGCGTAACATCACCTTGAGTCAGGATAATACACATACTTACACTTCGTTCGCTTTTGGCATTCAAATCAGAAAGTTAATTTGCTATTTTTACCAACATTATGGACATGTTTTTTCTACAAATGTCATTTTAGCATGAATTTACTCAGTTTTTACGTCAAACACTTAACGTAAACTCTTAGCATGGTATATTGCACTGAACCTTGACAGAACAATACGAGCGCATTACTACATAATTCTAAGCATTTATGACAAATATGGATAATGACCATATCCCTGTCAAACAGTACAAAATCGATAATTCAGAAAATCAGAAACCGAAGGCATACAAAATCAGGATAAAACAGGAACCAAATCAAACAAAAACAAAAACCTCCACCATATGAAAAGAAGCGAACTCCCGATATATGTTGCCTCAGATGTGAAAATTTTCTTCAAGTTTCAAGTGATTGCCATATCAGATTACCTGACGTGCGAATCTTGTTTTGCACCCCCCCCCCCTTAAAGGGGGTACATTATATTGTACAGCGAAATACGAACAAATTTGTTTCAACATACAGTTTCTTTTTTCGATAGTATATTTTTCAAACAAATGGTGTTGTCCTTCACGTATCAATGATATGGTGTTATTGGTGTCATTGTCACCGTCTGTTTGTACCCCTTTTTCTTGTCATGTGTGTATGTTCTGCTGTGATCACTACAATGTCGTCATGTTGTAGATCTCTTCCTCATCCTTCAGTTTCTATGAATTTTTAGGATTAGGCAAATACCTTAAATAGATAAAATTGAAGACGTAACATACTTACATTCAACGCTGGCAATACCAGTATACATACAATAGAAAAAGTGAATAAAACGGTAAACTGAAACTTAAAAAAAAAGAAAATCCAGAAACATTCGTTGAAAAAACCTAAGGCACGTATAATTGTCTTATAGATAAAAATGTATTTATTGCAATTTTTACATTACAATGTAATAATAATTTGTTCAAGGTGGGAACGACAATTAAATAGGCATTGATAACGTATTGTAAAATCATTACCTTTAATCTACATTTATCATGTTGATAGCGGCTGTCGGAAATTCCCAACATGTCCGCCCAGAATGTTGATTTGGTAACGACAAGGTGATAAGGGGAATGATTATTCAAAAATAGCCAGTCAATTGCTGAGACAATTAAACATATTTCGTTCAAATTTGTTAATGTCCTAGAGAAATAGACAATAATATCAGTTTGTTTCTAACCATGATAATTGATCTTGAATAAATCAAGAAATCTTCCATTTCGTTAAACCCCTGTCACACCAGGACTTAGCACTCACGACATTTGCAATGCGTTCCAAGTTTCTCAGATTGTCGTGGGATTGCCGGAAAAAGGGTATTATATTATATACATGTATAAGCTGTCACACTAAAGCCGCGGACACATGGTGATTCTATTGTGCTCGACCGTAATTTCAGAATTACCTAGATGCGGTTTAATCGCAGTAGGATAGCAGTGAAAGCGCGATAGGACGCAGCTCAAATTCATAGAACACCCAAGGGTCGCCATAGAACGCGATAGAGTGTCAATGTACTCTTAAATAAACATACATTGCGTTTCTACCATGATATTTCGGTGCTCCTACTGCACTGATACAGTGACTTTACTGAGCTTTACATTGACGGGGTGTCTTATTTATGCATGCTTAAAACGCGGTCCGGTCGCTCGGTGTCCTATGAGACCCTTGGGGGTGCATATTGCGCTACCACAGGGTTATTATTGCGCTGCTTAAGATTCCACTGCGCTCCCAAGGCATTCTTCATTTTTTCGGGACGCCACGGGAGCTCCTTCCTCGTGTGATAGGGGTTTTGACCCCCCCCCCCCCCCGCAATAAAAAGGCATGCGGCTGAAAATAGAATGCCAATATTTATGCATTTGCGTATTTCATAATATTTGGTCAGTTTAGTTAGTCTTCATTTAGTGTCTGTAAAACATTCAGTAACAAGTCCTCTTTTAAAATAGCAAATATGCAAACATTAAAAACAAGAGCAAATGTGATTAGATTTCAGACAAACATACAAATGGAAAACAATATTATAACATAAAATGACGTAAGTATGAGTCAGACACTCTTCAAAGAAGACAGCATCCTGATAATTTGACAGACTTCATATGCTCGCCACAGAATGTATTTACTTAATTTCAGATATACATAAGTACAAGCAAAGCCAGACACATCAACAATTTCATGAAAACAACGGTTAATTGTCGAAACCAATTGGCAACCTGTGTCGATTAAGGACGACCATTTCATGCGTTGATTGGAAATCTGGTACCCAAGATTAGATTACATTTGCAAAACCTGTTCATTCATCACACAACCCAGTTTTCTTCTAGAACATCGATCTGTTGATTGTAAAGGTCTCTTCACATCAGGGCCAACTTTAAGAACTAAGGGCTGTCCTCCGAGCCGACCGTGCCTTCACTTAGCCTTGGTAGAAGGTTGTCCAAAGGCCTTGTTCCTGTTGTGTCTAGCTGTGTTTTTCTACTCTGTGTTTTCACATATGGATGTGTTGGTGTTTTGTAGTGGGTGCTGCAACCGATTCTTTCTTTCTTTCGGACAGTTTCGTCATAGAATCTGGTCTTAGCAGACGTTCCTTTTCATCTCCTATGAATATCAAGTACAGTTTACTTGCAAGCCAATTCGATTACCCCTATATACGTAAAAATATCATTTTCATGGAAATAGGAAGTGATGCTTTGTTGTTTTTTTAATTGGTTAAAAATGCATCATTTAAAAGTATTTTTTTCTGTGTATGTTTTTGTGTACCCGAATAAGGTGGACGATGGACATTGT
This sequence comes from Pinctada fucata, assembly GCA_028142955.1. Lineage (NCBI taxonomy): Eukaryota > Metazoa > Mollusca > Bivalvia > Pterioida > Pteriidae > Pinctada > Pinctada fucata. The sequence continues at coordinate 24,700,379 of AP027102.1, read as the reverse complement.
GCGCATATAATCTGGATAACGTTACTATTTGCTATTGAAAATCTAGAAATTTTCAACCCAATAAGATTTCTTTTAAATAATGGAGGTTAACATCTTAGCACCATCCCTCCTATGATATTTTAAAAATATTTTTTATTCTGATATGCTACTGAATCGACCCTACAGGAAATTTGGAGTCGCGCACTCTCTGTTAAGTAAATTGGTTTGGAATTTTCTTCATGAAGGTATAGAGTTGAAACACTTCCGTATTATTCTTCATACGAATTTTATGATATGTACACCACGCTTTCTCACGACAAAAATAATGACCGTTTGTCAAAATTCTCAAAATGATGTTTTGAGCGAGAGGTGAAATCTTATAGGTGTACATCTGATTCAAAGGGTTTCTTTTCCGGAACCGAATACAAATCTTAGTCCCCGAGGGCACATGTAGCCAAGTTCGATCAACTTCGGTTGATCGTGTGTCTCTTCAACGCATTTGAAATTTTCTGTAACAAAATTTCTTGAAATTTCTAAAACGTGGGTCCTGTAGCATCATATCCCACCCATTCTGCTACGTCTTTTGGTACATTTTTGGACATAATAATTTTCATACTTTTTGGCCGTATTACATTGTTTAGACTGAGGATCACTGACGAGGGTTTAGTACCCGAAACGCGCATGTCTGGTCCATGCTGTAAATTTATCAGGTTTTAAATGATGCTATTGAATTTAAACACGTTTAACATTGGAACTACTTGGTGAGTGTCACTGCTGGTGTACCAAGAGTCCCCGAGGGCATATGTAGCCAACTTCGATCAACTTCGGTTGATCGTGTGTCTCTTCAACGCATTTGAAATTTTCTGTTACAAAATTTCTTGAAATTTTTAAACGTGGTCCTGTAGCATCATACCCCACCCATTCTGCTACGTCTTTTGGTACATTTTTGGACATAATAATTTTCATACTTTTTGGCCGTATTACATTGTTTAGACTGAGGATCACTGACGAGGGTTTAGTACCCGAAACTTGCATGTCTGGTCCATGCTGTAAATTTATCAGGTTTTAAATGATGCTATATAATTTAAAGACGTTTAACATATAATCACCTATTTGTTGCCTTGTCCTTCCTTTGAGACAACATTTATGTAAGATTTGGTGAGAAGTCTTTGCAAGCAGGTCGTAGGGATCCCAAGGTGTACTAATTCTGCGCCTTTTGTTGCAGATTTATTTTTATACATGAATGAAAAAGAATTTATCCAAAATCTTCAAAACCAAAAAATAAATAAATAAATAAATAAATAAATAAATAAATAAATAAATAAATAAATAAATAAATAAATAAATAAAATAAAATAAACAAACAAACAACAAAAACAAAACATGATGATTTTAAATATTTCTTTGGTACTTCTAGGTTCTTTGTACCTGAATGATATTATTACTATCGACAATCCTGTTTTTGAAAAGTAGAAAAATGCTATATATCAACAAGACTTGACTCTAAACTAGGCAAACGTTACAAACATTGAAACACCATTTTCGGACCTTAAAGAAGTTCTCTAGTCGTGGAGATTTGCGTGTATATTACAGTTCATATCAAACTAAATTCCAACAAGAAATTTCCCCATTATGTAATCTCTCTCAGAGCTGATAAAGACTAATTTATATTTTACCACCTTTTCCAATTTCTCAAAATAGCTGTACACGCCGGAAGTACGTCAGAAGTGTGTAAAAGGGAACCACATTTCATGAAGCTATATTTAGAAATGTACATGCATGTTGTGGATACATGTACTAATGTACTCTTAAAAATGCCAAAATAAAGGACATATCAGATGAGAGTGTATGAGTGATAAATATGATAAAAGAGCATTTAATAATGAAACCTAAATATTTACATTAAAACTACTAATGTACATAATTTATTTATATACGTACGTACATGTGTTGATATATTTTAAACGACTTCCAGAATCCTAAAGTTTATCTCAGAGAGGGATTCTGAGGCATATATAGATAAAATATCTTAAGGGAATCAACCTTCCTTTCCCCCGGAAAGAAAATGGGGGTGGGGGTAAGCTGTCTATTTCAGGGAAAAAACATACTACATGTACTAGTAAAACAAAGAAAAAATCTGCATTTTTGGCGAATACAAGGGGTCATGACGTCCTAACCGTCTAGATCATGCTTGTAGATGGTATCCTATTTACAAAATTCTATAATTTCCCCAGTAATCTGACTCCCTCCCGTCAGCCTATGTATACCACCCGCCTTTGTTGACATTTGTACCTCCCCACTTCCAGTCGGCACGTACGTACTTTAATAAATATTACCTTCCTTACATTTGAAAAAGCATGCCATGTACGTGTTAAAAGAGGGAGAAATTAAGTCTGTGAAATATCAGTGAGAATTAAATGTAAAAATATGAGTCATCGACATGTTCAATGTACTTATTTTTGTGAGCGAGGAAAAAAGAAAGAAGGAAAGATACAAGCTAGATTTTTTTACATATATACAGGCCCCAAGTGCCGAAAAAAGTCAGTATGCAACAACTGTTAAAGACAAATATTAACCATCCCCCTCCCGCCCGAATTTCCAGACATAACTCTCGTCTCCAGACGCCCCTCCCCCTCATCAATAACGATACAATGTTTGACGATTGTTGTTTTGTAAAACAAAAAAATTTATTGAAAGTAAACAAATAAATGTCCATCAAATGTCCGTGTGGAACATCGAAATACGCAAGAACTTCAGTTTTCAATATGCAGAGCATAACCTGTTACATGTTTACAACATTTTCGATAGATTGGGGTGGGGACGTAAATTTTCACTGCGGAAGGAGTCGCGACTGAATTTCGGAAAAAAATATATTTGATAATCATAAACAAGATACCATATCAAATACTTGTATATGAATTCCGGATACTAGTATCTATTTTCTTATTGTTCTGGGCAACACAGTGATCATATTCTTTTGGAGCGGAGATAGTATTATTAATAAATTAAGTCCGTCTTGAATTCTTGTAATGTACCTCGGAAATGAAAATCTCTCTCTCTCTCTCTCTCTCTCTCTCTCTCTCTCTCTCTCGTACTGATCGAGATACTCGATCACTTAATGTTAACGAAGAACGCTCGTTACTTTCCATTTAATTCTGAAACGATTAGAATTTCATTTTATTCAATATACATTACATGATCACTTCTCCCGGTATTGAATTTGAAGAAAGTTAATTTTTTCCCGAAATCCTGAACGGAGCTAACAGACAACTTTCCAGGCCATATATCATTTATTTTTTGTCGACCCTAATCATTTAAAAATTTTTTACCTTCACAACTTTATATAACTTCAGAAAATAAATTTCATATTATCTGAAACGGCCAAAAAATGTGTCGTCAATTTAATGACATAAATTTTCATTTTTCACCCTCTTCCTAATACATGCGCCACCCCCCCCCCCCCTCAATCCTAGCTATTTATAAGCTGATTAGAATATCAATTTGAGATCCCATCTAGACAGCTAGGAAAGGCTTTACTTAGGATTTCATATCCTATAAAATTTCGATCTCTCACCCTCCCTTCATTACTTAATATTTTCCGTGTTCATGTAAGTCTTACCAGGAATGGGGAGACCCCCCCCCCCCCCCTCCACACACACAAACTCCAACTGGATGGATCCGACAATGAAATTGTACAGGTCTTTAAAAAAACACTGATATCTAATTTACTTTGAAAATAGTTGAACCGAAAAATAATTATAAATGTACCATATAAACAAAGAGACACACATTACGTCATCATGTGAATGTGTAGTGTATACACATATCTGACGTCACGAATTTGTACTTTCAATTTCGGCGGAAGTTGCAGACTAGTTCTGTGTTAAATAGCTAGCTTGTTGATATGGGCCTATAAATCGCTGTTTCATGGATAAACGAGACAATGTATTTTTATGGAACTACCAATACTTTGTAATTTGAGTTTGTCCGAGTAAATGTAAGTGAAAATACCCACGAGTAGAGGACTTCTTTAATATCAAAATTGTTAATGGAGAGATGCATACAAGTGTGTATGACAAAAAAGATGATTTGGTATTCAATATAGTAAATTTTTCCTGACTTGACGGTAATGTTCCTAGATTACCGTCATACGGTATATACATTTCGCAGCTCATCCGGTATGCTAGAGCATGTACCGGTGTTTTGGATTTTCATAATAGAAATTCACAAATTACGAAGAAACTTAGGTCAGGGTTTTCGCTTTCACAAACTTGTAAAACAATTTACAAAAATCATAGTCAGCTTCTTTTGAAATTCGGATCTATACAAGCAAAAGTGTTTATTACTTTGAGTATTTCACAACCTGCATTTTATGGTGACATAATTAACAAAATAAGAAGAATCAAAGATAGAAATTATAACCATTGAAATTGTGTTAGAATCTTGAAACGCCGAGAGTATGATCCTTCTGTCATCAGACGGACACACTTGGCTGGGCACTGCACCAATCTACAGTCTTGTACCAGCGCATTCTTACGAATTGTACTTTGACTGACTGTGATGACAGGACTCCATAACGAGCCCTGTCCAAACCTCTTTAGAGAAGACATGGCCCCGACCAGCTGTCCTCTCTGAATGTCAGTCGGACTCCTCGGGTGATAACATACATCAGCTCGCGTCGGCAGAGCACGGATTGTATTACGTACGCCTTCTTTTTATATCCATTAACATAAACTTCTGTGTTGTTTGGGCCTCTGCGTTTTGCGGTCTTGTTTGTGTGTGGTCATCTGACATTAAGGATGTTGTTTTACACTACAATTGTACGTTCCTCGAGACCTCTGGGAGATCGGAATAGTGGTAGGGTTGTGCGCACGTAATCAAGGATTACCACACCATTGGTTACCTGCGTAGCAGATGGCCGTCCAAAGTCGGCACCGGTTGCCCATTGGTCTCGTATGTTTATGTGTAGTCTTTTGTGTTTATTGTTTCTATGTCGTGTGTCTCTTTTTCGTCTCTTGCTGTACTCGTCTTCTCTGTGTTTGCGCTTCGGGTATTTTGGTGATTTGTTGTTGGCACTGCAACCAGGTCTGGTTGGAGATCCCCTCCCTTCATTGGAAGCACGTGTTGAAAGTAATATTTCGAAAGAGTGAAGTTCTAGCCGATGTAGAGTAAATTTGAAATATTCATAGATTTTGACTTCGATCTTAACGCAGCTAAGGTCACCAGAGGAGCCTAAAAGCAGGAGATGCTTTATTTTCCCTGACATAGACCGCGCCTCCATCGCTGATTCCATTTTTCTACTCTGCAGAATGTTTGTTTGATTTTCTATTTTCTTTTATTCCATTTTTTAAATTCCGATTCGGTATTGATTTTTTTTATTTGACTCCCACCCAATTTTTGCTGCAATGATTTCCTTCTATTAAACAAGGTATTTATATCACAGAAGACAGATTTCCGCAGAATAAAAATAAATATTATAGTCCTTTAATTTTTGAATTTTAATGCCTCTTTGACACTTTAAAAGATCTCTGTCAAGTGAGAAATTCCTTCCTTGATGATTAGATCTAATCAAATCAAAATGCTTTATTTTTAAGACACCATCGATCAAAGGACACAGACAAATTATGCTGTAGCACACTGAAAGTTCTAATAAGATGTAATAATTGCAACTTCAACCGTCATCGTCTGATCTTTTATAGACATATCTAGGCGTCTTCTGTGCTGACACGCGCTAAATTTAGATCATGTTCATGCAATTTTGCTTTAATGTTCGTAGGAACTCTTTGACTTAGTTTCCTTTTCTGCATAACAGAGCTCAATGATTCAAAATTATTCATTAGCACAGTAGGCTATTCCTCACACGAATGCCTTATTTTAAAATTCAATGTGTCAGTCAAGTTTGTTGATCTACATGCAGTTTGGAACTTAAGAACCCATGAAACGCTCAAGCTTTAATTCATTTCTGTGCATTCCAATAAAAATTATTCCTATCTTTTCGTCCTCTTTACTTAACTAACAAAGATACACGTACTTAGCATATGTTTTGTAAGATCTTTCATCAGCAATGATCCTCCTTTAAACCGCGATTGACTAGATACACTTTTTTTTTAAATTTTTCTCTTAATTGAGCCAACTCTACCAAATCTGAAAGTTTGTTTATGCCAACACCTAGTAGAATCTGAACTAAAATTAAATTAAAAAATTTGTAGACATTTGATTGATCAATAATTTCACAAATACTAGTTCTGCAAGCGAGGTTATTTTTCGCTGGGGTATGATTTCGCAATAAGTACATCCAGACGTCATCATGGTTACGCTTGGAGAACATATTCGCGATATAAACAGCCTGCCTTTAAGAAATCAATGTAGCGGTGTAATTTGCGCGTGGGAGAAATTTTCGCGACGTCAATTGATTGTGAAATACGCTTCCACTTTATAGTATTCTATGCGATTGTAATAAGTTGAGACTTTCATGATAAATGATAGCCTAATTTAAGGACGAAGGAGCTCTACAGTGTTTGCCACTAGAGATGAGCTCGTCGCACGATGAAATTGCCTAATAAATTGCATACTCTCCTAAAAATTAATCCTTATCAGATGTACTTTATGAAAAAATATATCTATTAGATACAAGACAAAAAGCAAAAGCGTTTACCACATTCTGCTGTTCTTTTTCTATCCGATGGAAATTTCTGTTGACCAAAAGAAAATGCTCTATAACATAATATTAAGACGGAAGTGTCCCAACTCTTTACGTTGTTGAAGAAAATTTTAATGCACAAGACAGGTGTTTCGGATAATAAATCCTCATCAATGGTACTTAATTAAATGCTAAAGTGATTTTCAATTACAGACAAATGTATTTTGGTAGAGCTCTCTATAGCGTTCGTTTTTTTTTTAAATTTCAATTCGTGCATTTTGCAAAGAGTACACGACTCCCAATTTCCTTTGGGGGATTCAGTAACATTGTAGAATAAGATCTATATCCAAAATTGCATTGAAGGGTTGGTTCAAGGATGCTTAACTCCTTTAATTTCGTCGATACCTTTTGATGAAAATTTCCGAAATAGCAAAATAAGATATGAAGTCAAATTAATGATGGGCCAAAACTAAAGCTTCTTTCGGGGGACATAGCAAGAAAAAAGTAATTATCACACTCTAAACATCCAGTAACGAGGAATAGGTGGAACTGCTTCACACTGCAAAAGGAAGTTAACTTAGTGTTTGTCATAATGATACGAAAGTGTTCCAAGTCTTTACGTTCTTGAAGAAAATTTAATGCAGAGGACAGGTGTTTCGGATGGTAATCCTCATCAGTGGTACTTAATTTAATGCCGAAGTTACTTTCTGACACAACCAAATGTATATTATAGTAGTGCCTTCTCGTTTTATTTTTGAATATACAATCAACTTAGGTTGCACATGACATTTTACTTATCAATTGATATAAAATTCCAAACTCATTATTTCTTTTTTCATAATTATATAAATGATGATATATCATTCCTTACTTCAATGAAAGCTTATATAATAATACGGAACTTTTTACCTTCTGTTATACGTGGATCAATTTGTACAATGTTTGCATAACTTTTTGTCAGTGATAGGTTAATGGAAATTGTTTTTATACCTAAGTAGAATTCAGTGTTAACTTTAGATCTATTTTGTAATAGCAGATTCTACAAGTAATTATTACGTTTGACAGGCTTTGGGATCAATGGAATTGCATTTTTGAATTAGGCCATTTCTTATTTCATCACGCTTTGCGTCCTTTTGGCAGGTAGCCATATTCGACATTTGCCAATCAAGAAAGGACATTCTTGAGTTCGACTTTTCCAATTTACCATCTTTAACCGTTTTGGACATTACTAATACATGACGACACGTTTCTAATTGGCATTCACGGCGGATGTTGCATGCAATCAGAGGACGCTCAGTCCTCCCGGGCACCTGGTCATACATCCATTCGGCGGTTTGCGATTGCCTTGTTAATGGAGTCTCACGCAATTATGCTATATTCCACTGGATCTTTGACTTCTGAACTACAATTGGTACATCTTCTCTGGTATATTTTGAAACTTAAAAAAAAAACTACCAGCCAGACAGGGAGAATTCACAAACAAGCATATGAAAAAGTTGCAATTTTATAATATGTGACGTACAAAGTACCATGTAAAATCTGCCAGCAAATTGTTTCGTTTGATTATTAACAGATTTAGTCAACAAAAAATATAGATAATGGATATCATGAATCTTTGTAGTACAAAAACACAATAATTTATGTTTAGTATATTTAATTTGCAAAAGGTTTTATCATTTTAATTTTTTTCTTTTATGACTAGAAAAGAAAGGAGGGGATCTCCAACAACACTAGGTTGCAGCACCCACAGCAAAACCCCAAAACACCCAATGCAAAAACACAGAACGGACACCCACAGAAAAAGACGCACAAGGAACACCAACTCACACCATTGAAAGATTAAACATAAAAGACCACCAACTAGACCATTGGGCAACCGGTGCCGACTTAGGACGGTCATCTGCCACGTAAGTAGCAGACGGTGTGGTTATCCTGGATTACGGAAACCTACCAGCACGACGCAAAATAACGAAGGAATGACCTTATAGTGTACACCTTATTTCTTCATTGAATTTATTCAAGGAGGCGCGACTTAAAATGCGTTTTGGTAATTTTCATGTCTTTGTTCTTATAACGGGGCCAAGGTGCAACCCATTATTTGTTTTTGAATAAATACAGAAAAGGAAATTTAAATACGCTTAAAGCTTCCTTTTAGGCCCTTCTTACTTAGATACTATAACTTGCATCATAAATTTCGATATGTTCAAACTTTACTTATTAATGCAGTAAGATTATTTAACAGCACAACACAAATCAATTCCGTACTTGGATTAGACTCTGGAGATTGTTCATTAGATTAACTTGACCTTCGTACGTGTTTTCTATTTTTGTTGCTGAGTTATTGTCTCCCGATTTTTTTCTTTTCTCACTTAAGGGCCGTTTAATATTTTATTCAATGATGTGTAAGCCTTTTTATTGTGATTTTTACATTCTGAATTAGGGTTTTGTGTTCGAGTTTCATGCACTGATGATGACGTACAGTACTCGAAATATTTTTTTAAGTAGAAATAGAAATTTTTTGCTGCATTTATAATATAATATGAATAAAACGGATAATATTTCTTCTCTACACTTCAATTTCAGGTCGCACAATCCATTTACTTGGAAAATTTTCCATCATCTTAACATTTCTATTCCAAGGGTGACATTTATGTCTCATTTACTTTGTCGAAGGCAAACTAGAAAAAAAACCTTTCTATTCATGTTATTTGTGCGTTTGAAATATAATTAGGAGGCATAGCATAAAAATGCTTGATTTTCAGAACGTATTAGACAGCAAATGGAATTTAGAATATACCGGACTAGTCTTTCCGAAGATACAGACGAATGTAAAATGTTATTATTTTTACTGCAGCTTTCCTCTCCTCTTCCCTCGTTTAATGACAAGCTTAGACCTTTGCATTACCAACGGGGGAAAGATTTTAGTCCTATTTGCCTAAATGGAATAATCCACGGAGAAAAATATTTAATCTTCATGCCAATTCTTTGACCTAGTTTTGTTTTCTTCATCAAGGAACGGAATATTTACAAATCCTTTATCTTCTCTGGAGCATGTACAGTGCATGACACTTTACTATTTTCTTTGCAAACCATTAGGGCATCAATCAGGTTTCTCATTTAGATATGCTCTTACATTCGCTCAAAGCTCTTCAGTTTGCACTTTCCTAATTTACCACCCTATTTCAACTATTGCTTTCTATCCTTGTATTGAAAATGACAATTGCATGGAGTGTCTCTATTTAAGAAAAGTATATAAAGAATGTTTAACTTTGATTGTTATTCATCATGATTGAAATTTCATGTACATGTACCATTTATATGCCTGTGGCGAGTTTCGTGTAGTAAGACACTTATAAAATGTTGCTAAACAGTGGGCAAAATAATTATGAACTTGCACGCTAGTTCATTTTTGCACCCACCCACCCTTGGAGATACTATAAAACCAATACTATCATCAGGCAGGGGGCACCATACTTAGTCAGAATCTAAACTATTTTAACTGGTGCACACCTGGTACCTGAGATATTCACCTTTAACTAATAAAAATCCTGCAAGAATTTTCAATTTCCTGCAGGATTTTTTTAATTTCCACATTAATTTTTAATTTCCCACAGGAAGTTTTATTTTTCTGCAGTTTGATCTGCCTTTGATCCTTCTTATTTTGTTTATTAGGTCAGCGTAAAATGAAGGCAATGGAATTCCCAAAGATACAACTATACTGCGCAAGGAAAATTAAGGATATTTATTTAGAGTTTCCATTGGATTACCATTGTGATGGGGACTTCGTTTTATTTGCATAGTTCTATTGTCATAACTGAGATAAACATCAATTTTTAAGTAAGTTATCAGTATTTGTACATTTCTTGGCTACCAAAGAGTCAACAGAGTCCGGTGTCTATCTCCTACCAATTTCTGTAAAAATGCGAATTTCAGAAAAATAGAATTTCGACCCAAAATGGACACGGAATGAATGTCTATCTCCTACCAATTTCCGTAAAAATGCGAATTTCGGAAAAATAGAATTTTGACCCAAAATGGACACGGAATGAATAATTCATAATTAATCAGTAGAAATGGTATGTCTGATCCAAAGTAAACCATGATATTGTTTTGAAAATCCGGTGAGCTCATAGCCCTAAACGAAAATCTGACATAATTCTTGCAACTTTTGAAAACGTAAGAAAAAGAGTGAGAAAAATTTTACATTGAAATGAGGGGTTTAAAACTGAACAATAATTTAAGGTCAGGGTGGCGACTTTTAATAGAAATGAGGTAGAAGAAAGATGGATAAGTTCATATGTAGAGGAACATCTCCTCAAACTATTCAGACCAAAACATCAAAATTTGCCCGTCTCGTTTTTTGGCTATAAACGTCCATTTTTGGCCTATTTTAACATTTTTGTCATTTTAGAGAATACCACATCATAACTTTACATACCGTTGAAATGCATGAAATTTCAAAAGTTCATATATATCCTTATTTTTCAAGATTCTTAAATCTTTTGGATGAATTAAAGGCTATTTTGAGAAATTCTGATAAAATAATCAGTTCTAAGGAGAGTATTTTCTTATGTGTTGCTGATTCCCATGGCAACAACTCATTATTTTCATTAATAGTTAGAAGGTTGCCAGCTACACATTTTTTTTCTACATATATATCAATGGTATTGCTTTATCCTAAAGCAGTCAAATCAATATGTACCCGAATTAGTTTTTGAGCAAAATGACTGTTTCTTTAAATAGCACAATAATTTATGCAAAAAATCAACATTTTGACCCAAAAACATAGAGTTTAATTCGAAGTTCGAATTTCTTATTATCTCACTTTTAAAGACTATAATAGATAGTAAATATTCTGATGTTTGAATCTTTGGTAGCAGAACTCATGCGAAAATGACAATTTTTTTTCCTACTTTCGGCGATTTTTCATTGAAAAATATGCATTTTCCCAAAAATATTCATTCAGCAATGAAAGTTTCAAGGATTATTATTTTTTTCTAAAATAATGTAACAATCTGAGCTTATACCATGTATCGTTTATGTCGTTTTCAAATATTATGTGATATGAAAATGGAGTTATTTCCCTGGAGTCACAACCCTAACCTTAAAGTTAAATGATAATCATGAGTTTAATGAATCTGGAAGGTTAATTAAGTAGGGGTACTTAAAAAAGAGTTAAAAGAGAAAAAAAAATATGATTTTTGGAAAAATAAGCATAGTATTCAAAAATTGAAACTGGGAAAATTCGGGAAAAAAATTACCAAAACATGAAAGCAATGACCAGAAATTCCGTATGACCGGTTTCATTATCCATATTTAAGCTTCAGTATTTTGATGAAAATTACATAGCACTATTTTGAACGAGAATGATCCTAACTTTTTTGTTCAGTATATGATGCTGGAGTCGTCCTAAATTTTGAAAGAAGTTCAGAATAGTAATTGTAAAATTTCCAAAAAAAAAAAAAAAGTTTATGATATCCAAATCCTCGACTGATAAGTTTTCTTGTATTTTGTAAATTTTTATCGTAGATTTCCGAAACATGGGAGCAAGCTATAGCGTATCTGATGAGCTGAGAGATGTAAATGCCGTACGATGGTTGAAGAAACGATCAACCGAAGTTGATAGAACTTGGCTACATGAGCCCTCGGGGATGTTATATGTATGTATTCATCGAGAATCAGAGTGTTGCGTGCAAACAGCATTGTTGCATGCACACATTAACGCAGACACCGTGTCTCACTTCGGAATATTGTTGATATTCCAATAGTAATTCAAATGATTTGCCACACCTTATTGACTCTTAGACTGAATAACTGATGGGTTATTCTTCGATGTTCTTTTTATAAAACAAGCCGGTAAAATAAAAACTATTTTGATTAATAACATGTACGGATCTATGCGATCCTACAGATCTTCAGAATTTGTAAAGCTTGCACACAAATATATTTCTCTCAAAGACAGACCTGGTTTCCTTAAATTTAGGCATTCATCAAATGAACAATTTCGATATAATTTGGTTGAACAGTAAATGATAAACTAAAACAAAACATTCTATTCTGTAAATTGTTATTGAGGCGTTAGTCGATTATAAACTTTTTAAAGACATCCATACGTATGTATCATTGCGCGTACAGGAATGAAACACTGGGATACAAAAGGCAGACGCCGAAATCATTACATTCCGATGCATCAACACTTCTTGACAATGGTCATCCATTTAGAAATCAGAATATGTCACTCGGAAGGGGGTATTATAATATCCCCTGCTGAAATCTTAGCGTGCTGGGATCGATGTAACTGCCTTCATGACTAGGGGCAGGAATAAGACAAATGGTTCCGCCAAGTGTCTAAGTCAAAATGTTTAAATACATAGCAGTGTTGTATACATGAATACCTTGATATTGTTTTTGTTTAAAGGCGCTTTGGAAAAAAATATGCTTTAGACTAAATAAAGGCAGATAATTCATACGTTTCTTTCACCTTCATATATGAAATGTAATATTCATACGTCAGATTCCGCCCGCAAATCTTTTCTAAAGTGCAGAAATTAATGTTTTGAAAATGATTGTATTTCTTCATGTATCAAATTTTGATAAAAAGGATAAGTACACTTATTTCATTCACGCCCTGTAGATTTTTTTTACGGTTCAACAAGTTTTAAAGTTCTGAAGTGAATATTGTGTCTTTTTGTGGTTTGTAATTTTGTCTGATGTCATTTATGTGTCGCTTTCCTGTAGTTTTCTTTCGATGGTTGAGTGCAGGGTGGTAATGCTGGAGATCCTTCCCTTTTCTTTACTTAACCGAGCGTAACAGTCCCCATTTCTATATTTTACCTGAGACATATTTGTACTACATAAAAGTTGTAAAATTAACTTTCGTTCCTTCGTTTATACACAGCGTTACATAGTAAGGACGCGGGAAAATTGACTTTGAAATACATGTATCAGAACTTTCCATGATAGAGATAAACAGATAAAGACACCACTGGAAAGCGTTTAATCGAAGGATTTTGTTATCACAAACTTATCAAACTTTTCTGGAACATGTCCATGTATAATATGAATTTCTTACGGTATCTTGGAGCAGTTAAACTCGTTCCCCGTGACTGGATGTTTGTAAAGTGTCTTAATTACTTCTTTACAGCTCTGTCACCTGGAAAAAAGCTTTGTTTTGACCCTTAATTAATATTTTGCTATATCGGAAAATTGTCATTTTATTCAAAAATATTATCGAAATTAAATAAGGTAAACATCTTATCACCATTCCTCCAATGAATTTTGAACATAGATTTTATATGAATATGCGACTGAATCGACCCTACAAAAAATTGGTGCAAAATACATAATGTGTAAATGTACAAATTCAAATTCAAAAATAAAATCAGAGGCCGCCACTGAAATGAATTTGGGCTGCGTCTGAAAATCACTTTGGCTAGAAGCATCACTCATAAGGATTTAATATCCGTGTACGTTGCATAATAGATTGGTTTGAAATTTTCTTCAGGAAGATATAGAGTTGGAACACTTTCGTGTTATTTATAAACAATTAAAAAGAATAAAATATATTTCTAAACTTTCAATGATTTCGGATTCAACACAGTTACACAGTATGTTTTCCCCAACTTGACGATACAAAACGTCAAACGTTATACATATCTCAACTCATTCGGTGCGCTAAGGTATGTACCATTGTTTTTGATATTCACAGTGAAACAGACATATACAAATTACAAGGAAATTAAGTTTTAGTTCAAAGTCCGCTTTCATAGACTGGAGAAGGCTTTCTTGAAAAATTTGCAAGAATAACACACATCTTCTCTTGGAATTTGGATGTACATGTATATATGTAAAAGAAAACATAACTTTATAATTTCACAACCATTCGTGGCGACAAAATAAACAAAATAAGGCGAATTAAGTTTCATCGAGAATGAGTCAAAATCACCAACCGTCTTTTTTTTCCGCGGATATGATCTTGGTGTTACCAGAAGGACACTCTATATGATATTTTGACATATCTAGCATTTAACCAGCGCATTCTAAAGAGTTGCACTCTAAGTGACTGTGAAAATGGAATTCCATGACGGACAATGTCAAAACTGCATTCGAAAGGACAGAATCCCGACCACTTATCCTGTCTGAATATCGGTCGGACCTCTCGGGTGTTTTCATATATTAGCTCTCTCCAGCCGACTGAGCACGGACTGTTTTTCGAACGCTCTATGTTTTTGATATCTTTTTACATTATTATTCATCTGTGTGTTATTGGAACCTTACATCTTGTTTTTGTGGTAATCTAACAATCGAGGCTTTTATGCACAAAATTGAGGGCTCTTCAAGACCATTGGGTTGTGCGCACGTTATCTGGATAATCAAATGGCCGTCCTAAGTCGACACCGATTGCCCAATCGACTCAGTGGTTAAAATGTAGTCTTTTGTATTTGGCATTTCTTTTATATTTTTGTCCCTTTTGTGTCTCTTTTGTGCTTATCTGCTCTATGTTTTCGCATGGGGATGTTTTGATGCTTTGCTGTAGATACTGCAATCGAGTTATTTTGGGAGATTCCTTCCTTCGAGATACCTTAGCGAGTGGATGGGTGAGGGTGCAGACTAAAAAGTTTTGAACCATAAGTAGTGGGGCTTTAATATTTCACATGTATATTACATGTATTTATGACAAGATCATTCATCTCAGACAATGACCTTTGAAATTGTGACCTTGACCTTGAATTTTGACCTTGTTTTCTTAAACTTTAAACAAGGCAATATCCGTTGAACTTTAAGTGGTAGGGCTAAAATATTCCACATGTAGAGTACTTCATCTTTGACCTTGGCCTTCACATTTGACCTACTTTTCTTTTGTTCAAACTGGGCTATTTCTCTTGAATTATAACTGAGTGGGCTTAAATATTTCACGTGACGATTACTTTTTTTAGCCCATGATCTTCGACAATGCGACCTTGACTTTGGAATTTGGCCTATTATTCTCGAACTTGGCCTTAACTTTTGAATGGTAAGTGCTACCTATGGCCTCTATTCAAGTAATGACTGTCTTACTTTGGGTGTTCATGGTAGTATAATTCTGGTTGGTCACGTGCAAATTCCGTGAATCGCGAAGCGATTCTCGGAGAATTTGCACGTGTCAAACCAGAATTATACTTTGAACACCGAAAATTTGAACGTTGGTAAATTCTCCGTACTTTCAAAACTAAAGCGTAACGTCATAGTAGGCAACCAGAATTATAGTGTATAAATCCGTTTGCCTAACGGACGCTTAACATGGGGATTCTTCTGTAATGGAAATATTAGCGCATATATTTCATATATAGATTTCTTTTGATATAAACTTGCCAAGAGTTTCAAAAGTTTGTGACTTTGACGTTTTGATTTTAATCTTCTATTTTGATAGCAAGTTTTATATTCTCAAAGTTGCCACCGGGGGCATTTATGTTTCACAAACACAGGGCTTGTTTTATGTCACTTTTCAATGAGAAAGTTTTCTGTTTATTCAAAGGTACGTGTCTCGGAATCCTCTTTTTTTCCGGATAAGCTCAGGGATTCTGCGCACATACTCTAAATAACCTCATAATTGGCTAGATAAGGGAAGTCGTCCACAATCGGTGTTAGGTGCAATTCATCTCTAAATTCATATATTATCATCCATGCTTTGGATATTTTTATGGTCCATTTGATGTTGGTTTTGTGTATTTTGTAGTTGCGTTCCGCTTTGGTCAGTGCAAAGTGGTCATTTGCTTGAGATCTTTTGAATTCTTTAGATTGTAATATATATTCTATATGATACAAGTTTATTATTCAGTTATTCTGTCATAGACAAAGATAGACATTTAATGCTTTGGAATGGCATTTGAAGAACAATGCAGGTTCACTAGGCCTCTTCTTACAAATTGACAGTAGATGTTCAATTTAGTATATATAAAACAGTTGATGTGCAAATGAAACAGATACTTGTTACTCAAAGCAGGTATAAATGTATACTAATTGTAAGTTAAAGTTTTAAATACTTTGCAGAACCGTAAACACCATAATCGATAGGTGCATAGATGTGCTATTTGTTAAGAATCCTAAATAAAGGACATTCTGCTAGAAGGTAGGCAATAATCCGGCTTCTATATAAAACCTAACAATAATAACACATTTCCATTTTTTATGACACAAGATCAAATTCTGGTCCACTTTATAAAGATTGTGAGGTGTGTTCCTTTGTTATCTTTAGATAATAGTGCATGTACTTTCATTAAATGTCAGAATTACAACTAATTATCAAATGTTCGCCTCCGATCATGGATTTATTTTTGACAATTAAGAACTTGTTATGCTTCCATTTATCTCATCACGCTATAATTTGAAGGAAAATTCAAAATGTTAAAGTACATCAGATTGTACTTTACCTGGTTCAGTTATGATGACCTTTGGCTTAGATTTCTCACTTTGGATAAGCATTTTCATGTCTAAAGTCCAATAACGTTTGGTTTGGAGTTATATATCAAGTCTTCCTTTGACAAAAACAAAATTAGACATGTCTAAAGTCCAATAACGTTTGGTTGGGAGTTGAATATCAAGTCTTCCTTTGACAAAAACAAAATTAGACATTGAAAAACATTTCCATGATGAGAGTTTCACTTTTGTTTTTAAAATAATTCTATAGTTCAAAACAAAGGTTATTCCCATTTTCCTATAAAAAGTATAGGAACCTATAAATGTCCTATATATGAGAATTTGTTTCCTATAAATCCTATATCTTGCCCTAAAATGTTAGAACAATTGCATTGTCAGTTCATTCGCTGCTTAATCTTTAACTTGATCATGTACATGTACATAATGTAATTGCAGCAATTTCTGATTTTCATATTAAACGAAAGATGTCGGCTCGCTTCGCTCATATCATATATCGTTTCGTATCATATCATATCCTATATTATATTATATTATATTATGTTATATTATATTATATTATATTATATTATATTATATTATATTATATTATATTATATCAAAATACTATTTTTATTTTAATTCTTTTAAAACAATAATATAGAGAGATACCGGGAGACACATATTCTCTCAATTGCCTTTTCAACTCTGGCTTGTAACGTTCGAAATGTCCACGTTTTATTTATCTGAATATTCGAATTCTCGAAATATCCGCTTTCCTTTGTCCTATATTTCCAAACATGATATACCTATATTTCTATATTCTGTGAAGAGGAAGTCAGTATAGCCCATGTTCAAAAGTAAACAGCTCAGTGTCAATAATGTCGAAGGGTTCCAACTCTCTACTTCTTGAAGAAAATTCCAAATCAATTTACATGCACCAGACACGTGTTTCGAATATTAAATTCTCATCAGTGAAGCTTTCAGCGGCGCCACCATAAATAGTTTCAGTAGCGCCCTCTTTAATTTTTGAAGTTAGATTTTTACATTTACATTACAGAGAGCCCGCGGCTCCAAATTTCCTGTAGGGTCGATTCAGTAGCATATCCAAATAAAATCTATGTTCAAAATAGCATTGGAGGGATGGTGCTAAGATGTTAAACTCCTTTAATTTCGATGGTATTTATCGGTGAAATGGCTGGTATCCGAAATAGCAAAAAAATATATTTGATGTCTCATTGATAAAAGGCCAAAACAAAGCTTCTTTCAGGTGACAGAGCTGGAAAGAAGTAATTAATACACTTGACAAACATCTGGCCACGGGGAACGATTTTAACTGCTCCACACTGCAACGTGAAATACACGTAAGTGTCTATATTAATAATGTCGAAAGATTCCAACTCTCTACTTCTTGAAGAAAATTCCAAATCAATTTACAGTAGTAGACTTCCTTTTGTACAGTATATAAGGACATGATAATTATACATAATGTCCGCCCAGTCCTGTAACCGTAGATTTTCAGTAAGAGAAAAGAAAAAAACGAAGTTTCCACGTAAATGTCTGGTCCATCCTGCAAATTTATATGTATCTAAAGAGGCTATCGAACTTGAAGACGTTTGACATCCAACTCTGCAGCTAGAGAACAGCCTTTTGGATTATGTTTTCAAACCGCGGTGTACCAGCCATGTATGGGTACTTGTATGGGAAGATAATGTGTCTTATGTCTTTGCTAAAAGCAGATGTCGGCGCCGGGTGCACATTTGTCTCCTTCCTTTTATGTGTTGTCATCAATGTTTAATGTTTCTGTTACGATTGTTTTGTATGATGTTCTAGTCTTTTTGCGATTTGGAGTTTTATGTCATTTATGTGTCACTTTCTTGTTTGGTTATTCACTGGGTGAGTGCAAGGTGGTCATGCTGGAGATCATTCCCTTTTCTTTATATGTCATCTATTTTTATAGTGAAGTGTTCTAACGCTTTACCTTCTTGAAGAAAATTTTAAACCAATTTCAATGTACCGGACACTTGTTTCGGATAGTAAATCTTCACCAGTGATACTTCCAGCCAAAGGGATTTTCAGACACAGCCAAAATTCATTTCACTAGCGCCATATGAATTTATATATCGCCATTTGATAATATTGTTTATTATACTTCTTTTTTATTATCTTCTTTTTTGTATCTTTGCGCCGGTAGGGTTTGATCCTGAAAATCTTAAATTGAACCTTAATTATCTCTTTTCAAATTTCTTTCAAACTACTTTCACTTTTCAACATGTTTATATTGGTGTTAAGCTTGGAGTACTATGATTGGTTATTATGAGACAGAAGTTATGAAACTTTAAACGTCATAACCAGTTATCAAATACACGAGAAGAGTGTGTCTTGTCGTCCATCACAAAACTAATTTTAGCCTATTTTAAATTAATAAGGCCTTTCTTAGCTCTAGATATCCTGAAAATATCAGAAATAGTTTTTTCTTTACTAATCTGATGGTCTCAATATTAATTATTTAGACATCCAATGCTATGATTTAAAGGTTTGTTCTCGTACATTCTGTCAGTGTTAATACACGGTTTTGATTTAAGGATTTCTGGATTTGTCTAAAAGATTGCTATCCCCCAGTACAGTTGAATAACCTCGTTTTTCATATTATGTCTATTTACAGGGACTCTCGTTTTTTTTCAAATAATTGTTTAAAGCGTCCCAACCATATGCAATATACATGTATTTATGTTGCAAAAATATATTTAATCTAACTGTTCAAAATGCTTATTTGAAGATAATTGACGAAACAAAACGAAAGGCGTTCATACATTTTCTTGAAAAACTAACAGTATTTCATTGTTTAATGATAATTTACCGTAATAATATAAAAAAAAACAGTCATTATTTTAATGGTTATCAGTGGTTCGCAGTTTTATCAAGGATAATTCTTAAGCTTATCGAACATCACTTAATCTCAAAATGATACAATTTAAATAAGAATAATTTGCAAATTATAGTTTTCCGAGACAAACTGAACGGTGATTTCATTTGTGCTTTATTTTTGAACTCCGGTCTCTGGGCGTTCTTATGTTTGATAAGATTATTTTCCTTAAAAATAATTCAACGATATACCATGGATCCATGATCATAAAAAAGCAATAGGACTTGGGGGCAACGCCTACAGCACCGTAACAAACAAACGCGAAAAGCAAAACAAGAGACACCAAAGGGATAAGGAAGACAAAACACCAAAGACGTCTACAAAACACCAGACACAAAAGACTACACATCAAGCAACGTAGGACGGTCGTCTACCTCGTTAGTAGCATATGGTGCGATTATCCGTTGTTGCGTATAATGGTCCCCTAACAATATTTGTCGACACAAAAAAGACAGGAAAATGAAAGGGAACAGGTAACAAAAATTCGTTTTAAAGGGTTTGTCCCTGTAATACTTTCTACTTAAAGTAGGTGCGTAAATTTGTGTGTGTGGAGGGGGTTGAGGATGAAGCACACAACTCCAAAGAAATACGAAGGACAACTCAATCTGATGAGCAGTCTCCAGAGTCGAGTGCAGCTACTAACTGCCCTGTTCATTAAATCCAGAGCACTCTGTTTTCCCGTTTCTCTCTAAAACATGATTTAAGAAATGAATCTTACATTTTTTTCTGTTGGTGCAGGTACACACAGATGGATATGTAAATGGATATTAAAAAACAAATATGCTTACAAAATATAGTCTGTGCTCTGCCGTCTGTAGCGAGCTCATGGATGTTATCGCCCGACTGAGATTCAGAGAGGACAGGGGGTTGAGGCCTGTCTTCTCTAAAGAGGTCACAGTCAGTTAGAGTGTAATTTTAAGAAAGTACTGGTACAAGCCTGTAGATGGGTCCGGTACCAAGCCAAGTACCCGTCTGGTGACAGAGGGATCATATCCATGGTAAAAAAAGACGTTTATGATTCTAACACAATTTCAATGGTAATTCTGTTTATCTTTGAACCTTCTTATTTTGTTGATTATGTCACCGTAAAATGCAGGTTGTAAAATACCCAAAGTAATATACTCTGCTGCTTGTATGGGTCCGAATTGTAAAAAAATGACAATAATTTCTGTAAAATTTCCAGAAAGTCTTTACTAATTTGTGGAAGCGAAAACCTTGACCAAAAAGTTTCTTTGTAATTTGAATATACGAAACATCAGTATATATGCTGTAGCATTCCGGATGAGTTGTGAAATTAAGATACCGTATGACGCTTATCTAGGAACGTCACAGTCAAGCCAGGGAAAATTGACTATGTTGAATCCCAAATCATCTCTTTCGTCATACATACTTGTATGAATCTCTCCATTAACACTTTTCATATTTGAGTCATAAAATGGTGTTTCTGTGTATGTGACATTTGCCTTGTTTAGGGTCAATTCTTGTGGATAAAGACCATTTTCATACTTTTCAAAAACAGGATTGTCGATAGTAAGAATATCATCCAGGTACTAATGAAACATTTCACATCATCATGTTTCTTTGTTTTTGAAGATCTTGGATAAATTCCTTTTCATACGTGTATGAAAATAAAGGTCAGATGAAGTCAGTTTCCAGTTACGACTAAAGAAGCTCAATTCCCGGAAACAATTATAGGAAAAATCTGCAGACGACAGAATAAATCGCCAAAACACAGTAGTCACTACGGAATGTATTGTAGATTATGCTTTTAAAAGCACGCCATGCTACATGTACATTTATAGTTTAAACATGTTCACATATCACATTTCTTATGTTATTTGATACATTATATGATGAAAGATGGGAATATGCAACCTTATTAAAGACATCAACAAAACTATCCTTCTTCGAAATTATTGCAAAAGAAAAGCCTTTCGTCTGTCTTTTTTTACGTCTTCTAAATTCAGAGAAATAACAAATATGTGAATATTTAAAAATTGACATGAACATTGATCGATGCAAGCTCAATTGTGTGCTCTATTGTGAGTGCAGATGAGATTATCGTCAGGATCTTCTATAACTCATTTGTGTCACAATTATGCCCTTTGTCGTGTGGAGCTCGTAAAAAAGTTCCCTGCGAGAGGTTTGACAGTAAGTGTTTTGAGTATTTTTTCCTGACATGACGCCATAGCACTGTCTATATAGACATATCATCCGACAGTGCAAAGCCATGTATTTAAGATATTGTTATCATTTTCATACGTGAACATCGACGGCGTTACAGACGATACAATAAGTAGAACACCGAACACTACTTCATCTAATTGTCAACAATAAGTTTTCAAGAGTCATCCGTTGACATGGAAAATGATACATTCATCTAATTTGTCAGGAAGCAGGAGCTCACTCTCCCTGGTCATCTTATCAAATCTCCATTTAAGATTCACTGTTGCTCTTATGCAAAATGTTTTGTTTTGCTCAGATTTGTATTTTTCATGACTTCCCCAACGATTGCGATTTTTTATTCTGAATTTCGATTTATACGTTTGACTAAGACTCATTGATAAATGACAAATCATAAACTGATGAAACCTTATTTCAACCCGGCGCGAAGTTTGGATATTCGAATTCATTTGCCATTAAATTACAACAGCTGATTCATGATCGCAGTTTGTCATATTAACTACTTGTTTCTTCTATATCCCCCTAATGATATACCCTCCTTGATGCAAAGGATGGAACTAATCCTCACATTTTATGTTTTTCCATAAAGATGGCCATCGTCTACGTCTATCACCACAATACGTATTGAAAAAAGAGAGTATTTCGTATAAACTTAATTCCATGCTATGATTTCAATCTTTATTGACCCACTTCAAATAAAATACTATGTTCTAGCATGGATCGTAATTAGTTTTGATCTTGTAATAATAATCTTTTTGATTTATTGACTGGGAACATAAGATACCAGCCTGATGGATCCTACAATAATTATAAAATTATGTTTCTTCAACAGGATCAAATCTGATAAAATATAGACTACCACTTTCACATGAGAGACCTGACGTGAACTTGGCAAATGATTGAGAGAGAATGAATTAGTGTATGAGAAAAACAGGATGCACTTCTCAGCCATTCTAATTGATACTTCATAAAACCCCGATGTTCCCCCTGGGGAGAAAAAGAGAGATAACAAATTGGCAGCCAAATCATATTTATCAATCTTATTTTTTTCATCACAAAAATGTGCAGATTTTGGCATATTAGCACGGTGTCAAAATATTTAAGGATTTCTTTCCTGCTTTGAGAGGGAATAAATAACCGTTAATTTGACATACCAAATCCAAATGATACAAAAATCCACCATTTAGCATATGTAGCAGAGATAGTAATTGAAAATCAGTACTTTCTATAAATCCTTAACTCAAATATAGCTGAATGTGCACTTTCACAAATTAAATGAAAGATAAGATCTGTAGAGAGCTTTGATTTATTTTGCATGGATCTAGTACAAATAATATCTGGGGAAATTATGGAAAGGACAAGGTGGTCTGGTCTGCAAGAAATATTCTTGATAAGTGCGCCTCTGATTGAAATTAATTTGAATTGATTTGTTCTATTTCTAATGTTAGATGTCAGAACAAACACCGAATTTACATCACTCTGGTTATTAACATTGAGATGACGTGCTTTATTTTTATCTTTTTTTTGTAATTTTGTGAACATCGACGGCCAAACAGGGGATGCTTACTCCACCCAGGCACCTGGTCCCACCTTTATCTTGCTAGGAGCCCGTCGATGCCCAAATCGGTGCTCTATTGTGAGTGTTGTTGAGATTGTCGTCAGGATCTTCTCATTGTTGCTCATACTTAACTAGTACTATCCTTTTGCTTGCTTATAATTTTTTCATCGTTGTGTATACCGGCATTGATAATGACTTTTGGATTCTGACTATGGGTTTGGGTCTGACTTTATAATTGATAAGCGGTAGGATTTAGAAACGATCTCTTCAACCCTTAACCAAGTTGAATCGAAGAATTAAAAAAGTTAAGGAATGCCTTGAACATGTAGAGGCTGTATCGATTAATGTTCTTCTTTAAATTTTCTATTCAAGTAATAGTAAAATAGTATTACCTACTCTTTGCTAAAGATAAAGGGAAGTTTTCCTCTTTGTTTGTATTTAAAGGTGAATGGGGCACATCTTCATTATCCTCCCACATGCTAACTGGAACGGCATTTTATATAAGCCTCAACTGCCCGATCAGTGACCTAGGTGAAATGCCTCTATTAATAATAAATGTGATTGATTCAATACACTAGTTAATGAGAGCTTGACAGTGTCCGAAGTCATTAATTTACCGGCAATAATTGCATTCGTTGCATGCAGCGAGCTGTTGCTATTTCTTAAGCTTTTGTTAAAATTATTTAGTATTCTCTTTCCAAGTGCTCAAATTTGTTTTTGAGTTCATAGAAATTTCTAATCAGCGTCTTAAGTCTTAACGTTCATGTAATAAAGATATTCTTTATAACTGAGTTCAATATCTTCGAATGACAATATATTATAGTTTATTCGTCCATACAAGCTTTCACATTTATGATAGTGTGCATACAAGTAAGATAATGGAATGTACATCATATTTTAAAGAACACTCATTGACGTAAAACGTCCTTTATTCCTTTTTAGAGTTCACCATAAAACAATCACTTTGTCTGTATTCGCGGAAATGTTTTCATCATATCATATATACTTTTACATTAGGTATTCAGTTACAATGTATTACTTCATTGTTACAGTTACAGTCAACTTCTTTTAAAATTCGGATCTATACACGCAACAGAGTACATTACTATGGGTATTACACAACCTGTCTTTTATGGTGATATGATAAACAAAATAAGAAGGATCAAACGTAGGCAGCATAACTATCGAAAATGCGTCAGAATCATCAAACGCCTTTTATACCGTGTATATGATCCTGATGTCACCAGACGGACACTAGGCTTGGTACTTGACCAATCTACAGTCTTGAGACTTGCACTCTGATTGACTGTGACGACGGGACTCCATGACGGGCCCTGTCCAGACCTCTTTAGAGAAGACAGGGCCCCGACCACCTGTCCTCTCTGAATGTCAGTCGGACTCCTCGGGTGATTACATACATAAGCTCACTACAGCCGGCAGAGCACGGACTGTATTACGCATGCCCTCTTTTTATATTCATCTGTGTTTCTGGGGCCTCTACGTTTCGCGGTCTTGTTTGTGTGATGTCATCTTACAGTGAGGAGGTTGTTTTACACCACAATTGTACGTTCTTCGAGACCTCTGGGTAATTGGAGAAGTGAGAGGGTTGTGCGCACGTAATCCAGGATAACCACACCATTTGCTACTTGCATGACAAATGGCCGTCCAAAGTCGGCACCGGTTGCCCATTGGTCTCGTCGGTTTATGTGTAGTCTTTTGTGTTTGATGTTTACATGTTGTGTGTCTTTTTTCCGTCTCGTGCTGTACTCGTCTTTTGTGTTTTTGCATCTGTTTTTTTTTATGTTTTGCTGTTGATGCTGCAACGGGGTCTTGTTGGAGATCTCCTCCCTTCCTTCATTGTTATAATACCGCCGCAATAAAGTAATGGTAGACTGGAAACACCATGACGTCCATCCGTCCTTCTATCCGTTCGTTGGCAACTTGTCACCGCAACTCCTCTCCTATTAAATGAATTTCAATGAAATTCACACAATGAAAGATCATTGTATATTATTATATTATTAAATATACAGTGTTTTACAGGGGGGGGGGGGGGGGGGTTACAGAAATATGTGAAAGTTGTAATGGGCGAGGCGCAGCCTGTATAATGAATTTATCTCGCCGATGGCTTATGGCTTTGTATGTTATGTCAACATATTTAAACGCATATCAGGGACGTCAATTTAAGAAATGAATGGTATTCAGATGGTTGTAATGGGGAATTTAGATTACCATATTACCTTTTTTTTCTTTTTAGGAAACATGTCATTTTATCCAAAAATATCATCGAAATTAAAGGAGGTTAACATCTTCTAGCACAATTCCTCAAATGCTATTTTGGTCATATATTTATTTATCCGAAACAAATGTCTGGTGCATTTAAACTGGTTTGAAATTTTCTTCAAGAAGGTAAAGATTTGGATCACTTCCATGTTATTCATTATAAGCACTTATTTCCTTTTGCAGTGTGGATCAGTTAAACTTGTTTCCCGTCAATGGATGTTTAAGGTGTGATGGTGACTTCTTTCAAGCTCTGTCGTCTAAAAGGAGCTTTCGTTTTGGTCATACACCAATTTGATATCATATATATTTAGCTATTTCGGAAGCATGTCATCTCATCCAAATATATCATCGAAATTAAAGGAGGTTAACATCTTAGCACTATTCTGGTCATGTTTCATTTGAAGTGACATTTGGTATCATCAAGATCAAACCATGAATCAACTATTTTTGTCAAATGTTGCAAGTCCGTAATGCTTCGAAATTAGAAACTAGCTGGTTACAACAGTCACAGATGCCCTCGCTCCTGAGCTATGATCAATTATTGCTTATGAAATGGGTACCGTAATATAACTTACTTTTCTCCGTAGGAGACCGAATGCGAACACCTGTAAGCACTTATGTGCATTTAAGGCAATGACTGAAGCAAAAGAAAAACCAATGTGGAGGGCGGATAAAACGTGGGACGAAAGGAATAATCGGTGTTTTCAAAATCTGAGAGGAGAAATGTAATAAACGATAAATGAATAGAAATAGTATTGGCTTTTCATTGGTAAGGTAGATACCTTAAAGGACGACCATTACATTGAAACTGAAGTCAGACGATAAATTAACCAATGGGAACTACAGTGTACATGTACATGTATAGTTGTCGTTTTTTAAATATATGAGACGTTTAGATATAAGTTTGATGAGTATATATATCCACAGTTTTTTATATGTGTATATATAATATATATATTCATATAAGTCTATATCAAATATTTTAAATAACGCTAAATCATAATTAGACAAAGGCTAATCTTCATTCAGGATTTGGTAAACAAACGCACATGTAAATGCCTTCCATTCAAGCCGTCATACATTTGAAAGTACTTGATTGTACACGTTCAACATGGTTATTTGAACGCAACATAATATCTATGCATGAGATCAACTTTGTATTTGCAATTAATGAAATAGTAGTACGACCTAAAGTAGATTAGTTGGTTTTTTTTTTTCTTTTTGTGAAAATTATAAAAAGACAGTTGATAAGCAAATGTATACACTTGGTTTACTACATGTTTCGTAGCAATCCCACAGTGTAAAGTTCATTCAAGCGATTGGTTGATCCTGGTGGCGTACTCTGACCTTAGAATACGTGACGTATTTCTACATACTGTTTATGCATATAACAATTTCCGAAGTTTACCGAAATCGTGTGTACCCGAGAATAAAAGAGTCAATAAAAATGTGAGAGATAATTTATGCAAGTAATATACAGATGTTGAAATGGTAGTATTTAAAACCCATTTACGGTAAAACTTCGTTATTTTTAGAGTCTTTACTTGCTATTTTTATGAGATAGGTTCTGCTTGATCTTCCCTCACGGGTACTATTTCTTAACACGCCCTATTTATTCTCGACGACGGTAGCTAGATTCGTTCCTTACACCTTATAATTTTTCATTTTTACAGTTTGTATTTTTAAACTCCTTTATGTGGGCCTCTCGTGATATGACTTTCTATTCACACTGACCCGCTCGTTGTCAGTTTAGTGAGTATCTCTCTTCAGGACGGACGTGTTTTTAATTGGGGGATTTTTCGTTTCATTTTACTTAGTCAATCGAGTCCCTTACGTTTATATAGAGTGGGGGAGGCGGTTTTTTGTTTGATTTTACTCACTTGATAATATGTTACTTAATCAATCAGGGAGCATCTTTTCAGCTTTTTTTTTTTTTTTTTTTTTTTATTTTGAACCTATAGAAGTCTTGGACGTGTTTCTATCGATCAGGCCGTCCAGACTTTTTGGCAGCGGGTGTTGCATGCAAACAGGAGACGCTGACTCTTCCTGGGCACCTGGTCTCACTCTCATATCGGGAGTTCGCTTCTTTTCATATGGTGGAGGTTTTTGTTTGCTTTGGTTCCTGTTTTGTCCTGATTTTGTATGCCTTCGGTTTCTGATTTTCTGAATTATCGATTTTGTACTGTAGACAGGGATATGGTCATTATCCATATTTGTCATTGGTAATTGACAGTTTAATCCCTGCGAAACAATATATTTGTAATTTTAACTATGCTGCTGAATCGACATCACAGGAAATGTGGAGCCGCGCACTCTTTGCAACGTAAATGAAGAAATTCAAATTTAAGAAATACATGCAAAGGGCGCTACTGGAATACATTTGTTTGTGTCAGAATTCACTTCGGCACTTTTAAATAAGTACCACTGATGAGGATTTACTATCCGAACACCATGTCTGGCGCATTAATTTTTTTTTCTGTTTTCAAATTTTTTTTCGAGAAAGAAAAGAGTTTGAACACTTCCGTATTATTTACACAATGAAAAATCGCAATGAGTAGATGCTCATGAAGAATTGGATTGCTGCCAAAAATAGTTTCACCTGACTTATGACCCTTGGACTTAAATTTCACACCTTGTAATCGCAACTCCTCCCAAATTTTTGAATGGATTTCCATGAAACTTTACGCAATGAAATTTCATGACATGAAGAGGTGTATGACGAAAGAGGATGGCTCCAAATAAAGTTACAAATGAGTTATAGTCAATGGATGTATGATAAATCGTGTATCAAACCTTGTCATCATATCTCTTCATAAATAAAGAAATGATTGATTTCACACTGAAATGACAATTTTGAGTAAAGTATAGTGGTACATACATAAATCTGACAGATATCTTAAATCCAGGTAAAGTATTTTACACGAAAAATATGTCTTTGCACCTGCAGATAAAGCAGCTAACAACACTATTATCTTCGAAAACGTTACTACATATCTACTTGAGTTTCGGAATTTTTGTCAACAAATACTTAAAGGAATGAAAGTATCTCTAACATTTTGAACAAACATAACAGTGAACTGTCTTAAATATGAACTTTCTTGACTTCAAACAAAGGTAATCCGTTTTTACGGAGCAAGAACAGTCGATAAAGAAACAACATTTGAAGCAATAATTAATGTTTTAAGATACATTATATGTACACCACATTTGAAGAAAAAACAAAGATAATTTAGACTAATAAAGGTTCATATTAACTCAATACTTATCCTAATTTCTTATACCTTGGCCAAAGCACGACACCCTTTCAATTTTTATTTCTAAATACTGCGCGTACAATGAGAACCGCCACCAATAGAAAATTTCGCTCTTCCACTCTATGGAGATTGTTTCTTAAATAGGTGTCCTTCGTGTTATTGTGTTTACATAGTGTTGTGTTATTATCTCCGTCTGTTTGTCTAATTTCCTTTTCTTGTGAGAATACGTTCTGCTGTTTTTAATCTCTGGGACCTCCTCCATAATTGTGATAACGTATTAAAAGTTTTTGTTTACCTATTGATTGTAATTTTTGGAATATGATTTTGTGTTTTGTGTTCGTCTCTCATTCACTAATTTGTCACCAAGAAACATAACAAAAATTACACCAAACCATCCCAGAAACCATCAATGTAAATACCAAGAGAAAAATGTAATCGGCGTTGAATTTGGACGACCACCTACTATTTGAAAGCGAGCGAGCCTCTCATTTATGGTAACGCTAATACATGTACGTAAGTATAGGAAAATGCACGAACTAAAGATATACATGGAGCTGAAAAAGTATGGAAACAGGACCGCGGATAAAAGTGATTCGATTCCCTTAAACGACAGAGCAGGATAATATACCTTGACAAATTCGCAATGGATAGAATTTTTCTATTTTATAACATAATAAAATTAAGTGAAAAACAGCAGCAACTAAACCGCCATCTTTATCACTAATGACGACACAACGGTACGTAACTCTGTAGTATACTTGACGTCATTATTCCTCTATATGTGACGTCATTGTAGCAGTGCCTTGATTCCTATTAGCGGATGGTGTGGTTATTCGAACTTCTTGCACATAACCCTCCCACTTACCAATGACAAATATGGATAATGACCATATCCCTGTCTACAGTACAAAATCGATAATTCAGAAAATCAGAAACCGAAGGCATACAAAATCAGGATAAAACAGGAACCAAAGCAAACAAAAACAAAAACCTCCACCATATGAAAAGAAGCGAACTCCCGATATGAGAGTGAGACCAGGTGCCCAGGAAGAGTAAGCATCTCCTGCTTGCATGCAACACCCGTCGCTTCAATTCGGTAGAACTGTCACATCCGGTTACTTCCATTTTGGAAGATATAGAGTACAATCTTTGGTTGTATACATGTATGTATTCCGAGATGCACATATTGTATATGAACTGTTGAAGACCTAGTCAGTAAGTATCTTAATGACAGCAAAAATAATAAAGGGATATTGCTAGCATATTAGCCACCTGATAATTTATAAAGAGGAAAATATTACGTTTCCACTAGCACATTAAGATAATTTTGATATTCGATCTGAAGACGGTCTCATTAATTACCGTTCGCTTGGACAGTCAAATAAACAAATAAAAACCTATTTAATTGTCAAGATAAATGCAAAATTGCACAGCTGCAAATATATCTTTATAATATGACTAATATGATAAAAGAGTTAACATAAATATTTCTCATGTTTCTTACATGCTTGTTGCATCTTCTGTAATGCATTGCTCCCTACAAATCAGTATGTATGG
The DNA here is from genome assembly GCA_028142955.1 of Pinctada fucata. Taxonomy (NCBI): domain Eukaryota; kingdom Metazoa; phylum Mollusca; class Bivalvia; order Pterioida; family Pteriidae; genus Pinctada; species Pinctada fucata. Next base: position 24,669,606 of record AP027102.1, on the reverse strand, counting down.
TAGACCATTTAATCAGCCTGCGGTAGCTGTCATTGTTACGATTGACTTGAAAGAAATATAGAGCATATCATGCTAAAAGAATTTATTTTGCAGTTTTCTCTGCATGCGCTACATAAAATAACTCATGTACCTCCTCCTGCATCATTTGGCAGCTGTACTTTATGTTATGATATATTGCTCATTGTTTTATTTTTTCAAGATAATTCCCCACACATTTTGTGATTTGTTTGTCTTCTTTTTTGTAAGACCTTTGCGCAGACATATCCTAAGGTATTGTTCCCATTTAGAAAAAATATTAAATACAGTGTTATTATAATAGTTTAGCATTCAACCCGTTAAGCTACGTTTTTAGTAAATCAAAAACCACGAGAATATTGATAGAAGGCCATTTTAGTACCATAAAAAAGATACGTATTGTCACAAGAAATGAATATTAAACATCTTTACCTTCATACATGTAGTTAAACTTGATATTTTATGACAAAAGCTGTAATAGACGTCCTTCTCTTATTAGGAATTCATCAATAACGAGGACCTACATGTAGTAATTGTGGAGGTTGTTTACCTGTTATCCAAATTGCTACAGCAAGTGTTTTGAATATTTTCCCTGACATGGTCGCCATAGCACTTTCTATATATAAGCTCAGACAGTGCAATGCATGTCTTTTATATATTGTTTTTATTTTCGTGCATGAACATCGACGGCATATACGGCTAGCCAACATGGGATGCTTACTCTTTCCGGACACCTAGTTCCACCTCTAGCTTGCTAGGGGTCCGTCGATGCTCAATTCGGTGCTCTATTGTGAGTATTGTTGAGATTATCGTAAGGATCTTCTTTAATTTATCTGTTTGATAGATCAAACTCCGCATTGTATGTTTGATGTTCCCGTTGGTTTTACAGTAACTGTGTCTGGTATTATTGCTTAAAGGAAAGGGGTATATCCAACTACACACCGCTGTAGCACTCACAGCAAGGGCCCAAGCAACACTTACATGTAACATGTGTGCGATGCCGTACACATTGATTTATGTAGTGCAACATACAATAAATATCGAATCTACAAAAACTTCTATGGAGATTTCAGTAATACAATCAACTTTTACATTCTGCAAAGAAGCAAAAGTGAATCTCAAATGGATATGGGATCAGGTGCCCGGGGAGAGTAAACATCTCCCGTTTGTTATCAACATCCGTCACTTAGGCCGTGCAGAAAAAGACTTACCCGGTAAATTGTTAATGTTTGTGTTTTGAATCGTTCATTGTTTTGTTCTAACCTAAAATATCATTCAACATTGAGGACAACCCTTCAATATTTTTCCATTGTATCGTCCAAAAATAATTCTCGGTGAGAAAGGTTGAATCATTCAGAAACACCGAATTTGATATATTGTAACAGTCAGGTTTTACCCTAACAGGTGCTTGTTGGAGTGGGGGGTGGTTTTCAGATTTATGTGATTTGTCATGTTTATGAACTAGTACTCATGCATGTATAGGGCAGAGGTAATCCATTGCTGTTATGACCATGTATTTATCACATAGGTAACTTATTGTTAGGCTTGTTTCCCCTCATACATGTTATTTTGATGAGTGTCATTTTTGACCTATTTTTTGCATAGAAAAAATTACTTTTCTTTAAAAATACTTTATCTCATGAAACGAAAGAGTATTGTCTACCTGTATACAGATATTCTCCCCTAATTCATGCTGTCCATTATTGTTTGTATCAGAAATAAGCCTCATTTCAATCGTTTCATACGACAGCTTTTCGTCGATCAACTTTCGTTTTCACGTGTGTTGACATGTATAACTAGCAACAGAGAAGATTCAACTGAAGTACATTTCTTACCCAGTCATTTCTGGTTTAATTCAATGTATGATTATCTTATTTAGCTCGGAATCATCCTGACATTTGTTGTAGAGTGATTTTATTATGTAAATTTCCATTTTTCTATATCGCACTGAGCTACCAGTTTTCGAGTGACGCCATTTTGTTTCTATGTAATCAGTAAGTATGTATGGCGCATTGATTTGAATTTCTTGCTAATAACCTTTAATAGAGAGGGAAATTTGGACACAATTGTTCTAGATGATGACAGTTTTGAGTACTTTCAATCATTTTTTATTGCTAACATTGTTTATTTTGTGAGAAACTACAATTGGGTTGTAGGTATGTGATACGCCCGATGCTTACGCCGCATCTAGAGACGTGGAGAACTAGTTCCAATTTTTGCACATGTATTTTCATGAGTTTTTGCTACCTAATCGTTACTAATTTCATCTTTTATGCATTAGAATGTCAAATTAATTGTTTTTATGAAGTTCAATGTACGTTTTGAAGTGAATTTCCCCCTGCCAGGAATATTCCTGGCACTGCCAGGATTTTTCCTGGCAGCGATTGGTCCAAAATCTATAAAAGGGAGAGAGCAATCGCGATCGACACATTCTTGCTCTTGCGCTCGTAGAGTCAACATCTTTTGAAAACACTAACTTAGGTACCAAAATGGATTTGAAAACTGATGATAATAATTTTTATAAGTTACAATGAAGAGCAAATAAGAATTAAGTAAATTTAAATAGATATGGAGATGTAATAATGTAAATAGCTAGAGTCCGTACATGTATAGTAATTTGTTTTAATGAGAGAGCACAATAATTGAAATTGAGATTAAGTGATATCCCGACTAGTACTTTTATTGAGTTTCATATTTTGACAAGAGGCCCAAGGCCATCCCAGAGCTCAGTTACTATTTTAAGAATATAAGATTTTTTACCAACAGAATTCGTTTTTCAACAAGAGGCCCAGTTGGGTACCAGGGCTCATTTAGTAGTTTCCATCATATTTATACATAGTAAAGAATGCCATAGCCATCTAATCATTGTTCTGTACAACTAGAGAGGGAAACAAGCCATTCTTATTTGATGTTATGATTTCATTGATATGATGTTGCTGAATAAACTGTTGGAACTTCTACAGGCGTTATTCCTACAATTAGAGACGTGGCCCGTCTCGGCCAGACTGCCACAATATTCACCGGTGTCGACTTTTTCTGCATGGCTAAAAGAAGCGTAGTGTTATCAAGCAGGTGATATTAACTCTACCAGGCACTTCCTATCATCTTCATTTGAGATACCCTTTAGCCTGCTAATTTACATATTGTGAGATCCCCTCCTTTGTTTTGTGTTTGCTGTTTTGTTTTGCTTTGAATACTTCCTGATTTTGAATGTCCATTTATCGTGATTTTTGATTTCTAATTTGGCTTCTTTGTTACATTTTTACTCACTCATTCCTAGAATGTGCAAATTACAAGATATTGGGGGGGGGGGGGGGAGTTGTTGTTAATGTTAGCTTAACATTTATTTTATGTTTTTAAAATAAGATAGGAAAAAGCTTTTGTACATTAGATATGAAAGAAAGGAAGGGATCTCCAACAACACTAGGTTGCAGCACCCACAGCAAAATCCCAAAACACCCATGCAAAAAACACAGAACAGATACCCACAGAAAGAGACGCAAAAGGGACAAGGAACACCAACTCACAACATAGAAACATGAAACACAAAAGACTACACATAAACCAACGAGACCAATGGGCAACCGGTGCCGACTTAGGACGGCCATCTGCCACGTAAATAGCAGACGGTGTGGTTATCCTGGATTACGTGCGCACAACCCTCCCACTATTCCGATTTCCCAGAGGTCTCGAAGAACGCACAATTATGGTGTAAAACAACCTCCTCACTGTTAGGCGACCACACACAAACAAGACCGTAAAACACAGGGGTCCAAGCAACACAGATGAATATGTAAATGGATATAAAAAGAGGACGTGCGTAATACAGTCCGTGCTCTGCCGGCTGTAGCGAGCTCATATATGTTATCACCCGAGGAGTCCGACTGACATTCAGAGAGGACAGGTGGTCGGGGCCCTGTCTTCTCTAAAGAGGTTTGGACAGGGCCCGTCATGGAGTCCCGTCGTCACAGTCAGTCAGAGTGCAAGTCTTAAGAATGCGCTCGTACAAGACTGTATATTGGTCAAGTACCAAGCTTAGTGTCCGTCTGGTGACATTAGGATCATATCCACGGTATAAAAGGCGTTTGATGACTCTGACGCATTTTCGATACATATGCTGTCTACCTTTGATCCTTCTTATTTTGTTAATTATGTCACCATAAAATGCAGGTTGTGAAATACCCAAAGTAATATACTCCGTTGCTTGTATGGGTCCGAATTTCATAAGAAGTTGATCATAATTTTTGTAAAATGTTACTTTCCTGTCCGGTTAAAGAGACTATATAATACACGTCTTATGCAATCTACCCTAAATTGCATTCATTGTTTTTTATTAACACTGTATAAACACTGTTTATTGTTGTCCACTCTGAATGTCGGTCGGACGGACTCCTCGGGTGATTACATGATAGAGTTCGATCCAGTCAGCAGAACACAGACTGCTCTTTGTATGCCCTTCGTTTTTTATATTTAAATATTCATCAGTGTGCTTATCCATCTTGTGTGGTCATCTAACAGTGAGGTGGTTATTATGCACATATGGTGCACTTAATCATTACTATAGAACATATATATTATATATATATGATACACAACAATTGTAACTTCGAGATCACTGGGTAACCAGATAAACTGGGACGGTTATGGGCACACAATTTGTATAACCGCCATTTGCTGCTATTGTGACAGATGGCAGGCCTACATCGCCACCGATTGTCCATTAGTCTTGTTGGTTTATGTGTTGTCTATTGTGCTTGGTGTTTCGACTTCGTATTTGGTTTTCCTTTCTCCTCTCCTTCTCAACTTTTGTTGAAAAACAACAGACGTGTAAACAATTCACTGAGGAGGACATGTTTTGGTAAATAGTATAGGAAATTAGATGTAGACCAACCCGTGGTTCCAGCGAGACTCGAACCAGCATCCTTTCGGTCACCAGTCCGTTGCCCTAAACACAAGGCCTCAGCCAGACCCCTCCTGCTGTGTATGCCCACTCTGTGTCCTCGCACTGGAGTGTTTCGGTGTATTGCTGTGGATGTCGCAATCGAGTCTTGTTGGAGATCCCATTCTTTCTGGATTAGAATGGTACAATATTTCGTTTACCTGTTATAACATATATCTACTTACACCTTTGTTGAATTTTCTTGGCGAAAACTGAACATGAATGATATATCTTTCATTGCTTTAATGGTTATTAAGAAAGCATTATCATCCATTATGGCATTTTGACTTGTAGAAAATAACTGCAATCGAATAAAAGCAGTCTTCATATGCGAATCCGTGATCAATGAGAAGACAAAATATTATTCTCATGTGTGCTATTTCTTTAATTCGATGTCAATTAGTGTTTCTAAAAAAAAGTCCATTATGGATAGCAGTGATCTCGGGATGTGCTTAGCGTGCGGTTGGACTGTTCTGTTTTTGATTATTTTGTGGGTTGTTGTCTCCTGTTGTTTGTTGCCGATTTTTTTTTTTGTCTGATGGTCGCTGTATCCTGTGAGTGTGTTCCAATGTAACCAGTTCAGGATAAAGTATTGCTGGATATCCCTTCCATATTCTTCATCTACTAAAAAAATTAAAGAGCATTTGCTCAAGACTGTGTATTTGGGGAACAAGACGACGCTGATAGGGTTTCAGTTTTTACTCTTAATTATATTTCTCCTAACCTAAAATTCAAACTTTATTTTACAACGCTTAACAAACAAGTTAGTATACACAACTTATATTAATGTCTCACGTTGGCTCAGATGTTGACGTTAGGGGGTCCAAGGAGCAGGAGGAAATCGGAGTACCAGGAGAAAAACCCCCTGCAGAGGCCTGGGTGGGGGAACATCTACCCTCCCACATAAGATCCTTTGCCGAATCTAAGATTCGATCCCGGGACTGTAGCGGTGAGAAGCGAGCGCGCTATCACTGCGCTAACCCCGCCATTAGATACCTACATATTCAGCTTTTATACAGTAATTTCAATCAAGCAAATGAAAAAGAATGACAAAACTGACAAAATTGGCTTACATTTTAAAGCTTTTTGAACACCAGCAAATTATGAGCATCCCAGGGTAAGTGTTGATCTCGATCAGGATTTTTTTTTTAATTTCCTTTCAATGGAATGACTGTTCAAACATAAAAAAGATATTTTGAATATTTTCTTTACAAACATTTGTGGCCTGTCTGACAGAAGGAATCTATAAATTAGATGCGTAGAAGCAATGTCAGAATCTTCCGCACCATGCAAATAATTTTTATGATAAGAGACGTAAAGATGAGTGCTTGAAAATGCCATTGTGATACCCTGGTAAAGTTAATTTATAATTTAATTCCTTAGTGAGGCAAGCCATTTGTACGAATTACGATATGAATATGTGCCTACTAACCTTTTGATCTCAAGGCGGATTATTAACACAATATTATTAATTGTTCATCTATTTGTTTGTTCGTTGCTGCGAGTTGATTCCTGAAAGAATAGCAGGTATGTACATGTACACATCAAAACAAATGAATCTGTGCTTAATACTCTAAAAGGTTCCAAACTCTAACTTAAGGTCTAGATAACTTTGTACATCAGAGATATCATATAGTGTTAAACGTCTTCAAATTCAAGAGCAGATAAATTTCCAGCATGGACCAGACATGCACGTTTCTGGTATTTAACCCTCGTCAGTTGTACTCAATCTAAACAATTTAATATTACCAAAGAGTGTGAAAATTATTATGTACAAAAATTAAACGAAAGACGTAGCAGGCTGTTTAATATATGTGAGTGTTACATAAGCCAAATTCAAGTATACATCAAGATATTACTGAAATGGACACAATTATGAAATAGCACTTTGGATGTCTACAAAACACCGAATACCAGAAGTTACATTGAAATATTAAATTGCTCAAAATGCAGTTTTAAGAGGATTGGAAATCTTTTATACACAAAATGTATCATTTCAGAGTACGTGTCTTCATTGTATGAATAAAATATGGAAAAGGCTAAGATCGGTATTATTATCACAAGAAAATACATGAAATTGCAACATTCTACGTATCATTCTAACAAAGTGAGGTAATATTCCTTTTTCTGAAGTAATTTCTTTGATAATTTTTAAGCACCTCAAAGTGACAATCATTACAAAAAGATGAAAATCTAAGAGAACGGAAGGAGGGGTCATAATTGATCATTCTCATACCTAGTCCTTTAGCTATCAACAAGGATGAATGAGCTGAATATCGCAGGAGGAGATTTGCAGTTATCAAAGACAGAGTAATTCTTGCTTTGAAGACACTGAACGCCCCCCTGTCCTGTTCACAAATTCAAGAGCACCCTGTTTTCCCGGTTTTCTCTCAAATATGATAATGTCATCTTCCAAAAAGATATCAATTTTATAGTACTCCTTTGGTCGTAACAGAAAATACCATTGGTTTGGCTGTGCGTCAACTAAGTTAGAAATAGGACGGAAAATAAAAAGTCTACGGGGATTTTCTATGGTAAAATCGCTTAAAATGTGTGACGTCGGAAGCTTGACGTCACTGTTTACTATTGTTGACACGGAGAACAATATGGCGACGGCTTGAAATTAACATGGGAATTTCCCGTATACATTTTATTTTTTCATATTGTGGTTTGAAGGCAGCTGATAGGGTAAGTTGAAGTTAATTTCCAGTTACGATTAAAGGAGGTCAATTCTCGAAAACAAAAATTTAAAGCAAAATTCTTCAGACGACAGAATAAATCGCCCAAACAGGGTGCTCTGAATTTAGTGAACAGGACAGTAGTCCAGGTTTTCTCTTGATGTGTCAATAATATCTCAAATCGATCAAAGTTTGATGAAACAAAACACTCGGACATTATACGTACGTTATGTGTCCTTTGGTTTGTATATGTCAAAACCATAACCATCAAACTTTATGAATATAAAAGAAAGGAGGGGATCTCCAACAACACCTAGCTGCAGCACCAACAGCAACCTCATAAAACACCCACTGCAAAACACAAAAAGACACACTGTATATCTACGTCGTTGAGCGCAACCAAATTTATTCATTAAGATGTTAATGTCCTAATCGATAATATTTTTGTGGTCTTTGGAGGTAAGGTCTTCCAACGGGTTGTTGGCATTCCAATGGGAACCAATTGTGTCCCGCTCCTTACTGACGACATATTTTATACTTATGCGAAGCTGAATTTATTGAATCCTTGATCTCTGAGGACAAAAGACAGTTAGCTCTTAACTTCAACTTCACGTACAGATTCATTGATGATCTACTGTCCATCAATTATCCAAAATTTGTAAATTACCTTGGCGCAATCTATCCCGTTGAACAAGTTGAACTTGAAATTAAATAAACGACAGAAACAGTTAATTCAGCGTTCTATTTGGATATCATGTTGTCTTTGACGTCCATGGTAATATGAACACCTCACTCTATGATAAACGTGACCACTTCAATTTTAATATCACCAATTTTCCTTTTCTGAGTAGCAACATCCTGTCGTCACCAGCAAATGTCGTTTTCATTTCTCAATTAATATGTTATGCTCGGATTTTGTTTTAGAGGTAGACGGCTTTCAGTTAAGCTTCTCAGTCAACGATATATTTGTGACCAACTAACATCGTCACTAAGGAAGTTCTATGGTCGATATGGGGAAATGGTAGCACACTATGACGTCCCCTTGTCCAGAGTCATAAATGATATTCTGACGTAGACCTTCTTGTGCCATGACATACCAATTTATACATTTGTCTTCCTGCTCACTCATCTTGCGCTGTTGATCTCACTCCTTCGCAGGGAGTTCACTTCTCTTCATATAATAGATTTTTTTTATGTTCCTTTGTCTTAGTCTGGTTTTATCCTGGTTTTGTATGACATTGGATAGAAGATTTTTCGATTAACGATTTTGTACTTCTTGACAGGGCTTTGTTTTTTTTTTATATTTATCATTAGCACAAACAGTTGACACATTAGTGTTCTCATAAATAAGTGCTTACATTTGACCGAATTCGAAAAAAAAATCCTTTTTCATGAGGCCATCGGTTGTTTAAATCGTGATAATGTGATGCCAGCATTAAAATATTTAAAAGTTATATGAACGCAATCTTAAAACCCGCTAAAATGTATTGAAGAGATATTCTGCAAAACTATCTTGCATTGCCTTCAGCGAAACACATCCGCATGATCCGAAAAACAATGAAAATCATACAAGCCAAATTCAACAATTAACAGTGGATAAAAAGACATACAGGAGGGTTGTGTCACGTAATCCTGATTACTACACCATGACCTTCCGAAGTCGGCACAGATTCCCTGTTGGTCTTATTGGTTTATATGGTGTTAGTTGTTTTGGTGTATTAATTGGTATATTTGGTGTTCCTTTGTATGTCTACTCTGTGTCTTCGCTTTGGGCTGTGTTGGGGTGTTTGTCGTCTTTCTCTTATACAATAATAGCCACACCGAACTGTCCAAGAAACAAGCAAAGAAGACACTTGAACGAAACCTTGAAAAAGTAATGACAAAACGTAAGTTGAAAAACACAATCAGAAATGAAAAATCAAAAGGAATAGAAGAATTATTGTCTATTTCTTACATGTATCATACAAATAAACTTATAAATATCCTCCATAAATGTCATATGTTGAGACTGAGTATTTTTAAACAATGTATATTCGATTCGATAGGAAAAAATTTAAGACATGTAAGTACAGTATTCGCAATGAAGGAACATCTTTATTTGCCAAGGTCAGAACTGACCAGCATGTCCATTTGCTATGATCATAAAAGTACAATTTATTAACGACGCGTTTGTAACTCACCGATTTTTTTTATAAAACGCTACAGTTTTAATTTGAACTACGCTATTTTCCACATATGAAAATACTCCGTGTCCCTATATGTCTTCTCAATGGGAGATAAAGCCATAGGAATAAGAACTAATTGAAATAACAAAATTGCGAGTTGGTACCAAAATTCAATTAAATTTTCAAACGGAATAACTTCAAGCAACTGAAAGGTAATGGGGAAACCAAACACTAGGGACCAAATATGATTTAGATGTTCCGCGGATGTAATTGTAATGATATCAATACTTTAACAATTCTAAAAATTAACAATTCTTCTGAGGGCATTGTCAGGTTTTGTTATTCTTGCACATTTCAAACGAGGATGCACTCTTGATCATTTTGGTCTTGATTTGAATTTAATTTGATACATTGGTTAATCGTATACCGGAGGAGCTCAACTTCCTGTTCCGTGATTTTTCCCGAGCCCCGGAGAAAAACGTAAACAAATGGTTCGTTGGTCGTTCGTATCAAAAATAATATACATGCATATATGATCAGACATGTTTTGATGTGTGACATATATCCTTTACCCGACTTGGCATGTAAACATGTATGCTAAACTTGTATATTTTGATGTATTTAGCTTCATTCCATTCTATTCAAAATTTGAAGCTCCTTTTTATCTCAAAGGAATAATGTCCACACTTTAAAGTGATATTTCATTTTGGATCGATATAATTTGTTCAAAATCTATATGTTCAATATGTAAGATGAGGAGAAAAACGTTATAAATCGTAACCTTCTTAAACAACAGAAAAACAACTTTTAGTGATTCAGATACGTGTTTCGGATGGTAAATTCTGATCAGCGCTACTTCATGCCCAAGTGATTTTTCAAAACGTCAATTTTATTGTAGAAGCTCCCTCTTGTTTCAATATTGTGTATCTATTTTGTAAAGAGCGCGCGGCTTAAAATGTCTTGTATCCATTTAGAAGTATGATTAAATCAGATGGTGCAAGGATAAATATGTGTATACACAAGTAGATTATTTTTCGGTCGGCTTGTACCAAATTTCCTCTGTTAAACTCTTATTTTTAATCATACATTTGATCCACGGTATAAAATTGACTAAAAGGAATCCAATTGACAAAGAAAGTCTTTTGACTTTTTTCTCATCAGTGGGTACACGGACTTTTAGGAGTCCTTAGAGGAACAATCACTCAAGATTTATCAAACTTGATATTTTTACCCAACTATTCGATACAATGGTTACAAATAGATATGACTGGATGACCAACCCACTAAACTTACAGGAAGCAAGTAATCGAAGTTCTGCACTAAAATTGTTTTATTCGACGCGATTCGATCTGTCAAAGAAGTGTATGGACTGACAATGGATCTGGTTCGCTTTGACTTTCCCATGCAGCTTCAGCAAGAAAATAATAAAATGTGATAGGAGGCAAGTAGTCATGATCTCCAAAGAGTGCATTTTCGACCAACATGAACAAGTTGCTTAAAGATTGTCTGGAAGGATTCGATTGACTGACGCAATCCTTTCCGAACCTCCACTGGAAGTAAGGACAATATCCGAAACAAATGGACACACATAGATCAGTTTTCGATCGAATCATCCAATGAAGGCTTTAAAAATCTGATATGAAATATAACACAAATACTTGGATTAACGAATATAAACTACCCTGACTGACATCAGAGAAACACACGCGAAGGATTGTTAAAACAACGATCACTAGACAAACAACAAGGGAAAATGAGACACAACAAACACCTACAACAACCGTCCCAACATACAATTATAAAACTAAGTAGGACCGACACGTATACAGCGTCGACTTAGGACTCCCATTAGATAACAGTGTATACGAAATATGGGTGTCTTCTTTGTGTTTTTACAGTTGATTTTGGGGGAGTTTGCTCTTGGTGTTGCAACTAGGCGTTGTTGGAAATCCCCTTCTTTCTTTTACCAAAAGGGCAACATACACGCACGATTTTTTATCAAACATTGGGCATAAGACTAAACAAGAAAGAATAACACCCAAACATGACCAACGAGCAAGCAGAGCGGACTTGCATAAAAATTACCGAAACATCAATCATGAATTATACCCTGTAACTTGAGGGAGGTCAATGTAAACCAAGAGCCAACGTGGAAGCAAAAAGTAGTATATGGTCGAAAACAATCATAGTATTGTAAGGTTTATAATTCAATCTCGCATTAAAGAAATCATTAAATTTTCTTTTATTGAAATTCGGATCTTTATATGTTAATGAGTATATTTCTTTTGAAATTCCATTGCCTGCCTTTTATGGTGACATAATAAACAAAATAAGAAGGATTAAAGGTGGAATAAATTTTCATCGAAAATGCGTCAGAATAATCGATCGTCTTATACACCGTGGATATATACCTTGTGTCACAAAAAGGATACTTTTTGTGGTACTTAATCTACAGTTTCGTGTCATCACATTCTTAAGAATTGCACTCCGAATGTCTATGAAAACGGGACTCCATGACGGACTATATACAAACCTGGTTAGAGAGGACAGTACCCCGACCATCTGTCCTCCCTTTATATCGGTCCGATTCCTCGAGTGATTACATCCCTGAAAACACTCCGGACAACAGAGCACGGACTTTTTTTACGCCTCTATTGTTATACCCATTTACATATTCACCTATGTATTACTTTGGCACCTGCGTTTTGCTGTCTTGTTTGTGGGGTCATCTTACAACGAGGAGGTTTTTTAACAACAATTGTGCATTCATCGAGACCACTGTGTAACCGGACGAGTTACATTTAAGCGTCTCTTTTTGTGATTGTCCTCTCTGTTTTCACACAGGGGTGCTTCCATGTTTTGCTATTGGCACTTCCACATCAACTCCTTTGTTTTATTTGACAAAGCATGTCAAAAACTATTCTACCGATCCCAAGAAGTACTTCCGTAAGGTTTTTTGAAGACCAGTATCAGATTATACAAACATTCAAATGAATCTGCATGTAGATCATTAAATATTCCTAGAAATCTTTTTACATCAAAGAAGGTATTCTACCTTTTGGGAGAAAATAACTCTACAGTACACATTTTTATATAGAACATGTATTTCTTTCCCAAATATCACTTTAATAATGTATCTTACATAAGAAAATGAGTATCAATTTGAAAACAAGGAGAATGAGTTATAGAATTGGCAAGATTTCTGGACCCGCATTCTGGTTATCAATATCAAACACTATTGTTTATATTTGAATACTTTTTAATAATACGGAAGTGTTCTAACGCTATACCTACATGAAGAAAATTCAAAACCAATTTTTCTGCACCAGACACGTGTTTCGAATATTAGATTTAGTAACAATACTCAAAGACGTTTTGAGTAAATGAAATAATATTTTTCATGTTTCCATACCAAGCCTTTTGGAATTTCTAAAATAAATGAATTTAGAATAACTAGATCAATTCCAAACAAAAGCAAATTAGAACATATCATTAAATTCAGATCAAAGTAATTTAGATATTGGCGGGATGCAGGGAAAAAGACATCATCATAAAAAAGAACATTTAAAGAGGTAGGAAGATTAATAAAGTCTTTGATGAAGACAAATGTTCAACAGCGATGGTAGATTTTTATATAGACGACACTGACTTGAAAAATACATGATATCATGTATAAAAATATATCAGACCTTATCAGAATGAGGATTCTTAGCTGTAAGAAGAACGAAGTGCTCGACTCTGCGGCCAGAGAACAGCCTTCTGGATAGACATTCCTAAATGTGGTGCACCAGACAGGTATGTTTTTGACAATTAATCCTCATTAGTGGCATGTTAAGCAAAATGATTCAGAAAAATTGGAAAAAATATTTCAGTGAAACGTTTAATTTCAAATTTTCGTATGTCTGTCTTTCAAAGAATTGAAGTTCCAACTCTAACGTATGAATTTCATGCATCTGTAGTCGCAAATGCTGTTTAACAGTAACGTATCAGCAAACAGATATTTGTAAATGATTTTAAAAATATATAATCATAAAATGTATCGCTGAATATCATTCAAATATGAATAATGTTAATCCCCACTCTAGATCATAGATTTAAAAAGGTATATTTCATGAGTTCAGTAAAGACACATTAAGGACAGCCAGTCCTAACTGTATAATCTGGAAATAAGATCAAAAACGGATTAGGTGCGTGGATTACAAGAACGAGTTTTATTACTTTGGCTTTAGATTTTCTGAAGACATAAATCGAATTACGGAATGATTATAGCATACTACATTTTATGTCCCGGTGGAAAGGAATGACGCAAAAAAGTGTAAATCTCTCAACAGTCCACAAAAACTCGAAGGAGTGTCTTTTAGGCCATTTGCTGAACGGAAAGAAAACGCAGAATTTAAGAACTATAGAGATAAGAATTAAGTCATCTGAGTCAGTCAATGCAATTTAAAAAAAAAAACTGCTAGCTGAATGGTTCATCAATGATATTATTTATTTCTCTTTTAGCTCACAGCGTATTTAAACATGGGAAACACATCTAATAATGATGACTCAAAATCATAATTATACTAACTGGAGAAAGATATACTCGAACAATAGATAAATATATCTTGGTGTATTTAGTTCAAGTAAGATCGGCGAATAAAAGTCAACCACGAAAGCCGACATCAGATTCCAAATATCACAAACAAAAGGCTTACACATTCTTTAAAAAAATCAAAACAGAACTTTCTCGCTAGAAAAGAAAACTAGGACAGACAGACAGACAGAGAGAATAACACACCTTCAAAAAAAAAAACAAAAAAAAACACGGGGACAACTTTATCTAATGTTCAATCTCCAGAATCCAGTGCAACTACAGAATGATATGTAGGTGGCGTTGTTCAAAGCGGCGCCATGCTAATTAGTACATTTTAAACATATTCAAATATCACATGAATCATGCTACATATTCCTGTATGAAAAATGTAATAGTATCTTGGTTAGTAGGACTACAAAGCGTAAAGGTTATTTAATTTCTCTTGCTGTTTCATTTAAAAAAAACCCAGGGAGGGTATTCCGCTCATGATACCACCTTGAATAAATTCATTGAAATTGTAAGTACACTATAATTCAAAAATGAAATTTCATGGATACCAAAGCATGCCAAACATAATAACTACTTGTGGAATCTGCTATACTGCGAACATTGACACAACTTCCAGAAGATCAGGCACTATTGGGCCTATTGCAATTTTGACAAATTTCAGGGAAAGGAAGCCAATTTGCCCCGAAACCCATTCAAGCTTCTTCATTTCCTCCAATTCTTTATCATAAAAAGGTTCATTAGGAACAATAAGAGGAGTACGGAATTCAAATCTAGGGAAATCTGCCATAATGTTTCAATTCCAAGTTTTGAAGAGATGATCACACAAAAAAGAAGGTTGTTATCATCAGAAATATTCATTTGAGGCTAATGATAATTCAATCAGTGATGTTAGATGCATAGGATACGTAGACAACAATATAAAACAAAAATATCGAAACAGATAAATACTGCAGATAAGTGATAAACCATTCACGTGACCCAGTTCTTTCAGCAATTTATCTTACAACTAAGCATTCTTCTTGTTCTGTGTTTGGGAATTGTTCCGTGTCGGGTCAATTTATTCTAAATTGACATAATGATAAGGCAGAGAAACAAACACATGTATAAATGACAGAGTGAATTGTTTTCAATAATATGGCAATTTCTGTGTCCTTTTGAATACTCTTTAAGAAAGAAGGGGTCATCAACAAGACCCGGTTGTAGCACCGACAGCAAAACATCAAAACACCCAAGTAAAAACACAGAGAAGACATTTACATCAAGAGACACAAACGGGACAAGGAACAGTAAAAACAACATGGACAATCGGTGCCGACTTACTGTCCGCTCAGCTCACAGCAGAAATCAGGAAATTGAAGTTTTGGCTATTTTTTCGAACTACTATCCGATTAAAATTCATATAGAGAGATAGATCTCGAACTCTCATTACTATTTCTGTAACTGTGAGTGAAGTATTTGTCGTATGGACATATAACTTTCACGGTTATTTACGAGAGTATGAGATCTTTCCCGCTATATGAATTTCAGTTGGAACATTTGCGGACAAAATGGATAAAACTTCAGTTTTCCGAAGTTTTTCTGAAGTGAACTGCTCGGACAGTAGGACGGATATCTGCTACGAAGAAAGCATAATTGTGTAAAATAGTCTCCTCACTGTAGGGTGACCACACAAACAAGACAGCAAAACGCAGGGATCAAGCAACACACATCTAAATATATATGGATAAAAAAACAAAGAGCGTACGAAATACAGTCCGTGCTCTGCTCATGCATGTTATCGTCCGTCTTCTCTAAAGAGGTTTAGACATGGGCCCGTTCCGGAGTCCCGTCTTCCTAGTCAGTCAGATTTCAAGTCTGAAGAATGCGCTGATACAAGGCTGTTTATTGGTTAAGTACCATGCCGAGTGCCCGTCTTGTAAAATTAGGATCATATCCACGGTAAAAAGGGCGATTGATGATTCTGACGCAATTTCGATGGAAATTGTGTCTGCCTTTATTCCTTCTTATTTTGTTTATTATGTCAGCATAAAAAGCAGGTTGTGACATGTATAGGTCCGAATTTTAAAAGAAGCTGGCAGTATTTTTGTAATTCTTATGTAGCTTATGAAAGCGAACACTTTGGCCTAAAAGTTTGGGTTCTTTTTTTTGGGGGGGGGGGTAATTTGTAAATTTCTTCTATAAAAATCCAAAACATTTGTACATGCTCTAACGTATCGGATGAGCAGTAACATGTTAATGTCGTTTGACGTTAGTCTAGGAATATCATCACCAAGCCAGGAGAAATTTACTGTTGAATGTTGATTCCAAAATTATCTCTTTTTTTATTTAAGAAATGATTGTCTTTTTTGTCGCGAAGATATTCTCGGAAAATTTGCACGTGTTCAACCAGATTTATACACATATGAACATCAAAAGTAAGACAGTAATTACTTAAATTATTAAAAGCAATTTGGCTGGCAGCATCACTGATGAGAATTTGATATTCGAAATTGCAATATGATTATTGTATTACCTATTGGGCGTTTGATGTGGGGGATCTACTAGTAATGTAAATATACACACTTTGTCCCGGTTGTCAGTCGGTAAATGTGACTAGCTTATTCGACAGATTACAAAGAAGTCCTCGAAGTCATGGCATTCGTAAATATAATAGGTCTGAGATACTTATAGTTTGTCCTTCGTTGTCAGGATCTTCGTTAACTCATTTGTGTCACACTTATGCCCTTTGCCGTGTGGAGCTCGTAAAAAAGTTCCCCTCGAGGGGTTTGACAGTAAGTGTTTTGAATATACTTCCCTGACATTGTCGCCATAGCACTTTCTATATAGACATAAGGTCAGACAGTGCATGAATTTTATATAGTTTATTTCCATGCTTCATTAACATCGACGGCGGGTGCGGCTAGCCAACAGGGGATGCTTACTCCTCCCGGGCACCTGGTCCCACCTCTAGCTTGCTAGGGGTCCGTCGATGTTTAATTTTGTGCTCTATTGTGAGTGCTGTTGAGATTATCGTCAGGATCTTCGTTAACTCATTGGTTCCATTTTTAATGAGCCTCTAGGCCTGCATCATATTCGTACCAAATTAACGGAAGTTACACGAAATCTACGAATATACTAAGGACCTCACAGTTACCGATACACGTTCCCCAGAATAAAGACCACAAGCAGTATTCATGGACATTTTCACTTTTCGTTTATTTCAAGCAGTTAGATCAGATAAATCAGAAGGGAAAAGAAACCGCCCTGTATTAATGTAAGATTTGCAAACAAAGGTATTGATAGATTGAATCTTGGTCAAATTTTGAATCACAAAATTGTCACGGAAAAAATCCAACCATAATTCAAATGAAAAGAAACTCCTTGTATTTTCTTTAGCTACACGCCAACAGTTGCATCTAAAATTTACCATTACAAACGATTCCTGCAATATATTGATTTAAGGAGGTACTGAACATTGACGCCAAATTCAATTTCTCTCAAAATTTCTGAAATTATATATTTCTTGTCTTTCCATGATTATATAAACTAACATTTGATTCTATCCACAGGAAAATTTTCTACGAGACTTTGAAATATGCATTAATTGACGTTTTCGTGAATTTCTTGATGACGTCATAATATTGAAAGTGTCATTCAAGTTCTCATAAAGCCATGGGAAATTAATTTTGATTTAACATCCAGTATCTTTATAAATGTATTGCACTTACATATGGAAAAGATGAGATGAATTGTGTTTTAAATAAAGGCAGGATACTGGAATCAAATATGACACTGTCGCTCAAAAAATTGCAATTTCGAGCCAATTGACTGTAGTTGTTGATTAATTATTAGGAATTCTGTGGATGAATCTTTGTCAAAAACTAACAAAATTATCAACAATGTCCAGAGATGATTCCATGATTAAATGAGAAAAATTAAATTTTGGATTAAAATTTTACAAAGCTTTATACTTTCCTATTTTTCTTTCGAAAATCGTCCATTTTCTATGAAGTGACATCTGCTTTCCTCTAATGTTAATTTGTCAACAAATTCACTGTGATGAAGATTGAATTTTCTACTTTATACATGCAAAGTTTCAATGCGATACGTTTGGTATTGATGTTTTATTGCATTTTGAATGCGAAGGATTTTGACGCCATTTTCCCCGATAACGTCGAAATGACGTCGTTGTTTGCTCATGGATAAATCTCCCTAATTCCGCAATTTCGACAATCGCCATAATTTCTTCAAATGACACCGGAAATTATTCAGACTGCATCAGAATACTCAAATGTGAATATCAATCAGCGTATCAAATGTTTTAAGGGTGTAAAGACTGTACTTTTCCTAGGAAGTGAGAAAACAAAAAATGCCGCCGCCATCTTGGTGTTCAAACCCTCCTTAAGTAATCCCTCACTACATCCACTTCCTTGCGAATGTTCTTCATCGGATTTCAACTACTCTCCTTGTGGACACGTTATTGCTGGTGACCTTAGTTTAGTCAAGAACGACAAGTTGAAAGAATTGTTAAAAAGGGGTCCCAAATACAAAGAAAGTAACTCCTTTACATGGAACCAAAATTTCAAAATCATCATGGACTCTTGTGAGGAATATGCAAGACGTTGGGCAAAAAAAAAGAGTATGTACAGTTCGACACCTTTTCCGAATGGATAAAATCTATCAGAGGGTTACTTCTATTTAGAATTTACCCATTAAAATCAACTGTGAATATCAGATTCGAGTCTAACTTGAAAAACCCTGATGTTATCACAGAGCTTACCTACCTCCAAGAACATTATGCCATCACACCAGCAGACAACCCTCAAATAATTACACATTTACTTGTAAAAAGTACTATTTCGACAGTCTTGTTAAAGTGTTGGGTTTGAATTGGACACCTGGAAATCCCACTTACACCCCGTTGTGACTCTGAAATAATAAGAAATGATAGATAACAGCAAATCAGCTTTCTCTTCCTTTGGCCTCGACACAAATAATTTAGATTTAGATTTATCCTACTTATACTGCATACCTAAATGCATAAGAATCCGCACAAACAACGTTTCATCGCTGGTACCTCAAATGTTCTACAAATTTGTATCGATCTTACTCACCAAAGTTTTATATGAATTCAAATATGGACTTCAAAAATATTGTTCGACAGTATATTCCCGTAGCGGTATCAACCAGACGTGGTTTTAAAGAATTCGAAGGATTTTTTAGAACATCTGAATTCCACTCATTGTAGTAGAGTCAATTCTATCAAAGCCTTTGATTTTTTGACACTTTACAATACAATCCCACATTCTAAATTGAAAGAAAGACTCACAAAAATTATAAATAATACGTTCACAAGCAAGTACGACAATCACAAATACAAATTTATTGTTGTTAACTATGACAAAACCTACTTTGTAAAAGAAAAGTCCGATTCTGAAAATAAGTACACTGAAACAGATATTATTTAGATGTTAAACTAATCCTGATCGACAACATTTTTGTGGTGTTTGGAGGAAATTCAAAGGTCTTTCAGCAAATTGTCGGAATTCCAATGGGGACCAATTGTGCCCCACTCCTTTACTCGTACGAAGGTGAATTCATTCAATCTTTGGTCTCTTAAGGGAAAAGATACTTAGCTCCTGACTTCAACTTCACTTACAGATACATAGACGATGTGTTGTCCATCAATACGCCAAACTTCGCGGATTACCTCAGCAGAATCTATCATTCGGGGCTTAAATCAAAGAAACTACAGAGACAAATAATCCAGCATCCTATTTGGACATAATGTTGTCCTACGACACTGATGGTCACATGAACACCTCACTTCATCGCCTGCTTATGGCATGTTTATACATGTATCTCAGTTGATACGCTATGCCAGAGGAAGTACCAAATATACCAATTTTATTCTGAGAGCTAGGCAATATTCAAATAAGCTTCTCAGTCAGGGATACGTTTGTGACAGACTAACATCGTCATTGAGTAAGTTCTACGGTCGATATGGGGAACTCGTAATACACTATGATGTCCCACTTTCCAGAATGGTGGACGATATTCTGTCTTAGAACATTTGAACCATCCAACCACAGAAAATACTTGTATTTTCTGAAATGGATTGAAGCGACGGGTACTGCATGCAAGCAGGAGATGCGGTCTCTTCCTGGGTACCTGGTCTCACTCCCATATGAATTGGGAGCTCGCTTCTTTTCCTATGGTGGAAGTTTTTCTTTTTTGCATTGGTTCCTGTTTTATCCTGATTTTGTATGTCTTCGTTTTATGATTTTCTGTATTATCGATTATGTAATGTGAATTAGGATATGGTCATTATCCATATTTATCATTTACTTTATTTTATAGTTTCTATTGCATCGCTTTAGCATATTTGTATTTAAAATGAGAACGCAGACTGCACGAAAAGCATGCAACATGTTCAACTTGAATTCAAGGGCACCCTATGCCATATAGAGATTCGATGTTTTTTTTTAAATCAAATTTTGTTGTGGAGTTTACGTTGGTCAATATTTATATGCTTTACTTTGACCTCCATTGTCAAGGAGGGAGTCATGGCACAGTGGTTAACGTTCTTCCATCTAGTGCATGAGAACGTCGGTTCGAATTCCGCCTGTTTAATTTTGTTTTCAAATGGCTTTGTTTATATTAATAAAAAGAAATCAAATAGAATATAAATTTTCGTTTAATAATAATTTTATGACAATAGCGCTCAGAACAAGATACTTTGGTTTTTGTTTTCTTTTGTTTGTTTTATTCCGCGTAGAATGTATTACAATGTCACATAGACATGGAATCTTTCAAAACTCTAACCTAATTACAGCTTAGAATCTAGAAAAATTAAACTGGATATAATCAACTTAACGAGAGTGATTTGAAAGTTATGCAATAATTACTTGATGCATCTGACGTAATGTTAAAATAGATATATAATTATAACATTGTTTAAGCAACGTCTTTATCAAAATGGATTGATGGTGAACGTACTTAAGAACTTTATTTAAGGACCAAGCATGAATTGGAATTGGTGTTTTTATTGAAGGAAGAATGAAAATTGCTTCCATCAGCAAATCCATCTTTACTTTTTTTCAATTTTCAATTTTGCAATGACATGAGTTTTTGAGGTACGTAAAAATGGCTACACGTAGCTAATGTAATTGTACTTTTGAAATGAAATTCGCTGTAAGATATCATGAGTTAAAGAAGATCATGTAGTATTGGCTTAAAAGGGAATTTAGTTTATAAGGTTTACAAACAGAATTAACTAAGCCACAATGATAGAGGACAGCCTTAAAACATTGTATATACTGGTCCAATGGGTACTCTATTGACATTGGAATTCGCATTATAAGCATCATACAAAATTGAAATTCGTATATATATGTGCCGTTATCTGAAGGTAATATTTTCTTTCTCTCTTTTCTGCTATGTGTGTGTTCTATGTTTGTACTTCTTAACTGGAAAAGGCAATGTCTTCCTTATCGGAATAGAGGAAATACCGGTACAGTGTTTTGCATGCTCTTACATCCTCCCCTATAACATTTGTCAACGTTCAGGGTTCTACCATTTAGCATTAGGTACAGAATTTCTACCACGAGTGGAAGCGTAGCTGTATATTTTAAACGGTTTAAAATGATGTATCATGGACTATTGTACTCCTCAAATTTATGTCAGCATAAAGCCTAAACAAGGATAAATGAGGAAATCATCGCTTAAAATCTCCCCTAAAGAGCATTGCTGTTTAAGAATTGTTCCAGGAAATCGCCCAGGTTGTCACAACAGTCACGTTGAAATAGCATGTTCTCTCTCTCATATATGTATATTGCTTCCTTTTTTATTTTTTATATTTTTCTAGGGGACGCTTTATAACTTAGAAGTTGTTCTTTTTCAGGATTTTACCTATAGCGACATTATAATATGCTTTCAATACATGCAATATAGCTAAATATGAAAGCATTATGAATCGATCTTGTTTCGATTACCATGTTTATTAGCCCTTAATGTCCCAATATACTAAAACAGAATCATTTCATTTCCATGTCAATGTCCTGTATAGACATTTAAACCTTGCAGAGCAACATTTACATTACCATTAACATTTGACACAGTTTCTAGATCAACTGACAAATGAGCATTTAGGAGAAGAAGAAAGGAAAAGAAAGGGTCTTACTGAGAAAATAATTCCGCCGCAATTTTCTGAAATGTCTTGCTGTGTTGTGCTATTATTTAACAGCTGGAACACAAACACACGGAGGATACTTAGCATTTACTTTGTACTCTATGTTGTGACAAACATTTGCCATCTAGCTACTTATCCTCATTATTGTTTTGTAAAATCGGACATAACTTGGATATAACAGAGCCCTGCCTAGAGCGCTTCATAGGTCAGCAAACTCCAACCAGAACCAATATAGATACAAGGAGAAAATTCGAGCTTCAATGGCAGTGAAAAGTCAAACTAAACGACAGACTGGTACTTTTTATAGGAGTTAATTGAATTAGTTCATTAAACAAACTTTTCTTTCATTGAATCTTTTGCAACTAAATATCAATTAAAACTTTTGACTTCATTAGCTCGTTCTTCATGCATGTAAGGTTTCCATGATTCTTAATATACTATACTACTTAGATCGAAAAAAAGACGTCATTGCAAAGCCTGCATTTTGTATTTCTTTTTGTGTTGGTAGATTCTTTCGACAAAATATCGACCATTCAATGGAAATTAAAGAGAATGGTGACTGACTACTTTCATGAAAAGAAAATCAACCATGTGGAAAGAATTGCACTGTTTTCATACTCTGATGATACGCTAAAATTATATGGTGCATTTATAACGTTGAACAATGCGCAGTGAAAAGACTGATAGTATTCAGTCAGTTTCATTCAAACAGTCAAGATTATCATTAGATTTACGATGTATAAACCATGAATTTGATCCTATTCGTCATTAGATATATTTGTAGTTCAATTGCCATTTTTCATTAATTTGCTTTTTTTAATTAATTTATCAATCATACTAAAAAAGGGAATTAATTATGAAGAGAACATTAATTATGTTGCACATCGGGTCTGGATAGCACGATTAACGTCTTCAAATTCAAATAGCGTCATTTAAGAACAGAAAACTGGGAAGCATGGACCAGACATATTATAATTTTACATTCAAAACATGATTTTATGATCGTTATGGTGGTTATTAAGGGAAATCTTACACATAGTGCAGAGTCCGATTTTCATTTCTGTGGGTTCATTTTTTCCCATTTTGAAATGATAATAGTAACTTTTTTTATTTGATCTCTTTAACATTCTGTCTAGTAAATTACCCTTGTAATTACAAAATTGAATTATTAATGTAATTTCATCATCTCGATAAACAAGGATAATGTGGGAGTACCTCTTCTATAAAATGCGC
This sequence comes from Pinctada fucata, assembly GCA_028142955.1. Taxonomy (NCBI): domain Eukaryota; kingdom Metazoa; phylum Mollusca; class Bivalvia; order Pterioida; family Pteriidae; genus Pinctada; species Pinctada fucata. The sequence goes on along the minus strand of AP027102.1, from coordinate 24,645,821 downwards.
TAATTGAATGTCGAGATGTTTATCACTTTGTTTTTATTCTATTGAATTTATCGATTAAGGAATTAGATTTTACAAATACTTAAAATCACTAGATACAGTCCAATGTCATTCCTTCTTCGAAAATTGTTTTTTACGTGAGACAGTTTTTTTTTTACCTTTTGAAGATGCACTCTTGTTATTGCTGTTGTTGTTTTCTTATGGTTGCAAAAACGAAGATGTAGAAAAGAAGCGGAAGGAGTCTGATGTGATGGAGTAATATCAATCAGAAAAGAAAGAATTGCGGAAATCACATTAAATTGATCAATTTTAACAAAGATTCACAAATTTAAGAAAAAGAACATTTCCGCTTCCTGTCACTTTTCTCTCAGCAGTCTCTTAACTTACTGAAATGGAAGCGCTAGGTTTTTTGGAGTTTTTTTGCGTATTTCAGTCAATTTACAGTCATGTTTTTGAATTGATTGCCCGACAGACTCTCAACTGAAGTGCATTCAAATACAACAAGATAAAAGTGCAACATCTGAGGGCAACAAGACACAATTTCATTGTGTATGACTGATACACATGTCAAACTCCTGGGATTATAAATCCTTATGTATATTTATACACAGAGCGATAACGGTTTCTTTCAGGGCTTTAGAGCATAAAATATCTATTTCTTCTGTTTTATTACATAGAACTCTTGAATAGATAGTGTATGAAGAAAAACAAATGTCGCAATACTTATTACGAATTCAGTGTCAAGAGTGGGAGGTATTCTTTGATTGAATATAGTTACTGATTGTTGTACCGGAAGTGAACCGTGCTTTACAAGCAAAAAATATCGGGTTTGATGTCTTAATGTATTTTCGTAGTAAGGTTCTCTAATCACAATTCAGCCACACCGCCAGCAAGCACGACGTGCAAAATAAACTATTGAGGTCGATATGAGCAGTTTTGTATTATCCTATACTTCACCACATACGGCGGACGTGTTGCGTCGTTAGTATCTATTCTTATGTTGATTACCTTAATTAAGATTCCAACATCTCTTTTTTATTTTATTTCGATTTTCTGTTTAATGATGGAGTTTATTATCCGAAGAAAGCGAGAAAACCTGCTGCAAAAACACCAATCTTGCAATATAGAAGAACTGTGACAAAGAAGAGAATAAATGCCAGGTAAAATAAACTAAAAACGCAGTGGATTTCACACCATCTTTTTTGTGAGTATAAGTTTTTTCATTGTTCAATTGTTTTCTATTTTCCTTTTACAAATATTTTCCATCACTCTTTTACTTTGCATTCATACATAATATAGAACTTTTATTTGTTTAATTTATAAGCCTAGCTTCTCCTCTTTATATAGTTTCTTGATATAAGACAGCATTTCTCATTTGTACCTTGAATTTTTTAAAACAATTTTTTCTTTCAAAAATGTTTCATTAGTTTAATTACAAAACAAAGGAGGGGATAAATACTCTCTAGACGTACTCTTGCATCATGACATCTGCACCATAATACAAAGCGTCGCATTTTATTATCCGTTTATTTCGTTTGACACAAAATGCAAATTCGTTGACCAAATGAAAGGAGAATTGAGGATATTAATTTTTGATAATGGTGATTGAATTTTCTTTTTCCAGCATCTGAAATTACTTTTTGAACATAAATCGTGTTTTCTGCGTAAAATACCTCGATGAAGCTGACATTAACGACAAAATTTAGTCAATTTGCAAGGTCTTTCTTATACAGGTCTGTTAACTCGTATGCCTGAATAATTTTGTTCTGTTATATTTTTATGTGGAAAAATTATTCAATCTAAAGAACGAAATTAATGCGTCTGAACGAAATTCTCTAAGCAATGTAGAAATGTATCTCCACTTCGTTTTCCTTTTATATTTTCTTGTTACAGAAATCCTCAATCATTATGATAATCTATAAAGAAAATAGTATTAAGAGTTTGTATTCAAAATTCACAAGGTGAATAAGATTTTTGAAATGCAATTCAAAAATATGATCATTAATTAGTTCTAAGTAAATTTCGTATAAATAAATCGTATATTTCATAGAATAATTATATGGCCCTAGATTTTCCTGGAGACTCAGTATTTTTGCATCTCATCATACAGATTGTTCATTTACATACATTCCCTCGTCCTTTAGTACTTTACTCGTATCCTCCATAAAAGAAAAATAGAAAACAGTCTGGCTCATTTGACGAAAAGTGTAAGAATCGAGTATAATGTGACATGATAGACGATAGGAGGATTCAAGTATACTAATCAAGAGTCTAAAGATTAGAATGTTTTATTCAGAACTCCCTTTAAGAATCCGTCAAAATATGAATTTTTCCCTCCAGTTCGAGCTGGATCCCCTATCCCGCAAATGCTACTTTTTAAATCATATTGTGCTATTTTTTGTACATGAAAAAAAAAATGCTTAAGTAGCATTTTTTTCGTCTTTAAGATGTCACGCGATAAATCGTGCTTCAGATTTAGTATTATCGGTTTATAAGCTAGACTTTAGGACATAAGTAAACGGACACCAATAGTTTCAATATCAGCTATACACCGTCACTTTCCATCTGAGGGATGGAACATTTTATACGAATAATCTAATCTATTCTATCATAATTTCATATCGGCGAGACTGTATAGTTTTATAGAAAATAAAGTTTATTGAAATGATATTCCCTTCCATTTCTGACATGGAAAAAAGAAAAAAAAAAAGGCTTCTGAACTCAGACTGTTATCTTCAAAATAAGTTTTTCAATCTTCCAACCAAGAATGATCTTGAATGAGTTGACACGCAATGAAAACTTCTGAACTTCTCAAATTGTAGTCTTACGACAAATCTGGAATCTAAATGTTGTAACCAACGTCGCAGTATACGACAACGTAAATTTTGGCTTCGATCATTACTAATGAAAAATTATTTGTTAATATGCACTGAATTTTTTAAAAATTAGATTTCTATTCAAATTATTATTCCACCACTTGGTTGATGAAGCTGCTTGAAGAGGGTTAGTCTCCGGGTATATTATTTGATTACTTTCACACTCACAACCTTTAATTTACAAACAAAGTTACTTAGCATGGCGTTATTTGGGTAACTTCTATTTCAGCCTCCAGCATCACTATTGAAACATTGTTTTTAAGAGTTAAAATCTTTTTTATAGCATACATATTCTACTTCTAATAAGTACTGTTAGTCCTCGAAAATATCATTCGCCGAGTTTCAATTCTTTCCTTCATTGCAAGACTTGAAATTACATGATTCTTTTTTTTTTTTTTATTTTACAAAGTTAAACATGAGGAGTATCTCCGTCATGCATAGTTCTGTCCTCTCCTAATTTTGGGGGTTGAGGATACGTTATGACCAAATCCTCAAAAATGGATTAATATATTGATTTCCTCTTTGTTATTTTTGAGACGTTGATTACGGTGCAATAAAACCTTTTTCGTGAATCATTTATCTATCAATCAGTGAGAGTCAAACCTGAAACCCAAAATTAGAATCTAAAAATCAAAATCAATAGGCATGTGAAATCATGGGAAATAGAATAGTAATCAAAACAACTAATACATTCTACAAAACACCAAAAGCAAATGCCCAGTGGAAATGATGACACATACACGGGGAGAGACAATTCTCCTGCTTGTTGGCAGCACCCATTACTATGGTCAATACCGGTGCATTTGTGCATTGTTCTTACCTTAAATATATATTTTACACTTTAGATAACGAGATCTTATACCGTTGTGTATTTTCAGTGTATTGTCCAGAAGCTTTTGTAGTGACATAGTCAGTCTACAAATATTCAATGTACCCTGTTCCTAAGTTTGTACGGACTCCTTGGTTAAAGGGTAGTCCTTCTATGTCGTATGTGTCTTAAACGCCTCTTGCTGTGCTTGTTTTCACAGAGGGTGTTTTGGTGCTTTGCTGTTGGTTCTGCAACCTAGTCTGATTGGAGATCCCCTTCTATCCTTTTCTATCGAATACATTTCAAGATTGTTATTACTTGTTCAGTAGCTTGTTCACGGATCATGTACACGGTTTCCCAGACCTTGGATATATGTCCAGGTTTTTACCTATTGTATTTGTCTTTGCTAACCACCACAAACAGGAACATGTAGCGGTACACGAAAAGTAAAACTTTGGAACAAAGGATTAGTTTTAACATATATATTTTTCACAGAATATTGTTAATTTTACATTTCTCATACAAGTAAAACTAAATGGATTAGAAAAAAAAGCTTACAGCTTATATAAATTCCTTTCCCAAGAAACTGGAACAAAGGATTGGAAGTGGCATCAGATAATATCAAGTTCTCATATAGCTAGGATACCCTGGTATCTCGCCTTGAATCTGTTATCGAAACTGACTATTGAATTCTTCACTAAGAAGTCGAACAATATCTAGCAAGAAGGTAGCAGAAATGCGCTTACAAAAGTACAAATGAATCATTTTGTGTAAAGATGAAAATGAAAAAAAAAATTAATAAAGAATTTTTAAATGCTTTATAATGAAAAGAAAGGGTCGTTGTCTTTGAAAAAATGCTTACGGCAAAATTAGAAGGTACATGTATCATTAATGCGAACACACCATTGATGTTTATCCATTACAAGGTCATTTAGAAGTACTTGTGCGCCAAAGGCTTTCCTGAAAAAGTATGTCAGTGGGGTGTTTTTATGAAAAAATTGCATAATTATTTCCAATTAGTTTCAGTAATGAGAGTAATACACAATGCGTCAAGCAAAGTGAAAAATCTGCAATTATTGATCAGAAATAAAGGTGAACATCGCAATTATTGTAAGTCATTTTACGGGAAATATCTGTGCACAAGCAATTGTCCAGACGAAGAGATTTCCTGTATATCAGTGTAAATGATTTTAATTGCGAAAATTATTCTTTAGCTGAGGGCAGTTTCCTTGAGCTCTATTCGTTCACTGCGTAGTTGAAACAAAATGTGTAAAAATTTCATCGAGACCTCGTTATCAATTCTTATGCAGTTGATTTCAATATGTTTTGTACACTTCTGACGTCAATAGTCATGTCAATAATAAACTTTCTTGGGGCACAACATTTCTCGAAATTTGTCACGTGCAATTTGCTTTCAGAATGTACGTGTTTTTCTTTCATTAAAACAGAGGTGAAGATAGTTAACAATAAACTCAACTACGCCTGAAACGTTTAAATGCCGGTCTTTCTTCTTTTTTTCCTAACTGGTTAATTACATGTAGGATGACACAAATGAAACATTTGAAAACAGTATTTGATACGGCTTTCATTATGGGACTTTTGTCTTTGCTAACTATTCACATTTGTATTCTCAGCAAGGAATCTTATTCGCTCCAAAATTAAATATATAAGTAATGGAATGCGAATCAAGAGATTGCCCAGACAAGTGTATCCGACAAATCGTTGCAAATATACAAAAATGATATTGTTCAACCTAGCCATTTACTTCTGCTCTGTAAATCCAATTACTCTCGATAGAAAGATATTATTAGCCTGGACACATTTGTTTGCTTGCGTCGTCGTCAATTACTCTTCAGAGAGAAACGTGATATTGCACAAGGATTGCAAATATACAGAAACAGAATGAAAGCAAGAAATTTGAATGAAGTATATAGTGCAATAATACCTTAGGCTATAGGAGAAAGATCGAATAGGCGTGTATAATGTTTCTAATGCGTATAAAAAAACACGAATCTGTCTTAAATCTGCTCCATATTTACACATGAGTTATTTTCATTTCTACTGCTTGAGATGTCATAGAGAGAGGTATCATCTCGATTGTTACAGAATAACGTATTGAAACATTGTCATTTTCAACCAGAATTGAACAATGCCATTTAAACCATCTGTCTTGCACTTTTGAATAGTAAATTTAGTGCACCACAGACCCATTTTATTATCTATAATGTCTCATCAGACATGCTAGAGGCCGAAACTGAGTACAATCTTAGCTTTTTTAAATATGAACGTTTATGTATGTATGTCAAAGACCGAACTAACGACACTCCTCAGTGCATCAGGTCTAATTACAGAACCAGATAATTCAACGGGAATTCAATGTAGAGAAATTTCAAGTCAGCACAAAAAAGAAACTAGACGAGTGATATAGGGGACTACCCAGTGGGCATGCAACGTTGTTACAACGTTGAATTGTGGTTGAATCTTAGTCGTGACGTTGAACAACCATATATCGACGTTTTTTCAACGTTGAAATGTAGACGTTGTTTAGACGTTTGTTTTTAACGTTGATGAAACGTTGATTTCATGTTGAAATATGGTCGGATTTTTCATGACTATTATTCAACGTTATATTAACGTTAAAATTTTGCAATTTTTCAACGTGTCTTCTTTCTCTTTTGTATGTTATGAAATGACCGAGAACTAATTATAAACGTTATATATATTGATGTCAAACATGAGAAGTCGTTATGATACATTGACGGACACCATGCGTTTTTAAGGACGTATATTGAAGGAAGAATATATTGACATGTTCTTTGCTCATTTTTTTTTATTAATCAATCTTGTTCATTGTTGTAAAGCTTTGTCTTTTTTTTCAACCAAATATCGACGTTGTGCCGACGTCATGTTTTAATGGTATCTCAACGTCGATAATTCAACTTCATTCAATTGAGCACGTTGCAGTTAACGTCATCATTTATGAAATAAAATATTTAATTAAAATATTATTGATTAAAACTAATAAATATTTATTATGTATATTTTCTTTCGAATTGAGAAATGAGCAAAGAAAAAAAAAAAGAACTATAAAGAAAAAAGAAGAAGAAGGAGAGTTTTCGAAAAGCAAAAATTATATCTTCAACTTTATATTTAAACATTGTTACACATAAATTCCAGAATTATTTTCTTGCTAAAGTACATGTACAAATTTATGTTAACTTATTATACACATCTGCGGAAAGGCCGTGGAGCTTATAATAACACGTAGCGAGATAAAATCTAATAAATAATGTAGGTCAGTTATCGCCTGCTGAGAATCTGACCAGTTTCCGTGCTGATCTTCCCATTTGAATTAATTACCATTTCCGCGTCACTCTAGATTCAAAATAAGTACACAAGTGTGCTGCTCATACAAGAAGGCACGTTCAGAATAATTTGACATTTGATTCAAACAGAATTTACAAAAGACGTAAGTAAAAGGTTCTTATTTTCTTGAAATTTCATAAACCATTTTAAACAACTTTCAATATGACCAGTTACCGCGGTAAATTACGATAACAATTCGGTAAAAAAAAAAATTCTTTTATTGATAAGTACTGATTTCATTTTCCCTGTTTTCAGCAGCAGACAGGGACAAGGATGAAACTTGAATGATTAAATGATAATTCATGGCAGAAATTTGAGATTAACAGCGTCATACATGGATATCATATTTATTCCATTTTCTGTCTGATGGACTTTGATTCTTATCTCTAGATGTGGAACTTTACTGAACGTGTTAAAATTAGGAAAGTTAAAAATTTAAATTATGTGTTTATCGGTGTTCGGCGTTTCAACGTCAGTTTTTTGGGAAGTTTATATAGATCTCATTTTCACGCAGTTTGTCTTAGCTTCCATACAGAATGCTCAAGTCATGGCCGTTTACTTTAAATCAACGTTGTTGTGAAACGTTGTTTCAACATCCATACACAATCCATATTCAACGTTGCTTAAATGTCGAAAATATAACGTTATTTCAACAATGCAGTGTAACGTTGTATCAACGTCAACTGATCAACGTTGATGTAACGTTGTAGACTCAACGTTGTTTCAACTTTCAAATCCAATCAAATCTCGACGTCATTTCAACGTTTTGTACTGACGTTATTTCAATGTTGAAGCAACGTTGAAATGTCTGCTGGGTATAGTTCTTACAGCATTGATACTGACTAAGAGGTTCTGGAAAAAATCATTATGGCCTCAAATACTAATATCTCCACTTCAACGTTAAAGGATACGTTTGTCAATTTTCATAAGCAATTGGAACGGGAGATAGCATATCTTAAAGAGGGAGTACATAAAGATATGATGTTTCGAAATAATTGAAGAATAATGTATTATTACTGTATAAGTGAGATGCATTCCTACCCTTTGTACATGTATGAGCAAATAACACAAACAGACTTATATGTAAAACAGCGAAAAGAACTTAACACAATTGAAGTTAAATTAAGCTTAACATAAAAAGAAAGGAGTAAGACTGTATACAGCTACAGACTACACCAAACATAAAGCAACAGACTATTTCAAAAGATCATTATACGTCTGGCAATAAGATTTACTTATGAAACCTACTAAACTATAGTGTCATATTCTTAATGATATCATTGGTGACCTGGCTTTACGTTTCATATCATTTGTATGCAGTTCTTTCTGATGTTATCGCTGTGTTGTCCTCGGTGTTAATAAAGTTTATGGTGTTTAGTTTTTGTAGATTAGTGCTGTTAAATTCTTGTTGATGTCTTCTCTCAGTATTGTTTATGTTAAATGTTACGAAGCGCCCCTTCGCATCACTGTCTCGTTTGTGACATCATCCTACATTAAGAACTTTAAGGATTTTACTATTACCAGCTGTACGTCTCGGAATACCTCTGTGTATTCCGGTAAGTGGTGCGGACGGATGTTGTAGGTACATCACCAGCTGTAAGTCTCGGAATGCCTCCGTGTATTCCGGTAAGTGGTGCGGACGGAGGGTTGTAGGTACATCACCAGCTGTAAGTCTCGGAATACCTCTTTGTAATCCGGTAAGTGGTGCGGACAGAGGGTTGTAGGTACATCACCAGCTGTACGTCTCGGAAGACCTCTGTGTATTCCGGTAAGTGGTGCGGACGGAGGGTTGTAGGTACATCACCAGCTGTAAGTCTCGGAATACCTCTTTGTAATCCGGTAAGTGGTGCGGACAGAGGGTTGTTGGTACATCACCAGCTGTACGTCTCGGAAGACCTCTGTGTATTCCGGTAAGTGGTGCGGACGGATGTTGTAGGTACATCACCAGCTGTAAGTCTCGAAATATCTCTGTGTATTCCGGTAAGTGGTGCGGACTTAGGGTTGTAGGTACATCACCAGCTGTAAGTCTCGGAATACCTCTGTGTATTCTGGTAAATGGTGGATACGGAGGGTTTTACGCACATTATTAGCTGTACGTCTCGGAATAATTCTGTGTATTCCGGTAAGTGGTGGGGACGGAGGGTTGTACGCACATCACCAGCTGTACATCTCGGAATACCTCTGTATGTCCCGGTATAAATGGTAGACGGATGGTCTGCATATCCCGGTAAGTGGTGGGGACGGAGGGTCTGTGTATCCCAGTTAGTGATGGGAACGGAGGGTTGTACGCACATCATCCAGACAGCTACACCATTCATTTTATATACATGCACAACCACTGTAATTGCCCGAGATAAAGCTTTCATGACGATCGTTATTGATTTCCGAATACATAATAATGTGACGTCATAACGAACAACATTTCGGATGAATTTAATTGAATTGCAACAAGTATAAAATTGTCTCCTATACAGTATTATATGTAGAAAGAATATCGCATATGAAGACGGTTAAAAAAGGAAATTTCCTCGGTTATCCCTTACCTCTTTCAGTGAGTATGTTTTGGCGATAACAGAATACGACATCAACAACATACGACAGAGGCAGGTGCAGCTACAATAACTCCCTCACTGACTGTCGTTTGATGTCATATCCAACACTCCACAGAAAATTTCCAATGACGCTTTCTTTTCACATTATTTATCGTAATTTCAAAATAAACCACACAGAAACAGTATACAGTATTAAAAAATTTATAAACTGTAAACTGGCATAATCAATTTCATGATCACACCACGCTGCAACACTGACTGACCGGATAACAGCGATAGGAATACATTCCACAAACAAAAGTATTTCTGAACAAGTAATATATATAACTGATTGCACCATGTTTAGTAATTATTTCACTGTTAAATTCTTTTAAAAATATTTAGATCTGTTATGTTATTATAACGCATTCATTTATGACATGTTATGCCTCGTTCACACGGTTGCGCAATAAATTTATTTCGCAATAAGCTTTTTTACGTTCACACGAGACCGACACTATTGCGCAATAAAATGCCAATGCACATGCACAAGAATCATGAATAAAAATGTACTTTAACAACGGATATTTTGTTCGTTATCTGTGTAAACGAGGCATTATTATGCCTCGTTTACACGGAGAGTTTATTACGCAATAAACGTAAATTTGTTGCGCAATAAATTTGTTGCGCGTTCACACGACAAAATTTATTGCGCAATAAATTTTCGATTTGTTTCGCAATAACTTTATTGCGCAACAAATTCTGCCGTGTAAACGCTAAGCGAAACTGTTGCGCAATAAATCTGACGCATGCGCATCAACATGACAAGGGAAAAAGATTGTTATACTTACAAATATAACTACTCGACGTGTTTATTTTTACGATTCTTTTGAGAGATTCCGATTTTTCGTATATATAAGAACGCTTTTCTTTAACGTAGCTCGCGGGGAAGCTTTCATCACAATCAAATGTGTACGCAGGTTTCACCCTCGAATTTTTTTATGTGCACATCTACGCTATGACGTCATAAACCTTACTTGATCGTAACGTCACGTTACGTTGCGCGACATATATCGTTAGGGCGCAAATAATGGCTTTTTTTTTAATACTTATATTTTCTAGTAAGCGTAGCGAGCCGAAATTTTTAAACATAAACTTTACATTGTGTCTAAATTCAGTCAATGTATTTAGACACGCTTGCAATGAGAACCGGAAACTTTGAGGGATGTTTGGTTATATTTTGACTATTTCTAGGGAATGATTATATGAATGCAATTTTTTCTTCAAATATTACGTTGGCAATTAATGTTCTTTCATCCATCCTCCTCCATCCTTATCTAATTTCTTTATTGTACCATATAGACTGACGGAGAAGGCTTTACTTTTTCATTGTTTTTATTCACCACAACTTGTATGCTGACATAAAAAATGCACATATCTTCTATAGATAATGATAACATAATATTGCATATACATGTAAGACATTGCATGAAATATACAAGGTTAAACGGTATTATTTGGTTTCATCTCAGGATTATACAAGAGTATAATTATCCTTAATATTTCTATCGTGATAAAAAATTATTGAAATTCAAAAGCTGTCGTGATTAGTTTTCAAAAATCAAATTTAAAGTTTCCCATCTGCTTTTAATTCGTTTTCTCTTTTGTTCTGACACAAGGTACAATGAATATAATACAAAGAATAAAATCTGGTGAATACTTTACTTTTGATCAGTCTTTTTCTCGCTCTCCTTCTTGCTTGTTTCTCAGTTTGCACAATCGGGGAAAGCGAGGGGGGGGGGGGGGTTGTCCGACAGAAAAGGAGGAGGGGTTGCCTTATAAAATAAAATTAATCTTCTCAATACTTTTTAAACTATATGCAAAGCGGTGATTTACTTTAAGAATTTAGAAATACATAGTGTCTGAAAGTTCGATTATGACGTAAGACAAAGATTTGTATATATATCAGAAAGCAGAGCGAACCGGAATTGTTTTGTAAGGGAACGACCAATTTGATCCTGAAGGGGGAGGGGGGGGGGGGGGGCTGGCAAAATTTTTTCGGGTCAGATTATTTATTTTCAACGCACGGCCGGCCGGAATATTTATTTTCCAGTAACTAAAGATCAGAATATTTATTTTTAACCTGTAACAATCCTGACAAGCAAAAAAAACAAAAAACAAAAAAAAAAAAAAAAAAAAAAAAAGGTCATACTTAGGAGTCAAAGTCAGTGTTAAAAATTTGCCAAAGAGACTACATATGTGTAAGTTGTTTGTTTGTTTGGATTTTCATTTTATTAATTTATTTATTAATTTTTTTTTTGTTATCGGAAAAATAGATACCGTACTGCCTTCTTGAGGAATTCCTGAACTCGGAGAAATGGAAATTTCATTTTAATAATATATATCACGACAATCGAGGCATCTGAACGTAATGATAGAAAACGAGCATGAAATGAAAATCACAATGTATATCTTTTATGGACCGCCCCTCCCCAACCCTTATCCGATATTATAAAGTATATGTACATATAAACAAGAGGGAATTTTTTGTATACCCCGCCAAAAGATATCGGATTAAATAGTAATGAGCATGTCCGTCCGTCTGTTCCGTATGATGTTTTCAAATATTTGAAGAAAAAAATGTCATGTACGGAGAAATTTATTTTTACATTAAGATATAAGGTCTAGCTCGAATACAGCCCATGTAATTGTTAATTAATTATCTTTAAAAAAAAAAAAAAAAGGTTTCTGGACGTTTTAAAGAAGACCGTTACAGAGAATCAAATATTCCGCATACTCCTTGACGTCATGTTGACATATGCGATCTGAACACGCTGTCACAGTGACTTTGACGTTGCGAGTAAAATTGACGCCGAAGCCACGCAAAACAAATTTTCAATCTTAAATTGCAAAAAATCTGCCGAGAAGACCTATCCATGTTTTTATATATTCGAATTCAGCTCATTCTCTACTTTTACGTGTAAGAAGGGCTATAAGGACCTCCACAACTTAATGGAGAAAATGATAATGAAGCAAGCCGTGTTTTGCCTTTTGAATGAGTGCGGATTTTTTAATAATAAGTTGCAAAATGGCGATAAAAATTGCAAATTTCCCCTTAGAGACACAATAATCCGTAGAAATGCAATACTCAACATGGCAACAATATTTTTGATCTCCCTTTTCACCCTCCTTGGTCAATTTTCTAGATTAAAATTATATTAGTTCAGAAAATGCATATTTTCGAATTAGAACGTCAATGCCGTCTTTGAGGCTTAAAATCTCGAAAAACTTCGTGAAATAGTTACATGAAAATTATATCAAAGATTGATCAAATCTTATATTTCATGTAGACAAATTTTCAGGCTATGTCTTCTCGCAAAATTTTCCGTGCCGTAACGCCGCGATGTACCTTAATGGGCCCCTTGTAGAGAATAACGTCACAATTGAAAAAAAATGACGTCATGCTCTAGACTGAAATGACAAATAAATGAATGAACTACCTCCCAAGATAGTCTTAAATTTGACTTTACGAAAATTATTCGAACAATTTTTCCTTAAGGTATTCGTTGTACACTTTTATTCATGATTCTTGAGCAAGTTCGTTGGCATTTTATTGCGCAATAGTTTCGGTCTCGTGTGAACGCAAAAAAGCTTATTGCGAAACAAATTTGTTGCGCAATAAAGTTATTGCGAAATAAATTTATTGCGCAACCGTGTGAACGAGGCATTAGTCATACTGAATAAGTGTGACGTTGTCATGGGAAACCTCCAGCTGACAAGATATTGATGCCTTGCGAGGGGATGCTACGCTTTGCATTGCCTACATTTTATTTTTATTTAGTTTAGCGACATTTGCAAGAACTAGATACAATACATGTAAATATTAAACATTGAACAAAATGATCAAATTCATCAATAAGAACCACATACCCACTACATCTTGGTTTTAGATTACCGTAAAATAGGTGCATGAAAGAAAACTTTTAAGAACTCATCCTGAGCTTGTAGATTCTTTATTGTTATCCAAATAAGTCTGAAAGTAGTTGAACATTCTATTCAATAAGCCGTTCACTAAACAAGACTTGACAGACTATGTACATGTAACTAAGCTGATGTGACCTCGAATTGATGGGATCAAATTCAGATGAAGTCTAGTGTCGCCATAGAGAAACCTAAAGACTTTATGTCTTGATGTTTTCGATTTTCAATCAGATTAAGGTATTTGTAATAAGATACCAAAGGCATCATGTTTCCTCTGATACATATGCAATTCTCGTTTTCTTTCTTTCTTCAGAATTCAACATTCAGGTTCATAGAAAATTGGAATTTAAATATTATGTTCGTTTTATCATGTCGAAAATTAAAAGGTCGGTAAAGCAATGTTTGAAGGAGACCATATACTCGTTATCCGAATTATATCTATATATTGACTGTGTTCGTTCTATAATCAGCTGCAAAACGACAAATAAGGGAATTTTCTGGTAGTATGAATAATATAAAGATGATATTCACGTTCATTGAATATGACGATCGAGGAATCGTACAATCGTTTATATTTTATTATGCGTTCTGTGAAAAGATAAAGATTCTGTGTGTAGAAATTCAAAATTCTGAAAACTTCTGTTCTCATTCAAAAATATGAAAACCATATCTAAAATTTCTTTTTGTCGATAACAAAATGGATTTCGGTCATAGTAATGAAATGTGTTATTTAACGTCCGCGGGCGAAAAGAGAATTCATTTGAGAAATATATATTTTTTTTTTATATTTTTAGTTTTCCTTTCCAAATTCCTTCATATTGATCTTGTGTTTGTGTGTTTTCATGCCTGGCGTGACGGTACATTGTACCTGTCTGAAAAAGTATATATTTTGCCTTGCCTTCTCGACTTTTAGTCTGAGTAACTGATCGGTACTTCTTTGATGTTTATATATCATACAGATCTTGCTCATAGTTCTTAAGCCCATGCATTTTTTAAAATGATAATTATACTTCAATCCATTGTAAAGCTGTTTCAGATATAAGCATAGAAGTACCTTTACTTAGAAAACTCTCTGTTTCATTGATTGTGACTTCCTACATACCAGGTCAAACCGTATAATTTCAGCTGTGATCGTTTCTATTCGATTTGTCAATCATTCTTCTGTTTAATTATTCTTGCCTTGCCACATTCTCATTGATCTAAAATCTATTTCCCGGTAGAATTGGAACTATTTTGAGGTATACTGATTTCATATAGCTCAATGTCAGTTACAAAAATTAATTCTGAATCGAAGACGGGTCACTCATGCCTTAACTGACATGCAAGTTATACAAATGTAACAATATCTCTGTGACTCCTGATTTTGGTACCCCTACGGACATATCGAGATTACTTTCCGAATATGTGACCATGTAGCGCGTATTTACATGTACGGGTACTCGCGGACAACTAAAATTGAGAGGGGGGGGGATTAGCACATCTAAAGTCCATTTCAATGCCTCAAAAAGAATTGGATCACAACTTAAAGGGGCTCTAATTTGGGTCAAATTTAAGCTTACTTGTTTAAGATAGGAAGGGTTAGGGATTTTAATCTTATGATTCAAAAGAGAGCTAAAATGATAATTTCTTGTCCTAGAGACTTATATCGATCATAACTTATAATTTTAAGTCACAGAAGTAGCTTGATCTGAACAAATAAAAAAATCTCCATCTAGCAATCCGACACAAATAGCCACGCACTTCAATGCAGCCACAAAAAATAAAGACAATTTTATAATATAGAGAAAACTAGGAGGAGAGAATAATAATAAAAAAAAACAGGATTAACTTACATTAAAATCTGTCAAAAGAAGTAAATTTAAACAAAAGCATAAAAAAATCTCCACAGCAAAATCTAGATTAAGCCCTCTTAAAGAATACAAAATAATCTAGACAAAAAAAATCATGGACGTGTATCTATGTTCAGGCATTACTCATAGACCCTAGGAGATAAAGACACCGTCTGTATCAGTCATAAAACAAGATTTTCTCGTAGATTTTATATGATACTAAAACAAAACTATGTCAGCGGTCCAGAGTCACAGTGACACTGATGCTTTATCTAGGTCCGCTCACTTAACTGAATATCGTAGGATTCTTGTTTCTTATTATTTTACACAATAATTCCTTACTAAAACCATATCTACGGTGTTTATGATTTTCTTTGTTTATCATTTCAGATTAACAGCGATCCCGAGAGGACATATTTGGATGACAAAATGGCATATTTCATCAATTATAAAAGACGTAAATCAATACTTTGTCAGTCCGTGAGAAAATCCCTCTTAATTTGTTCCCTGGCACGGCAAATGAATAATCGGAAACAATATAAAATCTGAAATAGCAGGACATACTTTTCTTAGAAAATGAGCAACTGTTCCATGGAAAGTTCTGGACTGAAAACCATGTTAACTTCCGGTATGATAGTAACTTCCGTTTTGTTACTCGGGATAATCGTGGTCGTTTTATTGGGAAATAGTCTCGTAATTATTGCGGTGATCAAGACACGTAAACTGAGAACTGTCACGAATATCTATATTGTATCATTAGCGTGTTCCGATCTTTTACTGGGAATTTGTGTTCTACCGTATTCGGCAAGTTACGAAGTTCTTGGTTTCTGGCCCTTTGGGAGAACTTGGTGCAGTATGTGGCTTGCAATAGATGTATTGTTGTGTACAGCATCAATTCTCAATTTATGTGCAATTAGCTTAGACCGCTTTCTTGCCGTAACAAATCCCATGAAATATCCCAGTCTGATGTCAAAACGCCGTGGTAGAGTTTTAGTATCATGTGTTTGGATTCTATCCCTGATTATATCACTTCCTCCTTTAATTGGATGGAATGATGAAAACATGACCATGCATGAAAGTGACGAAAAGGATTCACGTCATCAGACATTAAGAAATTTATCTTATGCCATTTTATCGCCGGATATGGTGACAACATTGAATGGATCTTCGAGTGAGAGGACTTGTCATTCGGACGTTAGTCAGTGCTTACTGACTTCAACAAGAGGTTACAGAATTTATGCTTCGATGGGGTCTTTTTACATTCCGAGTCTCGTCATGATTTTCTTCTACTGTAAAATTTATCTGACTGCTGTTCGTACTGCATCATCACTGAAATCTGGTATACTCGTCTCGAAGAATGTACAACAGTTCAAAAACGACACTGAAATAGAGAGTGAGGTTATTACTTTAAGAATTCACAGAGGAGGGGCTAGACTTTCAACATCAAAACCATACGATGAGAACACACCTCAAACGTGCTACCCTGATCTACTTCCGACTAACGGAAACCAGTCTGAGAAGAAACGGAAACGGAAGCGATTAAGTGAATACGAAAGTACCAATGGAGGAATTATTTATGAAGGATACAGCTCTAAAAGTTTCCAAGAGGAAGAGGTTGCTTTGAACGAACATAAAGATAGAGAGAAAGATGGATGTTTTCCTTGTACAAGGTGTGGTACCGGTCATAACAATACCAAGCCCTCTTCAGGTGAAAGTCCTTACATGACCAGGAAAAATGACAGTAATGCTAATAAGACAGGGAACGCAAGGTCCATGATTGTAATCTGTAATGGAAGAACTTCTCAAAAGAAGCATATGAGAAAGTTTCTGAGGGAGACTAGAGCTGCCAAGACGGTGGCTATAATCATTGGTGCTTTCATACTGTGCTGGTTGCCTTTCTTTATAATTTATCTTGTAGGTGCATTTTGTCCAAACTGTACCCCGCCTTTAGTGTTTTCAATCTTGTTTTGGTTGGGGTATTGTAATTCTATGCTCAATCCCTTTATTTATGGATTGTTTTCAAGAGACTTTAGATTCGCTTTCAAACGACTACTTTTTTGTAAGATGAATAAAAATGTGAGCTTTATCTCTGGTAAGAAAGAAGCATGTTATAAAATGAGGCATCAACTTGAAATTCAAATATTAGAGAGTGAGAGTTTGTCAGATTATTGATCTTATTCCTATGATTTCATTTTCGACAATGACAAATTGAAAATTTTTAATATGTATTCTGATGAAAGAAAGAATTAGAAATAAATTATTGTCCCTATTCACATGAAATCTCGAGCAAAAAGAACAGTTGACTATGTGAAGAAAAGTACATTGACTTCGGCCTATCACCAAAGATCAGACATGATATTGAATTTAAGGGCATTTATCTAATATCAAAATGGTAGGAGCAAACCTCCCCTATGTTTCAATATAAGATAAAATACATCTATCCGTAACATTTCCTTGCAATAAGCGAAAATAATACATTTGATTATATTTCATATATGGGAGCAATTTAAGTTGAACTAGGGTATTTTTGTATTGATGTTTGCCGTTGTACATGTAATTGATATTTCAAATTTACTATACATCCCCATGACTTTGACATTGTCTGTAAATTCCCTTATCAAGAACCTCCCATACTAAATCTGACTCAGTACAAAATGTACATCTAACAAAAGTTACATTGCTCTCTAATAGGCTTTCGATGTCATTAATCGAGCTACTGGGCATAGAATGTCTCCTACGTGTAATTGATTTGTCGCCGTCACTTTGTTTCTAATAATCATTGTCTTTCATCTTTTACATTTTTATGTTGTTTGTAATTATGATACCTCATAACGCTCCTACATTTGTCTTTTTCTGGATTCCGTATAAGGTTTTGAAAGTCAATACTTTTTTCATCATCATTATCGTGATTATTTCTACAATATGTATATTTCAAGTTATTGTGATCAGAAATTACACATGATCACTTTATTTAAGAAATACATATTTTAACTTCAGATTTAGAATTTGGCTTTTTTTTTTCTTTCATTTATTTTATTTATTTTTTTTTTTTATTTATTGTTAAAATGCCTCTTTTGAAATGTTTTTAATTTTTTTTTTTCATTTTTGTTATAATGCCAAGCTCAATGGAAAATTTCTATCCTGTGTTTATTGTTCAGTGGACTTCATGTCCACGTTATATATTTATGATTATATATATCATATCTTTATCTCAAATGCTTATTTCATAAAACCTGCTGGTTCATGCATCAATCATATTTATTAGAAACTGATAATAAACGTTGAGCAAAATCATCATAATCTTCGTAGTGGTTGACTTCTTGACTGTAAGTCAAATAAAATTTACGACCATTCATCTCATGAAATATTTAGTTTACCGTTTCCACTGTATAAACATCAGAATGGAGCATGTTCAAATAAATCATGATCAATTCATCATCGGGACCTACACATGCCTCATTAATAAAACATATCGAAAGGGAAAGATAGCCGTTGTGATAGATGGTAAGTTTGACCTTGACCTTAGATGAACATGCTTCAGTCGGCAAAAAGTATCTGAGCAATCGTAGATGTAAGTTTACACTGAGGCCGTCTGCAAGCACGGAATTAGTGCAATCTGTTGTCTGAGGCGTATTTCATTCATAGAAAAATCACTATATTTATATTTATGAGATCATGAAAAACAAATCTTAAAGACGTATAAGAGGCTTACACGATCAAATGTTCTTATAATGATATCGAACAATGGCAGATTGAGTTCTTATATCGTATAATACGATAGGAAATTGACATCAAGCCTCGCTACAATAGACAAAGTGGGATAGTTCTTTACGCAAAATATATAATTCTGCTGTTTTTCTCTCTTTTTTTAAAATTCTTGTCAACGATGTATGCAAATGGTAATTTCTCACATCAATCTGTTAAAAGGAAAGACACACAGAACACACAAAAAAGAAACCCACGTTGAATTCTAATTGAAACTGGAAAGACAAAAAATGCATACATGTTTTGCTATTAAGGACGTTGGGTTCTCATAGTACGAGTGATCTTAACTGTAATAATGGAACATTGCTCTCATGTAAAATTAAGTATTGATTGTCAGAAGTATTTTAAGGTAAATAGCTTACAAAGTAGGCACCTTAATCCACTGTCAAATACAGTACTCGGATAACTATGAATGGTGCTATATTTTAAAGCTGTACAGAAAATTACTCAATTTGTTTATTAATTTATTTTTTTACTTTTTTTAAAGCATGGGGTGGTAAGAAAACAAAATAATATAAAAGGGGAGAAAATCTTAATTTTTGCTATACTTAAGGACCCTTAAAAGTAGCATCTCATAAATGAAAAATATGGCTTTTAGCACACTGTGTAGGGTGAATAATTGTCAAAATATGTGCGACAAGGAGTGATGTCACTTTCAAAGTAATAACTAACCCATGATTGATGTCTTTAGTACATTATATTTTTAAAAAAAATTATAAGGTTGCCTCGCAAAAAGAGAAGATACGGACAGAGTTTCCTCTGACTTCAAGGTTTTCCTACCAAAGTTTTGGCCTTTTCCAATAATAAAAAGATGAATAAGAATTAAATTTGCTCTGACATTCATTATTTATGTTCCTTCTTATAAGGCATATTGACTGCAATGAAAATAGTCTAGGCTTACCACCCAAAACATGAAATACAGATAGAATTTCCTCTGACTGCCCCTTTATCTACCTAGATTTCAGTAATTCTTTTCGATTTTGACATGTTTGCTTCATATTTTTCTATCTTTTAATCCTTATCATAAGATTAATTATAGGTACACTGATAATTAACAATTGACAGGAAAGTATATTTGACATAATGCATCCGTTTACTTTTTTTGTTGATCAGTGCCAACCGTTTAAAGGTTGACAAAGTGCTGCGTAGGATCTGTACCAACAATGCTGGTCATGCATGTTATATACCGATTTTGTCATTGATTCAAGCTATATACGAAACTCAATAAAACTTTAGCAAAACCTGCTCTTTTTCACGCTATTTGCGTTACAAGGTACCCTGCACAGGATTTTCAAATACCTCCCCCCCCCCCTTCCATCTCCTCCAGCGGATCGGCATCCGATCATCGAAGCGGATTATATTTTGTTTGTGTATCGGTTTATGTCAATACATCGATTTACAGATTATTACTATGGTCATTGCTTATGATTTAATAAATAACTATTTAGGTATCTGGTTTACTTTGCAATTGACGAAATTAAAGCATTGTTGATGTTCAATTTCAAAACTGGTGACGTAATATTTGAACAGGGCACCACGTTAATGACGTCATAACGTTTGTATAGGCGTAATACAGACACTATATGAAAATAATTAAATTAATAATATTTGCGTACCTCTAAATAGATTCAAGGAACGAGATATGAACATTTGCACAAGATTTTTTTTTCTTGACAAATACTGACACCAACAAAATATGACAGGTGGATCTATAATAATGCTTGACCAGGGACATTTACATTGATCATTTACTTTTTTAAAACACATTATTTTGTAAACGTGTTTATGTTTATTTTCATTTCATTTCGTCGTTAATGACGGGAAAAAATCAAGAGTAATAAGTGATTACAGAATCACGAGCGCATTCCTCCTTGTACCGCATGCTAGGCGGAAAGAAGATTAAAAAAAAAATTTTCGACTTACAGTCTCTTATTTCTATTTTTTTGCGGTTTTCTTTCTTTCTTTTTTTACGCATCCGTTTGTATTCTTAGTAAAAGTATACATGTATAAACATGAAGTTCGGAATAAATGAGAAATGAGGACGGACCAAGGATACAAATATATATACAAACGGTATTATATAAAGGAGCTCTCTGATCACAGAGCTGAGTTACTTTCTTCGGTAACCGAATACCAAAAGTCGATCGAAAATGGATGATATATACTTGTTACAAGTATATTTTTTTTTCATTCCGACACTATTGTTTCATTCACATTCGATGTTACAGATAAAAAGAATATCAAAAAATAAAACATAAAATTTGTCATTTGCAAATTTATATGAAGATGGAAGATTTGTTGATGTCTTGTACAGATGATAAAAAGACACGATAAGAGTGAAAATGAGGTGAACTTGAGACGCGTCAACAAAAGATATTCTTTTCTACCACATCATATTCAAAATTTGAGCGAATTAACGAAAAAAATAAATATTTTTTATGTGATCTCTCCCTCTCTCTCAACTTCCTGCGGAGCCCCTCTCATAACAAAAAACAGAAAACAAAAACAAAGGAACCAAAAAAAAAAAAAAAAACCCCAAACAAACAAACAAACCAAAAAAAAAAAAAATAAATAAATAAATAAATAAATAAATAAATAAAAAAATAACGATCATAATCACTTGCAGTTTCGACAGTTTCCCAGCTCCCTCTCATTTTTCAAAATATTGGTTACGCGAATGCGTAATGAAGATTTCTTCGAAGTTTGTTGTGCTTTCTTTTTTCATTTCTTCGAAGTTTGATTTTTTCTGTATCAATTTTTCAAATTTGTGTCATTTTATACTATTGACTCCATATTCGTTTTCTGAAATACGGCGTACAATCTTACAAGAGAACGCTCGAGAACAAGGTATTATAGCTGAGACGATAAAGCGCCGGACATGCATCCAGACGTTCATTCTGAATAGTCTACGTTCGATCTCGTATAAGGCGGATTTTCTTAAAGGGGAATCATCTTTTTGCTCTGGACATTTTTTTGGCTCGGTCTGAGTAGACTCCCTAATAGGATAAATACAAAATGTAGTATGAAATATGCATTTTCTTTTATACTCAATGCATTTTCTAATGTTATATATTTTCCATGATGTTTTCCATCGGCTCAATGTCAAAATTAGATGTGGACACTTTCTCATTTTCATTTTTGACACTTTTATTTACTTTTCACATTGTGTTTTAAAAAAGTTCATGAGCTTTACTTTAATTCTTCCAAAAATGTTACTAAGGAAACATTGGTGGATCCATCTCTTGAGTTGGGGAAAGGGGGGGGGGGGGGGGCGGGGCGTAAAATTTGCGAGGGGTCTGGGGACCGCCGAGGTCCAGGGCGGAGCCCTGTTAGGGGAACTACGGAGCGCCCCCCCCCCCCCCCCCCCGAAACTCTTGCATTTCAGCCATTTAGAACCAATTTTCGTGACTGTAATTTGAATGGAAATTGATGCATTTGACAATTATATGAACTAAGAGGTAGTAAATATTTACATATACATGTATGCATCTTTTTTGGATAGATATTTATAGTTTTATACCTATGATTTGCAAATCTTAGGGTTTGGGTGGGGGCGTATAATGCGTCACTGGGAAAAGTTTTGTCAAATATTGGCTACTTTCCGCTCAAATCACTTCGGAAACTGAATACCGATTTCAATCACTTTATCATGCAAAAATATATGAAATAGATCGAACTTGCGTAGTCGTAAATTCGTTTGTTTTTGATTTTGACATATTGAGATGACGGTCCGTAATTGGATGGAAATCATATTATTTCAAATTCATTTCATATAAATCTGAACAGGCTTATACAGATAAATAAATAAATAAAAAAAAAAAAAAAAAAAAAAAAAAAAAATCTGAACAGAATTCCTCTGTACAAGTACCAGTCTGCATACGAGAGTCATACATGGTGCATTTATGTTAATCTTTTCCGCGCTAGCGCGGGTTCTTTTCTAGTGCAGATTCGTTACGTTTTAGATGATTTGGCGTCTCTCGGGGTATCTTTACCAGTTTTTATTAACACTTAAAATCCAAATATACTCATTAAAAGCATATGTATCAAATTTTAAATTACCTTCTGAATTGACAGGGCTTACAGAAAAATAAAATAGATCATGAAGCAATCCAAGTTCTGCAGCGTAACAGCTCATTTACACTTGGCGGGAAGGACGAACATTATTTTTGCCGCGTGACGTCAAAAATTCTCAATGTGACGTAACGTTATTTGAACAAGGTTGTCGCAGCCAGCGGGTTTACAGCAACAAAAATTGATTCATTATGTATCATTATGTTTTTCTTTTTGTTATTTGATAAAACATATATAATTTTTTATTTTGTAAGCCTCCTGTTCGTGTTTCTTACATTTTACGTCATTCCGACCGGTATACGATAGTTCGCGTTGCGCAGTGAATTCAAAATGAATGCGTCTAGGGGACGGGTGAAATTCACCATAAGCGGCGCATGCGCATTCCGACGTACTTACTATTTATATAACCAAATCGGATTCCGCGATCCCGGTATATCGAGAATAAGTTGTACAAACCGCGATTATTCAAATATTAATATCTCTAATGAAAAGGATTGAGATATAAATTTGAAGGGTAGAAGTAGACAATTAAGGAGCATTTATTTAATTTTCACAGATTTTCCTTCTTGTTGGTTTGTTGGAAAGAGCGGGGGGGGGGGGGGGGGGGGTTGTTCCTCTGGACCATCGATAAATAATAAACCATCTTGATATACGTCTATGAATAAACTTACGCCGATTTTTGAATTGAAAAAAAGACAAAGAGAAACTGATTGATGATTATAATAATTTGTGTCTATTTTTTTTTGGGGGGGGGGGGGGTTAATTCAACAAGAACAAAATATCTTTCTTACGCACAAACACTAATATCGTCAGTGCGACCCCCCCCCCCCCCCCCCCCGCCCTAACCTCTATATTTCCACTTAAACATCTATCAGAAAAAAAAAACATTAAGGAAAGGCTAAATGTACATCTTAATTATCCTAATTATAGATATAATAAAAGATGCGTACCTGGCATTGAATGTTACCCCCCCCCCCCGGCCCCCTTAAATGGCTCTTTTAAAACATTTCAGGATTGGTTAAAAACACCTTCATCTCCTTGACCTTTTTGTTTTTCCCCTTCTGCATGTAGATCTAACTGTGGTATTAAAAACGGAAACGGGGGGGGGGGGGGGGTTGCTCTACGACTATTATACCTCATGAGTACATGCATCCACTATAGTTAAGATAAGTATAAATTTGAGAGCAATTCACCCAATGATATCTGCATTCTTCTGATACCAAGGAAGAGAAAGCGCCTCTAATCAGCAATGATTTTGAAAAAAAATTAAGGTGTGTATGTGTGTTTTTCTATTTCTTTTTGAATGCTGAAACTTTAACATTGTCACCATTAAGCATCCTTGTTTTGCAATCTACATATATATTTAGTGCATTACCATTAACATTGAATAAAGTTTTTAATAGATATTTCAATCCATTATACACACTATCATCAGACTGATGTCAGAGGAGATGAATATATTATTCCCTTTTCCACAGAAGCTCAGCATATTTCTCAAAAACTTAGAATCTTTCAACCATTATTAGTCTTTGATATCATATACAGAAGAATCAATACCACACATTCTAAAGGATCATGATCTCTCTTAGGATAAATAGAGTATAAATGATGTACGGCTATAGACCACATGTAGGTGCTGTATTTTATCTCCATGGACAGAAAAAGAAGGAATATATTCAGTAATATTACTGTTAGAAATGAAGTCTTCAATGAAACAAAAGAACTGCAAATATATGTATAGAATTTTTAAAGCAAAACGGTATGTGCAATAACCCTCCCCCCCCAAAAAAAAAATTAAAATCAGCAAAAATACTTGCTCATCTTTATTTCTTTTTAGAATGTCAGCAGATAGAATTCACATGGGTGTAT
Source organism: Pinctada fucata (assembly GCA_028142955.1). Taxonomy (NCBI): domain Eukaryota; kingdom Metazoa; phylum Mollusca; class Bivalvia; order Pterioida; family Pteriidae; genus Pinctada; species Pinctada fucata. The sequence continues at coordinate 24,620,728 of AP027102.1, read as the reverse complement.
AATATTCTGAATACTGTACTTGCATGTGAACAAATAAAGATATTTGCACTCGATGTAAACATTTAATTTGTGTAACGAATTAGAAAAAAATCACTTCATAATCCTTTATAAAATGAGCGATAAATACCTTTGCCATGATCCTACCTTGAGAAATGTTTATATGTACCAATTATGTCTTAAAACGGGGGGAAAAGTTCAGCAGAAACATTTGATATATTACCCAGTAAGATTCTTCTTGAAGTAAAATCGTTAAATGTATATATATGTATACATTATAGTCCTATTATGACGTAAACAAGGATTTTTCTTTTTGCAATACACATACATGTACTGTATGAAATATATATGAATGGTGATTGGTTTACACATGTATATCTATATGAGAATTTTTCTAATGAGTGGAAGCTTACGAGCTGTATTAATACTTGCATGACCATTCTCATAAATTGAAATAGATATGCAGGTCACCAAATTTTGTAAAACTAAAGTTGAAGACAAAGGTCTAATTCATGGTCCACCTAGATACAACGCATATATACTGTTTTCAGATATATAGCAACACATGTTTGTGAAACACTAATGCAACCATCTGCATCTGTCAGTACCATGTACCATAATAATTGGATGCTGTATTCTGTAAAGATGGTCAAACCACAAGGACAAAACCGAAATGTTTTACTAGAAAGTATACACATTTAAGGCGTACAGTGTAAAAGCCTTTTCACCTACCATCTAAATGTAATGGCCTAGTGTTATGGGTCAGAATACCCCAAAACGCCAGCAAAAATCAGACAAAGACAGAATATAAATTTACAAGTTTAATTATGTACAATATATATATATAAAACGATTACAACTTACAATACAATGTCCGGATCAAAGTGTCCGTTACGGTCCACAAAGTCTATCGAATTGGTTTCCGGTAATCACAAACGTTCTCGAAAGATCGGTGTCCAAACGTTGTTAAATGGATTAAAGTCTCAACAAATAAAGTGTCCCAGTATATCAGAATAGATGAATGAATCGTGTCTACGAATGTGTACGAATGTCCCTTAACACATTCCTCAGAGGTATTTATACTTAATAACAATGAATTTACCAGAAGCTTCTAGAACAATGACTCATTACACATGATTAACAATAGAGTAAATTCTAGAAATCACAGTCATGTGATGATAATGATGTAACAAAGAACATACTGGAATATTCTCTAATGAAATAAACATGACATAGTAAAATCTAGAAAGAATTATTATGAAATCATTAAATAACATGACTAAGTACATGTGTACCTACACATAAAGTAAAACTAAAATAATACATGACCCACAACACCTCCCCCCTTAAAAAAAGTTTGAATGTCAATGAAAACTTAGGTGGTAAATTCTGCAAAAATCACTCATGAAACTCTCGATAGTGCATCTGCAATCACATTGTCTTTGCCCTTGATATGGTTAATAATAATATTGTACTCTTGCAACAATAAACTCCACCTTGTAAGTCTTTGATTCTTGTTTGACATTTTGTGCAAAAATGTGAGAGGGTTGTGGTCAGTATACACAAGAATGGGATGTAAAGTAACATTCAAATAAACATCAAAATGTTGTAAAGCTAACAATAATGCAAGACACTCTTTTTCAACAGTAGAGTAATTCTTTTGACATTTTGTCAATTTCTTAGAAAAATAACAAACAACTCTATCTACACCATCATCATTTTCTTGAAACAAAGCAGCCCCGATTCCTACGTCACTGGCATCAACAGTAAGCTTAAATTGCTTATCAAAATTTGGAGCTGACAGGACAGGACTATTCATAAGAACACATTTGATTTTCTTAAAAGATTCGTCACAGTCATTGGTCCATGCAAAATTCACTCTCTTTTGTAACAGATTGGTAAGTGGACCAACAACTGACGAGAAATTAGGACAAAATTTTCTGTAAAATCCTGCCATTCCCAAAAATCTCATTATCTCTTTCTTATTGGTAGGAATCGGGAACTTTGAAATAGCTTCCACCTTGGCCATGATAGGAGTAACAAAACCTTGACCTACTTTGTGACCCAAATATTCTACAGTCGCATGACAAAATTCACTTTTCGCAAGGTTCACTGTGAGGTTTGCTTTCGCCAGTATGTCGAAGAAAGTACGCATGATTCGGAGATGATCATCCCAGGTGTCGCTGTAGATGATGACATCATCGATGTACGCCTCGCATCCTTCGAGATGATTTAAGAGCGAATGAATCATCCTCTGGAATGTGGCTGGTGCGTTTTTCATACCAAAGGGCATTACTTTATATTGGTATAGCCCATCTGGAGTCGCAAATGCCGATATTTCTCTGGCTCTCTCGGTAAGCGGGACCTGCCAATAGCCTTTAAGCAAGTCAAATTTACTGACATATTTTGCACTGCCAATTTTATCGATACAGTCATCGATTCGTGGGATCGGATAAGAGTCAGTTTTGGTGACTGAATTGACTTTTCTAAAGTCAGTACACAATCGGTAAGTTCCGTCTGGCTTCGGAACAAGAATACACGGGGAACTCCAATCACTATTGCTGGGTTCAATAATGTCATTTTCGAGCATGTATTGAATTTCTTTCCGCATGTATTGAAGCTTTATCGGGTTTAACCGATAGGGATGCTGTTTGATAGGTGACGCATCACCCACAATGACGTCATGATGAGATGCATTAGTCTTTTTTGGAACGTTCGGAAAGATGGTCGTATATTCCCGCATTAATTGATGCACTTCCTCTTTTTGATGCACAGTCAGATGTCCGAGTTTCACTTCCGGATTTGTCAGAATTTCAGAATTCTTTAAACGGACACTTTGAGCAAAGTCTTTTTCGACAGTATCTTCATTACATTCAGCTTCAACACAATTTTCTAATGTATTTGCATTGGCCAAAGTGGAAACTGGTTTAACAAAATTTCGGTCACTTCTATCAAAATACTCTTTCAACATGTTAACATGACACACTCTTTTTTCTTTTCGCCGACCTGGTGTCTTAACCACATAGTTAACATCACTAATTTTACTCTCAATCTCATAAGGACCGAAATATCTAGCTTGCAAAGGATGACCAGGGATAGGCAAAAATACAAGAACTTTATCGCCTGGTTTAAAAACTCTGTTTCTAGCATCTTTGTCATACCATGTTTTCATTTTCATTTGTGATGTTTTGAGATTTTCTTGAGCCAATTTGCAAGCATTATGTAACTTCTCTTTGAAATTAGACACGTAGTCTAAGAGATTCAAATCGCTAGTCTCAGTCAACCATTTTTCCTTCAATAACTTCAATGGCCCCCTGACCGTATGCCCAAAAACTAGCTCAAAGGGACTGAACCCCAGGGACTCCTGAACTGCTTCTCGTGCCGCAAACAACACGAGGTGAACCCCTTCATCCCAGTCTTTTCCATACTGGTGACAATATGTTTTCATCATAGTTTTAAGGGTTTGATGAAAGCGTTCAAGTGCCCCCTGGGACTCAGGATGGTACGCAGAAGACTTATACTGCCTGATACCTAGCTCATGCATAACCTGCTGAAACAACCCTGACATAAAATTCGAACCCTGATCTGACTGAATAGCCTTGGGAACACCCACGGAACTGAAAAACTTTGTAAGGGCCTTAACTATGGTCTTTGCCTTAATATTCCTAAGAGGTATGGCTTCAGGAAACCTAGTCGAAGTACACATAATTGTCAGTAAGTACTGATTACCTGACCTAGTCCTAGGCAAAGGACCTACACAATCAACTAACACCCTACTAAAAGGTTCCTCAAAGGCTGGAATGGGTTGGAGGGGAGCAGGTGGTATAACTTGATTGGGTTTACCTACCATCTGACAATTATGACAAGACTTACAAAACTCAGACACATCTTTTCTCAACTTAGGCCAGTAAAAGTGACTTAAAATCCTATTATAAGTCTTATTGACACCTAAATGACCTACCATGGGTGTGTCGTGAGCTAAACTCATGATGTCCCCGCGATATGCTACTGGAACCACTATCTGGTGAACGACCCGCCACACTTCATTAGGGGGTGCATCGGGGGGTCTCCATTTCCGCATAAGGATGCCATCTTGTATGTAGAAGCACTCTCCGACTTTGTCCGCTTCTTCTCGGGGAAGGGCCCTCTTGCTTAGTCGGATGATCTCCGGATCTTTAGTTTGTTCGGAGAGGAGCTGCTCACGGCTTAAGGCATCTGTATCTCTGTCTAATGGCGGATGGTAATCATCATCAGGTACCGTCGGAGACTTGTCATCATGAAGTGGTACTGAAGTCTCAGGTACACTGTCATCAATGGTAGACATGAATGTGTCAGAAAGGTCTATACTTTTGGAGGGATAGTCCTCGTTAAGTGCAGAAGTACTCTCAGCCTCTTTTAGTCTGTTCCTGGCCATCGCCCTGGTAACTGCGCAGGCTGGGTACAAGTCGTCGTCTTCATCATCGGACACGACATCGGACGTGATTTTCTCACAAACAATCGGATCGGCTACAACTTTGCCGCCAGCTAAATCGTTGCCAAGCAACAAGGAAACGCCTTGAACGGGAAGAGTAGGTCGAACACCTACGATAACAGGTCCAGTAATTAAGTCTGACTTCAAATAAATTTCATGAAGGGGAACATCAATGACGCCTAGCTCCACACCCTGTAATAAAACTGACCTACCAGTAAAAGTGTGCTCAGACAAAGGCAATGAACCCTCTAACAATAAAGTCTGGGCAGCACCAGTATCTCTCAAAATCTGAACAGGCAACGCTTCGCTAGAATCACTGAGTGAAACAAATCCCTGTGACAAAAAGGGCTTATAATGATCCTCCACAAAATCATCAGAACTGGACTTAGAACCCTGAATCTCAGGAGTGTCAGAACAAATCGAATCTAAGGCTTTCCTATCATTTCTAACAGACGCACAGGCCTGTGACTTAAGTTCTTTTTTCTTCTTAAGCTTCAAACACTCACCAATAACATGACCTTTTTTCTTACAATAATTGCATGTAGGAGGCGACCCCACCCCTGGGGATGCCTCAGAACGCTCGAACCTAGGACCGGACGTAGAACCACCTTCAGATGGTGACTGGGAACTAATGGACGACTGAGACTCTTGTAAATTTTTCTTTGGAAAATCTGACGTTTTAGCACTATTGCTAGATTGAGTTTTTGACACAAAATTTTTCTTATGAGTGAGAGCATACGTATCAGACAAAACAGCGGCTTCTTCAAGAGTTTTAACATTTTTGTCTTCCAAATGAGTTCTTAAATCTTGATGTACACACTCTTTGAACTCTTCTATCAGAATTATTTGACGCAAATTGTCAAATGAATTGGGAATTTTCTTAGATCGAAACCACTGATCAAATAAATCTTCTTTTTCTCGAGCAAATTCAACATATGTTTGATTTTCGAACTTTTTGTACTTTCTAAACTTTTGTCTGTACGCTTCAGGTACTAACTGATATGCTCTCAAAATCGTGTCCTTGACCTTGTCATAGTCTGAACTCTCAGCAATACTGAGCGCCGAGTACACTTCAGCCGCTTTGCCAATAAGTACGCTTTGTAACAAAGTTGGCCAAAAATCACGTGGCCACTTCAGATTGGCCGCGATTTTCTCAAAATGTGGAAAATATTTGTCCACGGACTTTTCTTGAAATTTTGGTACTAATCTGATGTTTTTGGCAGCATCGAATTCAGACTTGACAGGCGAAGGAACAGGATTTTCCTTAACGCTTTTCTCTAACTTTAACTTTTCTAACTCAAACTGGAGTTCTCTCTCGTGCATACGTTCCTGTTTCTCTCTTTCTAATTGTCTTTCTTTTTCTTCTTTTTCAAATTGTCTTTCTTTTTCTTCTCTTTCAATTTGAAATTGTCTTTCTTTTTCGTCTTTTTCAATTTGAAATTGTCTTTCTTTTTCTTCTTTTTCAAATTGTAATTGTATTTTCATTTTCTCTAATTCAAACTCATATTTTGACATTTTGGTTTCGCTTGAAACAGGTTCAACAGGAAAATTGTATGACGAAAAGATTTCCTTAGCTAAAAGCTCTTTAGCCACAATATTTCTAATTTCTTGTTTTCTCATAGAAGATTTTACATCTAACTTAAAGTGAAGGCCTAAACCAATCAAATCATCTTTCTTCAATGATTCGAACTCTTGTACAGTCGGCGATTTCAAAAATTCAGTGACCGAAAATACCATGATTGATTTCTGCTGGCAAAAGTTTTACAACAAAAAAAAATTTTCCTTTTTTCAAAAAACGAACTTTACGTAAAGTGCAAATATGCAGAGATTACGATCCCGGACGAGCCCCCAATTCTGTTATGGGTCAGAATACCCCAAAACGCCAGCAAAAATCAGACAAAGACAGAATATAAATTTACAAGTTTAATTATGTACAATATATATATATAAAACGATTACAACTTACAATACAATGTCCGGATCAAAGTGTCCGTTACGGTCCACAAAGTCTATCGAATTGGTTTCCGGTAATCACAAACGTTCTCGAAAGATCGGTGTCCAAACGTTGTTAAATGGATTAAAGTCTCAACAAATAAAGTGTCCCAGTATATCAGAATAGATGAATGAATCGTGTCTACGAATGTGTACGAATGTCCCTTAACACATTCCTCAGAGGTATTTATACTTAATAACAATGAATTTACCAGAAGCTTCTAGAACAATGACTCATTACACATGATTAACAATAGAGTAAATTCTAGAAATCACAGTCATGTGATGATAATGATGTAACAAAGAACATACTGGAATATTCTCTAATGAAATAAACATGACATAGTAAAATCTAGAAAGAATTATTATGAAATCATTAAATAACATGACTAAGTACATGTGTACCTACACATAAAGTAAAACTAAAATAATACATGACCCACAACACTAGCTCATGTAACATAGTCAACAGTCAAACAAATGGACATGCCTCCCAAATACCTTATTTCAGTGGTATAAAAATCGTAGTAATGATTGACAAGACACACACGTTCAACTTATAACCTTTTGAACTCTCATACAATCATGATCAATTAAGATCATGAATAATAAACTTCTATACTTCCAACAGACAAATGAATATGGTAGAAACATATATAAGATCTCATCTCTAGTACTCATGCAGTTCAAGAGGAATTGGATATAAAAACGTAACAATATACTTTGTAGTAGCTTTTATTATTCAATAATGCATTTCAAACTGCAGCCATATATAAATGGAATTACTTGTACATGCATAGTTGTTAACTTTACTGTGATGAATAAACAGATGTATACCAATCCTTGATGTCATGTTAAAATTACGAAAAGTCTCAATGAATAAAAAAAAAATCATTCAAGCTTATCAGAGCACATTAAGTTGATAAATATTAATATTGTCTCCCATTAACAGTCAACTGGTCATGATGCAGTGGGGTTTTTTTCTTACAGCATATTCTTCTGTGAAATAAAACAAGAATAAATTACATATATACACTCTAATATGAAAATCTCAGATTCTCCTACATGTATTGACTATGATATCAATATCTCCTACCTATATATAAATCATGGACTATGATATCTATATCTCCTACCTGTATGGACACCTTGGACTATGATATCAATATCTCCTACCTGTATGGACACCATGGACTATGATATTAATATCTCCTACCTGTATCAGGACACCATGGACTATGATATCTCTATATCTCCTACCTGTATGGGCACCATGGATATGATTTCAATATGTTCTACCTGTATATACATCACTGATTATGATAACAATATCTCCTACCTGTATGGACACCATGGGCTATGATATCAATATCTCCTACCTGTATGGACACCATGGACTATGATATCTATATCTCCTAAATGTATGGACACCATGGACTATGATATCTGTATCTCCTTCCTGTATGGACACCATTGGCTATGATATCAATATCTCTGACCTGTATGGACATCATGGACTATGATATCAATATCTCCTACCTGTATATACATCACTGACTATGGTATGAATATCTCCTACTTGTATATAAATCATGGACTATGATATCTATATCTCCTACCTGTATTGACACCATGGACTATGATATCAGTATCTCCTACCTGTATGGACACCATGGGCTATGATTTCTATATCTCCTACCTGTATGGACACCATGGACTATGATATCAATATCTCCTACCTGTATATACATCACTGATTGTGATATCAATATCTCCTACCTGTATGGACACCATGGACTATGATATCTATATCTCCTACCTGTATGGGCACCATGGACTATGATTTTCAATATCTCCTACCTGTATATACATCACTGATTATGAAAACAATATCTCCTACCTGTATGGACACCATGGACTATGATATCAGTATCTCCCACAAGTATATACATCACTGACTATGAACTCAATATCTCCTACTTGTATATAAATCATGGACTATGATATCTATATCTCCTACCTGTATGGACACCATGGACTATGATATCAATATCTCCTACCTGTATGGACACCATGGACTATGATATTAATATCTCCTACCTGTATATACATCACTGACTATGATATCTATATCTCCTACCTGTATGTACACCATGGATTATGATATCAATATCTCCTACCTGTATATAAATCACTGACTATGATATCAATATCTCCTACCTGTATATACATCACTGACTATGATATCTATATCTCCTGACTGTATAAACATCATTGACTTTGATATCAATATCTCCTACCTGTATGGTCACCATGGACTATGATATCAATATCTCCTACCTGTATATAAATCCTGGACTATTATATCAATATCTGTATGGTCACCATGGACTATGATATCAATATCTCCTACCTGTATATAAATCCTGGACTATTATATCAATATCTGTGTGGACACCATGGACTATGATATCAATATCTCCTACCTGTATATACATCACTGATGATATTATCAATATCTCCAACCTGTATAGGCACCATGGACTACGATATCAGTATCTCTTACCTGTATGGACACCATGAACCATGATGTCTTTATCTCCTACCTATATGGACACCATGGACTATGTTTGTAATAATTCGTACCTGTATAGTTATCATGGACTATGATATCAAAATCTCCTATTTATGTCGGCATCTTAGAGTGAGCTATTAAATATGACGTACAAATATGAACATCATTTACTACCTGTGTAATATAAGTAATTTGTCCCTATGATGTCTGTACACTTGTGTCATGTCATTACATCATTACGTATCCCTAAGATGTCTGTACACTCGTGTCATGTCAGTAATATATCCCTAGAATGTATGTACACTTGTGTCATGTCAGTAATATATCCCAAGAATGTCTGTAAACTTGTGTCATGTCAGTAGTTTATCCCTAGGATGTCTGTACACTTGTGTCATGTCAGTAATATATCCCAAGAATGTCTGTACATTTGTGTCATGTCAGTAGTTTATCCCTAGAATGTCTGTACATTTGTGTCATGTCAGTAATATATCCCAAGAATGTCTGTACATTTGTGTCATGTCAGTAGTTTATGCCTAGAATGTCTGTACATTTGTGTCACGTCAGTAATTTATCCCTAGGATGTCTGTACATTTGTGTCATGTCAGTAATTTATCCCTAGGATGTTTGTACATTTGTGTCATGTCAGTAATATATCCCTAGAATGTCTGTACATTTGTGTCATGTCAGTAATTTATCCCTAGGATGTCTGTACATTTGTGTCATGTCAGTAATATATCCCAAGAATGTCTGTACACTTGTGTCATGTCAGTAATATATCCCAAGAATGTCTGTACACTTGTGTCATGTCAGTAATTTATCCCTAGGATGTCTGTACATTTGTGTCATGTCAGTAATATATCCCTAGAATGTCTGTACACTTGTGTCATGTCAGTAGTTTATCCCTAGGATGTCTGTACATTTGTGTCATGTCAGTAATATATCCCAAGAATGTCTGTACACTTGTGTCATGTCAGTAATATATCCCTAGAATGTCTTTACATTTGTGTCATGTCAGTAACTTATCCCTAGGATGTCTGTACACTTGTGTCATGTCAGTAATTTATCCCTAGGATGTCTGTACACTTGTGTCACGTCATAACATATCCCTAAGATGTCTGTACATTTGTGTCATGTCAGTAATTTATCCCTAGGATGTCTGTATACCCGAGTCCTGTAATTACATATCTCTAAGATGTCTATAAACTTGTGTCAAGTCAGTAATATCTCCCTAGAATGTCTGTACATTTGTGACATGTCAGTAATTTATCCCTAGGATGTCTGTATACATGAGTCCCGTAATTACATATCTCTAAGATGTCTATAAACTTGTGTCAAGTCAGTAATATCTCCCTAGAATGTCTGTACAACATTTGTGTCATGTCAGTAATTTATCCCTAGGATGTCTGTATACCTGAGTCCTGTAATAACATATCTCTAAGATGTCTATAAACTTGTGTCAAGTCAGTAATATCTCCCTAAAATGTCTTTACATTTGTGTCATGTCAGTAATTTATCCCTAGGATGTCTGTATACTTGTGTCATGTCATAACATATCCCTAAGATGTCTGTACACTTGTGTCACATCATAACATATCCCTAAGATGTCTGTACACTTGTGTCATGTCAGTAATTTATCCCTAGGATGTCTGTATACTTGTGTCATGTCATAACATATCCCTAAGATGTCTGTACACTCGTGTCATGTCAGTAATATATCCCTAGAATGTCTGTACACTCATGTCATGTCAGTAATATATTCCTAGAATATCTATAAACTTGTGTCATGTCAGTAATATATCACTGGAATGTCTGTACACTTGTGTCATGTCAGCACTTTATTCCTAGGATGTCTGTTTACTTGAGTCATGTCATAACATATCCCTAAGATGTCTGTACACTTGTGTCATATCAGTAATTTATCCCTAGGATGTCTGTATACCCTTAGTCTAGGTGTATGATATATGTAGAGGTAGAAGATATTTAATTTCTAGATGTATGATATATGTTGAGGTAGAAGATATTTAATTTCTAGATGTATGATATCTGTTGAGGTAGAAGATATTTAATTTCTAGGTGTTTGATATATGTAAAGGTAGAAGATATCTAATTTCTAGATGTATGGTATCTGTAGAGGTAGGATATTTTTAATCTCTAGGTGTATGATATCTGTAGAGGTAGGATATATTTAATTTCTAGGTGTATGATATATGTAGAGGTAGGAGATATTTAATTTCAACATGTATGATATCTGAAGAGGTAGGATATATTTAATTTCTATGTATATGATATCTGTAGAGGTAGGATATATTTAATTTCTATTTAAATGATATATGTAGAGGTAGGATATATTTAATTTCAAGGTATATGATATCTGTAGATGTAGAAGATATTTAATTTCTAGATGAATATCTGTAGAGATAGGAGATATTTAATTTCTAGGTGTATGATATCTGTAGAGGTAGGAGATATTTAATTTCTAGGTGTATGATATCTGTAGAGATAGGTTATATTTAATTTCTAGGTGTATGATATCTGTAGAGGTAGGATATATTTAATTTCTAGGTATATAATATCTGTAGAGGTAGGAGATATTTAATTTCTAGGTGTATAATATATGTAGAGGTAGGAGATATTCGATTTCTAGTTGTATGATATCTGTAGAGGGAGAAGATATTTAATTTCTAGGTGTATAATATATGTAGAGGTAGGATATATTTAATTTCTAGGTGTATGATATCTGTAGAGGGAGGTGATATTTAATTTCTAGGTGTATGATATCTGTAGAGATAGGTTATATTTAATTTCTAGGTGTATGATATCTGTAGAGGTAGGATATATTTAATTTCTAGGTATATAATATCTGTAGAGGTAGGAGATATTTAATTTCTAGGTGTATAATATATGTAGAGGTAGGAGATATTCGATTTCTAGTTGTATGATATCTGTAGAGGGAGAAGATATTTAATTTCTAGGTGTATAATATATGTAGAGGTAGGATATATTTAATTTCTAGGTGTATGATATCTGTAGAGGGAGGAGATATTTAATTTCTAGGTGTAGAATATATGTAGAGGTAGGAGATATTTAATTTCTAGGTGTATGATATCTGTAGAGGGAGGAGATATTTAATTTCTAGGTGTATGATATCTGTAGAGGGAGGAGATATTTAATTTCTAGGTGTATGATATCTGTAGAGGGAGGAGATATTTAATTTCTAGGTGTAGAATATATGTAGAGGTAGGAGATATTTAATTTCTAGGTGTATGATTTCTGTTGGGATGAGATATTTAATTTCTAGGTGTATGATATCTGTAGAGGGAGGAGATATTTAATTTCTAGGTGTATAATATATGTAGAGGTAGGAGATATTTAATTTCTAGGTGTATGATATCTGTAGAGGGAGGAGATATTTAATTTCTAGGTGTATGATATCTGTAGAGATAGGAGATATTTAATTTCTAGGTGTATGGTATCTGTAGAGATAGGATATATTTAATTTCTAGGTATATAATATCTGTAGAGGTAGGAGATATTTAATTTCTAGGTGTATAATATATGTAGAGGTAGGAGATATTTAATTTCTAGGTGTATGATATCTGTAGAGGGAGGAGATATTTAATTTCTAGGTGTATGATATCTGTAGAGATAGGAGATATTTAATTTCTAGGTGTATAATATATGTAGAGGTAGGAGATATTTAATTTCTAGGTGTATGATATCTGTTGGGATGAGATATTTAATTTCTAGGTGTATGATATCTGTAGAGGGAGGAGATATTTAATTTCTAGGTGTATAATATATGTAGAGGTAGGAGATATTTAATTTCTAGGTGTATGATATCTGTAAGGGTAGGTGATATTTAATTTCTAGGTGTATGATATATGTAGAGGTAGAAGATATTTAAATTTTAGGTACATGATATCTGTAGAGGTAGGATATTTTTAATTTCTAGGTACATGATATCTGTAGAGGTAGGACATTTTTAATTTCTAGGTTTATGATATCTGTAGAGGTAGAAGATATTTAATTTTTAGGTGTATGATATATGTAGAGGTAGAAGATATTTAATTTCTAGATGTATGATATCTGTTTAGGTAGGAGATATTTAATTTCTAAGTGTATGATATATGTAGAGGTAGAAGATATTTAATTTCTATGTGTATGATATCTGTTTGGATGAGATATTTAATTTCTAGATGTATGGTATCTGTAGAGGTAGGATATGTTTAATTTCTATGTGTATGATATCTGTAGAGGTAGGATATATTTAATTTCTAGGTGTATATCTGTAGAGGAATGTTATATTTAATTTCTAGGTGTATGATACCTACAGAGGTAGGATATATTTGATTTCTAAGTCGATATCTGTAGAGGTAGGAGATATTTAATTTCTAGGTGTGTGATACCTACAGAGGTAGGATATATTTGATTTTTAGGTCTATATCTGTAGAGGTAGGAGATATTTAATTTCTAGGTATATGATATATGTAGAGGTAGAGAATATTTATTTTCTAGGTGTTTGATATCTGTAGATGTAGGATATATTTAATTTCTAGGTGTATGATATCTGTAGAGGTAGGAGATATTTAATTTCTAGGTGTATATCTGTACAGATATGAGATCTTTAATTTCTAGGTGTATGATATCTGTAGATGTAGAAGATATCTAATTTCTAGGTGTATATCTGTAGAGGAAGGATTTATTTAATTTCTAGGTGTATGATATCTGTAGAAATAGGAGATATTTAATTTCTAGGTGTATATCTGTAGAGGTAGGAAATATTTAATTTCTAGGTATATGATATCTGTAGAGGTAGGATTTATTTAATTTCTAGGTGAATGATATCTGTAGAAATAGGAGATACTTAATTTCTAGGTCTATGATATCTGTAAAGGTAAGATTTATTTAATTTCTAGAAGTATGATATCTGTAGAAATAGGAGATATGTAGAGGTAGGAGATATTAAATTTCTAGGTTTATGATATCTGTAGAGGTAGGATTTATTTAATTTCTATGTATATGATGTCTGTAGTGGTAGGATATATTTAATTTCTAGGTATATCATATCTGTAGAGGTAGGATTTATTTAATTTCTAGGTGTATGATATCTGTAGAGGTAGGGGATAATTCATTATAATTTCTAAGTGTATGTTATCTGTAGAGATAAGAGATATTTAATTTCTAGGTGTATGATATCTGCAGAGGTAGGAGATATTTAATTTCTATGTGTATGGTATATGTAGAGGTAGGAGATAATGAATATCTATTTATATGGTATCTATAGAGGTAGGGTTTATTTAATTTCAAGGTATAGAATATTTGTAGTGGTGTAGCTATTTTATTTCTAAGTGTATATCTGAAGTGGTTGGAGATATTTAATTTCTAGGTGTACTAGGAGGAAAATTTACTTTTTTAGAGTAGGATGTCAGTACTTGTAGGAGATATTGAATTCCTTAGTGTATGATGCCTTTACTGGTAGGGGGGATTGCATTCCTTAGTGTAGAATATCTGTACTTGTAGGAAGAAATAATTTCTAAGAGAATGATGCCTGTATTGAAAGAAAAATTTAATTTCTAAGTGTATGATGTCTGTACTGGAAGGAGAAATTGAATTCCTTAGTGTCTGATGTCTGTACTGGTAGGAAAATTGTATTTCTTAGTGTATGATGTTTGTACTGGTGGGAGAAATTGAATTCTTAAGGGTATGATGTTTGTACAGTTTGGAGAAATTGAATTCCTAGTGTATGATATCTTTACTGGAAGAAGAAATTGAATTAGTGTATGATGTCTGTACTGATAGGAGAAATGAATTCCTCAGTGTATGATGTCTGTACTGGTAGGAGAAATTGAATTCCTAAGTGTATGATATCTGTACTGGTAGAAGAAAATGAATTCATTAGTGTATGATGTCTGTACTAATAGGAGAAATTGAATTCCTTAGTGTATGATATGTGTACTGGCTGGAGAAATTGAATTCCTATGTATATATATATCTATACTTGTAGGAAAATTTAAGTCCTTATTGCATGATATCTGTACAGGTAGGAGAAATTGAATTCCTAAGTGTATGATGTCTGTACTGGTAGGAGAAATTGAATTCCTTAGTGTATGATATCTGTGCTGGTCAGAGAAATTGAATTCCTATGTATATATATATCTATACTTGTAGGAAAATTTAAGTCCTTATTGCATGATATCTGTACTGGTAGGAGATTTTGAATTCCTAAGTGTATGATGTCTGAACTGCTTGGAGAAATTGAATTCCTTAGTGTATGATGTCTTTAATGATAGGAGAAATTTGACTCCTCAGTGTATAATGTCTGTACTGGTAGGAGAAATTGAATTCCTAAGTTAATGATACCTGAACTGGTAGGAAAATTGAATTCCTGTGTATATGATGTCTGTACTGGTAGGAAAATTTATTTTCTTAGTGCATGATATCTGTACATGTAGGAAAATTTGAGTTCCTTAGTTTATGATATCTGTACTCGTTGGAGATTTTGAATTCCCTAGTGTATGATGTCAGTACTGCTTGGAGAAATTGAATTCCTTAGTTTATGATGTCTGTACTGCTTGGATAAATTGAATTCCTTAGTGTATGATGTCTATACTGGTAGGAGAAATTGAATTCCTTAGTGTATGATGTCTATACTGGTAGGAGAAATTGAATTCCTTAGTGTATGATATCTGTACTGGTAGGAGAAATTGAATTCCTTAGTGTATGATATCTGTACTGGTAGGACATATTGAATTCCTGTGTATATGATGTCTGCACTGGTAGGAAAATTTATTTTCTTAGTGTATGATATCTGTACATGTAAGAGAAATCGAATTCCTTAGTGTATGATATCTGTACTGGTAGGAGAATTTGAATTCCTTAGTGTATGATATCTTTACTGGTAGGAGATATTGAATTCCTGTGTATATGATGTCTGTACTGGTAGGAAAATTTATTTTCTTAGTGCATGATATCTGTACATGTAGGAGAAATTGAATTCCTTAGTATATGATATCTGTGTTGGTAAGAGAAATTGAATTCCCATGTATATGATGTCTGTACTTGTAGGAAAATTTAATTTCTTAGTGTATGATATCTTTACTGGAAGAAGAAATTGAATTAGTGTATGATGTCTGTACTGATAGGAGAAATGAATTCCTCAGTGTATGATGTCTGTACTGGTAGGAGAAATTGAATTCCTAAGTGTATGATACCTGTACTGGTAGAAGAAAATGAATTCATTAGTGTATGATGTCTGTACTAATAGGAGAAATTGAATTCCTTAGTGTATGATATGTGTACTGGCTGGAGAAATTGAATTCCTATGTATATATATATATCTATACTTGTAGGAAAATTTAAGTCCTTATTGCATGATATCTGTACAGGTAGGAGAAATTGAATTCCTAAGTGTATGATGTCTGTACTGGTAGGAGAAATTGAATTCCTTAGTGTATGATATCTGTGCTGGTCAGAGAAATTGAATTCTCATGTATAGATGTCTGTACTTGTAGGAAAATTTAATTTCTTAGTGTATGATATCTGTACAGGTAGGAGAAATCGAATTTCTTAGTTTATGATGTCTGTACTGATAGGAGAAATTTAATTCCTTAGTGTATGATGTTTGGACAGTTAGGAGAAATTGAATTGGTAGGATATATTTAATTTCTAGGTGTATGATATCTGTAGAGGTATGAGATATTTAATTTCTAGGTACATGGTATCTGTAAAGATAGGATATATTTAATTTCTAGGTATATGATATCTGTAGCAGTAGGAGATATTTGATTTCAATATGTATGATATCTGTAGAGGAAGGAGATATTTAGTTTCTATCGAGAAATTAAATTCCTTAGTGTATGATGTCTTTACTTGTGGGAAAATTTAATTTCTTAGTGTATGATGTCTGTACTGATAGGAGAAATTTAATTCCTCAGTGTATGATGTCTGTACTGGTAGGAGAAATTGAATTCCTTAGTGTATGATGTCTGTACTGATAGGAGAAATTTAATTCCTCGGTGTATGATGTCTGTACTGGTAAGAGAAATTGAATTCCTTAGTGTATGATATCTGTGCTTGTCAGAGAAATTGAATTCCTATGTATATGATGTCTTTACTGGTAGGAGATTTTGAATTCCTTAGTGTATGATGTCTGAACTGCTTGGAGAAATTGAATTCCTTATGATGTCTGTACTTGTAGGAGAAATTGAATTCCTTAGTGTATGATTCCTGTAGTGGTAGGAGAAATTGAATTCCTTATGTGTATGATATCTGTACTGGTAGGAGAAATTGAATTCCTTAGTGTATGATGTCTGTACTGATAGGAGATTTTGAATTCCTTAGTGTATGATGTTTGTGCAGTTAGGAGTAATTGAATTCCTAGTGTATGATATCTGTACTGGTAGGAGAAATTCATTTTCTTAGTGTATGATATCTGTACACGTAGGAGAAATTGAATTCCTTAGTGTATGATATCTGTACTGGTGGGAGATTTTGAATTTCCTAGTGTATGATGTCAATACTGCTTGGAGAAATTGAATTCCTCAGTATATGTTGTCTGTACTGCTCAAAGGAATTGAATTCCTTTGTGTATGATGTCTATACTGTTGGGAGATTTTGAATTCCTTAGTGTATGATGTCAGTACTGCTTGGAGCAATTGAATTCCTTAGTGTATGATGTCTGTACTGTTAGGAGAAATTGAATTCCTTAGTGTATGATGTCTGTACAGGTAGGAGAAATTGAAATTCTCAGTGTATGATGTTTGTACAGGTAGGAGAAATTGAATTCCTTAGTGTATGATATCTGTACAGGTAGGAGAAATTGAATTCCTATGTATATGATGGCTGGATTGGTAAGAGAAATTGAATTCCTTAGTGTATGATATCTGTGCTGGTCAGAGAAATTGAATTCTCATGTATATGATGTCTGTACTTGTAGGAAAATTTAATTTCTTAGTGTATGATATCTGTACAGGTAGGAGAAATCGAATTTCTTAGTTTATGATGTCTGTACTGATAGGAGAAATTTAATTCCTTAGTGTATGATGTTTGGACAGTTAGGAGAAATTGAATTGGTAGGATATATTTAATTTCTAGGTGTATGATATCTGTAGAGGTATGAAATATTTAATTTCTAGGTACATGGTATCTGTAAAGATAGGATATATTTAATTTCTAGGTATATGATATCTGTAGCAGTAGGAGATATTTGATTTCAATATGTATGATATCTGTAGAGGTAGGATTTATTTATTTCTAGGTATATGATATCTGTAGAGGAAGGAGATATTTAGTTTCTATCGAGAAATTGAATTCCTTAGTGTATGATGTCTTTACTTGTGGGAAAATTTAATTTCTCAGTGTATGATGTCTGTACTGATAGGAGAAATTTAATTCCTCAGTTTATGATGTCTGTACTGGTAGGAGAAATTGAATTCCTTAGTGTATGATGTCTGTACTGATAGGAGAAATTTAATTCCTCAGTGTATGATGTCTGTACTGGTAGGAGAAATTGAATTCCTTAGTGTATGATATCTGTGCTTGTCAGAGAAATTGAATTCCTATGTATATGATGTCTGTACTGGTAGGAGAAATTGATTTCCTATGTATATGATGTCTGTACTGGTAGGAAAATTCATTTTCTTAGTGTATGATATCTGTACACGTAGGAGAAATTGAATTCCTTAGTGTATGATATCTGTACTGGTAAGAGAAATTGAATTCCTATGTATATGATGTCTGTACTGGTAGGAAAATTTATTTTCTTAGTGTATGATATCTGTACACGAAGGAGAAATTGAATTCCTTAGTGTACGATATGTGTACTGGTAGGAGATTGTGAATTCCTTAGTGTATGATGTATTTACTGCTTGGAGAAATTGAATTCCTTAGTGTATGATGTCTGCACTGGTAGGAGAAATTGAATTCCTTAGTGTATGATACCTGTACTGGTAGGAGAAATTGAATTCCTTCATGTATGTTATCTGTACTGGTAGGAGAAATTGAATTCCTTAGTGTATGATGTTTTTACAGTTAGGAGAAATTTAATTCCTTTGTGTATGATGCCTTTACTGGTAGGAGTAATAGAATTCCTCAGTGTATGATGTTTGAACAGGTAGGAGAAATTGAATTCCTATGTACATGTATATGATGTCTGTACTGGTTGGAGATTTTGAATTCCTTAGTGTATGATGTCTGTACTGGTAGGAGAAATTGAATTCCTTAGTGTATGATATCTGTACTGGTAGGAGAAATATTTAGTGTATGATGTATGTACTGGTAGGAGAAATTGAATTACATAGTGTATGATGCCTTTAATGGTAGGGGAGATTGCATTTCTTAGAATACGATGTCTGTACTAGTAGGAAAATTTAATTTCTTAGAGTAGGATGTCTGTACTTGTAAAAGAAATTGAACATGTTGAATTTCTTAGACATGATGCCTGTACCGGTAGGAAAAATTGCATTCCTTACTATGTGACTTCTGTACTGGTGGGAAAAGTTAATTTCTTAGATATCTGTACATGTAGGAGATATTGAATTTCTAACTGTATAATATCTAGACTGGTAGAAAAATTTAATTTCTTAAGAGTTTGATGTCTGTAATGGTAGGAAAACTGAATTTCTTAGAGGATGGTGTCTGCACTGATAGTGGGATTGTATCCCATTGTGTATGATGCTTGGACTGGTAGATAATTGAATTCCTTAGTGTATGATACATTGTATCTGTACTTAGTAAATGGCGGAAATTGACTTTCTTAGTACTTGACACCTGTACTGGTAGAAGAGAATGAATTTGTTATGTATGATGTCTGGAATAGTAGGAAAAATTGAATTCCTTACTGTATGATGTCTTTACTGGTAGGAGAAATTGAATTGAATTCCTTAGTGTACGTATGATGTTAATTGTACTGAAAGGAAAAATAAATTCTTAAGAGTTTGATGTCAGACGTACTGATAGGGAGATTTAATGTTTTAGTGTATGATGACTGGTCATAGAGATTGAATTCCTTAGTGTATAATGGTTTTACTGGTCAGAGAGATAGAATTAACTAGTGTATAATGTCTGTACTAATAGGAAAATTTAATTTCATAGAGTTTGATGTATGTACTTGTGGGAGAGATTCCTTAGTGTATGATGTCTGTACTAGTAGGAATATTTCATGTCTTAGTGTATGATGCCTGTACTGGAGGGAAATATTGAATACCTTGGTGTATTATAACTGTACTAGTATGAAAAGTTCATTTCTTAGTGTATGCATGATGTCTGTTCTTGTAGGAGATATTGAATTTCTTAGCGTATGATGCCTGAACTGGTAGGAAAATTGAATTCCTTGGTGTATGATTACTGTACTAGTATGAAAAGTTCATTTCTTAGTGTATGATGTCTGTACTGGTAGGAGATATTTGATATTTTAAGATGGTAAAATGGTATATCTTCTAATTGATTGCAGATTCAAGATATTTTATTTTTTTATATATGCAGGTGGTATGTGTGGTGTCTTAGCATATGATATACATGTATCATGTACTTACAGCTTAATTGTCCAATGGTTCACACTTTGAACATTCTCTTTGTATGATTCATCATAAGTACAGCTTTGCATCATTATCTCTGCTGGGTACTAAATGGTCTGTTCTCTAGATAATCCAAGAAAAAGAAGAAATTAATTTATTTTAATTGAAAAAAAATTCAGTTGACTAAAATAGAAAAATCCCATATTGGCATATAGATTATTTTTTAGCATTAATCTTAATACTCCTATGCAAATCTCGAGTTCTGCATTAAAAATATGACTTCCATACTTTAAGTGCTCATGGGTCTTACAGTTCTGGTTGGTCACTTGCAAATCCTGCATAACTTCTCTGAAAATTTTCATGAGACCAATCAGAATTATACAGAGGACCAATGAATACAAAAAATAAAGTGTCATTTCTTATATTTACGTTGACACTCTAAATATTCCATGCCCTTAAAATGCCTGTATATATAATAAGCAGTATCAACATGCAGTTTCTGAAGTTTGTAAATTCTTGCGATACCATTACTTTTATTGTAAATACAAGAGGGTATATAGTAAAATGTGAAAGGATATTTAAATAAACATGTGGCTGTACCAGACCTTCCATCATGTCTATCTAAAAAAAATGACAGACACTCTTATCATTCTACATGTATTAGCTTTCACCCTCTAGAACGCTGGCACTCCTGCGGCTGCCGCAATATCAAAATGTATGAATAACATCATGTTCATTTCTGACACTTAAATTATTATAAATCTTAACTGTACAAAAATAATCTCAGTATACTCATTTCGGAGGAAGCTTATTGCACTCATTGCTGGACAGGCGCCTGTGAATTTTTTACATGTACTGCTGCCATGTCTACATGTAGCACTATTCTGTGTCTCAATTTCCTGAAATTATATGGAAATAAGTGTTAATTTAGTTGTAAGAGGTAGATGTAGAAGAAGAGGATTTAAGTACATCATATTAATGGAGTACATTTAAAAAATCCATCACTAGTATAATTCATATAAGAAAAGATCATGTTAATCTCATTGATAATTTTAATAAAAATGCAGGTGTAAAAAGTCTTAAAATACAGCATTGCATAATTAACAAAATATTTTTAAAAATAATAAACAAGATAGAATCACAAGACCAAGGAGGATATTGACTATATAAACAATCCATTATCTTTGGCGCTCAAGCGCATTACATTTACGATAAAATGCAGTCTTGCTGTGTGTTACATACCCATAACATTAAAACACAAATGAGGACACATAATTAATATCTATATGAAGAAAATGATTCACTTAATTGCTTTCTCCTTTCATCAAATTGATTGAATCATTAAATGTCTTGAAATTGTAATTGACTTTTTTGTAAGTTAAGAAATACATATAATGAGTTAAAGAAGATTAAGAAACACTTAGGATCTATATACAAACACTGAGCCCCTGAACTTAGCCCTTGAGTCTGTGTGAGCTAGGGTATAAACATGTACAGCCCTAAATATTTCCTGTATATCATCCAAGCCAATTAATAGATCTGCACTTGGACCATGTCATGTGTCATCTTTATGGTCATATTGGAACCTGTTTAAATATAAAGATCATCATATTTTTATAGTGCCAAATACAATTGATTCAGATCGACTAGTCTGAGAGTTTATCGTACAACTCCCCCTCCCCTTGCTCGCAGCTTACCAAAGTCTGTGTAATTCATCAATTCTTTTTTACTCTGTTATAATAATAGGCCTCTACAAATAATTTCTTTGCCTCAATTATGCATCATTTCTTTAGTTTTACTGATACATGAAGTATACAAATTCATTTACAATACCCCTCCCTTTCTTCTTTGTGTTAATTGTATAACCCAACATACCTGCCTCCCCCCTCCTTTTTTATTTACTATAACACTAGCAGTGATATTGTCTCTGGAAGCTGAGCTTCATTACTTTTAGTGCAGCCGGCCCCTACCGTGCGGTATACCGTCTGGCGTCTACCGGCTCACCAGAGGCTCTGCCAGGCAGAGGGGACTTATAATATAGTTTCCACCCCGTTTTTATACTTACTACCAAGGATATCATTGCCGGATGATAGGCCCACTTTGTAAGTCAGCGGGGAGGGGGGGGGGGGTATATTCTATAAGAGATATTCTGCAATTCTGATGCCCAGTACAGTAGAACTTATAATCAGTGCAGTTTACAGTACATCTACATGCACCCCCCCCCCCCCCGAAATATGCCACTGTATCTTTTGTAATCATGAAATTCAAGTGGAATACTTGCCAGGTCGTTCATTTTTTAACAATACTGCACTGTCTTCGTCGATGTTTTCCTTTATTTGCTTTCGCAGGCTAAGTTCATCTGACACGAGTTCATCCGTAACAGACCCGCGTTTTACTTTTTTTGCGCATGCGCACTCTTTATTATGTTCGGAACTCAATCCTGAAAACGTTCCGAGTGGGATGAATTTCACCCGTCCCTTAGACGCATTCATTCAAAATCGTCAGGAGCCAACTGCTTTAAGGCGACATAAAAGGCTGAGTAACTACTGTATGATATGTCATTAGAAAAAAATTCTATCATGTTGTATTCATATAATCACCAAAGAAGTACCCATCACTTATTCAGTCTGAATGTCGAAAAGGCAAGGCAAAATCATCAGAATTTCCAGTGTAACGATTAGGAACCTCGAAATAAATAACATTCCGAAGTGACACCAGGTACCCGGGGAAAGTCAGCGTCTCCAAAAAACTAGGTTTTCCATGTGTAAACTAGGGTTTATTACAGTGAAACCTAGTTATTCAAATTTTTGTGACTTTAGCATGCCATATAGAAGTTAACACTATTGTTAACAGAAATTAATTCTGATAATGATAATTAAAATTTGTGTTTAAGACAATTTAAAATAAGTGTAAATGATAATTCCTAATTTCTGTGAACAAAGTTTTTAGCCAATCAGATCACCTGTTTCTTTCTGGTAATGGTAATTTTATCTAATGAAATCGCTTGATACAGTCTGATAAGGGAAGTTTTCCAAATTTCTGTCAACAAAAATTTTAGCCAATCAGATAACCTGTTTCTTTCTGGTAATGGTAATTTTATGCAATGAAATTGCTTGATACAGTCTGATAATGAAAGTTTTCCTAATTTCTGTTAACAAAAGTTTTAGCTCATCAAGTAAACCCTTTCATTCTGGTAATTGTAATTTTATCCAATGAAATTGCTTGATACAGTCTGATAATGGAAATTTTTCTAATTTCTGATAACAAAAGTTTTAGCCAATCAGATAAACCCTTTCATTCTGGTAATGGTAATTTTATCCAATGAAATTGCTTGATACAGTCTGATAATGGAAATTTTCCAAATTTCTGTTAACAAAAGTTTGAGCCATTCAGATAAACCCTTTCATTCTGGTAATGGTAATTTTATCCAATGAAATTGCTTGATACAATCTGATAATGGAAATTTTCCAAATTTCTGTTAACAAAAGTTTTAGCCAATCAGATAAACCCTTTCAATGGTAGTGGTAACTTTATCCAATGAAATTGCTTGATACAGTCTGATAATGGATTTTTCCTATTTCTGGTACGTTGCTTGTTTCATTTCGTTGAAGAAAAAATTAACTAATAAGAGGCGAACAGGAAATAGCTAGACTTCCGTCAAACTACCATTTTTAAAACTTATAGACATGGATCGACTTTCTCGGGCTGATTTACCCGAAAAAGATTCTGTCTTGGATCGTTTGAATAGTATTTTACTTGGTGTACAATGTAGTGCTCAACCAGAAAATTTAGACGACAGTAACTGTAAATATAAAAAAACCACACACACACAAACTAATAATAAGCAGAGTAATTTACTGATATATATCGAAAGTGTTTGTTAAACGCATTCTGATTTGATGAAATTTTCATTACCACAAGTTAACACTATCCTGATTGGTCAAAATTTTAATTCTAAAACTTGAAAGAAAAATTCATTACCACGAGTAAGAGCTCATTTGATTGGATGAAATATATATTCACATTCACAGGAATGCATTTTGATTGGTGGAAATAAGTGTTAACAAGGAATTATTTAGAGAAACCTGGTTTCACATTTGCTAATCATAGTTTCATGCAATAAAATAGGTTTTTGGCGTGTAGACTATATTTTACACGTGCTAATGATCAGTAATTAGAATTCTTGTGCCGATGTGATGAAAATTAGAAAAACTAGGTTTGACGAGTGAAAACTTAGGTTTTCGCTCGTAAAACTAGGTTTCACAACAGTAAAACTAGGTTTCACAGCTGTAAACCCTAGTTTACACTCGAAAAACTAGGTTTTCCATGTGTAAACTAGGGTTTACAACTGTGAAACCTAATTAATCAATTTTTTGTGACTTTGTCGTGCCATACTCTTGGTCGTTTCCTTGATCTCTAGTTCATGAGGATAGATTTCATGTAGATGATCCTTAAATTCGGATTATTGATGGACAACACGTCATCTATGTATCTGAAGGAAAATTGAACAGAGGTGCTTTCATTCAGTAGCTTCGTATGAATATGAAAATAAGTCCGCAAGCACTGGGGCGCAATCGGTACCCAATAATGATTTCATCGTACATTGAGATGTCTCGTTGATTCACATTTTCTCTCCGTCATGAGTATTTTACATGGAAAAAATCTGTTTCGTTGAAATCACAAACAGTTGAATTGTTTCACCCAACTTCATTCGAAAATGTTCTTACTTTAGGAATTTGAAAAGTCCAAGTAGCCAATTGCAATGAGGATGGGTTTTAATGTTTTCTAATAGAAATATACTTTATGTAAAAAGAATAATGCCTTCTGTCCTTAAAGACCTCATCCAGATAATTGCTTTCAGAGAAAAAGACACCCTCTCAGATTCCATATAGTCATAATTTAAAGATGACATAATTAATTTGTCGCATATATACATGTATATCAATTTTCTGTAGCAAGTTAATCTGATCCGGTTTTTTTTTCATTGCAATCGGATTGAAAGTTATTTATAACGCAATGCTAGACGTACAATTTCAGCAATTATACAGAATCGATATAGAAAAAATCTTAAAAGATTTAACCGATGTACTCTCCAATTTCGGGAGGATTAGGTCTATGTAAACGTCTTCAAATTGAATAGCATCATTTTAGAACAGATAAATTGGCAACGTGGACCAGACATGCACGTTTCGGGTACTTAACCCTCATCAGTGATCCTAAATCTAAACAATGTAATATGCCAAAAAAGTATGAAAGTTACTACTAAGTATGTCGAAAAAGTGTACCGAAAGACGTAGCAGGATGGTTGGGATATGATGCTACAGGACCCACATACTTGTAGAACGAGACCGGAGGGAATAGATGCACTCAATGATAGGGAAAAAGCAAGTCAGAAGAGTAAGGTAATATACCGACAATCTATTACACTTAAGACTAAAAAAATTCTCCACTTGTAAATATTACACTCTGATATCAGAAATTAAGTGAAAACACGTTAGGGACACTGCTGCAGTGATAATTCTTTTCACACTCCCCTTGATACAAGTCTCTGTATTCAATAGTCATTATGAGTATAACTCTTTTGTTAAATTGTTTTCTCAAGTCTACAGACCAAGATCAACACAAAAAGGATACATGTATCTAGAATGAATAAACACACACACACACACCCTCTCTCTCTCACACACACTCACACACCCTCCCTCACAATATTGAATTATTGAAAGTAAAGCAAACAATTGGAAACTTAATATTAGCAGGCTGACATGACAACAAACGGACAGACGAACAAAAACAAGTATAGACCGACAATAATCATCTGACATTAGTGAATAAAAGTGAAACCTCAAAATCAGAATTCAAAAATGGGGGTACAAAAATACGAAACCAAACACAACAACTAAATTTAGATAATCTGTAAAAAGGTAAAAGATTAATCCTCCACAGAGATAAAATTACGAACCAAGGGAGAGTAAGTATCTCCAGCTTGCTACCAACACCAACAATTTTGCTAGCCAAGGAAAACCCAATAAAAACCACCGTACGAGCCATAGCTCATCTGTATTTATCTTAAAGGTAAGACACTAATGGTTAATGCCGATATGTATAAATACATTCATCTAGTGTATTCGAGGGAATACTACGCTTTGCATTCCCATTCTCAAATTTTCGACAGTCAAATGCATGAGCCTTAAATCATATATAAATATATTTTATATTATTTTCTAGCCTAAATTCGAAATGTACAATAAAAGAAACCGCGTTGATTTCTAAAAAAAATGTTGATCGATTTTCTAACCTAAAAGAAAGGGGGGATCTCCCCCGAGACTCGGTTGCAGTATCCACACCAAAACACCTGATGCGAAAACACAGAGTAGACAAGTACAGCAAGAGACGTTAAAGAGACATACGGCATATCAACATTAAACACAAAAGACTACAAATAAGCCAACGAGACCAATGGGCAATCGGTTCCTACTTCGGACGGCTATCTGTCACGCAAGTAGCAAATGCTGTGATTATCCGGATTACATGCGCACAACCCTCCCAATTTTCCGGTAACCAATAGGTGTGGAAGAACGTACAATTGTATTGTAAAATAAGTATAATTACTTGATGCAAGGATGGACATGATAGAACATCCCCTTTATTTTCAATAAGCATGTAGCAGATTCTCTAGGTATCATGTGATTGTTCATTATAAACTTGATGAGGATTTTTAAAACATTCATAAGTACATGTATGTCTAGTTAATTATAATTTTCTTTTCTGTAAAAGTTTTGTAATGAAATATATAGTTTTCTTTCGTGAAATACAATTTAAGACAATATTGTCTTTGTCCCGAGCAATATTCTTTGGGATTTAAGTCTAAGTATCTACGTTGATGGACATTAATGTTGTATGAGAAACATATTCAGCACGAAAAACGAATAATGACTTCTGCCTTCAAAGGCCATGCCTTTTAAAAATAGCAGATGAAGATAATGTCTCCATGTATTCAGGGAAATTGACACCCATATAAGATGCCCTATATACGCAATCTAAGATGAGATACCTTTCAATGATACTTAATTTGCAAGATATATATCAATTTCCTGCGGCAAGTTAATCCGATCCTAACTTCTATTATTTACGGATTGAGACTAATTCGTAAAGCAACACTAGACGCGCAATTTCAATGATCTTAGGAAACAAAAATATAGAATAAGACTATTGTTTAAGAAAATTCTGAAGAAATCATACCAATATGTAACTAGTTTGTAGCCTCTTGTTGTTTGTATACGATAAGATAGAGATGCTCTGCAAATCAAGGAGGACTAGTCCAGAGGGGACAGATGTGCTGAGTGATAAGGAAGAAACAAGGCAAAAGTATACGTAAGAGTAATACCAATTGATCATTAAAACTGAAGCCTGATAAGTTTTCCGGATGTTGATTTTTATCCCCTCGATATGGAAAGTTCAGTGCAAATAAGTAAAGAGCTGTCAGGATCATTTACCCTTCTTACATAGTAGATTGTCATAAATCGAAATGGTCTGATAAGAATGTTGATCAACTATAGTGAAATAATTTTGCAGGTATTTTAAAAGTCCATTTTGTTTGTCATACGTGTCATTCTTTATGTCAATCAAATGACGATAAAGAATGACAAAGGGAGATTGAAGTTAAATTCGAAACTGAAAAAAGTAAATCGAAGTTCTGAAGTCTTTATAAAAAAAGATATGCATGGTACTAAACCCACCATATTTATTTCGAATGTACTACCATTGTTATTAATTATCCAATATGTCACATGAACTTCAATATTGTTTCCTTAGATGGCAGAGACTTCATCGAACTGTCCAACAAATTATCAAAACAGCCACGACAAAACATGAAACACGAGTACATAGGCTGAAGAAAACCTATGAGCGCCAGGTCAGCCAGTATTATACCGAATGGTGTAGTTATCCAGATTACGTGCGTACGATTCTGATAGGACAAACAGAGACGCACATCTGTAAAATGCTTATTGATATTTCCTCGGTGTAAGGTGACATCACAATCATGACAGTAAAACCAGTAAAACGCGGGGTCATAATTATGTAACATAATTTATATGTGAACGGATATCATGAGCAATGGGCATACAGAAACATTACCAATGCTCTGGTTCGTTAGGGTCATATTGCTGCTTTGGAAAATATAGGGAATCGTGTAACAACGCCATATGCAGTTATCTAAAAGAGAATGTGTAGAAAGGAAAGGAAATTATCTCCAGCATGACAACCCTGCACTCACCCAGCGAAACAAGCCCACAAGAAAGTCACACATAAATGACATCATACAAACTACAAATCGCAAAAAGACACAACAATATTCACTAGAACATCATACAAAACAATCGTAATAGACGTACAGAAACATCAAACATTAATGACAACACATAAAAGGAGGGAGACCAATATGCACCCGGCGCATTTCGTCATTTCCTAGCGAACGATAATTCACATTAGGACAATCCCATCTTACTCAGTCTTTTAGTGTTACTAGCTTGAAACGAAAAGATAAATTTGACAAGGATGAGGTCATTGTTTAAATTATACGTAAAATAGTGTATTTACAATCAAGTCCAGAAAGGTCTTGATAAACCATCAGGATCAGACTTCCATCCCAGCGTTATATAATATGTCTGTACAGAGGATTTACGTTTGCGTCCCTATTCAAATTAACAATTTGTTTGTCTGATTTTTCACATAGCCTCCTATCCTTAATTTCTCCATTTTAGGAAATGACTGTAATCACCACAATTGCGACGTTATGTATTTATTACACCCAAAGATGGAAAATCAAAGAACGTAATTGTCATTTCTGACTAGACTCTAGAAGCGGTGTCAGCTATACATGTATGTGAATGCTAACCAGTGTGTCAAACACAAGGTTCAAAAGAACACCTAGAACAACTTGACTTCAGACATTTCGACCAAATCAATCACAATTCCTCGAACAAAAATAAAAACAATGAATGCCTGTACATTGGTTCTCTGCAAAGTAATTGCCAACATTTTAATTCAAAAAATAAAACCAGAGGGCGCTACTGAAATGAATTTTGGCTTTGTCTGAAAATCACTTTGACTGGAAGCATCACTGAAGAGGATTTTCTGACCGAAACACTTGCATTAAAATTCGTTCGAATTTTTCTTCAAAGTTAAGACACTTCCGTATTATTATTACGATAAAGTTTATTTTTCGAGATAAAATTTCTGATTTTAGTAACAAAGTCCCACAGGAAGACGTAATTAAAATGTTGAGAATTCTGACTGCTAACATATTCTAAAGATTTTTTCCTCTAAAGTATTGGAAATAAAACCAATGCGTTTATCATGTATAAGTATTTAGGTATCGTTTGTCTTTCAGATGCAGATATGAGTCATATTTAATGCTTCTTGGGGTTTCTTAATTTATAGACACGGGTAGATTGTGTTAAGATTATCCACAATATGCATATATAATCTATATTTGGTGTATACATGATACTTGTTCTGCTCGTCCACTCTTGTGTTTGCGCATGTGATTGTTTCGATATTTTCTGTGAATTCTGAAACAAAAACCCTGTAGAAGATCCCTTTGGACTGAATACGCTCGGCATCATATGTGTTAAGAATACATATCTTCGAAAGAATTATTGGTAAATCAGTCACTGTCATTTAAAACACCATATTAGTAGTAAACATTATGCATGCAGCATCGGATACGAGGGTTGATTGATATGTCGTGAGCCTCGGTATTCCGGGATACAGAAGGTATTCTAATGATAGATTATCTCCACAAAGGAAAAACAATCAATGGCACATACTATGGTTCACCTCTGATACAGTGACGGATAAATTTTTAAACGCCTTCAAATTGAATAGCATCATTTAAGAACAGATAAATTGGCAACATGGACCAGACATGCACGTTTCGGGTACTTAACCCTCGTCAGTGATCCTCAAATCTAAATTTAATATGCCCAAAAAGTGTGAAAGTTACTATGTCAAAAAACGTACCGAAAAACGTAGCAGAATGGGTGGGATGTGATGCTGCAGGACTTAATAATATATTAAATATAATATTTAATAATTTAATTTAATTTAATAAATTTAATAATATATTAAATATTAATAGCAATTCTCTGTAAGCATTTAAACAATTTCGGCACGCATTGTCTCCGATTTTCATGAAATTTCACACATAAGTAGGGACCAATGCAAATTGGAAAATTTGACAAAAAATCAATTCTAGGTCATCTGGTTACCATGGCAACGGCCTTTAAAGTTGAAAAATTGGCAAAATTGCGCTAATTTGAAGCTCTATAATTTGGTCTATATGTGACATCAATGGAAGATTTTTTATGCATCCTAAAGATTAGGACATAAAATTTTAAATAAGCTCACTAGTAGTGTCTGATATTGTAAAAAGGCTGGTTATCATGACAACATAATTAGCTAATTTTGATATATTGATTTCAAAATGCTGTTTGTATTTTCCAATTTTTCTTCTCTCTTGATGGGTATATAATAAGGAAATAGGATTTATTTTATAAAATGAGCAAATTCAAGATAAACCCACTTGTTGCTATGTACATAAGTTACCTTGGCAACGGTAACTATGGTCTTTAATATTACTTATTTTGCAACTTCAGAGTCATTTTAAAAAATTTTGCATCATGATGAACAGATAAAAATTGTTGGGAAATATCCAACACAAAGAGCTCTTTCAAAAACCGTGAAAAAGCTATGGGGAACATATGTTACCATGGCAACCATTTTTTTTTTATTATTTTCATAAAACAGTAATTATTAATCCCAGGAAGTTCAAATTTTATAACAATAAAGATCAAGTAAGCCTCTATCAAAATATAATAAAAAAAGTTTCAAATAATTAATGGTTGCTATAGTAATTTGGCCATACATTATAAAAATACGCATTTTTTGTTGTTTTTCGAAGTCTTTTCCTAAAAAAATGAAACAGGCTTACACAACCTTTTTTACATATTAGATAAAGCAAAGTCTAAACTTTATTTTCGATTTTAAAAAATTCAGATTACTTAACTTTTGATGCCAGTATCCAAGGACTCAAAGTGGGTCTGTGTGCAATTTTACACAATCGTTCCCATAGCAACGGGCTATTTCCTGAACATTTAAAAAATTTTTCTTTCGTGTAATGAAAGATCTACTTGAATACATTAATTTATTTTCATCACTTTGAATTAAAATTCAATGATCTAGTAAAAAAAGGACTCTAAATATTGTCCAAAATTGCTTTCATTTTTGCGATTTGAGGTCATGTTGTCATAGCAACGAACAGGGACTTTGTCCCAATGTAAATGCTTATGTTTTTTTTGCATAAAAAAACTCAAAAATGTAAGCAATTTATCGTTGAATTTTGACAAAATGCCAAAAATACTATTTTGATAGGGTACCTGTGTTGTTGCTATGGAAACATATAGATAAGACCATAAACCCAACATTATTATTACTTAACTTGAAAGAGCAATGATAGGGTACTGATAATTCATTAGTGTTTGTTTTAGATTATGCTGCATAAATTATGTATGTGACTTCAAAAACGCCCAAAAATGCATTTTTTCAATATTCAAAGTCCGTTTCCATGGCAACCGGATGTGATATTAAGAAAATTTTTAATAAATTTTTACTTTTGGATCAGACCCAACCTTATGTACAAATTTTATCAAAATCTGAGACCTGTCGTGCCATGCGTCCTTCATAAAAGTGCAAATGCTTGCAGAGAATAGCTATTAAAGAAGTAGGAGATCTCCAACAAGACCCCGTTGCAGCATCAACAGCAAAACACCATTTGAAACACCCGATGCAAAAACAATAAAGACGAGTACAGCACGAGACAGAAAAGAGACACACGACATGTTAACATCAAACACAAAAGACTACACATAAACCGACGAGACCAATGGGCAACCGGTGCCGACTTTGGACGGCCATTTGTCACGCAAGAAGCAAATGGTGTGGTTGTCCTGGATTACGTGCGCACAACCCTCTCACTTCTCCAATTACCCAGAGGTTTTGAAGAACGTACAATTGTGGTGTAAAACAACCTCCTCACTGTAAGATGACATCACACAAACAAGACCGCGAAGCGTAGGGGTCCCAGAAACACAGATGAATATGTAAATGGATATAAAAAGAGGGCATGCGTAATACAGTCCGTGCTCTGTCGGCTGTAGCGAGCTCATGTATGTAATCACCCGAGGAGTCCGACTGACATTCAGAGAGGACAGTTGGTCGGGGCCCTGTCTGTTCTAAAGAGGTTTGGACAGGGCCCGTCACAGTCAGTCAGAGTACAAGTCTCAAGGATGCGCTTGTACAAGACTGTAGATTGGTCAAGCACCAAGCCTACTGTCCGTCTGGTGACATTAGGATCATATCCACGGTATAAAAGGCGTTTGATGATTCCTACGCATTTTCGATGGTTATGCTGCCTACCTTTGATCCTTCTTATTTTGTTTATCATATCACCATAAAAGACAGGTTGTGTAATACCCAAAGTAATGAACTCTGTTGCGTGTATAGATCCGAATTTTAGAAGAAGTTGACTATAATTTTTGTAAAATTTTCAGAAAGTCTTGATTAGTTTATGAAAGCGGAAACCTTGACCTAAAAGTTTTTTTTGGTAATTTGTAAATTTCTACTGTGATAATCCAAAA
Organism: Pinctada fucata; assembly: GCA_028142955.1. Classification (NCBI taxonomy): domain Eukaryota; kingdom Metazoa; phylum Mollusca; class Bivalvia; order Pterioida; family Pteriidae; genus Pinctada; species Pinctada fucata. The sequence continues at coordinate 24,587,479 of AP027102.1, read as the reverse complement.
CATAAGTACATGCTCCAACTTACCGGATGAGCTGTGATATGTACATGCCGTATGACGGTAACCTTGAAACATCACCGTCAAGCCAGGGGAAATTTACTATGTTGATTCCAAAATCATCCCTTTTGTCATATACACTTGTATGAATCTTTCCGTTTACAATTTTGATATTTAGGTCCAAAAACGGTGTTTCTGTATTTGAAAGGTTGCCTTGTTAAGTGTTAATTCTTGTGGATAAATTTCATTCTTGTATAATTCAAAAGCAGGGTTGTCAATGGTTAGAATATCATCCAGATACCTAGAAGTATTATTGAAACATTTCAGATCATTAAACTTAAGCCGTGGAAGCTCATACGTTAAAGGTGTGTTGTTCCATCAGGACAATGCTCCTGTTCACAAGTCTGTCACTGTTATGGCTGCCATTCATGATTGTAACTTTTTAATTTGAGCATCCGCCTTATTCACATGATTTTGCGACATCGATATCAGACTTATTCAATTTGAAGACGTTTACATTTATACCACTTGGTGAGTGTTACTGCTGGTGGACCAGGAGTCCCCGAGGGCACATGTAGCCAAGTTCGATCAATTTCGGTTGATCGTTTCTTCAACGCATTCTAAATTTATGTTATCAAAATTTCTTGAAATTTCTGCAAAGTGGGTCCTGTAGCATCATATCCCACCCATCCTGCTACGTTTTTCGGTACACTTTTTCGACATAGTAACTTTAATACTTTTTTGGCATATTACATTGTTTAGATTTAGGATCACTGATGAGGGTTAAGTACCCGAAACGTGCATGTCTGGTCCACGTTGCCAATTTATCTGTTCTTAAATGATGCTATTCAATTTGAAGACGTTTACTTTCATCTATTCTCAATACTGAAAGCTGCTATTTCTGTCATCCACTTTCAGTCCGATGATGCTTGCAATGGATGGTTGTCTGGCCAGTCAAGGAGTTCCTCAAAAGTGGTATTGAGGCCCTTAAACGCCTGTGGCAAAAAGTGTATAGATACTGAAGGGGATTTGTAGAAAAATAATGATAAATGTCTGATAAAATTCAAATTCTTCAATACGAGGCTCACAATATATCAACAAGCCCTCGTACTAATGTTGAACGTCTTCAAATTCATAAGCATTATTTTAGAGCAGATAAATTTACAGCATGGACCAGACATGCACGTTTCGGATATTTAACCCTCGTCAGTGATCCTCAATCTAAACAATGTTATATGGCCAAAATCTGTGAAAAGTATGTCCTAAATATACCGAAAGACGCAGCAAATTGGATGGTATATGGTGCTACAGGACCCAGGTTTTAGAAATTTGAGAAAATTTTGTAAACAAATTTTCAATGCGTTTGAAGAAACAACCAACGAAATTGATCGAACTTGACTACATGTCTCCTCGGGGACTCCTGGTCCACCAGCAGTGACACTCACCAAGTGGTACAAATGTTTAACGTCTTCAAATTCATTAGCATCATTTTAGAGTAGATAAATTTACAGCATGGACCAGACATACACGTTTCGGGTATTTAATCCTCATCAGTGATCCTCAATCTAAACAATGTGATATGGCCAAAATCTGTGAAAAGTATGTCCTAAATATACCGAAAGACGCAGCAAGTTGGATGGGATATGATGCTACAGGACCCAGGTTTTAGAAATTTGGGAAAATTTTGTAAACAAATTTTCAAATGCGTTTGAAGAAAGTACCAACCGTAATTGATCGAACTTGGCTTCATGTGCCCTCGGGGACTCCTGGTCCACCAGCAGTGACACTCACCAAGTGGTACAAATGTTTAACGTCTTCAAATTCATTAGCATCATTTTAGAGCGGATACATTTACAGCATGGACCAGACATGCACGTATCGGGTATTAAACCGTCATCAGCGATCCTCAATCTAAACAATGTAATATGGCCAAAATCTGTGAAAAGTATGTCCTAAATATACCGAAAGACGTAGCAAATTGGCTGGGATATGATGCTACAGGACCCAGGTTTTAGAAGTTTGAGGAAATTTTGTAAACAAATTTTCAAATGCGTTTGAAGAAACGACCAACCGAAATTGATCGAACTTGGCTACATGTGTCCTCGGGGGCTTCTGGTCCACCATTAGTGACACTCACCAAGTGGTACAAATGTTTAACGTCTTCAAATTCATAAGCATCATTTTAGAGCAGATAAATTTACAGCATGGACCAGACATGCACGTTTCGGGTATTTAACCCTCGTCAGTGATCCTCAATCTAAACAATGTAATATGGCCAAAATCTGTGAAAAGTATGTCCTAAATATACCGAAAAACGTAGCAAATTAGACATCATACAAAGGAAAAATATTAATTGGCGTCAGAAGTTATCAACCGAAAAACAACATCAAAACCGATTGGACCTACGTCTAAAGCATGAAAACATCACGATTTAGGTATGCAACAAGCAAATCAGGGTACCTTTCATGACGTCTCGTACAAATGTTACGTGTTCAAATTCATAGCATCATTTATGAACAGATAAATTAGCAGCATGGACCAGACGTTTACGTTTATCAAAGCAATACTCAAAAAAGTTTATCAAACCAAAATTCAAAGCTCAAACCAAACGAAAACTCAAATTATCGCATTGAATTAAAAAAACATTTAAAGTAGTTACCCTTTGGATGGGTCTATAAATTGTCATTTTTTAACAGCAAAATTCATGAAATTTAGATTAACAAAAGAATGCATCTTCAATAACAAAAGGTCGTTAAATTTTCTTAAGAATTGTTCAATGATGTGCACAAGATGTTCTTCAAGACAGTAATATGTTTAAGTTTGGTTGTAAAGTCAATTCGAGTAAAAAAAGAAGGGAGGAGATCTCCAACATTTGGCACTCCCAAATCGAATCTTTAAAGTTCCTACTTTCGATTAAACAAAATGAAATATCGTGAGCAGGGATTTATAATGTCAAAAGATGATTTGTTAGTTGCCGAAAATATCGTTGATTCAGTAGACTAGTCTGTCGAACTGTACTTAGAATACCGTAATACAGGGACTTGGTTTAGGTACTTGGTCTACATAACGGTTAGGTACTTCTTTGATGCTTATTTTAACCTAGCGAGAGCACATTTAAACATCGACTTTGACAGTCCTTTGCTTAGATTCTCGGTCACAAATGAAAATATGGAGAAAATTGGAGAGGCGGCTTGTTTTCAGTCCATTCAAATAGTTTAGATGTCTCTCATTGCTAAAAGAATAACGGGAACTGATACAAATAAATCTTTCTTTGGAAACCCTACATTCATATGATGGTAAAATAGTTCTATATTTGGAAGATCACTCCCTCGAATGTTGCTATTATCAACGAAGTACAATGAAGAAATCAGGGATAAATGTATTAAGTTTCTCTGTCCGCGAAAATAGTAGAAATGGAACAATGATGTCATAAAACGGTTTGTTATTTTCTTCTAGAACCATAAAAAGCAAGGGCAGCTTTAGGATCTAGGAAAAGGTGTCACACAGTTTATTTCTATGGTCAGAAGACAAGATTTCTAAATATACTATTACGATCCATCATCATTTGTTCGATGATAAGTAATAACCGATCATAGACGAGTGAATGTTTCTCTTCTCAGACAAACCTAGTGTTATCTATGACAATACAGAAACATTAACACAATGTTACCAGACATCTGACGTTAAATGGTCCTCTCTTCCGGTGAAAGGGAATCAAAATTATGATATATGTCAAATGTTGTGACAATGGCCCTAGGAAAATTGTATCTCCTGTCTGAAAATTGTGGCTGCCAAATTTTTTTTTTTACATTATGCATATATATTTTTAGATTTAATCATTTTGACTGCACTGATCTAAAATCTGAATGTAACTAAATTGTATCTCGTGTCTGTATATCATAGCTTCCAAATATATGTATATATTCTTAGAATTAATTATTCTGACTGCACTGAACTTATTTTTATCCCTGCATTTGTACTAATGTGTTTGATTGCTTTTGAAACTGAGGCAAATAAATCATCCATTTGTTAATGATTCTATATTTATTTTCTGGTATTTACCTAAATATCATGATCCTGATAAATGCATACCCATTAATGTTTTTAATCTTTTAACTCAAGGTCGCGTTTACCTTTGATATCCTCATTTCGTCTTGGGCTTTCCTCCCGTGCTTACAGAGGAAATTCTATTTTTGAATTTTGTGTAGGGTACATTTGAGCCTTTAAATATTAAGTTTCGGATGTTCTGATTGGACAATAATTACAAAGTTAGTTTTTTTTTAGAATGGAAAGTTTCTTGCTGTACATTAATACAGAGAAATTCCTGAAAACTCCTTCATTAATATTTATAAGCTGTAGAAAGTATGCTATTTAGGGGTAAAAATAATTGCTCCATTTAGTGCTGATTTAAGAGTGACCTTGAACTACATTTCCTGTCTTGTGGTTCGAATGATAGAACATAACTATTTCTAAGATATTTTACGCTAGCATTGACGGTTAATTTGATGTATAGATTGTAATCATTGATAATGTAAATGTGCAATGCGACAAGATTTCTTTAACGTCGCGGCCTATGGAAAAAAGGCGAAGATGAATTAGTTGACATTACACTGTAAGCCCCCCGTCCTAAGTGTCACGCGTACGAAAAGAACATCAGTTTTGCCCATTGTACCAAGAATCGTTCATAGTTACGAAATTAAGGTATCTTAATGTTCTCTTTCTGTCATAAACATGAAATACACATCTCATTGACCCATACCACGTTCATTTCCTTGGATTTTCAGACCTAGTTAACCTCCCCCCCCCCCTTATGTTGTTCTTTTTGTTTTAGTATTTAAACAATTTATCTCTAAATTTGATAGATATTGAATACAAATTTTAAAACATTCACACAGGTGAATCTCTCAAAGATTCATATACTTTTCGCAGTTAAAGTTTCATTTTAGGCACTTGAAGTTATTCCACTTGAAATAAAGCTACAACAAGGCTGAAAGGAAAACAAAACAACTGATTATGGGAATATCTGTCCTTTGAAGAGAACAGGTCTCTTTTGAAAAAGGAGGAGATAAAGATGTTCTGAATTTAACCAATCATTCTGTGCTTAAAAATAGTTCCGAACGCGCTTCATTTCAGCTGATTTTTCTAAAACGAATGAAGATATTTGGCTCAAACATGGTACACTGCATGCAAAGGTATTGATATGTGACAATACCAAGATTTTGTTGAGATTAAAAGAGGGGGGATGATGTAAGCGCCCCGTACTAAAAGAGCAAAGAATCGTTCATAGTTACGAAATTAAGGTATTTTAATGCAAAGGGGGGGGGATCTCCAACAACACCAGGTTGCAGCACCCTTTCTGTTCTCTTTCTGTCATATAAATGAAATGCACATTTCATAGACCCATACCACGTTTATTTCCTTGGATTTTCAGGCCTGGTTAACGCCCCCCCCCCCTATGTTGTTCTTTTTGTTTTAGTATTTAAACAATTTATCTCTAAATTTGATAGATATTGAATACAAAAAAAAATAACTCAGGTGAATCTATCAAAGTAGGATATACTTTTCGCAGTTAAACTTTCATTTTAGGAAAATATAAAACAAAGGAGGGGATCTCCAACAACACCAGGTTGCAGCACCCACAGCAAAACCCCAAAACATCCAATGCAAAAACACAAAGTAGACAAGAACAGAAAGAGACGCATAAGGGACAAGGAACGTCAACGCACAACACAGAAACATCAAACACAAAGGACTACACATAAACCAACGAGACCAATGGGCAACCTGTGCCGACTTAGGACGGCCATCTGCCACGGAAATAGCAGAAAGTGTGGTTATCCTGGATTACGTGCGCACAACCCTCCCTCTTTTCCGATTACCCAGAGGTCTCGAAGAACGTACAATTGTGGTGTAAAACAACCACGTCACTGTCAGATGACCACACACAAACAAGACCGCAAAACGCAGGGGCCAAAGCAACACAGATGAATATGTAAATGGATATAAAAAGAGGCGTACGTAATACAGTCCTTGCTCTGCCGGCTGTAGTGAGCTCATGTATGTCATCACCCGAAGAGTCCGACTGACATTCAGAGAGGACAGGTGGTCGGGTTCCTGTCTTCTCTAAAGAGGTTTGGACAGGGCCCGTCATAGAGTCCCGTCGTCACAGTCAGCTAGAGTGCAAGTTTTAAGAATGCGCTGGTACAAGATTGTAGATTGGTCAAGTACCAAGCCTAGTGTCCGTCTGGTGACATTAGTATCATATCCTCATTTGTGTCACACCTTTGCCGTGTGGAGCTCGTAATAAAGTTCCCCGCGAGGGGTTTGACAATTAGTGTTTTGAATATTTTTCCCTGACATGGACGCCATAACACTTTCTTTATAGATATAACCTCAGACAGTCCATGCATTTTATATTTTGTTTTCATTTTCGTGCATGAACATTGACGGCGGGTGCGGCTAGCTAACAGGGGATGCTTACTCCTCCCGGGCACCTGGTCCCACCTCTAGCTTGCTAGGGGTCCGTCGTTGCTCAATTGTGTGCTCTATTGTGAGTGATATTGAGATTATCGTCAAGGTCTTCTTTACTCACTTATATCGATCGGATATATTAAGAAAGAAAATGGCGTCGGCATAATTTGTTTCCCCACTACATAGCTAGGAAACGTACAATCTAAACTTCCTTGAAACATTTTGATACAATGACTGCTTTATAAAATAAGCTCAAATGATAAAGTTTGAAAAATTCCCAACGTCATTTTAAGAAATTATGCCCCTTTTTGAAATTTCGGAATTTCATTTTTTTTCTTCATGCGCAATTAAACTACTATATGTCATTCCGATGTTATCGGTGAAAAATAGGGTCCCAAACCCTCTCTTTCAAAATAACATAAAACATTAACATCGATACTTTGCGAATTCAATCTATATAACAGTGTTTTCATTGACAATTTTTATGTAACAGGAAAGCGCATCTCACTTCGTTGAAAATGGAGATGTAAAGCCTAGTAATATATTTTCACCTAAATTGATTTTTTTTTCTCATTTAATAGTGACTTGACTTTTGTACGTAAGTCTCATTGAAGCATTTCCCGTAGAATTAATTATGAATTTGTAGAATCAAGGACAGATAAGAAAGAAATGAATTATGGTTATTTGATAAAAAAAAAATAAATGTGGAGTCCACCTTAAATGTACTGTGTTCGTGTAATTTTTGTCATTAAATCTGACAAAAGTGATAACCGTTGAAGTAGTTATCCGAATTTTGTGTACGACTTTTGATTTGATTTCATAAGCATGGAAGCTAACGAAGTATGAAAAGCTAGACTCTACCGACTAATTCAAGCAAAAATGCACTTTTAGGTATGCTAGCCGTCAGAGGATATGTGGCCTAGACCTTTCTTTACTTTTGGACAGGGCCATTAATGGATTCCTTTCTTAATCAGTACGTGAATAAACAGCTCAAAAGACCTTGTATATGAGTCCAATATCATATGTATTCTTCTGATATTTCTTACCAGTAAAATAGACAGCGAATGATGTATTTAGCATTTTCGATAGTCCGTGTTGTTTTCTAAGTAATAAAGGAAGGTGGGGATCTACAACAAAACTCGAATGCAGCACTCACAACAAAACACTGAAACGCCTACATGCAAAAACACAAAGTTGACAAGAACAACAAGAAACACAAAGGGTCATTAAAACATTATTTACAGAAAAGACTACACATGGACCAATGAGACCAATGGGCAAGCAAATCCGACTCACGACAGCAATTTTGCCACGTTGGTAGCTAATGGATTGATTATTTAGATTACGCGAACGAAATCGTCCTACTTGTTCGTTTACTCCACGGTCTTTTAAAAAAAGCATCGTCACAGTAAGATGATGGTACAAACAAGATTACTAAAGTAATAAAACATATGAATATGTAAATGGATACCAAAAGGATAAGGGCGTTCATGTACGAAAATCCAACTGGATTTTACACATTTTACAGTTAATACATGTAATCATACGAGGAGTTTTGCCAAGACTTGGACAGGGCCTGTCATGGAGTCCCTTCGTCACAGTCAGTAAGAGTGCTAAAGAATGCATTGGAATAACCACTAAACTAAAGATATATAAAATGGTTATATTTAAACATGAACCTGCTCAATTATATCCTTTTGAAAGTGGTCAAGCTCCCCAAATCATTTTAATAGAGCATATTCGATTTTGCGATTTCATTTTTCGATTCGTTAGGTCATCTTTGTAGGCATTTTTTGCAAAGCTCTATTTTCGGACAAAGAATAACCTAAGGGATGTGTATTGTGGTCTTTTGTAAATGAAGAAGTGGCAACGAGTTTATGATTTTTCCTTCACGTATGAAAATCAAAAGAAATGAATGAAATAAATCGGTGAATTCCTGTATTGAATTGTTACATTCTTTCATCGGTAGATAAGATTGCATGAAAACATCTGTCAACATTTTTTTCATCCATTATCGTAATATAAGATGTAAAATGTGTGTATTTCAATAACACTTATCTCATATTGATTGATTAAGGAGGGCATTGGTTCGGCATCCCCATCATGTGAGACTTTACAAATATACAAGCTGTTGAAATGGACATTGCTTCCCGCCCAAAGCACCTGTCAAAACATCGATGTAGGTGAGGAAATCAGCATTTCTACAAAGTTTTGGATAACATTTCGGATTTATTTACTGGAGTTCTATATATCTCTTATTTTCTTCACAGTTCAGCTATTTCCTACAAGGCTTGACAATTGATGAAGCTGTAAATTTTACAATGAATTCAATAGGATGCGTCTGAGTAAAAAGAACAAGGAAAAATTATTTAAACACATTTTTTTAATGTTTCTAAACAATAGTTAAAAAGTAAATGCATTTTCAACAGATTAAAGCTTGCATTTTAATACAGTGCATGCATATGTTCCAATTCACGTGGATTCTAAGAATCAGCACATTAGCTTTGTCCTTTTGTCGTCTGGTCATTTGAATATTAGTCACATTTTGTACATTAGTGGCTATTATTAATAAGGTTGTTGACAGGGTGAAAGAGAGGGAGAGGAGCGGGAGGAGGATGGCAAAGGGACCGGAGGAGGGAGGAAGGGGACAGGAGGGGGACGTAAGGGAAGTTTGAAAAGAAGGGAGAGGGAGGAGGGGGAGAGAGGTACCCCCTGTCCGCACCCATTAAGGTGGCTCCCTACTCGAATCGTTATAGGTTTTTCCTTATATGCAGCAGTCTGCGTATAACGTTTTACAATGGCTGATAAGGGACGAGCCAGCGCATTGAAAAACAGAGACAGAAAATCTTAAATGCCAAAAGAAGCAAAAGATGGTTCAATCTATCAATGTCCACACCAATCATATAGTATAATTTCTTAGTTGAAAATGTGATGAAATTATAAGGGGGTACCCTTATGTTTGTAACCATATCTAGATCATTTATAAAATTGTATACCTGTATGCGATTTTTTCAACATCTATATACATTATCATATAAAATGATCCAATTTGAAGAAATTCCATCTGTTGTTTTTTTTGCACAAAAATGTGATATACTATATATTATTTGTCGAAAATATGATAACATTATAAGGGGGTACCCCTATGTTTGGAGCCATACCTTGATCATTTCAAAAACTGTGTACCTGTATGTGATTTTTTCTTCATCTACATACATAATTTTATGACATATCACAAAATGAAAAAAATCATCTGTTTTTTTATGCAAAAAGTTAGACTTAGTACATATTCTTGGTCAAAAATGTTATGAAATTATAAGGGGGTACCCTAATGTTTGGAGATATATCATACTTAGATTTATGTTACAATATCATTTTATGCGTCGTATTTCTTCTATATGACTTGTTATCATAAAATAAAACAAAACAAATAAACATTTTGGTATCATCACTGAATTTGGAGGGTTCAAAAGCATATGATGGATATTTGATATTTCTCAATTTTTAAGTGCTAGGGTACCTTTCTTTAATGTACTGTATCTTTAATGAAAACTAAATTACCTATCTATGTCTGTGTTCATCATATCATTTTGACTATTATGTGTAGAAAATAACCTTAAAATACAAAATTCATCTGTTAAATTCACGAGTAGGGACCCACCTTTTATTAGGTTCTCATGCTTTTCCTGAGGAAATATGAAGATTCGTTATAACCATAGTATTACGCCTAAATAAATTATGTGCAATTTCATCGTCGACGGCGTTTTAAATACCTGTCGTTACAGATAGATCATTGTGTCTGTAGCGGTTTGTGAATGTTGTTCATCTAACGTGTCATTAGACTCGTTACAGGTAGATTATTGTAAATATCTTCGTAGATGGCGTTTCTAGTATATTGATTGCAGCGGTGTTAAATCCCGAGTCGCCTCAGTACATGTACTATTACTTTGCAGAGTATCGTATGTTACACATCACGTGTATTGTGGTTAGCGACTAAAGAGAGAAAGAATAAAAGAAAGAAACTTGTATAAAATGACCCCCCCCCCCCCCAAAAAAAAAGAAAAACCCAATTCATGAATCCATGTACACACGCACATTTTGCAATATAATGTTCTATTAAATTTTTGGGAGGGGGAGGCGCTCATATATTTTAGGCTAAGTAAAAAAAAATTGTCAGCTTTCTTTGTAGAGATTACTTGGACCCAAATGATTTACTTCAACGTTGTGTTAAAACTGCTGTCAAAGATGGTCTTTCACAATAAATAATTTGCTTTCATCAATTATCTTATGTAATTTATAGAAAAGAAACTTTAATATTTACGGGCTCCTTGAATTTTGGTACGGGCTCCTTGAATTCCAGAACTAGGAGCCCGTATGGCTCCTTTGGAATTGCTATGAATTTCAAGCCCTGACTGTCATCGCATTTTCACGAGAAGAAAGACTGCCACACATACGTACATCATTACATGATCGCACCTTACAATTTTGTTTGTTTTGGGATTTCGAAACCCTTAGATGACAATTCCCGTACAACGGAACCTTTTTTTTCAGTAACATTTAGACAATAAAGGTTCTCCAATGAATTTACTTTTACACATATTCATTATATTTCATTTCCTCTTTTTTAATGTCAAGTTCTAAAGGACTTAGATGTAATTTCGAAAACTCTAAAAAATTTTCGCGCCACTTTGAGACTGTCGTCAGGATCTTCTTTATCTCGTTTCACCACTATGTTCAAAGAATAACTAATTGGCAATGAATGACGACCTCCCAAAGACTTTCACATGCGTGGATTTGGTCCAAATTTTGTCTTGCAGCCGATACAATTTATGAGAAGGACTTTTCATTTGCATCTAGCCAGTCGCCTTGATCGTCACGATTCATTGTCTCAGAGGACATGTTATTTAATGTAACCGTAATTCTGTAAGCCACAAATGTTGCATTCCGCAGAAACGCGAGTTTAACATCAAGGAGAAGTACAATGGACTAACGACGTCCGACATGTTGGACATAATGGTCAAAAGTGACTGTTTAGTATGTATCTGGGTATAAATGTTTTATAAAATTGATATGAACCAATATAAACATTGTCATCGCGGACGGGGTCTGTCACAAGCTATGATTATAGGATTGGAGTACAATGGCGAGGTACACGATACAGATCCTTATCACTGTAAACATGGTCAATGTCATAAAATATGTACAGATGTTAGTAGACCTATGAATCAGGAGTGGATCTAGAAAATTGTACACCTTTAACGAGGGAAGAATGAGAAACGATAGGGAATTAGTTTAGTTTAAACAATATTTATTGATATTCATTTTCAAAAGAACTTCTTCTCAGGTTGAAATTATTAATCAAAATGAGTTTTTCACAGTTGAACTTATTTAAACTAAAATAAGCAGTGATATCAATACCCAAAACTGCATCCACCCCTGGTGATTTGCACTGGTCTCATTAATCATAGTTTGAATCTTTAAGAGAGTCCTTATATTTTCGGAGACAAATAGTTATAATTGGTTGAAGGTAAAACTGGCGGAATTTACGTGAAGGCACCTGGGAAGGGCACCTGGTGATGATCTTAGCTGTTAATGCATGTGATTTCAAAACTTAAAAATTGCGGTGCCAATGAAGAAAATGGAACTATTCCCAGAGGTGTAAAGCAAAAGGTCGCAGACTAGTTAAACACTGTGTTACACGTGCTTGGGAATCATGGTTAACGAATAAAAATTTCGACAAAACGGGAGATTTGCTGTCCAATGTTCGGAGACCGAAACTGTTCGAAATGAATGACTTGAAATATCTCGAATTCTTAAAACGAAATAAACCAACGATTACTCATAAAGAACTACAGGATAAAATTTTAATTACATGTAATTGCAACAAACCAGTGAGTGACTGTGAGCATCACAACTATTAATAGAGCCATTAAAAGTTCATTGTCATCGGGACATGCATCAAAAATAGGCTTACATAAAATGATTTTTTGGACGAAGCTGGCTTTAATTCAAGAGAAAGGTCGAGCTATGGCTGTATTTAAGGCCTCTAGATCACCAAATATTACACTTATCTGTTAAATGGATTACATGGAGTGATGCATTGTAACGTTATAGAAGGTGCCACTGATTTTTTTTTTTTTCGATCCATGGATGCTTACACTGAACAAGGCGAGCATGCAATATGTCCAGGCGACATTGTTGTAGCAGACAACGCACCTGCTGATAGAAATCAAAGGGGGGAGCACTATCAATTTTCTTGGATAATTTTGGTGTAGAGTAGATCTTTACATCCACTTATTCTTCGGATTTAAATCCTGTCGAACTGGCATTTAGCGTAGCTCGATCAATTCTAAATAGATGAGACTTTATCTGTTTAATACTCTCTGTCGTGATAATTTGAAGTATGCATTTTACTAGTATCTGGTTGTTTCACTCTGAAGATTGCACTTTAACAATTGACTTTTGTTTAAATAAAACTAAAAACATAGTATATTTTGTATAACTTATTTTCTAATTTTCGCGAGAGAGAGCATTTTATAAGAATAATGTTCTTCAAATGATCTTGGAACTGCTTATGCATTAATTTGAAGCATTTAAACACTATAAATAAATTAACTTATATACTAGTACGTGATTTCTGAAATTGCAGTTTACTTTCTTTCTTATGTTTAATTAAGAATTTTTATATATCTGAACTGCATGTCTCTATAAATGAGGACCGAACGTTATGTTTTGCTTCACCGCACACATTGTCCAGGTAAATGGAATCCCTGCCATCTACGAAGAAATTGCACAGAATTTATTTACAATAATCTACCTGTAACGAGTCTAACGACACGTTAGATGAACAACATTCACAAACCGCTACAGACCTAATAATCTATCAGTAACGACAGGTATTTAAAACGCCGTCGACGAAGAAATTGCACAGAATCTATTTAGGCGTAATATAAAGAACTGTATAACTACACTAATTTATTCCTTTAATTTTTTCTGTGTTCGGAGCTTTTTCTGAAAGCTGATGATCGAAGCTTGAAATGGTCTGTGTGTGATATATTCAATACACTGTTTCTAAAAGGTATCCTACTATTTCATTGCTACGGCCCTTTGTCCTATCTTTATATAAATCTTTTCTCCGCTATACATTGTATCTTTAACCATCACGTTTCGACGATGCATTTTCCTTCCTTTTCTGAAAATACTTGCTGACAATTCTAAAGACCTTCGTGCGATATAGATTTAAGTTTTTTCACGGTTATTATTAAGAAAGCTCTCTTGTTTATTCATACGCACGACTCTTCGGAAACACAATCAGTATGAGCAGGGTAGCATGACATATATCCCAAACGATGGGCCTTTTATATTTTTCGCTGACTGACCTTACCCTAGTAAATAATAAGTAATCAATCTGACGCGTGACCAATCAGTCTAATTGGGAACTTTAGTTAGATGTAACACATCTCACTTTATGTAAACATCGACAAGCACACAGATATAAGTAATTAAGATTATATCTCACTACTTTATGACAATACTTGAAACAAAAATAACTTTCCTCTTGGCAATTCATTAATAATTCATCCATTGGTTCAAATACGATGTTCCCGTTTTGTAAAATGTAATAGTTATGTACGTTAAGTCATCACAATCATGTGTTTCACGACCAGTAACTTGTACTAGGCATATTTGATTGGTACCATTCATACGATAAATACCTTTGAAATTGAATTTTATTGACTAGAATTACCGAAACCCTATAAGTATATTCTCCAGTGTTATAAGTATGTTGTTTATACCCGCTATAATGAGGTTGAGGGATATTTACTGGTGTGCAAGGTGCCAATAAAATATGTAAGTACAGTACTCTTACAGTGGCTGCATAAAACAGTTCGTGTTTACTATTTTTTCATTATTTAAGCTTTATTTCTATAAATATACCATCAAGTTTGTGTTTACGGAGTACTAGGTTATGTAAGCATTCTTCAAATACGGAACTTGTCAAAGTGGACAAACCTAGGGACTAAAAAATCACAATTAAACGATAGAATTTCACTGTATTCCATTGATTATATTCTTTAAGGGGTATGGACAAAATTTTATCGGCCATATTGGATTTGAAGTGAAGCATACTTGAAAATCTGTCGTTCTGCAGAATTAAGACTCCAATTTTAACCATTTTAATACTAAGTTTTCTTTGCCTCAACATCGTCACTTTCCCATCATTTTAAACAAAAACTGCATCAATATTTTTACATGACAAACATTTGAACTTAGTGCACCGAACTGCGCAGCTACAGGTTTGCAGGATTCATGATTAATACTAAAACCTACCTTAAACGTTACTATCATCATATGTCTACAAACATTTGTCCTCCAATTTTGATCATACTTTCTCAAAATACCGGGTATCTTCATTTTACACACAAGGGGCTAGTAGCCATATCAACATAGAAATGAATCCAAGGGCGGATCCCCGGAATGTTGCACATTTGTAATTTGTCACCTACAATTCACATGACTATCCCACTTTTCTAATATATATCATGTAAATAATTAATAATTGAACGGCAAACAGTCGAAATTCTAGTGAATTACCCCAGGAACTTAAAAATCGTTTATTTTTTCTACCTATGTTGGGGCGGATCGGCACGTGAAAATGGCTACCTGTAAAAACTCGTGTTCGAAAAGACACCGTGTTGTATTAACAAGAAATTTATATGATAATGAGACCTTGTACTCAAAATCGAAGGACAAATGGTTGCAGATATAGTATCAATGTAATGTTTAAGGTAAGTTATAGTATTATTCATAAATTCTTCTGAGATGCAGCTGTGCAGTTCGGTGCATGAATTTAAACAGTTTCTAATGTTAAAATCTTAATGCAATTTTCCGTAGAAAATATGGGAAAATGTAGCTATTGGGGTTGAGAATACTTGAGATTAAAATAGTTGAAGTTGGAGCCATGACTCGGTGTAAGGAAAGATTTTCAATAACACACTACAAAAAATCCAATATGGCGAATAACGGTTTGTCGATACCCCTTTAGTTGCAATTTCATGGCAATCTAATTCATTTAAATCACGAAGCACTACCTGTCTATGACGTATCAGTCTATTCTAAATCTATAGCAGTATATCTTCTAGATGGATATTAAATTGACACGTGAATCTCTCGCTTCAGAAATCGCAAAAAAAGACCCTATTTTGTACAAAAGTGTTCCTACACTGTGAACCTATAGGTTTTTTTTTACTCAAAAGAGCTTTCATTTTTAGATCTTTGATTTAGATCGCATTATTAGTCAGTTAAAATTAATTTTGATTCGCTCTGATAAGAATATAATCCTAAAGGATTAAGAGCATGTTGTGTATACTATCCGAACCTATGTCTTTAAATTTGTAAAAAAAACTATTAATAAAAACTATTCTTTCCAACGTTTCGGCCTTACGCACCTTGTTCAAGGTATATATATATAACGAATCACGAAATTAAGCGTCACATTATTTCAATTTCGATGTTTTCTCCTTCCGGGCACCACCTCTACCTTGCTAGGGGTCCGTCGATGTTCAATTGATGCTCTATTGTGAGTACTGTTGAGATTATCGTCAGGATCTCATTTCCATTTTCGCTTCTATCACAATACAAATGAAAGTGAAACAATGTGACGCTAAATGAAAAAAATAGTGATACATGTAATTCTATTTTCGAGGTTTGAAATAAATACTAACAGAAAAAAAAAATATGCAACGCTTTTCTTTTTGCCGTCGGTCCTTTTTCTTTTTTCTTTTAATCGTGTTAATACTGTGTTCATCATTTAAGATTACTCTAGGTGTGCACCAGCGAAGAAGTACAAAATGTACCAATCGCTGTTCAAGAATCAAAGATACAGGGGAATATTGAAATACCGTGTAAGCCTCTATTAACAATTCAGATGGAGGCAGGACCAGGTGCTCGAGAGGAGTGAGTGTCATCTGGCTGCATGCGACATTCTTCGCGAATGAATGCCAAATAGGTTAAAGATGGTCAATTAGAATACTCTAGAATGTCCTTAATCATGTTTAACGTCTTCAAATTCATTAGTATGATTTAAAGGCAGATAGATTAACAGCATGGACCAGACATATACGTTTCGGGTATTTAACCTTCGTCAGTGATCCTCAATCCAAAACAAGAAAATTTGGCCAAAATCTGTGACAATTATGTCCAAAATATACCGAAATTTTGGAAGCAGATATTTTCGAATGCGGTTGAAGAAATAGTCGAATTTGGCTACATGTGCCCTCGGGGACTCCTGGTCCACCAGCAGTGACACTCACCAAGTGGTACAAATCTTAAACGTCTTCAAATTCATTAGCATCATTTAAAAGCAGATAAATTAACAGCATGAACCAGAATGAACGCAAATTTACGAAACGCAAAGGACTACTGTCCTGTTCACTAATTCCAGAGCACCCTGTTTTCCCGGTTTTCTCTAAAATATGATAATGTCATCTTCCAAAAAGATATCAATTTCATAGTACTCCTTTAGTCGTAACAGAAAATACCATTCTTTTGGCTGTGCGTCAGCTAAGTTAGAAATAGGACGGAAAATAAAAAGTGTATGGGGATTTTCTATAGTAAAATCGCTGAAAATGTGTGACGTCGGAGGCTTTGACGTCACTGTTTACTATTGTTGACAGGGAGAAAAATATGGCGGCGGCTTGAAATTAACATGGGAATTTCTTGTAGACATTTTATTTTTTCATATTGCGGTTTGAAGGCAGCTGATAGGGTAAGTTGAAGTTAATTTCCAGTTACGACTAAAGGAGGTCAATTCTCGGAAACAATGATTTATAGCAAAATTCTTCAGACGACAGAATAAATCACCAAAACAGGGTGCTCTGGATTTAGTGAACAGGACAGTAGTGTTACACATAAACCAACGAGACCAAATGACAATCGGTGCCGACTTAGGACGGTCATCCGCTATCTTATGAGTGTATAATATGGTTACCAATATTAAATGCGCACAACCCTCCCACTTTTCATTTTGTAATTCTGGTAAGATTTTTTGTTGGACCGTTTGTGCGTCATTTGGTATATCCTATAACATATTTTTGTGAGACCGTTCGGTATGGATGTTGAGGTTGTTTTGTCCTATGTTCGATGTTTGTCGTATCTTGAAGATGAGTATTCGTTATTGTCAGTGCAGAGTGGTTTTTAGGAATGTTTTTGAATATATTCTTTAAATATATGATTCACCGTTGTTGTTTAAAGAAACTCTCTCTATTCCTTTTATGTAAGCTTCTCTGCAGACATCTCTTTAGATAAAGGGGTAGGGGCAAAATCTGCCGTTTTTGGCCCCATTTTTTGCTATTTTCAAAAATTGTTTTTCTACTATTTTTGATCTTTCAAATAAGAATAGATATATTGTTGTTTGTTGAAACTTAATCGCAAATAGATATGATCAACTAACATGAGTGTTATTTCCCGCCAAAAATTGCCCACTACTATAGAAATTAGTAGTAAAATGATAACAACCAGATTTTAACATAATAGTTTATAGTATTTATCGAGCAAGCGCATGTAACAAACTTATACTTTCCATGTACATTCAGAATATAAAAAGGAATGTTCCATATGAGTATGAACCTGTTCTCATATGAACATGTTACACGCCCTTGCTCTAGGGCTTACAACTGTAGGTATGTATGTCCCTTGCCAAAAAATCAGAATTTCTAATGTGAAGACATAGTACTAAATCATTTTGCCCTGAAAGGCACAGTTTTCAAAAAATCACACAAAATTTGTCATTTTTTGTTTAGAAGAAGCATACTGAATAAGAAAATATAACTTTTTGAAAAAATTCTGATTGGGGCCAAAAATGGTCACTTTTGCCCCTATCACTTTCTTTATGAAGATGTTCCCTCCGGACTACGCGAAAGTTTGGCTTCGTATGGGTTACCTTTTTTCCGCCAAATACTTTGTTCTCCTAAAGTTAACAGCACGGTCCCTTAAGGGGGTCGAGAACAGTATCCGAAAGAACTCCATCGGAAAGCTCTAGATCAATTATGACGTCATAAAAGAAATGGCGATATTGGCGCGTTTTTCGCAAGAACGTCAGCATAAGGTAAACGTAAAAATAAGGGGGAGGGGTAACAAAATCACTATAACTTAAAAACTGACGGTCAAATTTCATTAGGAACTTATCGGTGTTTTACTTGACATATGAAGAAGATAATATAAAGTTTTTACGGAAAATAAATGATAGGATTTCGGATAAACCGACTTTATTACTAAAATTAACAACTCAAAGATGTTCCGAAAATAGACATATATTTATCTCCTTTCGACAAATTTCTTTAAAAAGTATAAGTGATCATTTATAATTCTATACATATCCGATTGCCCACATCATATCTAAATGAAAAATACAGTGCTTATTAATATTAAGCCTATACAGAAGGTTTGTAACTGTTTTTCATTACCTAAAGTGTGATAATTTTAACGTCACATTTACGGCCCATTTTGGGGCTTTCAATGGGTATATAACTACGTTCATAGCTTCCAAACTACTATAACTGTAAAAAATTGATGAAACTTTGCATGTAGAAAAAGTATGTTTCAATTATTAACATTTATAATTTTTAGGAAAATTAAATGATAGGATCAGTATTTAGTTTGGCTGTCCTGGACCTCCTTAATTACTGAATTTTATTTTGGTACGTTATAAATGGACTTGACATGTTTCAATTCTTTTAACATATATATATAGTGAAGAATCTGTTCCTTGATGGACAAGTGTATATAAATAATCAATATTGAAATCTAGTTGTAATAATTTAGTGCGTCATATGAGCATTACAACAAATAACGTATCATCAGCGAATATTTCTATACATTACCTATAAACTGTATGCCAAAGAGTCAGTTAAGGGCAGAGCTATGCTGTCAATGAGATACACTTTAGTTTTTGAATAATTTATCGAATCTAGTATGAAATATTTCAGGTATGTTCAGAAGCAAGGTGAAACTAGGTGAACGATATCTTTGGGGACTAACAGTCCATAAGCAGAGATATAAACCTTAGATGCCGTATTAATAAGAAATCATTGTATTATAGAATTGATGTGAAATTCACCTGTATCAGCATGGTATTTTGATATGCTGTTAATGCGCTTCCTACAATTCCTTTGATTAATGCTTTTTACAGTTTATCGTTTATTCCATCTATCACACTGCCCGATGAGACTCTTGGAAAAATTAAACAAGTAAGTTTGTTATTATGTCAACGACGTGACAAAGTAAGATGGAAAATGCATTGTCTGTTACAAAACTAGAAAATAAATTATCGGAGTTCCTTATGATGTGTCGGAACTTCAGTAATAGAAACTTAAAATTAACACTTAAATCAACAGATCTAAGAACTTGAAGAATAGACTGATTTTGGTCACGGTTTGAAATAGCAATCGCAGCACGTTCTTTCACAGTCTTCGAAATTAACATTTTTGCTTTTTTCTATGGCGTCTGTTTAATAGTCACATTTTTTACATTCAAATATATAACTTTGTAAATATATATAGAAAAAGGATGTTCCATTTCTGATGTCTGATGTCAGAGGAATCACACAAAAATAGTTCCGTCAGATCCTCATTGCAGAAAAGTAAAATCGGGAATATAATAACAAAACGAATATTAACCTTCAGGATGAAGACAATTTATATATCAAAAACAAAGGAGAAGGTTGGATGGATCTCCAACAGGACTCGCTTGCAGCGCCCAAAGCAAAAGATCAGGGGATTAGATTATGGTCTATATTTTAACTGTGTTTCTTTCTTTTTTTTATCATATTTTATACAAAAAATCCATCTAATTAAGCATTTCTTGCAGGAATCCGAATTCAACGAATATCAATGATTTTTGTAATGATTCTCATGACAAGCACATTATTGATCAGCATCAAGAAAAATCTAAGCTTTCTAGTAATTTATGTAGTCAAATTCACATCTTTAGAGTCAACCAATTTAGAAAAGGAAACAAAGTGTCCCAATTCTGCTGTCAGAGACATTATGACAGCGGACAAAAGATGCTAGATACGGCGCACCCGACTTACATGTATATGTTTCGGGCATTTGATTCCCTTTAGTGATACTTCGGGCGACCAAAACAATAGGCCACTTGCCGAAATTCATAACGGCTGACAAAATGACGAAAAATGTCCGAGGTAGGCAATTTAAGCGCACTTTTTCACTGTTACGTCATTATGGAATTGCGTCTTTTAACAATTACGTCATAATGGAAAACAACGCCAAAAGATATTGACTCGGACATTTTGTGTTTTCTAACAAAATCGGGAAAATGGTCTTTTGAATGATATTCTCTGATGTACTTATGATAAGAAATATTGCACAAAACCTGTACTTTTATTGATCAGACTATACAATATATATATAAAAAGGAATTCCTTGGTTGTTGTTGTTTTTTGACAGTTTTATTAATCACCATTGAATTCGGCAGAAAAGATTTGTGGCCCAAACTTCGTTCAACATCGACTTAGATCGACCGACATCGACAAAATAAAGTTTTCATAGTCAAATCAAACCGGTAGTTGTTATTATACATTGCAAGGGGGCGTATGTTTATTGTTTCAGTCATTATTTTTAAAAGATGTGAATGATCATCCACCTATTGAAGTATACAAATATATGGACAAAAAATAACAATAAGCGTGATATTGTATGTCATGACACATATATGTATGACAATTTATTATTTATTTATGCAAGTGATATTGATATTAGATGATTATTGTACTTGATATCAGCAGATAGGCACGTCATAAAATACGGTCGTTTATCATCAAAATTGATCATGATGCTACCATACTTTATTTACAACTTGTGTTTCGATATGAGACAGGTAAGCATCTTGTTTTGCATCCTGTTTTTTATCAATATCAATAGGGTCAAATTATTTCTAGCTTTACTTTCTTTTTCCCGGGAAGGATTCCCTTAGATTCGTTACGTCTACATGATATGTGTAAATTGGGCAGGTAGGGATACATGTACATCTCTTATGAATTAAAATACCCTTAGCCACTGACTTACTTAGTAAAAGATATTTGCATTTGTACTGTTTTCTTTAAATCTAAAAGTGAAAACGAAAGTGAAATCGCATGATATTAACAAAATATATTAATGCCACTTTCGAAAAAATTATTCAGGACGTTTAAGAGAAAACCCGTTTAAAGACTCGGGATAGTCAAATACAGTCTATAATCTTCTATCGTTATCAACAATAACTTGACTTTGACAGAAAGGTAAAATAAAGATATATAGATGCTTACAAATGAAAATAATTCGTTTTTATTTTCAGACGACAAAGGTTTCTAGTCAAATGTTCAAACTAATGGAAGAAATGAGCAGGCAAGAAATCGGCAATTTCATGTGATAAAGTAATAGTCAAAATAGCTTTACTCAAAATGACCTACTCTTCATCATCATATGTCCAAACTTCCTTAATACAGCAACGGCTTATATAAATGTAAAATAAATATAAATAATGAATAATAATAGATAAATATAAGTCGGATATATTACAGAATGACTTAAAACTTTATTCATAAAATTATTACAAAGATATGAAATCGACAAAATTTCTAGGTTTCAGCTTTGACCTATTCAAATTTTCAGCTGAAATGACGGTTATTTGCAATGGCGCAACTAGTACGAATAACACAATGCGATATTTGTGATTCACTGGACGATGTCAATAACTTCTGTACTAATTGTCAACAAAACTTCTGTAATGAGTGCAAGATATTCCATTTGAGAACTGCATCCTGTAAGAATCACAGATTTGGACCTATCGGTGACAGTTTGTTGTCACGTCTTGCCGACGAGGGAAATTGTCCAGAGCACGGAGACGAGTGTATGTTTTACTGTAATACTTGTCAAGGAATTGCATGTACAAAATGTTTGACACAATTTCACCAGAAACACGATTTTTGCGAAATTGACAGCTGCATAGAGGATACTCGCAAAGAGATCAACGCGAGTATCACCCAGAAAGAAATCGAAATAAAAAAGTTTCAAGACCAGTGCTCTGACATTGATATTAAGATAGAATGTTGTCGAAGAGAACATGAGAGAACTCAAGAAAAAGTAAAATTCAATATAAAAGGCTGGCATCAGTCACTGAACTCTTTGGAGGACGAGTTAATCAAAAACGCAAATGAGACTTATGAGGGAAAAGTTCGGAACTTGCAATCAGAGAAAGAGCAGATGATTCAATTGCTCGAGAATCATTCAAAAAATATTTTTGATATAAAGGCAAAACTTCGAGCAAGTACTGACGCCTCTTGCTGAAATATAGAAATATCAAATTCTTCAGAGTCTTGATAATATTCAAATACATTTTACTCCTAAGTCGCAACAAGCTTTGCCAGACTGTTCCATACCTTCACCAAGTCTTGATCATGTTCGCAAAATTTTTCAAAGCTTACAGCCAGAAATTGAGATTCATGGCAATGAACACAAAATTGCTCCGGCGAACAGTAAAAGAAAGTTGGATGGTGGTTTGACTATAGTGAGAAAGATCAACTTAGGAGAATCAATATTGAGTATTGCAGTTGTGTCTTCATCGAAAGCCTTGGTCGCAACATGGAGTCGAATTTTGCTTGTAAGTAACAGTGGCGATGTTCTTTTAGAAAAAGCTCATGGAGTTTTTTTTAGGTACAACCCTCACATCAATGCCTTCAGGTGAAGCTTTGTTTGTTTCATCGGAAGATGGAATTAGCAAGATTAGCAAAGAAGGAAACATTACGAAATTTGCTAGACTCAAGTCAAACTCCATAACATGTTTGATCTCAACCGAATTAAAAAACGGGTTTCTCGTCGGAACAAATGACAAAATCTTCAGGATATAGAAAAATTGCAATATCAAGGAAACCATCAGGATGCGATGCGATGGAACTTTTCAAACTTAACAATGGCAGATTGATATTCATCTCGACTTCTGGAGATATGCGCATTCTGAACAGTAAGGGTGGTTGTAAACAGCTGAAGAAATTCAAATTCGCCTTTGGAAGATTCCAGGCTCCTTTGGCCATTGACAAGTACCATAAAATACTTGTTGGACATACAACAGGCAATACAATTTATGTGTATAAACTGAAAGGAGAAAAGGTAGAACTACAGCGTTGCTATGAGTAGAACGGGTATATCGTCGCTTGCTGTAGACAACACCGATCATCTGTGGATTGGTACAGACAAGAATGGACTCATCATTACAACCTACTACGAGTAGCTATGGCCGAATAACCAAAACATCGGCAGCATATATTGCTATAGTTTTCATATAAGAAGAGTATAGAAAATGACCAAATGAAGCCATATATTCTCTCGATCTCTCCTTCTTTCTTCTTATTTCAAAATCTAAAACCTTTTCATAGTATGGATATCTATGCATGTCTTAATCAAACGAAGGAGATGCCAGATAGAATAAAGCAATAGAAAAACACAAAACTGAAGTAACAAACATTTCAATGGAAGGTAATCTTTTATGTGGAGAAAAAAAAAGCAACTGGTGGAAAAGCGCTATTAAAATGTCAAAAAGTAAATTGACACACTCAGATTTTTCTTATGTTCTTAAGGTGCTCTGCCAACACCAGAATGAAAATAATGAACGCATAACGCATGCTTGACCAAATGACCTACTTTGGGATGATGCAATGTGCAATGGACAAAAGAAATGAATATATAGCTAAACTACAAGCGAATCACCATTTGAACAACCATTTGAACAACAACTCTGAGGATTCGATTCACAAATATTTTTAATTCGAATGAAATCATTAACGACTTATAATTATAAAGAAAGATCACCTTAACAACACGTTGCCATGAGAACAGTGAAAACTCTTGTACAAGATTGTTACAAAGAATATAAATACGCAATACTGTCACATCGACACAAAACTGTCAATACAACCCGGTTGCTGCACCTACACCAAAACATTCCTTTGGTGAAAACACGGAGTAGATCCGAGCACATCAAGAGTCGTAAAAGGGACAGGAAGACAAATACGAGCTAAAAGCACAAAAAAAAATATTAAAACCAACGACACAAATGGGTAATTGGTGCTGACTTAGGACGGCCATCTACCACGTTTCAAGCGTAATTCCAACTTTAGAACGTCAACTTGTAAATATTTATTTTAAAAGATTTTAAATTATAGATTCAATGCAATTTTGAAACTGAACACAATATTTTGAAAATTTTATGTCGATGAATTCATCAAAGAATAAATTCACCTAAGATCACACAATTAAGGATTCTTTGGTTAAATTAATATCGAGAAGACGACATATTTAAACAAATCTTTATGTTAGTTTTATTACTGCTATTGTTGACTTGATTGGACTTGATCTGACAAACATATCAAAGTTTCTGCTATACTCTAACTGTTTTTGTCAATTTCATCGAAGGGTTGAGTGAGAACATTAACAGTAAGAGATTTAAAGACAGAATGTATCGAATTCGGTGGGTAATTTTTTAACTTCATATCTGCTACAGGCTATTATGTTCTGACGTATCCGCTAGAGAAGACTTCCTATTCCTCGGAACGTGATTTTATCTAAACTTTCCCTCCTTACATAACTATTCGAGTGTGATATGAATTGTGAAACTCATTATGGGACATTGCTTTCGTCATAATATGTTTTGTTGACCATATCAGTGTCACATTAACATGACAATGGTATATGTAGAGTCAGTTTAAGACAAGGATTTTTTTTCTGTCTGTGGAACACTTGAAGTCCACTTCTCAAGTAATGACGCTTGTGAAATCCTTGAACTTTTGATTATCATCGACAGTGGACCAGAAGTTTTGTTTTCATCCCCACAGAAAAAAAAATCTGCCTTGCACAAGAATATCATATCACTTTAAAAAGTATGTTGCAAATTTCTATAGGGGAAACAATCTTACTTATGGCTTTGCACACAGACGTTATCAAAATAATCATTTTAATAACTTTGGCTTTCTTTTTTTTTTTTTTTCGTTTCACTTCCTCATTTTAAGTAATAATTCCTTGTCATCAGTCTAATGCAATAATCCTTCATCCTTAATTTGAAATCACTGATCCTGAACCTCCGATTCTATTTGGATTTTAAGAGATGGGTTAATTTATTCATGAGGGTTATCTGAAAATAATAGACATGTACATGTAAAAAGTATTTCTCATGATTTCTTTTTTATTCTTTTTATTTTTTAGTTCCATTTAGGGTTTAAGACTGTACTATCAGCAATGTATATTCTTATTTCATTTGTAGTTTGAAATATATAATTGATCCTGAAACTCGAGGGGAAAAAATGAAACGACATTTAATCTTTTGTTGTTATTGCTCTATGAAGCTTTGATATGATGGTTGGATTGATGATGAATTACATTTAATACAACCTTAATATTCTATGTAAAAAGTAATTACGTTGCATGTTTGAAGAGAGTTGCCCAAAGGAGATGATTGATGAAAATTGGCCGAGCTTATACATTTTTTTCTGTAAGAATTGAAATGCAAAAAGCTAGCTTATAATAAGCGACGTTTTGCGTCAATGTACACGTTCTTCGCCTTTTCTTCTGGCGATACTATGTGTTATTCTGCAGATTGTATCCCACGTAATGAGAAGATATATTGTCCTTACATGTACATCAAGGATTTTTTGTTAACAATGGAAATTCGTTTGTCGCATGAAAAATACAAATTAAAAAGAAGTGTCCCTACTATGTTTCCAGAGAACAACCCTCAGGACAAAACAGTCTGGTGTTGTTTGTCTGTCTAGCTTTTCTGTCCTTTGTTTAACCTTTTAATACTGGAATTTATTGGTACGTAAAAAGTTACAATTAGGTGAAGTTTCACTTCAGCAAACATGTACACCCTACACAAAATTTGGAGGCGCTCATTTTTGGGAAGAGGAAATTAAAAGTCTATATTGTAGATTATGCTGGCAGAATTCCCTTTGTTTGACATTAAGTTCGCTTTATCTCCATTGTGCACATGCACTAATTTTTTTTTTCTTGTTTAGTTTTGTTTTTTGTTTTGGTATTTTTTATTTGGTGGGTTTTTTGGGGGGAGGGTGTTTTTTTGTTTTGTTGTTGTTGGGGGGGGGGTTGTGTTTTTTTATTGTTTGCTAATTTTTTATTTTTTTTTTTTTTTTTTTAGGGAGGAGGTTTTTTTGTTTGGTTTTTGTTTTTTTCTTGTGTTTGTTTTTGTTTGTTTTTATCTTTTGCAAAAGGAATTAAATCTTTAATGTATGTTGGGTATCCTTTCCTATGTTTCTATCAGTAACAGTTGATTTCTTCTCTCAGTTTCTGAATGTGGTTTATAGTAAAGCAAAATTAATTGTCAATGATAATTCAATGTCAAAGTCAAATTCAGTATTATATAGAATTCTGTGAATTATTCAATGGTGATTTTTTTTATTTCCATAGTCCTGTTTTTAATCTTTTTAATTCCTCAGAACACTACATGTATATGGGCGGATAAGTCTTGAGTCCGCGGGTGAAAATTAGTATAATTAGACGAGAACCCAACATCTGCTGCATGCATTCTTAGCTCCAATAATGATTAAAGACATCATTTATGTGCAATTCTATCATGCAGGAAGTATTTTCAATAGAAGAAAGACTTAAACCATTGATGGTTTAATTAGAGTTTAGACATATTTGAAATGTTCATTCTGACAGATACTTTGAAGAGTATTACTGTCATTGTAATTTTACCATTGTTCGTAAAGTATAAAGGTGAAAAATACAGATTATTCAAATACATTTCTATGTATTCTACAGAAATCTTTGTAGACTTAATGTTGTTTTTGTCTATTGTGGAATAAGAAAACCCATTTATCATAAGAAACTATCATGAAAACATCCTGCTGTATTCTTTGTATTCTACGAATTTGACTTCACATCAAACATTGCTGCTTCGATTATACGTCGTCAATAACAATGGATGCAGCAGTAAACAAGCTTGTTTCGCTCCATCTTTGAAAAAAAAACATTTCGTGTCCTTTAAATCAATGGGCATTAGAAAATAAAGAACTGTGTATATTAATTCTAAAGGTTGTTTTTTTTTCTTTCAGCTGGGACCAAAATCAAATTCATTTAATAAAATCAATCAATTTCAATTTTCTACCACTAGGAAGGAATCTCTGCAATTGGAATGTTAGTCCTCAAGGGTTTTACTGTGCTTCTGCATTGACTTGAAATATATCTGTAAATTTTCTTATACTAAATTTTATCATAATAAATAATTTTTAAACTAAGGAGCATCTCCCTCATGGCATAGCTATGTCAGGTTCTTTGGCATACTTTAGAATTTGGCTCTTTATAAATTATCATTCACTATTTGGATTCTCTCTCTTCGGGCCTCAAGCATCACTGATAATACTGATAGTGTCCAAACGGGCAAATGGCGAACTAACTATTACATTTATTTAAAAAAAATATATTTCAATAGGAAAGTTTCAACCACTGGGTTGGTTTCTCTGCTGGTGCGAACTGATACTCCCCGAGGATATCGTTCGCCTTGTTTAACTGTATTTTGCACTGACTTGAACTATTTTTTTTTTAGAATTTCCTAATCACTGCTTGTTGACCAGGAGTCCCCGAGGGCACATGTAGCCAAGTCCGATCAACTTCGGTTGATTGTTTTTTCAAACGCATTCTAAGATTATTGTTCACAACATTTTCTCGAAAATTCTGAAAAGTGGGTCTTGTACAATATCCCACCCATCCTGCTACGTCTGTCGGATTTTTTGGACATATATAACTTTCAGTATTTGGCCATATTTAATTGTTTGGATCGAGGATCAGTACATGAAACGTGTATGTCTACTCCATGGTGTAAATTCATCTGTGCTTATATGATGCTACGAATTTGAAGACGTAGGCGCTACTTAAATGAATTTCATGAAGGTATAGAGTTGGAACCCTTCCGTATTATCATTATAAACACTTATTTCATGTTGCAGTGTGGAGCAGTTAAAATCGTTCCCCGTGACCTGATGTTTAGAAGTGTATTAACATTGGCGGATCTAGCGAGGTGGATAGGGGAGTTGCAACCCCCCCCCCCTTTGGTCCGACCAAAAAAAAAAAACGAAGAGAGAGAGAGAGAGAGAGAGACTTAATCTCTGTCCATCTTACTTATCAAGCTTTCAACACCAAGGTGTACAACATTTGTGACCTGAAGTCTGAATATTATAATGTTGAAGATTTGAGGTTTATAAAATAATCTTTTCTCCGATGCGTGTTTAGTTATAAATAGGAAATTGTGTTTACTTTACAAGGGCGTAGGACCATGTGTGTGTCCCCCCCCCCCCCCCCCCCCACTTTTCGATCGCAAATTTTGTGATGCATTAACATTGTTTAAAATAGCAACATTTTGTACCATAAATGCACAATTTTTCGGTCAATTTTCAAAATCTTTCTTTGGCTCGCTACCGCTCGCCATTTCTTTATAAACTTTCTGAATAATTTAGCTATTCTGATCCATCCTCAACGTACATGAAGACATAACTCAAACTATATAGAATATTATAATATTATATATAATATATGTACTTGTTAATGATAGAGGGTATAGTATTTCTGATAAGTCAATTTTTGCTAAAAAAAAATTCCTGGCTCGCTACCGCTCGCCAGACATTTATTCATGTACTTAAAATTTAGAATTGCGCCAGAAATGTAAAAATTTGTGCATTTTCAAATCTCTTCCTCCCCCCCCCCCTCCTTTTTTTTTTTGCTTGTTAGAAATTTTGGGATATTGTGCCCCTCCACTTTTTCAGACAGAGCTACGCCATTGCTTTAAAAGATAATAAAACAGATATATAGATTATCTTTGTGTAGTCAATAATGCACCCTTTAAGGTATTATTGCGAAACAGAAGCTTTTGATAGTATGCATTCAACATCCCCCCCCTTTTTTCAAAATCTTCAACCCCCCCCCCCCCTTTGAAAAATTCCTAGATCCGCCTATGATTAATTACATCTTTCCAGCTCTGTCACCTGAAAAAAAGCTTTGTTTTTGGCCCTTTATCGATTTGACATCATAGACATTATTTTGCTATTTCGAAAACTTGTCATTCCATCTTAGCACCATCCCTCCAATGCTATTTTGAACATATATTTTGTTTGGTTATGCTACTGAATCGACCCCACAGGGAATTTGGAGCCGCGCGCTCTCTGTAAAGTAAATGTATAAATCTAAATTCAAAAAATAAAAAAGCGCTACTGAAATGAATTTTGGTGGCTTCGCTGGGAGCATCACTGATGAGAATTTAATTTTCGAAACACGTGTCCGGTGCAGAAAAATTGGTTTGGAATTTTCGTCATGAAGGTATAGAGTTGGAACCCTTCCGTATTATTATTATAAACACTTATTTCATGTTGCAGTGTAGAGCAGTTAAAATCGTTCCCCGTGACCTGATGTTAAGAAGTGTATTAAATATGTTTTTCCAGCTCTGTCGCCTGACAGAAGCTTTGTTTTTGGCCCTTTATCGATTTGACATTATAGATAATTATTTTGCTGTTTCGAAAACTTGTCATTCAATTCAAAACTATCACCGAAATTCAAGGAGGTTAACATCTTAGCACCATCCCTCTAATGCTATTTTGAACATAAACTTTATTTGGTTATGCTACTGAATCGACCCTATAGGAAATTTGGAGCCACACACTCTCTGTAATCTAAATTCAAGAAATAAAAGCGGGTGCTACTGAAATGAATTTTGGTGGCTCCGCTGGAAGTATCACTGATGAGAGTTTAATATTCGAAACACGTGTCTGGTGCAGAAAAATTGGTTTGGAATTTTTTTTTTTCATGAAGGTATAGAGTTGGAACCCTTCCGTATTATTATGCTAAATCTAATAAATTATGAATATAATTTCCTTTTAGACTGTCCTCGGGGATATCTTTGTTGACTTGTAATATATTTGTTATATGTATTTTTCGTATACTAATCATAAATATGATAAATTATTCTGAAACTATAGAGTACCTTCCCCATGGCATAGCTCTGTCCTTATAGCTGGTTTGAGGTCATGTTCAGATTTCATATGCTCACTATTTGGATATCCTTTCAAACTTTCCAAAATTGAAACTTACTTTCGTCCGACATAAAATTTCACTTTATGTAAAATAAGAAGAATATAAATAATCAAGTGTGGTTGGTTCTACAGAAATGGATTTCAATTAAGTGCCTGGAGGATTTGAAGAAGAAAAAAAGTGGTATTTGAGATTGCAGATCAAATTATCAGTCATCCCGTAAGGGGCAGAAACGGCCAATAATACGCTGCTACGCCAATGTCCGTTGACATATAAAGTGCTTCATCTTATCTTTTTGTATGAAGGTTTTAAAAATCTAAAATCATGGTAAGCACTGATAAAAAGACCCGGTTAAAACTATTCGTCATAATTTTTAAGTCGTCTATAAGATCAAAGCTTGATTCATTTCGCGCGAGGTTATTTTTGCGATATTTGTGTGATCATGGAAACCCGAAAGTTTCCACGTTTTTAATCAAATAAAACACAGCGGGAGTGGGAATATGTGCCGCGGAGGGTAAGTATCTCATTTTGTCTGATAAGGTTTGATCAAAGATATAGGATTCTCCTGAATTTACTCTTGTATAAGATATTATAAAAGTTATGCCCCATGCACTCAGATTTTTCAGAAAATAAAGTCTCAATACTTTTACACTTTGCTGCAAGTCCAGGACAATTCATGATGTACTAACGCATCTAGTCTTACAGCGAGGTGTAGAAGCATTGGAAGTTTTTAAATCCTTGTATATCTCAAGTTTCGTTGTGGATTTATTCTGCATAGTATCCCTCATAATCACTACCTTGCTCAAAAGTACCTCAAATAATCTGACGAACATATCAAGCTGAATTCATTTCACCATTATTTAGAGTAATATCTCAACTCTCTCAGGATTATAATCAAATTTGAGGAAGAAAAACTAAGATGACATGCGACCTGCTTGAGAAGTTATATTGCATCTTCGAGATAGAAGTCTTTATGAAAATCATGTTCAACGATCTTTTATTAACACTCGCAAGCTAAACATAGTTATTTGAACTTGGGGAAAATGTACTTTTTAAGACCACCCACATGCATAATCATGAAAATTAAACATTTGTTGAAAGTTCACGAAAATTAGAACAATTTTCTCAAAATTATCTTAAAAGCAAAATGATGCAGGTCAAATTAGCAGTGTTTTGCACTATACTTAACAGTTCTAAAGTGCACAGGCGACCAACTTCTGGGTATAGAAGTCTGTATTCGTAAAAAAATTATTGAACAGATGTGATTTTTCCATTCTTTCGTTTTCGATTTATTATTTCTCGTCCTATTCTATGATTTTTACTGGGTTTTTTTTTTTTTTGTTTTTTGTTGTTGTTGTTGTTGTTGTTTTTTTTTTGTTTGTTTGTTTGTTTTTGTTTGTTTGTTTGTTAGTTTGGTTTTCTTTTCTTTTCGTTTCTTGTAACCTAAAGCTCAGTTAGAGTATTTACATGCATAATCATATTAACTTTAGGTCGTTTAACATGGACTGGACAAGAGAGCGTACAATGAGTGTCCAATAGTTACAAAATGAAAGGCATCGAAACCTTGAAACAAAAAGAAGTCTACGAGGAATAACTCGTGAAAGAACATTTAAAAGTCCATTGAAAAAAAAACTATAGCAATTTCAAAAGGTTCCTTTCGTCAAGGTTGTAACGGAGCAATCAAACTGCTCTGTTAAAGTTGAGAACTTTTTCATTGTTATATTCTGCAGTAAATCAAACCCCAATCATTCAAACTCGCTTCGGTTAGTAGAGCACATAGAAATAAGTAGTCCGACAGCTTTAGGGTAGTTAATAAAATGTACTTTCAAAGCATATGATGTAAACACGGAAAGTAAATCGAGGAAGCCTTGGGGAAAAAAAATTAATGGCTTCGAAATTTGGTGACTTCCTTGATATCGATAAACTAATTATCTTTATACCGTTATAAATTGATATAAATATATCCGTTTTGCCATAACTTCTTACTGTTTTTAAGATTCGAAGTTTCCCATGTCCTCTATAATAATGAACATTCAAACCAAAGTATCGAGTGTGTAGAACATCCATGTGTAACATGGGAAGCAATCAGATCCAATTAGAATGTACAATTTTCTCACATTATCAGCAGAGCAAACTCATACAGGCAAAATTATAATGTCAAGTGCAATGAACTAGATAAGTGTGAATCTTTAAAGTACATAAGTTACTCTTTTGTAATATTTAGAATTTGTTGCTTTTTACTTTACTTAAGCCAAAGGTATGTATGAGTTATTGCCTTTGAATTGTTTTGTCCGTCCATCGTTTGTCTTTAAGATTTTGTATTCTGAACTTCTCCAAAACCGCTAGGAGGATTTTAATATTCAGTAACTGGTGTTTTCATGAGTGAACGTACCCCCTTTTGAGAACGAAGGCATAGAGTCTAAAACTAATTACATCTACAACATGTACAATGTAAGTTATCTAGAGGGACATATATAATTATCAAAATGTTTCTCATTGTACCATATATAATCATTAAAAGTGCAATAAATGAATGATAAATGCACTTGCTGTGTGATGCAAACCCATAACAAGTCACAAATTTAGGACACTTTTTCTCTATATGGTCCTATATACCAACAACCATGAATTTGTTACTTTATACTAACTTCTCTTACATAGATATCTTAGTAAGCTACATGTTATTTAATGGAAAATGTAGGTCAGATGCAGCATCCAAAACATGGTAGCTGTATATCTCCAATCTCATATAAGTAATAACACTCACTACAAAGATTACTTTTTCTTTTAAAATTTCTTCACTGGAAGATGAGAAACAATGAGTTGTATAATTGGACATCCAATCTATTTCAATTAGTTATGCCAAGTGCCGAACTCAAGATTTCCGAGTCTTTATCCAACACAGAAAGAAGAAATCAAGTGAATCTCATTAAATTGGAAACATTAGAAGTCAAACGGGTGCATGGGTTTGCTTTTATATGAGAGATGTCAACATTCCCTTGAAAAAAAAAGAAACAATGTAGAAACTGACAAGGACAGACGGACAGCGCCATATCATCATACATGTATGTGCCGTATACATACAAGTGTATCAAAAGGGAAGGAAAACGGAATACCTCTAGAGTTCACTTTCACCCCCTTCTCAATAGCATTGCTTTTATGAACAAGAACAAGTTTGACTCATTATGATGATTTATGTTGAACAGATTATATGTGAACCTATACATAAATACACATAAAATGTGAAGAACATGAAGTACAGAGTTACTGTACTTTGTACCTTTATGCTGTCCACATGTTGAAGATTTGATTCAGACAGCATCTACTTTAAATTCTATCAATTTACACATTACATTCAGATTACTGGGTGTTTATAATACCTAAATAATATCTAGAACAACAATTAAGATGCGTACGTTTTGACTACTAATAGCACTTTTGATTATTATGGTTAAAATGGAATTAAGTGCATGGTACAATCAATTCTGTTTACATATCAAACAAGATAAGCAGTACTATTTTCAATCATGACATAGTATTTTCCATTATAAGAACATAATTTAAAAATTCCACTGCTTTGAAATTACCGGTACTCATATCTTTTGCTTAATTTATAAGATAAATTTTGAAAATCAGAGACTAAAATTCACACATGCAGCTTTATAAATTAATTCTATCAATAAATTTTGAGCTTTGGGATTTCATGCTAAACTTCAAACAAGCCAAAGATATTGAGATTGCTTTCACAATTTCATCAATTTCATTATGGCATAATTCAAATGTGCAGAACATATATGTTAATATTCTTCGATACTGCATTACATTGAGGAAGTAAAAATTGGTCTATAGTGACAGAAGACATAGATAAAAATTCTTAGTGACCATATGATACATACTATTAAGACATTTTGTCATAAATTGATAAAGTCATCTACAAAATTATCTTTCTTTTCACAACACATACATGTACCACAGTCTGAAACTACATAACCCATCAACACTATGCACAGACCTGTTTGATGTATATTACTTCACATTGGATTAAGAGTAATAGTCATTAGATCTGTAAGTACTTGATTACCTTAAGAAAAGATAAAATTCAGGTACTATTTCATTCCAATGCCCATTAACCAATTTTTACATTGATACTTTTACCACTTTTTTGTGTAAACATTAAGA
Organism: Pinctada fucata; assembly: GCA_028142955.1. NCBI lineage: Eukaryota > Metazoa > Mollusca > Bivalvia > Pterioida > Pteriidae > Pinctada > Pinctada fucata. The sequence goes on along the minus strand of AP027102.1, from coordinate 24,552,758 downwards.
TTTTAAAAAGTGCTGACAAATTAAACATTGAATTTATTTCCTATAGCACAACCTCAGAAAAAAATCTTCTCAACCCCAATTATTTCATACTGAAGAGAAAATATGCATAAATCAAGTACTTAATAATTCAAGTATGTACAACATTTTTTTCAAACTACATGTATTAAAATTAAACATTATCAGAATTCTGATTAAAAAAAACACAAAGAATAATAGTAATATTCCTCCGATTTATTTTTGTAAGTTGGCAGTCTTGATTTTACAATAAGAATTAAACAATTTCAGAATAAAAGGAAACATTCTTTGATTTCTTATGGACTTCATACTGAATATATTGCATAATTCAACTAACTTAGTTGAGTAATTTAGTAGTAGAAATCATTATATTTCATTCTATATTGCTTCAAAAAGCCTAGATGTACAAAGAATAAGAAAAAAAAGTGTTTGTGAAACACAAATGTCCCCGTTGGCATCTTTGTCAGTAAAAATTGTATAATGGTCAAACTCCAAGGTCAAGTTCACAAGGTCCAATATCTCGTATCCATGGAAAGGTCTTGTCACAAGGAATACACATGTGAAACATGAAAGTCCAATCCCTTACAATTCAAAACTTATGGCCAAGGTTAATGTTTTTCAAAAGTAGGTCAAACTTCAACGTCAAGGTCACAAGGTAAAAAATTTTGTTACCCATTGAAAATTCTTGTCACAAGGAATATACATTTGAAATATCAAAGCCCTATCCCTTACCATTGAAAAGTTATGGCCAAGGTTAAAGCTTTTGCGGACAAATACAAACAGACAAATGGACAGGATGAAACTATAGGCCCCGAATCTTCGATTACGGGGGCATAAAAACATACAGTACATTGACTAAAACAGCTGGACATGAATTGGACACTTGCGTGCAAAAACATGTAGATTCTACTTTTGTACCAGAGTTATTGCCTCTTTGAAAATCTGACAAACTTTAGATTGGTAAGCAAAAGGAATAGTAAAAGTTAGAATAAGTCATGAAATTCTACAGCAAATGAAAAAATGATGCATGCATCAGTCATAAAGAAATGATGTACATATCATACCACACACACATGCTATGAATATTTATGATAGCTGTCAATGTAAGCTTTTTATAGATTTAAAATTATCAATAATTTTGATTATTTCTATTGATATACATGTATAACCCAAATCATGCTTGAGCAAACCTTCAGAACTATCTTAACTTCAAAAAGAAATATTTTACAATAAAATATTATAATTAAACATTTTTGTACTATCATTATAATCTTGTATTTAAAAGTGATAGTTTTTGTCTGCATACACAGCAGAATGTTATTATACATGTATATGACATATACTTAAGCATCAAGGATAACACTTACTAGCTAGGAGGTTGCTAAATATAAAAGCAAAATATTGAAAGCTTCATACTGTTTAAAAGATTAGTCATGCAATTCATCAAATCATCTCAAGATTCTGCGAAAAAGAACTTATAAATGCAGCTAGAATTTGCTGTCAATTTACGGTTGATTTTTTCCCTTTTCTTTGAATTCTGGATTTGAGTTGAAGAAAGAAAAATCTATCAGAACTAGCAAAACTTCAAAAATGTATCAAATGTGTGAAATAATGTTAATGTAAATTGGTAATCTGACAGTATTATAGAAAGAAATATTAACAGCAAGGGAAAGCAAAGGGTAATTATAAATGTCTAAGAAGCTAATGAAAGTGGATAACATGCTCATAATAACCAGGGTCAACAAAATGAAAGTGGAATGTCTAGAACTGGAAGAAATTCACTCAAACCAAGGCATCAGGTATGGGCACTACCTAAAAGGGAAAGAAAACGTAATCATTCCTCGTACACCATGTACACATAGAAACTGGTTGCCACTCAAAATTGGGGGTAGGTTTTTAAATGCATGAAAGGGATGCACTTTAGAAGCAATAAAGAAAAAGAATATGTATGAAATCCAATTTTCTTTGAAAAAAAAATTAGTCTGAAAAAGGTTTTGGTAGGAATTCAAAATCATCTACTTCTTGCATAAATACACTATTGTCTGCACGCCTCAGTATTCTATAATTAGTCTTTGTCTTCAGCTTTTTTCAATGCAAATTCTAAATTATTTGGGAACAAAATTATCGAAATCTTATAAATAATTCTAATGTCATGGACATTTTTTCAATTAATTTTGTTTGATCTATATTGCAACCTGGAAGATTTCTTCATACCTACAAATACCATAACCAGATTATAATTCCTTGCATGCACTGACAACCAAAATTATAAATGTTTAAAAGACAAAACATAAGCTATTAAAAGTTCCTAATTCAATTTTACCTCATTGTTTTTCATAAAAGAGAAAAAAAATTTCTGATGCGATTTACCAAAAATCTGTAATTCAACCCTCACTTAAAAGTTTAACAGGTAACTTATTTCTAAATACCTTTGTGGCTCTATAGGATTCAGGTGATTATACATTACATGAACATTTAAATGCTGAATAATAGGTGCGCATGAGAAAAAAAAAATCTACATGTGCACAGAATTCATCAAAGCATATATTGGCAGTAGATAACTCATATGTTCCATGTACTGAATAATACTTTTTCATAACAAAAATGTACACAGTATCACCTATGTATAATATAAAAGGAAAAATACCTATCAACATTAACATTAACTTTGACCCGTTTCCATGGTAACACCTAGTGGAGGACTTTGTGTGTCATGACCTTGACCTGTACTACTATCGTCAGCACCATACCTAGCTTTTCCATCAGCATTCAGATTTGTCGTTTCTGTGGGTGTGTCTTCGTAACCAGAGGGCGGGCCTAACACAATGGGGCCCTGTGAGGGGGCTGCAGTAGGCTGTGCTGTGATTGGTTCTGCTCCCTTATGTTCAGGACTACTATTTTCGGGACTGCTAAATTCATCCTGTAATTTTTTAATGTATCCATCATAACAATGTAAAATAGTCAAATCAGTATCAAGAAGCCACTTAAAGATTGTATTACAGAAATTAAAAGCAGCGTCTAATAGTAATAAGTGAAAGGACAAGATGCATCATATCTATTATTTTCTTCTAGAACATATTCAAAACTAACTCTCAACATTGTCATGATCATTATGGTAATATGACTGTATATGCACACCATCTATAAGTAGAAAACTTACATGTAGGTTGGAGTATTCACCCTCATCTTCTGGTTGTGGAGGTTTCCATTTACCGCAACAGAAACAGCAACAGCAGAAACAACAGCAACAACAATAGCAACCTGTCAGGATACCGCAACACACAAATAATGCCTGAAAATAACAGATTTTGCATATATATAAATATGAGATCTTACATATGTGGTTGGATCAACAACAGAAAATAAAATGAGTTCAAAGTCTGATTTCACACATTTGCTTTTCAAAAGATAAAGCTACATGTTTATAAGACTCAAATTGCAAATTATGAATAACTGAAAAACACTGACACAAAAAGCTTGCCATACAGGGAGTTGAAGATATTTCCTAACATCAAGCAAGTTCAAAAATGTACCTAAGTAAAAATAACCATAAAAATATTCATCACACCTTTGTCTTAACTTTAGGAAGAAGGAAGTGCTGTTGTGACATTTTTGTTTACCTCCTGTTTCACTTCACATTAGAACATGTCATAGGTATCCTTGCACTGAGTGGTGTTTATTTATTTGTGTTCTATTTATCTCCACAATAAAGGAAATCTATACATATTCTTCCTTCCTTGTGGTTAAAAACATTTTGTATGGTACATGAATGTAAAGCTTCAACCTTAACATTTGTAATACTAGATTTTTTCAAGATAACTGTAGTTCACTTGCTTTGCAGCAAAATGATGTCAATGACAATCAATTTGAGATATTGTGGCAAACGAAAGATAGTATTTGCCATCCACTAAATACTATTCAAGCAGTTATCTGATAAGACAAATAACTGAAAAGTGAAAGTGAACAAGTTCCTTTTTATTCTTAGAATAAGCTCATTTGTGTACTTTCCACTAGGCTACAAAAGCATTTCATTTATTCTACTCTAGGGTTCATTAACCCTACTTTAAAATTCCAATTCCTTACTTTGGTGAATCTCCTGAAGCTCATATTGTCCGGAAGTCTTATAAGACAGACAGACAAACATTAAACCTACAAACAAAATCAGTTTTATAGTACTGTACTTACCTTACACCAGCCACTACTGAGGACAAGATAAGTATTGACATTCTCCTCCCCAAACTGTTCTGCCGCCCATATACCCATAGAACCATACTGGTCATAGATCTGCCGCTTTGTTGTGTCAGTCAGGATGATGTGGGCTCTACTGATCTCCTTGAACTAAAATTATAACAATTCAATTAACAATATTCAAATGATTAAGATCCTATCTACATGGTGTAGATGTGAAGCACAGATGCCTCAAAATTTTGTGTTGAAAGTTTGCGCGATGCGAGGCGTTGCTACAGTATATCCCGCTGCAAGTATTTTGCAATGGGATAATAACCTTGACCTTTGTAATCTGGTCGTGGGTCATGGTGATGTGAAACCTTTTGATTCATGGAGAAAAACATACTGAATTTAAAAAAATGGGGTTTTTTTTCAGAAAAACAGATGTCTACCCCCTCCCTTCTAAGTTACTTTGACCTTAGGCCAAGATGATGTGAAACCTTTGAGTCATGGGCAACATCATGCTAAAACATGAAAGTGATTCATTATATTGTTTGAGGTATACCCGAACATGATAAGCATATACAATTTCATCATAAGCATATTTAGTGAAATTGACTTTGGTCACATGACCTTGGATATAGGTGATCTGAAACCTACATTGTATTGATCTTGAGCAACAAAATTGGATACACTGTTCAAAACGTATAGCCTGGACATGATTAGCATATACAATTTCATTATAAGCATATTGAGTGAAATTGACTTTGGTCACATGACCTTGTGGATATAGGTGATCTGAAACCTACATTGTATAGATCATGAGCGACAAAAAACTGAATTAGTGATTGGATACACTGTATAAAACATATAGCCTGAACATGATAAGCATAGACAATTTCAGCCTGGACATGATTAGCATATACAATTTCATTACCAACGTAAGTGACCTTAATCATGTGACCTTGGTACAATTTGGTAAGAAACATTTAGTCCTGAGAAACAACATACTAAAATATGAAAACAATTGTAAGAAGGGTTCAGGAGATATAGCCCAGACAAGATTAGTGCGTACAATTTCATTAAAAAGAACTTAAAGGCCGACGGGGGACTATATAAGGGGACAAGTAAATTTTCTATCATTTCCTCACTGACTGTATAGGGTTAACATCTCTTATTGGTATCTGATTGGTTCCCTTTAATCCTTTTACCCCTATTCATTTTTGATTGACAGCTTAAAACAGATGAGACTCTGGTATCTCATTAGCATAATAAAGGATTACCTGTCGGTTTGTCTTTGATGTAACACGCCGCTCGCAGACGGCGTTGTCTTCAAAGACGGTATGCCACGCCTATCAAGCTTATGTCACTCAGGTATACCTATTAACGAACGGGTGGTTCCCAACGTCGGCCTTTAATGATCTTTACCTTGGGCACATGACCTTGGGTCAAGATGATAAGAAACCCACCAATCCTGAGCAACAGCAAACTAAAGTATCAGAGTGATCCAGTATACGATTACAGAGATATAGCCTAGACTCGATAGCATTTACAATTTCATTAAAAAATGTAATACTCGACCTTGACCTTAGTCATATGACCTTGGATCAAGGTGGTGTGAAACCTTTAGGTCATCAGCATCATCATACTTAAATATGAAAGTGATCCGATCACATTTCAAAAGATAAAACCTTGACATAATATGTGAAACATATACAATTTTATTTAAAATATACTAATTGACCTTGACCTTGATCACATGATTTTGGGTCAACGTGATGTGAAACCTTTAGGTGATAAGCAACAACATACTGAAATATGAAATTGATCTGATAAATAAAGAGATATTTTAATGAAAGTTTAATGAAATATTTTATTCAAAAGATTAAGCCTGGACATAATACACGAAACATATACAATTTCATTTAAAATATACTAATTGACCTTGACCTTGATCACATGACCTTGGGTCAATGTGATGTGAAACCTTTAGGTATCAAAATATACAGCCGGGCATGATATGTGACAAACGGAAAACTGGTAAGAGACATTACAATAAATGAAACCTCAACCAATCCTTGCATTCTATTTGTACGTTTTTTAAAGCACGTCGTTGTAACCCAAGGCACCTGGTATGACCAGACACTCCCTGAAGAAATATATCCGAATATGATACGAGTGACTTTAATGAAAGTGTAAAGTGGATGTTCGGACTATAAATTGGTGTGAATGGAGGTGTCCATGGTACTTGACTTCATAATGGTAAAAGACCACTTCCTCCGTCTCAATTATAAGCCATTAGCATGCCATTCAGTGACAGGTGTACCGAGCCCAGCTTACAGATGGGAGTCTGGAACGACTTATTGATTAATCTGTTTATTATAGAAGGTCCAGGGACCATCGTGGGCTTTACATATTGATGAAACATGTACTAGATAACAAGCAGGGGCGTTATATTCCAATATTGACCCTATTAGTACAATAATCCTCTTCCTTCTTATCACAAATATTGATCATGTTAGGGCATCCATGTATAGAGTACCAGTGGGTCATCTTTCAGATAGCTAAAACCCTTATGTCAATGACGGTGACGATAAGTGTGGGTGTGTTAAATTTAGAATCGCAAGAGCGATACCTAATAATGAAACAGAGGGGTTTTGGGGTTAAAAATATGAACATGGCGTGAAAATACTAGTAAATGATAGCAAGAGAGAGATATATTTCCATTCTGAACCTCAAAATTGTAACGTCTCTGATTTTTTTTATTTTATTTTATTTATTTATTTATTTATTTTTTTTTTTTTTTGCGCATGATCGCTTCTAAAGGTCTGCAAGTTGTATTTGTCTTAAAATGGAACATTGTTGAATAACGATTTTGTTGATTGATTAATAAGCTTCGCGGAAACTCATATTCAGGGGACATGTATAAGCACAGGTGCGTGCTGACCGAACACTTCATGTAGTATTAAAAAATCTGAATCCGTCCGTCTTTCTCTCAAGGATGATCGGAGGGTCCGTAGTAAGGGATCGTGAACCTGTCCAAGATTCACGAAAACGTACGTCGCATGTCACATAATATGACTTTGAAAGTGGCCTTGACCCTTTCGTTATGAGTTGTGTGTCATCATGCTGGCCACCCTTACAAGTTTGATAGAAATATATGCATCAATTAAGTTATAGTCATGAATGTGAAAGTGTAAAGTCGTCCTAAGTCGGCACCGATTGCCAATTGGTCTCGTTGGTTTATGTGTGGTCTTTTGTGTTTCATGTTTCTATGGTGTGAGTAGGTGTTCCTTGTCCCTTTTGCGTCTCTTTCTGTGGATGTCTGTTCTGTGTTTTTGCACTGGGTGTCTTGGGAGTTTTGCTGTGGGTGCTGCAACCGAGTGTTGTTGCAGATTCCCTCCCTCCTTTATTATAAATACCAGACAAGACGGGACAGACAGATGGACAGAAAAACATCGGTCTTGCTGGAACTCAACTGCAAGCGACATCAAGGGTAATAGTTTGTGTTGAATGATTTTATGTCACGAAGTGAAAGAATTTTAAACGAAATTATCTTTAAAACGTTCTAGCTTAATACTTTTTTTAAATCCCCTGATTCTGTAGCTCGCATCGCTTGCTAGTGTTGCTTTGATGCAGGAATGCAAAAGACATCCGCATAAGCTGATCAAATTTAACAGAAAGCAAATAATGGACACCCATTATTGATCACTATGGGAATCGACATGTCCCAACTTTGTTGCCAAACGAAACTTTCTAAACAGTGCTCAAGACATGCATGTATTGGATTTATAATCCAAATACCGGTACGGCGGCGACAAACATTTAGTTTTCAAAACTTTAACTGGCTAATTTGTAACAAGTGGCTACAATTTTTGTGGAAATTTTTCAGCTCACTTCCCCTCAACTCAAGACCCCTTTCAGATCTTGATTTTCGCAAAAACGATTACCGCAGTTGGAATATACTACATCAAAACAAAGGCACAAAAAGATGCATTTAGGATTAACTATATACACATGTTCATTGTATATATAATCTTCAAACAGAATCATATATACGAATGTTATCATTATTCTGACTTTCCAAAATCATGAAGTTAAAGGCACTACTATAATGAAATAAAATCGGCGCGGACACACACCAACATTGAGTCGGAACAAGCCCAAGCCCTATAACGAAATCATGCCGATAACCATTTTGATACGTTTTTTTTTTTTTTTGAATAATTTTTGACATTTGAACATTTAGCGAGCCACTTCAGCGACAAGGTAGAACAACACGTGACAGTCAAACTGCGACGGCATAGACTGAAATTACTTAAACTTTAATTAAGGCGTGATAAAACGAGAATTATACGACTTTAAAAAATTGTTCTTTCCAATGGCTGAAAACATTGTTTTCTTCTTGGCTTTTATGGTTCATTAAATGATTTTCAATATCGACTGATCCTCATATATCTGTTGCCAAACATTAACACTTTAAATGGAATGGATTCTCTAGGGAGACCTATTTTGTTAATTGACTGTTCTCTTAGCACATATATTGAATGTTCCGACACATTCTACTTTGTAGTACCCTCTACATTGGTCTCCAGGGACAGTTTAAGCTAATTTTTCCCCACCATAATGAAACAAGAGGAAAGTTGATCAATACCTAACATGCACTTTACATGGACACGTTCGTCTCAAGATATCTCTGGCTTAAAGTGTCATATCTGAACAAAGATGATTTATCTAAGACGCAAAAAGAAGAAATAAACAAGTACAATGTTTGAGAGAACTCAATTTTTAATCCTGTTAATTATGTCATAATGACATTGTTAATTGACTTATAGATATCTTTCAGAACTACATTTTCTTATCTCCTTCGAAAAAATGTGCATTGTGTTAACTAATGCCTTTCTCTCCAAAATAAAGTTCCAGAAAATGATTATTTGAAAAACTACAAACTTGTCAAAAGATTATTTGTAATGTACATGGGCGGATATAGACCCCCCTCCTAGATTTCTACTTGATGCATCAGTTCTATGATACTAGTACTCTACTGAACTCTCAATAATGCAGCACAATGTCAAAACCACTATGTTTTACATTCTGGTATTGAAAGAAGGGCAACACAAAGCATAGTATTCCCTGAATACTGCATATTCATGAATACATTCTGACTGTAACCTTGAATATAAAATGAGATCATCCTCTCTTTACTAACAACACTGACGGAAGGTTTGGTGATTCAAAACTGGTTAGAATATCTTCTATTTGTTTTGCAAGATTGCTCTTCAATGTGACCTTGACCTCTGACTTGAACATCAAGAGGGATTATCCTCTTCCCAAGGTCAACATTTGTGGAAGGTTTGATAATTTTACACTCTTCATTTTTTTTTTCTTTTGCTCTCAAGATCTTTTCTTCTGTGATCTTCAACTTTTCCCATGATATTTGACCTTGGGAAATAACTAAGTCATTCTACACTGTTTAGAGTGTCTTCTTTTGGATGCCAAAGATTTGCCCTGTGATGTATTGTCAGCAGTGACCTTAGCATTTGAACTCTGAGTAGCCTAGAAAATCATCAGAGGTCATCCTCTCCCAACGACCAATATTTATAGAAGATTTGAACATTTGGATAAACACAAACACTTTATACAATCAAAGCACTAAAGGTACTGAGTGCGAATAGCCAGAATAATATCACTTATTATGTTTGACAAAATATTGTGTTTTCAAAGTTATATTTGTTCCGGAACACCTTCGTAGGCCAGTTTGTGGACTTATAAAGACAGAACTAAAATGCAAATCCATAATGTTGTCGTAATGAATTGAAAGATGATGTCTGACAGTGAACATGAAAATTAAATAACATCACATTAAATCTACCCCTCCCCCCTAAAAAATACAACAATCAAATATGACCATCGATTGATGATCGCATATACAAGGAAAGAAGACGAATCTTATTTTCTAATTTGATCTCCACTCTCTCTTTAACCTTTCATGTTCATTGTTAGGTGTGTGCTAAGAATTTGAAGGAAAATTCACTTCTTTTTTAGTATATAAAAACATGATACATCCTAAACGGAAATGTTTTGATCTTTTATTTTTCATAATTGTTAATATCATATTTCATGATGGAAGTTCCTAATTTTTCCGTCGTATACAGATTAATTTTTATTTTGTGAAGCGGGGCAAAATAAGCCTACTTGAAGATAGTTTTACGTTTCAATGATTCAACTTAATATCTTTATGGATAGCACCGTTTCATCTATATATTGTCCACTAAAACAGATAATGACCTGGTAATGGAAAGGGGTTTCCAACACACAGCCTGTGTTCATCTCAGTACATACAGATGCAATTTTTCATTAGGTCATGCATGTACATAACTCGACAGCTCGATTCATATAGATATAATTCATTGATTCAGACAGTGATCAGACTTTAAACCAATCATGACGCTGACGCAGTCCCAAGGTACATGTAAACAGAGTAACATCGTTTATACATACTCAGTAGACGGGGCTCCCATGAGTGAAGAAATCAGGCAATCGCTATGTGCTATTCGCACAAAAACCCAATCAATGTTTTACTATTCTTTATGAAACTTTATCAATGGGATAGTGGAGTGACATTTCTTAATACAACCATGTAACAGTACTGCATACCTCACAGTGTTGTTCTAGGTTTGATCATTCAAACAATCCAAGAAGGTAAGTTTAAGGTTAGGGTTGCAACTACAGGGAGATAACTCTATTTTTGTATAATGTAATATTTGAAACCAATATGTTCATAGCTGAATGGGTATTTTTGGGGAAAAATGCATATTTTTCAATGAAAACTCGCTGAAAATAGGAAAAAAATTGTCATTTTCGCATGAGTTCTGCTTCTACAGATTAAAACATCAGAATATATACTATTCATTATACTCTTTAAAAGTGAGATAATTAGAAATTTGAACTTTGAGGTAAACTCTATGTTTTGGGTCAAAAGTCGATTTTTTGCATAAATTATTGTGCTATTTATAGAAAAAGTCATTTTGCTCTGAAACTTATTTGGGTACATATTGTTTTGACTGCTTTAGAATAAAGCAATACCATAGCTCTAAACGTAGAAAAAAAATTGTGCAACTGTCGACCTTCTAGCTATTAATGAAAATTATGGGTTCTTGCCATGGCAACCAGCAAAAGCGTAATTTTAAGAAAATACTCTCCTTAGAACTATTTATTTTATCCGAATTTCTCAAAATAGGCTTCAATTTATACACAAGCTATAAGAATCCCAAAAAAAGAGTATATATGATTTTTTGAAATTTCATGCATTGCAGAGGTATGTAAAGTTATGATGTGGTATTCTCTAAAAAGACGAAAATGTTAAAATGGGCCAAAAATGGACGTACAGGTATATAGCCAAAAAACGAGACGGGCAAATTTTGATTTCTTTGTCTGAATAGTTTGAGGAGATGTCCCTCTACATGTGGACAAATCCATTTTTCTTCTCCCTCAGTTCCATTAAAAGTCACCACCCTGACCGTAAATCAAAGAAACCATTTGTCTTGGTATGAGAGGACTACTACAAAATGCACAAACATGTAGGACTCTGAGCAGATCAAGAAACAGTTAGAAAAATAAACAATTCTAATAATAAAGTTAACTTGAAAAAGCAACTGATAATCCTTGCTGTCTTTTCACTATAAATAACCTTTACTCATGTTCCAGTGAACATTACTCACCTTTTCAGCTGCGTCAGGATTGTCCAGATTTTTATCAGGATGGTGTTTGAGGGCCAACTGAAATTCAGAAAGTAATTGAAATAACCAATAAATAAAAATCCTGTAATTCCATTGTCATAGGAAAGTCAACCATTCCTAACTGTATGACATTTGTTGGCATCAATTATTCCATTTTATGGTCAATAATGCTTGTTTAAATTCACAGCTCTAAAATATGTCACAATGGAACTAAAATTGGAATAATAAAATGACAAAAGTTGCCACTTGAAAAAGATTATACAATTACCATAATAAAACATTCTTTCATTCAACATATTGAAAAGACCAGGATATAAATTCTTGGCTTTTTATAAACTACATAATTGTACCCTTGTTCATAGTATATTTTTATGGGAGTCATAAATTTGTCATGACCTACTAGAGTGCAAATAGGACAATTCAGCTGAAACAATTGCTGTAAATTGTTCTTTTTTATGAGGAAGGAGCAGTATTATTTGAGAATTGCCATATTCTGGGGGTGTACGATATGCCCATTTTCTATAGATTTTTAAGAAAATATTGAAGACTTATAGTGAAGAGGTCAATAACGGTTTTACAAAAAACTGGTCTATTTGACATGCAGTTTATCTATTGAAGTCTCTGACAATGTACATGTACATGTAAACACCTCAATATACAGTAATGTATTTCATATGACTTACCCTCCTGTAAGTTTTACGGATATCATCATGAGTAGCTGACTTTTCAAGTCCAAGTAATTCATATAGACTAGAACCAGAACTCCTGCAAAAGTCAAATTCAATTCCATTATTAAAACAGTATACAAAAAAGCATATACTATAAGGTTCATTCAAAGTCAAAGGTCAAAGTCAATAGTTTTTAAAGAAATTCATCTAAAAAATATTCTTTAGATTTTGCTTCAACCACAAACTTTACCTAAAATCTTTAATCAGGTCAAACTCCAAGGTCAAGGTCACTAGGTCAATCATTACAGCATATATTGAAAGGACTTGTCATGGGAAACATACATGTACATGTATAATATTATGTTTCTACTGCATACAGTTCCTTAGATTTTACTTCAACCAGAAACTTTAACCAAAATCTTTAAGTCAAATTCCAAAGTCAAGGTCAGTAGGTCAATGTTATGGCATAATCACAGGCACCAGATTCCTAGAGAGAAAACTATAACCCATCTAAAACGCCCTTTCTCTTCTCTTTCTCCTTTTACAAGGCATGACAGCTCCCATGTTTTAAATCGAGTCGAAACCTACACTTTACCGTTAGCGGCAAGGATGACAACTCCAACTAACATACTGCGCATGCTAAGAATAACGTAAAGTGTAGGTTTCGACTCCATTTCATGTTTTTGGATTAATTGCGGCTAAATTCAAGTATAATCAATGATAAGTAGGTTACGATCGTGAAGAAAAATATCTGTAGAAAATAATGATATATAGCTTAATGCTGAAAACCTGTTGAAACTTAAGATATTGAGGGGGTAAAGAGGGGGGATGGTGTTTAAATATGGAAGCTGTCATGCCTTAAGGAAAGAGTAAAGAGAAGAGAAACGGGAGTTTAAGATGTACTTGTAATTTTTTTTCTATGAATCTTGCGCCTGTGGGCATAATTTGAAAGTTCAAGTTCAAGTTCAAGTTCAAATACTTTATTAACGTGTCATATGCCAAATAAAACAAATACAATAGCTATAAGACAGTAATAATGTACATACAGTGTATGCTATTTAAAACAACATAAAATTCATAATTAAGTATTTGGCACCCTGCCTAAAAGACATACAAGACACGCAATACAATCAATTGTAAAACTGGTATGATCAGATAATCTTATATGATGAAAAAATATAATATAGATTAAAACTGCAATCATTATTCTTTTGAATGTTTTCTTCTCTTGTATATCTGAACTATAAAAATTGATAATTTCTTCTGTATAAAATCACTATTCATCAAAAAATGTAATTTTTCGTCTTAATTGAAAGAACAGAAAGTTGGATAAATGTTTAATATATGTGCATAAAAATCATCTCTAAGGTCACTGTAAAAATCACATTCCAATAAAAAATGTTTCTCGTCCTCCACTTTATCAAGTTTACAATATATACATTTTCTATCGTGTAAATTTGTATAAGGCTTGGTAAATCTGCCTGTTTCTACTGCTAAGGGTAGTGAACCACAGCGAAAATTAGATAAAATTCTTCTACATTCTCTATCCTGTACAAGCTTTATATAACTACTAGTTTCTAATCTATCTTTAAAAATTTATATATGTACGAAGCTTATTTCCATTTACCTTATTAAAATCATTAAACAAATCATTTGACCATTTTCTCTCATCATATTCTCTTAGCCGACGTTTAATGTGATAAATTCGATATCTTGATGTATAGTTAGAATAAATAATATCAGAAATATCATGGCTATTAATCATATTATTAACATTTTTTTCCCATGAACGTACACAGTATGTTGACCACTTGTGAATCTTATTCACTAGTCTTTCTGGAGAGGCATCCTTGACGCGCATAAAGAGTCTGGTGACTTCAACGTATTGATTGGTTAGTGTGGACGTCCAACCCATTTCGCCGCAAGTTGTGACATTTGAAGTATTTTTTCTCGCACCGAGAAACATCCAAGCTGCTTTATTTTGCACGGTATTCAACTTCTTGTGCTCTTTTGTCCCCCATATACCCGCACCATAGTACATCACAGGTTCAACAAGCGCAGCGTATAGTTTACTGAATACGTCATACGACATGCCACCGCATGCTAAATACTTTCCATATAAGGCAGATAGCGCCCTGCTAGCAGCTTTGCTAAGTTCGGATACTGTGAACGAAAAGTCCAAATGTTCATCCAGCCAAAGCCCTAGATATCGGTATTTTTTCTCATACCATAATGCTATATACCCACAATGAAACGAGTGCGATGATATAATATTATGTTTCTACTGCATACAGTTCCTTAGATTTTGCTTCAACCAGAAACTTTAACCAAAATCTTTAAGTCAAATTCCAAGGTCAAGGTCAGTAGGTCAATGTTATGGCATAATTTGAAAGGTCTTGTCAAAGGCAACCTACATTCATAATATATTTCTACTGCATACAGTTCCATAGATTTGCTTCAACCAGCAACTTGAACAACTTGAATCAAAATTTTAAATATGTCAAACTCCAAGGTAAAGGTCAGTACCGGTAGGTCAAATATTGCAGCACAATTTGAAAGTTCTTGTGAAGTTGTCATATGCAACCTACATGTAAAATATTATGTTTCTACTGTGTATAATTCTTTAGATTTTGCTTCAACCAGAAACTTAATATTTATGCAAAATGTTGACAGACCAAAAGACTGACTGACCGACTGACTGAGTCAATCCATAGACTGGAATTACTTTGCAGTAGAATGCTTTCATTTGGATAAATCAGTTACAAAGAAACAGTTCTTTGCAAGGATCTCTTTTCAGATTTCACTTGAAATTATGCATTTTTAACTTTTCCATGAGGTGTCAAATTTGGAAAAATAGGGATATGAATTGGGAAAACTATACTATTTTGCATTGGGAAAGGGGCTGAATAACAGCCCCAAATCAGGCTGATCCAGAAACATGCATGCATACCGGGGTTCATGTATACTGTATCGATTCCAATGTATTTTTAATAGGCCAACATCAAAGTTACCGTATAACAGTATAGGTCTCCAGGTTCTAGGTCACAAGGATCTCACCAAATAAGGATTCTTATATGTACTGGTACAATGTAAATAAAATACCAAAGCCCTATCTCTTGTGTTCAAAAGCCATACCGGTAGCAGCAGTACTATACCCGGTAACTTGTTTAGCCCATTGACAAGGTTACTTTTTTATTAGGTGTAAGCTCAAAGACATCTGGTCAATGGTTTTAGCACCAACTGAAAGCTCTGCTTAAGAGAATTCTCTAATATGACTCTATCACTTCCTTTTTGGTCCTTCCTACATGTGTACTTGGAAACTAATACGATACTTGCATTAGATATGTCACATGATTCATGAAATACATGTATCTGAAAATAATTAGTTCGGCACGTTTTGACAGCGCCACCTACAATGCATTCTACAATGCCTTCTGCACTTGCACGGAGAATTTAGTTCATTACATGTAGGTAAGTTGTCCTTCGTGTTTTTTTGGCCTGTGCCATTGTCTACATCTGTTTGTCCATTTTTTCATTTTGCATGAGAAAGTTCTGTTTTGTATTTTTTCCACAAACTCATAAGCCTTTCACATGACAAATACGTGGCGTAGCTCAGTTGGTAGAGCGCTTAGTACGTCGACTCGTGCCCAGTGAAGCATGCGACTGACCAGCATCGAATCCGATGAGCGCCAGGTGGAGGGAAGATTACCAACCTAGAGCCTCGCCAGGTGTTGTGGGCTAACACCTTGCATATAGCCAAGTAACCACAGCCTAGTCTTTCGGAAGAGACTATACATGTAAACGGGGGTCCCGTGTCTCGGATAGGCGTAGGCACGTAAAAGAACCCTCACTGCTTCGGATGGGTCCGTTGTATAGGTCAAAATTCTAACATACAGCTTACGTCTTCGGACAGTACGCCTAGTAGAGGCGGAATCTATAACTGAACTAACTAAATGCCTGTACCCCTCTGGGCCTGGTTTCACCCCTTCTTTTTTTTCGATTTTTCCTCTGATTGTTCTAAAAATAGCCTATAATTTAGAATGGGGAAAACCCATAGATGTAACATGCAATTTCATTGGTCGATTGGTTCTCAGTATGACAAAATGTTGTCAATCAGAGGAAAAATCGAAGAGAGGAAGAGGTGAAACCGGGGCTAAAGGGATTTTTTTAGGTCAGGAGAACTGGGCGAGTTATTTTTTGGTTGAACATGAAGGTACTGGAATTTGTCAAAAAATGGACTTGCCGATTTTTTTTGCCACTGAAATTCTCTGGTTTTGCCTATGCATAGCAGTCAGACCGAAGACGAAAAAACAGATAGCAGCACTGTCGTAGGTCTGCAAGTCCGACTAGATGTTTCATGGCCCACATTTCGATGTTTGGCCCCAATTTTTTCATGAAGCTCTTAGTCCTAGCAAACAGCTATTAACAAAACAATACCTTCAACAGCATATTTCAGTCCCAATGCATGTAAAGAAAGAACAGATGTGCCACTTTCTTCAGCATACAACTCCACCTCCCCCCCCCCCCCCTTCCTTTGTCCTTTCCATTTCCATATATACTTACGACAAATTCCTTGGCCTATTCATTGTAAGACTTTTTTCTGCTCAGATGTCAAAAATTATATTTAGGAAGCACATCCAATAGATCTAGATGAAACATGAAGTTATCGATCCATATCGATTTGGATTCACGTTTCCGGAAATAAACCGAGAGACCGGCTGATGTTCCTCTCTTATTATTTAATTCTGTCAGAATAAGAAAATCCCTAATACGTGAAATTCATGCACAATTCTTTAATTTAATGCAATAATTCGTTTTTCGAGCAGTTTTTGTTTTTCTGTCACTGGTAATAGATTGTCCAAATATTCCTAGAATCCTTGTGACTTTTTGGTGACCGTTACAGGTTTTCTCAACTGCATGCAGGCTTACTCGCCAAGGAACTACTTCAATCCAACCATGTTCGGTCCAAAAGAAGTGGCATAATTAAAATTATTATAATTGAGGGAACGTGGTTGAGGACCATTGTCAGACATTCTAATTATCCAAATCAAATGTTTTTTTTTTCTGTGAAATACGTCGTCATATTTGCGTATACAGAAGTCAAGTTGAAGAAGACGAAGTACAAGTTCCAAGATTCATCTGACATATTCTCTAAAATATGAAGCCAACTTAATTTAGATTTTGATCTTTAAGTTTTGCACTATCTATTAACGCAAACTATAAGTCCTTGACGCAAATTAATTGAATTTTTGTATTTGAATACCCACTAACTTTAATCGCAGATCAAATTGAACATACTTCTACCAAAAACGACATTTTACATTTCTCAAGCTTTCACGCTTTTACGTTGGTTGCATCAAGGACTTATAAACTGTTTGTAAGTCCTTGGTTGCGTATAAGAAATGATTATTAAGTCGTGAGAATCGGAATTTGCACGTGACCAACAAGAATTGACCCTTCCGATTGCGGGAAAATAATGCAAAATTTCGTGACGTCACAATGCTTTTACCTCGGACAAACAAGTTTCGAACCTCGGTCAAACATCGAAATTGCATTGTGACGTCATGGAATTTCTCAAATTTTTCCCGCGTTCGGAAGGGTCAATTATACACCCATGAACATGATGAACGCCAAAAGTAAGACAGTCATTTCATACATAACCATGTCTATGGCAAAGCGACTAAAGTAAATCAGGGACCAAGCGTGGATCCAAGGGGGGGGGGGGGGGGTCAGGACCCCCCCCCCTTGAAATTTTCGAAGCATAGCTATATCTTTTTATTATTATTATTAATATATATATTTCATAAGATTAAGCCCCAAAGCCCCTTTTGTTGTCATTTATTTTAAAAATATATCATGAATTTGTATTAGAAATCTTCCATTTTGATAATACTTTGCCGTCAGCATTTAAAACATTTTCTCTGGCGAGCTTCCGCTCGCCAGAAATTATTACATATATACATATACGTTATTTTCAAATGATGATGCTTTTTCCTATATACAACACATATACATTACAGCTAGGTCAATAAACAAGGACACTAAGAAGACGAAAAGACACGAATAGTGGATTATATTCCAATTCTCGGAAAAAATTTTCGCTGGCTCGCTATCGCTCGCCATTTGTTGTATTTACACATTAGAACTGACAATCAAAAATTCAAGTACTATGATGTGAAACTTCAAGATTTTAAGCTTGTTGGTTTTTAAACCACTAAATACGAACGAAATGGTGGAATTAGGGGTAAATAGAAACTAGTTCGTGTTTCACGAAAATGTTGAAATCTTTGCTGCACTTTGTCGCCACTGAAAAAAAAATCTCAGGGTTTCAAAATTTTACTATTTTCTACAGAGTAGCACCCGTCATGGAATCCCGTCACCACAATCAGTCAGAGTGCATATTGAAAGAAGCACTTCAATTATTTCAGTTAGGGAGATACGTTGATGAAATGTCCCAGAAATTATTTCGTAGGGCAAACTTTGAAATATCCCATATTGCAATTTTCAGTAACAGTTAGCATTTTTACGAGGAAAAGATGAAAAACTCAAACACACCTGACAGATCAGAAGAGAAATAACGCAGTTGAAATGTAAGAAGGTGCCACACAAATTCATTTTAGTAGCACAACCTATGTACAACGAATTTTCATATCACAAAATATAATTCTATATGGAGAATCTACTTATATTAGCGTCTGTTGATGTAAAATAATTTGAACGATACAATATTTTGAAATATATTTTAGGTTAGAAACATATGAAATCATTGAATTTAAAATATCGGTTTTGACTTTTTCTGCAAGACTTAAGTAGGTTTTATGAACAAACAGTATATGCTTTCTCTCCCTGGAATGTTTAAAAAAGTTGTTCCGTTTGGGATTTTTACTATACAAATGTACATAGTTTTATACAATGTTTGTCCATTGATTGTAGTTTTTATTAATCTGATATGAGGTTTTGTGTTTAAAAAATTACGTCCCAACCCATATCTTAATTGGCATAATTAACCTTGATAATACAAAACAAGGGCAAAGAGGAGGTCCCGAACAATGAAAACAGCGGAACATACACTCACGAGACGAGAAAAAGAGGACGACAACATCATGCCACAGAAACACGAAGGACAACCGTGTCGAAATGTACAATCTCATTGAAGTCCAATTCTAATCGAAATTGTCATTGGTTGCGCCACTCAAAAGAATGCGACACCGTTAAAGAATCAATGTGGCAAAAATAAATTAATAATTAGATGTAGACGTATTAAGACCATGGTATCGAAACTCCGACTAAAAAAATCCAAATATATTCTGCGTGGAATTTATCCAGAGGTATACCATTAGAAACATAGTCGTGCGCATCTCTACGCGATAAAAACAAAATTGACTTATGGATGGTTTGCCAAAATTAAAGTAGCACTCTCCGCCAGAGACTAGAAGAAAACTTAGACCTCTGTAAGTGGCACAAAACTACATGTAAACTTATGAAGGTCAACACAAAAGCCGAAACTCCAAAAACCATAATCGAAAAGCGTGTGAATTTGGAAAATTAAAACAAGACAGAACTTCCTCACGTGAATAAAAAATAAGGCAAATGGACGGAGACAACATTACAAACTCAAAAAAGAAAAAAAAACACGTAGGACAATTCATGAACCATCTCCGAAGACATTGTTGTAAAATGCATTGTAGAAAGCTCTGTTGGGAACGCCGTACTAATTATTTCTATGTATCACATAATAAACATTACAAAAGTACCCATCAGTTATTCAGTCTCATAGTCGAGAAGGCAAGGCAAAATCATTAGATTTTCCACAGGTACAGCTGCGAACCCCGGAATAAACAGCATTCCGAAGTGAGATTTGGTGCCCGTGGAGAGTCAGCGTCTCCTGATTGCATGCAACACCCGTCGCAACAGCTCCATGGAAACCTGTCAATTTCGGTGATTGTCTCGATGTACATTTTGATGTACATATCGGGTAAGTATGTCTTGTTTGGTGATGGTTAAAGCCATTCAATCACAATGTAGAATGTCACTGATCATTCTGGAAAGGGGGATCTCATATACTTTTATTACATCCCCGTAGCGACCGAAGAACTTCCTCAATGATGATTTCAGCCGTTGTGTAACATAACCCTGAACAAGTAGCTTACTTGCAAGCCGTCTGCCTCTATAATGATGAAATATTCATATTTGAAACATGCCCTGGCGTACCGTATCAGTAAAGAAACAAAAACGCCATAAGCAGGAGAAGACGGAATGTAGCTACTCATGAAAGGGAAGTTAGTTATGTGGAAGCTGAAATCGTCACGCTTTTCATACAGTGAGGTGTTCAAATGGCCGTTGCGTCGAAAGATAGGAGTATATCCAAGTACGAAGCGGATTAGTCACTCTCTGTTGTTTCCTTGATCTCTAGTTCATGAGGATCGATTTCATGTAGATGGTCCGCATAGTTAATATGGTTGAAGTTGGTGGCTTTTTAAAAATTTTCCAATAGTTCCTTAGAATTTTTTAGGATCCACATCTGATTGATTCCATTTCTGGAATAATAGAATCTAGCAACACTTTGAGTTCCGGATAGAAAAATATCAGTCGAGGGTGGGATTGATCAAGTCCAAACCGAGGCGTTAGCCGAGGTTGGGACGTTGATCATCCCACCCGAGAATTCAAATGTGGTGCTTGATTATTTTTCTCGCACATTGAAACCTTCAAAGTCCTCTTGTTTACGCATCAGAATGACTGAATGTCAAGCTAAATGTATGTGCACGTGAAATAACGCACGTCAGTTTGTCTGTGACGTCATAAAGGAACAATCAGGGGTGTCAGATCGAATTCTCCAGCACCGCTGAAAAGGGGAATCAGCCTATCCAATGAGCGAGAATATGCTATATCTCGCAGTATGTTTGAAGACCATGCTTTATGCGAGTTAATATTTTCGTAACAAAATGGAAAGAGGTTTTGTTGAGCACCTGGACGAACCGGCAGTGAATCGGTGTTTGTAAGGATTTTTGTGCATTTTTGGAATCCAGTAGATATAAGGCAGTTCAAGATCAGAGTCATCAGTATGAATACCGAAGGACTCAAGAACAGATTTGTGGTTGTCAAGTATTTCAGTTACAGATAAGTTTGTAAGTGTGTATGTTGGATAAATCATGTAGCATGTGTTATGCAAGACTTAGTATAGTATCCAAGTAGGCAGAACCAAAAGGGAAGCCCAAAGCCCATCCTAATTCCTGTTTCCCACACTTTCGCTGCCAGGCCAAAAATAATAGTTAGAATTTTAAGTGTCACCTGGAATAAACTCGATTCATGTCTCATGTATTGTCTATGTATTTTCTAATTGTATGTCAGGCCATAATTATAGTAATTAAATATTTTGTTTTGCGTCCGCGGGCGGGTACCCACAAACATACATTTTCAGGTAAAGAATTATATCTTAAGGTCTTTTAAAATACCATAAATTACATACCGGTATACAATGATTAATATTATGGCATAGTAGCGCTTTTCCTATCAATAAAGTAAGAAAAAATTTTTGTTTTGCTTTCAGACTTTCTTTCCAAATTTCTTTATATTGACCATGTGTTTGTGTGTTTTCATGCCTGGCGTGTATGTTGTATACACAACATACACACAACAAAAAAGTTCGGGACGTAAAACGAATTATTTTTTTTGATTAGTATGGCCTAATGCAAACATACGAAAAAAGTTATAAAAAATAAACGAAAGAAAATTTAAAAAAAGATAAAGAAATAGATGTACACAGTTGATAAAAGCATACGAAAACAGTCGTGAACTGTTGTTTGTATAGGAAGAGCTCATGGTGAATTACGCCGTAAGGTTAAGGTAAGAGTCACCCGGTTTACTTACAAGTGTGAGAGTTGTGCGCGCATAATCTGGATAGCCACACCTTTTGCTTCTAACGTGACAGATGGCCGCCCTAAGTGGCCACTGGTTTATGTCTAGTCTTTTGTGTTTAATGTTTTAATGTCGTCATTGGTGTTTGGTCTTCCTTATCCATTTGTTGTCTCTTGTTGTACTTGTCCACTCTGTGTTTGGTCATCCTTGTCCCTTTGTTGCCTCTTGTTGAGCTTTCTCACTCTGTGTTCTTATTTGTCCCTTTGTTGACTTTTTTTTAGCTTTCTCACTCTGTGTTTTGTCTTGCAAGTCCTTTTGTTGTCTCTTGTTAAGCTTTCTCACTCTGTGTTTGGTCTTGCAAGTCCCTTTGTTGTCTCTTGTTAAGCTTTCTCACTCTGTGTTTGGTCTCCCTTGTCCTTTTCTTGCCATTGTCTCATGTTGTGCTTGCTCACTGTGTTTTCGCATTTGGATGTTTCAGGTTTTTTTGCCTTGGGCGCTGCAACGGAGATGCCATCCTTTCTTTTACAAATAATCATCCCACTATTCAATTACCGAAAGGAAGTTACAAAGAACTTTATTGCAAACATAATGGTATGATGTTATTGTCTCCCGTTTGTTGGTTCCCCTTTTCCCGTCTCGCCATAATGTGCAACACTGCTTTTACTGTTTGGGATTACCTCGTCATCTTTGTTTCGTTTTCATTCTTAAGAAGACAAAGTTTTATGCAAGACACAAACAGTTCCTAGATTCTCAGGCTTATGGTACAATACTAGTATTGAACAACTGATAATGAATGAGGAAATGATACATACAATATAATTCAAAAAAATGATTCCATGGGTCCCAAAGCCTGTTAAACATACTATAGTTTCTTATGAAATCCGTTACAGTACCAGACCGACAAAGAGTTAGAATGAAAAAAAATCCGTTTGCACAATGTGTGGCAATATTCTGTCCGAAGACTTCTGGCAGCAGAGTAGAACCACTATGTTTTTATTTCATGATGTGATAAGTCCATGATTTAATACACACGTAATCCGGATGAAAGAAGGGAGAGGATCTCCCAACAGCAAATCACCAAAACACCCGATGCGAAAACACAACGACGAGCATAGAAAGAGACGAAAAAGAGACATACGACATAGAAGAAAGGAGGGGATCTCCAACAAAACTTGGTTGCAGCACCAACAGCAACACACCAAATACACCAAGTGAAAACACAGGGGTCCGCTCACCGGTTTTTAGAGTAAACCAAAAATGTCCAGGGTGGAGAAGCTGAAATAGGGGAAATTGAGTGGTTTTGAAAGGTGGGTTGAGAAGACCATTATGAAGATAGTCTATAATGGTAAGATGCATATTGTAGAGTATGCCTGCCTTGTGTAAGAGCGATAAATTTTTTTAGGTCACATGACTTATTTAGTCTAAATATAGATATTTTAAAAGGCGTACCGGATTTTCCCTGTTTGACAAGACTTCATAAGGGAAAATATGAAGTTTTTGTGTTTTTACACATTTTTTGAGTTACATGTGTTGGAAATTTTTAAAATTTGGCTAGAATGGAGAATAAGATAATAGCTTTAAGGAAATATAAGCATTATTTCTGAAAATTTTCCAGGAGA
This sequence comes from Pinctada fucata, assembly GCA_028142955.1. Lineage (NCBI taxonomy): Eukaryota > Metazoa > Mollusca > Bivalvia > Pterioida > Pteriidae > Pinctada > Pinctada fucata. The sequence goes on along the minus strand of AP027102.1, from coordinate 24,528,695 downwards.
CCAGAAACAATACACAGAAAAATGGCAAAAACCATGAATTTTAGGCCAATTTTCTGAACCTTTTTCAGCAAAAATGTATGATTTTTTGTGCGAATAGCACATAGCGATTGCCTGATTTCTTCACTCATGGGAGCCCCGTCTACTGAGTATGTATAAACGATGTTACTCTGTTTACATGTACCTTGGAACTGCGTCAGCATCATGATCGGTATGAAGTCTGATCACTGTCTGAATCGATGAATTATATCTATATGAATCGAGCTGTCGTGTTATGTACATGCGTGACCTAATGAAAAATTGCATCTGTATGTACTGAGGTGAACACAGTGTGTTGGAAACCCCTTTCCATTACCAGGTGATTATCTGTTTTAGTGGACAATCTATAAATGAAACGGTGCTATCGATAAAGATATTAAGTTGAATCATTGAAACGTAAAACTAACTTCAAGTAGGCTTATTTTGCCCCTCTTCACAAAATAAAATCTGTATACGACGGAAAAATTAGGAACTTCAATCATGAAATATGATATTAACAATTATGAAAAATAAAAGATCAAAACATTCCCCTTTAGGATGTATCATGTTTTATATACTAAAAAAGAAGTGAATTTTCCTTCAAACTCTTAGCACACACCTAACATTGAACATGAAATGTTAAAGAGAGAGTGGGGATCAAATTAGAAAATAAGATTAGTCTTCTTTCCTTGTATATGGAATCATATTGGATTGTTGTATTTTTTAGGGGGGAGGGGTAGATTTAATGTGATGTTATTTAATTTTCATGTTCACTATCAGACATCATCTTTCAATTCATTACGACAACATTATGCATTTGCATTGTAGTTCTGTCTTTATACTTCCATAAAATGGCCTACGAAGGTGTTCAGGAACAAATATAACTTTGAAAACACAATATTTTGCCATACATTAATGTAAGTGATATTATTCTGGCTATTCGCACTCAGTACCTTTAGTGCTTTGATATTATGTATAGCAATCTTAACATGACCTTGAGACTAGTATCATATAAAAGCTGTAGATATAACAAACAGATTGATATATAGTATAATAATGTGAAATATATAGAAATAAAATGAGATGACGTCAAATTATGTATGATTGCGCAATATTTCTGTGCCGCATGACCGGGTAAGAGAAACTGGTGAGCGGACCCCAGAGAAGACACATACAGCAAGAGACAAGGAACAGCAAACAAGACATCAAACAACGAACATAAAAGACAAAAAAAAAAAAAACCAACGAGACCCATGGGCAATCGGTGCCGACTTAGGACGGCCATTTATCATGCAAGTAGCAAGTGGTGTGTAATGTGGATTACGTGCACACAATCCTTCCACTTTTCCTGTTACCAAAAAGTCTCGAAGAACGCACAATTGTAGTAAAAAAAACCCCCAAATTCCTCACTGTTTGATGACCACACAAACAAGACAGCAAAATGCAGGGGCCCAAACAACACATATGAATATGTAAATGGATATAAAAAGGGGCGTACGTAATACGGTCCGTGTTCTGTCGTCTGTGTCGAGCTCATGCATTTTTTATCATCCGAGGAGTCCGACTGACATTCGGAGAGTACAGGTGATCGGGGCCTTATTGTCTTCTCTAAAGAGGTTTGGACAGGGTCCCTAGTAACGTCACCACAAGAATGTGTTGATACAAGACTACTGATTGGTCAAGTACCAATCCTAGTGTCCGTCTGGTGACATCATGATCATATCCACGGTATAAAAGGCGATTGATGATTCTTACGCATTTTCAATTATTATGCTGTATACCTTTGATCTTCTAATTTTGTTTATCATATCACCATAAAAGGCAGGTTGTGAAATACCCAATATAATATTCTCTGTTGAGATTATCGTCAGGATCTTCTTTAACTCTTATATCCGATTTTCAAAAGAAGCTGACTGTAATTTTTGTAAAATTTCCAAAAAGTCTTAACAAGTTTATGAAAGCGGAATCCTCGATAAGGAAGTCTTTTGGTAACTTGTAAATTTCTACAGTGAAAATCTAAAACATTAGTACAACTAAGGATATCTAAACAAAACGATTGCGGTTAAATATCCCTTATTTTCTTACGTGGATGCTGTCTTTACTCTTAATGCAAACGAACATGTTTAATATACTGCTTGTAAATCAGAATTATTAAGTTTCTATAAATAGTGTTTGTTTGTACATAACGTCAACTTACAATACAATTTTGTTTACGTAGCCTTTTCTTCTCTACCCGGATAGATAATAGGTTTTGTATGCGTACCCAGATCAGACAATATGACTCTTGCTTATACTGCAAGTTTTAGTACATGTATAACCGTCCTAACTCGATTCAAAGTGTGCGTTAAGCCTCGATATATCTGTATTTTATGTCTTGTTCTCTACACTTTATGCTTCAATGCGATCTTCATGGTGTACTTGACACTTTCGAGCCCAGCCGACATGTCAGTTTCTGCTTGTGTGTTATCTCAAAAATAAAGAAAGTTTAATGATTTGAAATGTTTTGATTGTACTTTTAAGTATTTGGATGATATTCTGACTATTGACAACCCCTTTGAAAAGTAAAAGAATGAAATTTATGATATCCTCAAAAGTTGATGCTCATGAACAACAAAGAAAAAAATAACAACCGACAAAGAGTCACTTTTTGTTTATTATGTCAGCATAAAATGCAGGCTGTGAAATACCCAAAGTAATATACTCTGTTGCTTGTATAGGTCCGAACTTTGAAAGAAGCTGACTGTAATTTTTGTAAAATTTTCAAAAAGTCTTTACAAGTTTATGAAAGCGGAAACCTTGACCTTGGTTATATGTACGTTTCTACTATGAAAATCCAAAACATTAGTGCACGTTCTAGCGTACCGGATGAGCTGTGATATGTAAATGCTATATGACGGTAGTCTTGGAACGTCACCGTCAAGCCAGGGGAAATTTACTATGTTGAATCAAAAATCATCTCCAAGATCATCTCTCTTGTCATAAATACTGGTATGAATTTCTTCGTTTGTAATTTTTATATTTAGGTCCAAAAATGGTGTTTCTGTATTTTTAACGTTTGACTTGTCGAGTGTCACTGAAGGACACTGTTCATGATACTTGGCCAATCAACAGCCTTGTACCTGCGCATTTCTTTTATCTTCTACTTTATTGCACTCTGCCTATGACGAGGGAACTCCATGACGGACCAAGTCCAAACCTTGATAGAGAATACAGGGACCCCAGCCTGTCCTCTCTGAATGTCTGTCGGAATCCTCGGGTAATTGCATGCATGAGAACACTCCAGCCGGTAGAGCACGGACTATTTACAGCACGCCAAGTATTTGATACCTATTAATATATACACCTGTATTACTTGGGTCCCTGCGGTTTGCTGTCCTATTTGTATGGTCATCTGTCAATGAAAGTGCTATTTTACAAAACAATTTTGCGTTCTTCGAGACTACTTGGTAACTGGAAAAGTGGGATAAGTACATTATTTGCTACCGACGTAGCAGATTGCAGTCCTAAGTCGGCACCGAATGCCCATCTTTCTTGTTGGTTTATGTTTAATGGTTTAATTGATGTCGTATTTGATGTCCATTGTCCCTTCGGCATCTCTTACCGGTATTGTGAACACTTGTCTCCTCTGGAGTTTTTTTTTTTTTTTTTTTTTTTTTTTTTGCATGGAGTGTTTCGATGTTTTGCTTTGAGTCCTGCAACCAAGTCATGTTGATGATATCTTCCTTTGTTTTCTAGTGACAAAGCCTACGTTCTTTCCATTGTTTTATCAGCGTTCTTGCTTTCATCACATCTGTCTGAAACTACATCTTGTTCTGTTTTGTTTCTGTATTGCTGTCATTGTTACTTTCTTTTTCAAAATTTTCTACCTCTTCTTGTTCATGAGATTTAAGTTCTTCTTCTATAATTATTGTTGTCAATTTTGTTACGGAATGTAAACATTTCAAGAAAACATATCTTATCAGAATAATGTCGAAGGGTTCCAACTCTCTACCTTCTTGAAGAAAATTCCAAACCAATTTACATGCACCAGACACGTGTTTCGAATATTAAATTCCATCAGTGATGCTTTCAGTGGAGCCACCAAAAATAATTTCAGTAGCGCCCTCTTTAATTTTTTGAAGTTCGATTTTTACATTTACATTACAGAGAGCGCGCGGGTCCAAATTTCCTGTAGGGTCGATTCAGTAGCATATCCAAATAAAATCTATGTTCGAAATAGAATTGGAGGGATGGTGCTAAGATATTAAACTCCTTTAATTTCGATGAAATCGGTAAAATGGCTAGTTTCCGAAATAGCAAAAAAATATATTTGATGTCAAATTGACAAAGGGCCAAAACAAAGCTTCTTTCGGGTGACAGAGCTGGAGAGCAGAAGTACCGAAATGCAAAGTCAAATGAAATCAATCCTATGTAAACGACGAAATTTATCAAGAAATGAACAAAATTGGCATCGAAAGATCTAATTGCAGAGTTATGCATAATGTTGATACTCTAAAGTGGTCACATTAATACAGAAAATGAAAAGTATGTAATGATGGTGAACTTGAATCATAACTTAAGTTTAGGGTTGCGATTATAGCGAGATAATTCTGTTTTTATATCACGTTTTATTTGAAACCAACATAAACAATAAATGACATCTCAGTTTGATGCATTATTTCAGAAAAAAAAAATTCTCCTTAAAATTTTAATTGCTGAATAGTTATTTTAGGCCTAGGGGATATATATTTTTGTATGAAAAAGGACAAAAAACCGAAATTTTTCATTTTCGTATGTCTTTGAGTTATGCCATCACAGATTCAAATATCAGAGTATATACTATTTATTATACTCTTTCAAAAAGAGATAATATTCCAAATTCCGGTTAACTCTTGCGTCAAAACATTGATTTTGTTTGATAAATCATAGTGCTGTTTATAGGAACAGTAATTTTTCTCAAAAAGTAGTTCGGGTACATGTTAAACGTCTTTAAATTCAATAGCATAATTTAAAATCTGATAAATTTACAGCATGGACCAGACATATTGGATTGAGGATTGACTGCATTAGAATAAAGCAATGTCATAGCTCTATACGTAGAAAAAAAATTATGCAACTGTAGACCTTCTAGCTATTAATAAAATTTACAAGTTGTTGCCATGGCAGCCAGCAAAATCTTATTTATAAGACTATACTGCCCTTAGAACTTTTACTTTTTCAAAATTTCTTGAAATGGCATTTATTTTCAAACACAAGAGAATCCCCAAAAATACGGATATACATATATTCTTGAAATTGCATTGCATTATATACGAGGGCTGAATGATATGTTGTGAGCCTCGGTTTTCTATTCTATGTTGCAGAAGGTATTCAGCTGGTATATTATCTCCAGAAAAGACAAAAAATCAATGGCACATACTCTGCTTCACTTCTGACACAGTTACGGGAAATATTAACCTAAAACTTAATCACCGAGGAAAGCTCACTAGTTAAAGGTGTATTGTTCCATCAGGACAATGCTTCAGTCCAAACGTCTGTCATTACCATGGCTGCCATTCATAATTGTGGCTTTAATTTGATTGAGCATCCACCTTATTCATTTGATCTTGCTCCATCAGACTTTCATCTATTTCTAAAACTGAAAGCAGCTTTTTCTAGCACCACTTTCATTCCGATGATGACGTCATACTTGCAGTGGGTGGCTTTCTGACCAGTCAAGATTAGGAGTTCTTTAAAAGTGGCAATGAGACCCTTAAACACCAATAGCAAAGGTGTATAGATACTGAAGGGGATTATGTAGAAAAATGATACAAAATGACTGATAAAATACAAATTCTTAAATACGAGGCTCACACCATATCAATCGACCCTCGTAAGTATGTAATGTTTGAAATTTTCTTCAAGAAGGTATAGAGTTGGAACACTTTGGTATCGTAAGTATGTAAAGTTATGTGGAATTCTTCGAAAAAAAGAAAGTTGTTTTGATAGGCAAAAAATGTTTAAATAGGCAAAAGAGTGGACAACGAGATGGGATTCTTTTTAGCTTTTTTTTTTTTGGTCTTAATATCCTCTACATATGGACATATCCATCTTTTTTCTGCCTAGAGTCTATCAAAAGTCGCAACCCTTATAATTCCAAATAAGAATACTGACTTTTATCTACTATTCTTTTTTTTCAATGTTGAGATAATGAATTAAAACAATTCGACGTACAGGTATATTGATGCCGTGCCATTAATTGATTGTCTAAATTGTGAGGATTTTCCTACATTTTTATTTGCTAGTGAGTAGTTTTCGTCAGTAAGCTGCTTTCTAAATATTATTCCAAGTGAAATGGCTTAAGATGTCCTTTAGGAAGTTCTATGGTCGTTACAAAGACATATTGCACATTTCGACATTTTGTATCAAAATTAAGGATTACTAAGGACATTCTTGAGTACGACCTTTCCAACTGACCGTCTTTTTCCTATTTAGACATTACCGGAATTGATACTGTTCTATTTGGCATTCGCGTCAAGTGTAGCATGCAGTCGTCCACTCCTCCCGGGCACCTGGTCCTGCCTCCATTCGGGGGTTCACTATCACATCCCGGGCACCTGGCACCTGGCCCTGCCTCCATTCGGGGCTTCACTATTGCCTCCCCGGCACCTGCTCCTGCTTCCATTAGGGGGTTCACTGTAGCTTCCCAGGCATTTTGTCCTGCCTCCATTCGGGGCTTCACTATCGTCTCCCGGGCACCTGGTCCTGCCTCTATTCGGGGGTTCACTATCGCCTCCCGGGCACCTGGCACCTGGTCCTGCCTCCATTCGGGGGTTCACTGTCGCCTTGTTCATGAAACATATGCCACATTCCCCTGGATCTTTGACTCCTGAACTAAGATTTGTACTTCTTCTCTGGTATACTCCTACTACCAGCTAAGTGAACTTATAAGTGAAGTAATCATGAAAAGCATTCATCCACTTCATATTTAGATTTTGTTATCTTTTGAGGAAAATGAAAGTGAAACTTAAAACCCAAATTCAGATTCCAAAAATCAGAGTCTAAAGGCTAACAAATTCTTGAAAAAAAAAATAAAACGGAACTTTCTCACGAGAAAAGAAAAATCGGACAAACAAACAGAGACAAAAACACAGCTCCATAGAAACACAAAGGACAATTTATCTAATGAACAATCTCCAGAGTCTAGTGTAAGTACAGAGTATATTGAAGGTTGAACTGTTAAAGCGTGCCGTGTTTATAGGTAAAGTTTAAACACATTCAAATATCACATGAATCATGGTACATATAAAATGCAAGTTATAATTACTTCAACTTATGACATACGTCACGACTTCAACTTAAACTGACAGTGCATGTATTCGTTATATATTTTTTTTATTTCCATGCATGAACATCGACGGCGGGTGCGGCTAGCCAACAGGGGATGCTTACTCCTCCCGGGCACTTGGTCCCACCTCCAGCTTGCTAGAGGTCCGTCGATGCTCAATTTGTTGCTCTATTGTAAGTGCTGTTGAGATTATCGTCAGGATCTTCTTTAACTTAAAAATGTCAAATGTCCGTTTCCTGAGTAGTAACATTCCTTCCTTCCCTGCGTTTGATATATTTATTTACAATTTAATTTACCCTAATATTCAAGATGAGGCTTGTTTTTCAACGCTTCTTTCTGACGGCAAGGTAACTTACTCATAAACCGCTTAACCAAAGGTATATTTGTGAGCGACTTTTTCACTGCAAAAATGTTTTGGAATGGCTGAATAAATAAGATTATAGAATAACTGTCTTTAGGAATGTGATTACACTGTGATAACCTATAATGGATGCTAACGCGCATTATGAGAAACATAATTTCTGGATCCATTATAGCTCTTGAGCTAGCAACAACACCGAATTCGATACAAGACAGTTGGTGTTGCTTAATTCTATGAACATTATCTTCTCTGCAAAGGAGATTTAAATAAGTTTGTTTCTATGTAAAATATTTCTCTCATTTTGTTTTAATGTTTTGTGTTGTATTTATCCTGATTGTTTTAATTCTGATTTGGACGTCATGTTTTATTTCCACTCATAGTTCTGTTCTACACAATAGCACATTGGTGGATATCATTTTCACTTCAGAATCACTTCAGTATATTGTTTTTTCCGGAGTTCGCAACTGTTCTAATGGGTTTGTCTTGCCTTCTCGACTTTGAGAATGAATAACTGATGGATGCATTATAAGTTTGTTTTAATCAAATTGAATTAGTTTCTTATGTTTAAGAATATTTGTACAGGAAACAGAGTCATTATCAATACTTCAAAAAATAATTATTTTTATCTACACCTTGTAAGGAAATACACATTAACAAGCAAATTGAGTAATACTTCGAGATTGTTTTAAATCTTTAAACTTTTAAACAGCAATTCTCTGTAAGAACCAAAGAATTTCAAGACATGTTGGCACGGCATGTCATGGATTTTTGAGTTTTTTGGTATGGAAGTTCAATATGAAGCACTAGTATGTAAATCAACCTCAGTTCTTTTTCAAAAAGGTTGTTGTTGCCATGGTAACCGTGTCTGAAGTTTCAAAAATCGGGAAATTCTATAGGACGAGGCATATTTGTAGGTTTCGTTACCATGGAAACAGGTACTTTTTTAATCTGAAATTGCTTTGATTATTTTCTTTTAATCCCTATTACTATGCATATTTGTAAAGTTTTTTACATGCATCTCGGATGCCTTTTGTATACAAGATGAAAAATTGGGCCAAAACAGGGTATCAAAAGGCTCTGTTTTGGGCACTTAAAGATCCGTTTTGCATGTTTTTACTGTTTTACAAGGTTGAACATTTCATAAACGCACCATTTTGTGAAGTCCAAATCCTAGTCATTCAATTAGTATCATCTTTGAACTATACATTAATATAAAAAAATAATTGGGCTAATTTGTCCTTTTATATGCAAAGCAGCATCAAATTTAGTTGTTATGGCAACAATCGGCTGAAAGGTTTCCATACGATGAATTTTTAAAAACACAACCTCTATCAAACTATCTACGTATGACATTGGAACAGAAGTTCATGTACACATCTATCAGAGGCGTTTTAATATAAAAATGACCTTTAAAATATTTTAAGGTCACCCACTGAATTTCCAAAGTCATTTAACTTTAAGTCACCAGATTTGACGAAAAATCCTGATTTTTCATAAAACAAAGATGCCAATATTTTAGAAATCTTGAAATATTGAACTTTGAAGTTATTTGCCATAAAACGATAAATGTATCATTAATTTTTTAGAACTATTGATAACGTTTCTTCACATCTTCGAATATCTAAATTCTTGGTGAGTATTTTGATGAAAAGGGGAAGAAATCTGTATTGTCTTGTTTTTTGACGAAAAAAATATTTTCCTATTAAATTGCTCCAGTTCAATAAATTCTAATTTTTTTCTTTCTTATATTCATGTGCTTTCATAATAAATATGACGTATGAAAATATTCAAATAAAAAATTATTAAAATCGGTAACAAAAAAATACATTGATTAATATTTTATGCAAAATATGAGTCTCTAAAGAGGAATAAAATCAATTTCAAAGATAATATGAAACAAGCAAAAAGGTCTAATGTTGCCATGTCAACGGTCTTTGACGACAGAATTTAGGTAAAACTCTTAATTAGTCCACTCCAACTTTTCGTTCATTTCATTTGTCAATAAACATATATTTCTCTTTGATGAAAATCACTGGTCTTCTATTGGTGCCTTTCGTGATATTTAAGATTGAAAATGGTCAAAAACACACTAAATTGGTCCTTATTTTTACTTCTATTGACTTATTTTGACTTACTACAATAAGCTTCCTGTAATAAATATCACAAAACTGAGTGTACTAAGTAAGAATGGAAGTAAGGAATAATAGATTATATAAAGATGAACAAGCTGTTACAGTGGTATCCATGGCAACGAAGTCTCCGGAGCTGGCTTATTTCATGGTCCCAAAAGTGCTATAAATAGAATGACATCGTTACCAGGGCAACAAGAGGTCACATTGTACTTAATATATACCCATTATACCGAAAATCATCAAAATCCAGGACATGCCGTGCCGATCGATTTTGGTCTATACAGAGAATGGCTATTAAAACATTTTTCCATATCTAGGATTTGACAAAATACAAGGAACCAGGGGAATAAACATGTAATAACAATATCCCAATGATTATACATGAAGGAAGGGAGGAGATCTCCAACAAAACCTCGTTGCAGCATCAACGGCAAAACACCAAAACACCCGATGCAAAACACAAAAGACGAGTACAGCTCGAGACGGAAAAGAGACACACGACATGTAAACATCAAACACAAAAGACTACACATAAACCGACGAGACCAATTGGCAACCGGTACCGACTTTGGACGGCCATTTGTCACGCAAGTAGCAAATGGTGTGGTTATCCTGGATTACATGCGCACAACCCTCTCACTTTTCCAATTACCCAGAGGTCTCGAAGAACGTACAATTGTGGTGTAAAACAACCTCCTCGCTGTAAGATGACCTCACACAAACAAACCGCGAAACGTAGAGGCTCCAGAAACACAGATGAATATGTAATTGGATATAAAAAGAGGGCATGCGTAATACAGTCCGTGCTCTGCGGGCTGTAGCGAGCTCATGTATGTAATCACCCGAGGAGACCGACTGACATTCAGAGAGAACAGGTGTAGTCGATTTGAAAATTACCGAACCTAGAAATTTCCTTTCCTATGAACTTTTTTTGATGATTCTTATCTATGGGATAACACTGAACGATTCTAGCTTGGTTGCCACTCTGGCAACCTTGGGCAACTCTTTTTATCGTCGGAAATCCAAAATGGCCGCCAAATGCCTTCCATCAATAGATGAAATTAAATTCTTTCTTTAAATATTAAGTGTGGCACATCAGATCAGGGGTTTTGAGGGTCAACAAACCCATTTCCGATGTTATTTTTACAATTTGAGTTCATTCAGGACTAAAATTCAAGATGGCCGCCAAATTTCAACCTCATTATGGTACAATGTGAACATTTCAATAAAACGTTGATGTAACACATCTTCTTTGTAGTTGCAATGGTCCTAGAATAGATTCATTTTGCTGTTTTGGTTGTTTTCAGTTAACACATGTATCTGGGACAACTCTGCTTATCGTGGGAAATTCAAAATGGCCACCTAATAGTCTCCTTCTACTGTGTAAAATGTAATAAATACTTGATATATCAAGTGTAGCACATCTAATCAGGACTTTTAAGGGCCAAATCCATATCTGATGCCATTTTGCTTATTAGTTCATTAAGGGCTAAACATAAAATGACTCCTCACTTCAATATTCCCATTTCGTTACGAATAACTGTGGTGCATCTTATCACTGACGAGTGTTTATTACCCGAAAGGTGCATGTCTGGTCCATGCTGTAAATTTATCTGCTCTAAAATGATGCTAATGAATTTGAAGACGTTAAACATTATTTGTGATCCCAAAGGTGGTATAATTCACGTGCAATTTCCTTTTGTCGATATGACCTTACACATGCACTTTTTACATAGATTGCACATTCTCAAAACTTAAAAGAGAAGAATCTTAAAGATAGAAATAAATTGCAAATATTGTGTATTTTAAGAAAGGGGGATAAGAGTCGACCTGAAGCAAGAATCTACATCATAGGGCTTGTCAAATACTTAAGTGATTGTCCTATTTGGAAGTCTGCAAAAGGAATTCAAAGGAGCAAAGATCTTCCAGGATTTCTGCATAATCCTGACATAGATGATTTTCCCTGTCACTGTTCTTTTGACTTATGCTCCTGTTCTGTTTTTGATTCATTTTAAGCTTGTCACACGACTACGTCTTACTCTTTAACCAAATACTCTGTGTTGTAAAAAAACATTTGGAATGAAAACCTGTTTAAGCTGTATGATATAGAAACAACCTTCAAACTGTATGGAACACTGATATCCAAGACAATTGCTTTTAAGATAGATTTCACCCACTTGAGTTTTACATGCCAAAACATACGTGGAACCATTTCATCTTACCACAGTTGGAGATTCCTCAGATTCAATTTTGAATCAATGTAGAGAAAAACGGAGGAAATCTCCAACCAAAATTAAAATTATCCTAAGATGTAATGATAGCTGATGAAATTTTGAAAGTCCTGTTCATTTACAAACTTAACCGGCCTTATGAAGAGAAAGGAGAGTGCTAACCCTGTTACGATTGGGCAGCCTTCTTTCATAGAAGAATACATTCTATGCACCAGACATGCATGATTCGGACAATGAATGCTCATTAGTGGTACTTCCAGCCGAAATGATTCAAAGAAGCATGTATAATTAATGTTGTTTTGCCAAATTTGAAGACATTCTATTCTTACAAAGTTTTATTTTAAGGATAGATAGCTAGGATAGAGATGTAAGGTTCAGAATTTCATTGCAAAATGGTTCATATCACCATTAACGTTGAACATAAATATAGTAGATAGCTCAACTCAACATAAATTACACCAAGGGACTGTTGTAAAGAAAACATCAAACACTTTCTATTGCATTATTGAGGATTGGAAAAAAGCGATACAGACCAAGCAAAGAAATTGCCATGATGGTCAATGAGCCAAGATAGCCAAGTTACCTCGAGTTTACTTGCTTACTCTAGAATCCCCTGCGTCAAACAAACTGGTCATATGTCTATAAGCTGTATGTGCTTTTGACGAATAAACAATACAATATATCAACATGATCAATAGGGAAACTTTATTTTTGTCTTTTGAGTACCATTTTAATCAAACAAATGACATGTTTATCTTTGCATTACATTTTGACGAATCCTAGTCTGTTATTTAAAGCTGAAACCATCCATGAAATAAGAGCTTGTGCTATTTCTGTTTACATTTTACTCAGTGGTAGGGGACTATTTGGCGACAATTTTGAATTTCCCCCGATGAAAAAAGTTGTCCTACATGTATGTGTGAACTGGAAACAACCAAAACAGCAAAATAAATGTATTCAAGGATCATTGTAGCTACAAATAAGATGTGTAACGCGACTTTTGTTTTATTGAAATCTACACATTGTACAATAATGAGGTTGAAATTTGGCGGTCATCTTGAATTTCTAGCCTAGAATAAGCCCAAAATGTCAAGATGACATTGGAAATGAGTTTGTTGACCTTCAAAACCCCTGATTTGATATGCCACACTTAATATTTAAAGAAAGAATTAAATTTCACCTATTGGTGGAAGGCATTTGGCGGCCATTTTGAATTTCCCCCTGATAAGCAGAGTTGTCCCAGAAACATGTATCAGCTGAAAACAACCAAAACAGCATAATAAATGTATTCTAGGACTATTGCAACTACAAATAAGATGTGTTACACAAACGTTTAATTAAAATATTCTCATTGTACCATAATTGGATTGATATTTGGCGGCCATCTTGAATTTTTAGTCCTGAATGAACTAAAATTGTAAAAATGACATCGAAAATGGGTTTGTTGACCCTCAAAATCCCTGATTTGATGTGCCACACTTAATATTGTAAGAAAGAATTTAATTTCATCTATTGGTGGAAGGCATTTGGTGGCCATCTTGAATTTCCGGCGATAAAAAGAGTTGCCCAAGGTTGCCAAAGTGGCAACCAAGCTAGAATCGTTCAGTACTATCCCATAGATAAGAATCATCAAAAAAAGTTCATAGGAAAGGACATTTCTAGGTCGGCCACATGTTATATAAGGCTGTCAAATCGACTAGTGGTCGGGGCCCTGTCTTCTCTAAATAGGTTTGGATACGGCCCGTCATGGGGTCCCGTCGTCACAGTCAGTCAGAGTGCAAGTCTCAAGGATGCGCTTGTACAAGACTGTAGATTGGTCAAGTACCAAGCCTAGTGTCCGTATGGTGACATTAGGATCATATCCACGGTATAAAAGGCGTTTGATGATTCTGACGCATTTTCGATGGTTATGCTGCCTTCCTTTGATCCTTCTAATTTTGTAACATGTAACATGTAGGGTTTAACAAAATACAAGGAACCAGGGGAATATACATGTAATAACAATATCCCAATTATTTACATGTAACATGTAGGGTTTGACAAAATACAAGGAACCAGGAGAATCAACGTGTCATAAGAATATCCCAATGATTATACATGTAACATGTAGGGTTTGACAAAATACAAGGAACCAGGGGAATATACATGTAATAAAAATGTTCCAATGATTTTACATGTAACATGTATGGTTTGACAAAATTCCAGGAACCAGTGTAATATACATGTAATAACAATATCCCAATTATTTACATGTAACATGTAGGGTTTGACAAAATACAAGGAACCAGAGGAATATACATGTAATAACAAATGTTCCAATGATTTTACATGTCGCCATAGCATTTTCTATATAGACGTGGCCTCAGACAGTGCATGTGTTTTATATATCCTTATATTTTCGTGTGAACATCGACGGCGGGTGCGGCTAGCCAACAGGGGATGCTTACTCCTCCCGGGCACCTGGTCCCACCTCTAGCTTGCTAGGGGTCCGTCGATGCTCAATTTGTTGCTCTATTGTGAGTGCTGCTGAGATTGTCGTCAGGATCTTCTTTAACTTATTTATGTCACACTTATCCCTTTGCCGTGTGGAGCTCGTAAAAAAGTTCCCCGCGAGGGGTTTGACAGTAAGTGTTTTGAATATTTTTTCCTGACATGTCTGGTCCATGCTGTAAATTTATCAGGTTTAAATGATGCCATTGAATTTAAAGACGTTTAACATTGTCACAATAACACTTTCTTTATAGACGTGGCCTCAGACAGTGCATGTATTTTATATATTCTTTTCATTTTCGTGCGTGAACATCGACGGCGGGTGCGGCTAGCCAACAGGGGATGCTTAATCCTCCCGGGCACCTGGTCCCACCTCAAGCTTGCAAGGGGTCCGTCGATGCTCAATTTGGTGCTCTATTGTGAGTAATGTTGAGATTGTCGCCAGAATCTTCTTTTACTCATGTAACATGTAGGATTTGACAAAATACAAGGAACCAGGAGAATATACATGTAATGACAATATGATGTCCTATTGATTTTACATGTAACATGTAGGGTTTGACAAACTACAAGGAACCAGGGGAATATACATGTAATAAAAATATCCCAATGATTATACATGTAACATGTATGGTTTGACAAAATACAAGGAACCAAGGGAATTGACATGTAATAACAATATCCCAATGATTTTACATGTAACATGTAGGGTTTGACAAAATACAAGGAACCAGGGGAATATACGTGTAATAACAATATCCCAATGATTTTACATGTAACATGTAGGGTTTGACAAAATACAAGGAACCAGGGGAATATACATGTAATAACAATATCCCACTGATTTAAAAAGAGATATTTAGAGGATGAACCAATAATTGTTGAAAAATCATGTAATTATTCTGTGCTAACTGATCTGCAGGAACCACCCTGACTGCAAAAACACTAAGGCGATTTAAACATGATAGCATGTACTTCAGACCGAAATATGTATGATACTTTGAGTGATAAATGCTTTGCATGGCTAAAGGACTTAGGAGTAATCTCGGCGTTGATGCTTTTGTGACATTTTCAGAAGGAGAGATGAATGAAGGTAACACCTAACTACGTCATAAATAGGTTAATTCAGGTACATCCTCTTTGTATCAGTGACCTTTTGATTAAACATATTAGTAGCATGCTTGATGTCTGTGCTTACAACACGTAGATGTGAAATACAGTATTTTGTTGTCTGCCTTGTTGGCTGACTTCTTTGCAATTCTTTTTAGCTATAGTGTCCCAAGTCACTTTATTATGTTAACATTTCATAATAATACATGCTTTGATAGTCGAAACATAGTTCTTCACTCAGGCGTGTTTAAAATGTATTTGTGTATTCAAATAAGCTAAAAATAAAAATTAAAAATATTCTCGTTAAGCGAATCAATATTTTTCATAAAAACTTAATTGTACTACAATATAGGAATTGAAAAAATAACGAACCGTTCATGTGATTTATTTACAAAAATGATATAATGAAGCAGTTTGAGCACAACACGACTTCTATTCCACTCGGTTGAAAGATGAATAAATAAATATCATGACATACTGCATTAGCATAGTGATTTTTGATTACGATTCAACAAGGTCCATTGTTACATCCTTTCTTTTTGATCATCTGAAATTCAAAAAAATGCCATATAAACAAAATATTGTCCGAGGTCAAATAAACGAAAAATAAATGACAGTATTTCATTGTATTTCCTTGAATAGTACTAGGTGGTCGCCGATGGATCTTACTGGCTGTCGCATTTTTTTGTCTCTCAACCGTTCCAATGGGAATTATTACGATTTTGCCTTGCCTTCTCGACTTTGGGGCTGAATAACTGTTCGGTACTTCTTTTATGTTTATTACATTTTCTCCACAGTCACTTCGTGTACTTTCAAGAAACCTTTCACGTATGTATGTTTTTAAACAAGAATGGGTTATTCTATTTAGGGCAATTTTTCTTATAACCCAAGTCTTTGCGTTCTTTTTTTAACCTTTTTCTTTATTCCATTTGTTATGTGATCAATTTCTTTCAAGGAAACCTCCGAATTTCAAATTATAGTTATTCGTTCGTATTGTGTACTATAATGGAATATGTAAAACATTACCATTTGTTTACGTTGTAGCTGCCTACTCCTCCCGTGACTTAATCAGCAGTGGTAACAAGATTCTGCTTTCTTTACGCTGCTCCGAACCATCTCTCTTCTTCTTTTTACCACTAATAAAGATATTTCCGCAATTAAGATACATTTAACGTGTTTTTTTTTTTACATGTTGCGTATTTTGCTTTACAAATATGTGCAGAGTTAAATAGATTCATTGAATACAGCATCCTATTTTTAACTTGTATATATTAATATTCTTTGCATATAAAGTGCAAATACACTACAAGTATAATTGTAACATTAGGTCATGGCAAACGACAAATCAATCTGAATACTTTCAGACAGCAAAATAAAGATCCAAATTATCCACATCCATGTCTTTTCTTTCCTCTTGAAAACCAATGCATGATTATGACATGGGAACAAAAAGACAGACATGCCAAGTCATGTTTGGACAAAAGTTATTAAGACACCAACATTCATTTTATGATAATTCGTTTGTATTGTCAATTTGCGGACCGGGAGTGTTCCAATTCCTAGTGTTCTTTTGTATTCTCATTCACAATTCCACAACCCCATGTCTAAGACATCGAGTGTCTATCAGAAAAGGATTTACAGGAAACATTTGAAAAATTAGGAAAGGTGGCCACACAATTTAATAAAGCAAATGTTTTCATAGAATTTGATGACGCTAAAAAAATTTACGTCAGATTTCGTCAGAAACAGTACTGCAGAAAGATCAATGTACTTTGTACACCCAAAATAAATAGAACAGACAAATTCATTGTAAAAAAATATATCAAAAATTATTTTCAAAAATGAAACAAAATGTTCCTAGTGCTTTCGTAAAGATCTTCTTTAACTCATTTCAATGATATATAAAATGAATTTGATCTACAAATGCAATGAAAATTTTAAGTCTTCAGCCGAAAATACAGTGATCCCACATGATAATTTTTATTTGACAGACCAATTCTATTTAACTTTACAGAACCAATGCTAATGACTTCTTAAAAAATAGCATTCATAAAAAAGATGATGTCGCAATTAAGTAACTTATTTCTTTAAATGATATCCACTCCTTGATTTATCCTTAAATTCACTTCCACAGGCGGAGAACTGAATCATTAAATTTGCGCAGTACTTCAAGCTTGATTTTCTTTACGTTTTACGGTATTTTCGTGCCGAACGTATTTTCGAAGGACATCAACTACTTGGGGGAAATTTAAAAGTAGTTGAAAAATTCTTCTCTCGCCTACGAAAAAAGACCAAAAAGGTTTGGCTTAGCTATCACATTTTGAATCCAGGACATTTTTCCTTCACAGCAGCACCTTGTGACTTACAAAGACTCTAATGACATCCCTTATTATTATGAAAAAAATTATGGCGTTACCATTATAATCATCATTTGGGATATGGTCATATTCACACAAGTTGTGAAATGTTTTTTTTTTTTTTTTTTTTTTTTTTTTTTTTTTTTTTTTTTTTTTTTTTTATTGGGTAATTTACAAAGCATAATTTGATATTTACAACATAAAAGACACATTCACACACTCATACACATTCATTCCACCAATGGATGATACTTATGATAACACATCATTAAACATTTCCCACCTATCTTTAAACTTTAGTGTTTTCCCATTTTTTGCATATATACGTTTTTCCAAATCAAAGTAGTATTTCAATGAAAACATAAAGGAATTAATATTGATGGAACTGTTTTTAAGCTTTTGTGTAAAGATGAATTGCTTAGCTAGTAACAGTAAGAGATTGATACAGTCGTTGTGTTTTCTATATTGTTTCCCAAAGATTATCGTCTCTTTTTCAAGACCTAATGAGACGTCTGTGTGTCTTGTAATGAGTTCTGAGAAATCTTTCCAGAAATCCTGTACAATATTACAAGAATAAAACAGGTGTAATAAAGTTTCCTCATCAGCATTACAGAAAGAACACAATGTTGTGTCTTTTATTCTCATTCTGTGCAAAAGAATGTTAGTTGGAATTATGCGATGTAACAATCGGTACTGAAACCAACATAGTTTTGTATCTTTTGTGATACGGAAAGGTAAACTATTGATATAATCATGACAAACTTCTTCTTTATCAACATTCATATCTAAACACCACTTGTCTATGTACTCTTGTTTAGATTGAGATGAACACAGAAATATATCATAGACTGAAACATGTTTATCTTTATTCTTAATTATTATTTCTATGTACTCATTGTAATTAGGTAACATTATTTCAAAGCTGTCTGTTCGAAGACAGGGCCATTTTTAAGTTGTGAAATGTTAACGGAGACACTCTCCTATTGTAGTGATGACTTTGTTTCTGGTCTTGCCGAGCTATCTAGGTGACCGTATTGACAACATATGATTTCCCTAATGGTCAGCTATGTACATCTGTCTCACACGTTTGGTAATAAGTTGGATATTTTTAAATTATTCGGTGTCATAAGATGAAATTTATTAAATGCCTAGAGAATTATATTTTTCATACGTATGATATTTTGTATTTACGACGAAATGCTTTGATGGATACTAAAATGCATGTACTTAACAGAGAGAGAGAGAGAGAGAGAGAGAGAGAGAGAGAGAGAGAGCGTTATCTAATTATTATGAGTGTCTTGAAAGGAGCTGTTAAGATATTTTTTGTGGTTTTTAGTATTGTCTGATGTCATTTACGTGTCACTTTCTTGTGTGTTTGTTTCGCTGGGTGGGTGCAGAGTGGTCATGCTGGAGATCATCCCCTTTTCTTAATATCTGCCATGAAAAGTTGAAATTTCAAAATGCAAAAAACATTTTGGCAAAAAGATCAAGGAACTTGGTCTAGATATGAATCTTCTGTTAGGTTGGATAGATTTTTCAAATAAGACCGATTTGTGGGTCAGAATAAGCGTTTTTCTCATAGAAATCAATGGAAAACGGAAAAGTTTTTCTACCACATTCCCCCTCCCCATCCTCCTCGGTTCAGAATACCTCTTTCGCCAAAAGGTGTCTATCAATAAAACAAATTTTCTGGCCAAGTGGGATTCTGAATCGAGAGGGGGGATGACATCCCACAGGCGAAAAACGAAAAAGGGGGATGGATGACTATTTTAGAATCATTCATTAGAGCGGTAAAATAGATTAGAATTGCCTTTTTTCTTTTAATATCATGGAACAACTATTAAGAGTGTGTTTCGATCAAATATTTAATCGTTAGGAAGTAGTTGTATATTCCTAAACTGTGCGTATTTCGCGCCTGAAAGGTAGATACGTGGCTGATAAGTACGAAATAAAACCGTTTTTCAGTTTCCGACATTGACATAATAACCTCAATGTTAATTTCTCTTATCCAATTTTGACACGAAAAGGTACAGAAGTATAATGAACATCAAATTTGTGTAAAATAATGCATTTTTTTTTTTATTTTCGCTCCGTATTTGACATTTTCTCTCATCAATACCCCTACCTCTTCAATCCGTTATTATAACATCTCTCACCAAACCTATTTAAATCCTACTAGGAATCTTATCATACTTTATTATCTTTTTCCAAAAATAGAAGGACAGCGCACGAGTAAAAAAAATCGATTGATTTCGGGGCTAAATCAAGCCATTATATTTACAGCTCCTTCAAATGATCAAGAACACAATCCGAAACATGCATACTTCGTGCACCGAATATGAAACTTGTATGTTAAGAATGCTGCGCTCGGGCAGCACTGTGGGTACTATTTTGTTCTGTTTTTTCTTTATACGACATATTTCAAAGAGCTTTAAAAAGATCAAATACGAACTGTAATAACTCGGCAGATGGCCGTCCTAAGTCGGTACCAACTTCCCATTGGCCTCGTTCATTTACATGTATGTGTTTTCTTCTGTGTTTCATGTTTCTATGATGTGAGTAGGTGTTCCTTGTCCCTTTCGTGTCATTTTCTGTGCGTGTCTGCTCTTTGTTTTTGCAGTGGTTGTTTTGGGGTTTTGCTGTGGGTGCTCCAACCGAGTGTTGTTGAAGATCCCCTCCTTTCTTTTATTAATTCTATAGAAGAATTTCTTAAACAGTTTGTTTTGAACAAAAACAATTTTGAGTCTTTTAATTTTTTCCAAATAGATTCATATTTACAATTGGCTGTGTCTCCGCAGAAATTAAATTGTCTCAAATTTGTTTGTTTGTTTGTTTGTTTGTTTTTTTTTTTTTTTGAAAATTATATTTGAATGCGGATTTTATGAAATATCTAAAGAATTATAAATCTGTCTAGTATCGGGACTTGATCATTTTTTAAAATCATAGAAACTTGTAAAGAAATGCCAGTAATTGCGGAAATAAAAGTCTTAAATATTTTACATTTCATAATGTAAATTGACGGATAACAACATGTGTCAAAGAAGTAATTCCAGTAGATCAAGTACATGCGCCAAAGGACAGCATTTCTACGATAGATTTCTTTGATCTGAAAGATTCAAATGTTTTGTACCAGAAAACCGGTTCATTTATAGTTGGAGGGAAATAATTTGATCATTATTTCTTCATGTATCCGATAAAAGTATGCCTCAAACAAGACGTGGGAGACATAAAGAGTCGGTGAATATTCGCAAAATGCCAAAATATTATTTCCCAATTAATTCCTTGTTGCAATTATCTCATGTTTACTGAAGTGTTTTAAATATATTTCTCCCTGACATGGTCGACATAGCACTATCTAT
The DNA here is from genome assembly GCA_028142955.1 of Pinctada fucata. Taxonomy (NCBI): domain Eukaryota; kingdom Metazoa; phylum Mollusca; class Bivalvia; order Pterioida; family Pteriidae; genus Pinctada; species Pinctada fucata. The sequence continues at coordinate 24,507,334 of AP027102.1, read as the reverse complement.
ATAGACATAAGCTCAAAGTGTGCACGTTTTGTAGATATTGTTTTCGCTTTCGTGCGTGAATATCGAAGGCGGGAGCGGCTAGCCAAACAAGGGATGCTTACTCCTCCTGCGCACCTGGACCCATCTCTAGCTTACTATGGGTTCGTCGAAGCTCAATTTGGTGCTCTATTGTGAGTGCTGTTGAAAAAAAATTTCAGGATCTTCTTTATCTCATTATGAATCTCTTGATACAGTCAATTTTCCCTCTCAAACACCAGAAGGTGGTACAACTTAAAGCGAGACATACGCCCTAATACCAACACGTTTTGATGCAGCTTTAGAATTTTGACATCTACAAGTATATTTTCCTTTATCAGTTCTAAGATGTAATCGTATTGAAGTTCATTTTTAGGAAATGTTTAATTTTCGACCCTGAAATTTCCCGAATGCTTTTCTATCTGTGCGAACGTTTCTTAGCTATAGCATATATGTCACTTACGAAGACTATAAAGGAACATTGAGACAAAAAAGAACCATGTACAAAAGAGCTAGGGATTGCCTTAGTTTTCAAACTTCTCAATAAGAGAAAAGGGTACCATACGATTATTTGAGTAAAATTGTTTCTAACATAATTTGTAAGTTTGAATTTTGATAAGTATAATCCATTCATTATGACTTTTCCGATATTTTACGATAAAAAAATTACCGTGTGACATACTTACAGTAATAAGATAATATTCGTCAAAGAAATTGAAAATTTGAAAATAAAAAACATAAGCAAAAAAGCAACATGAAAGCAATTTAGAGTGGGCAACAGAAGAAACTTAATAGTGTTCATCACCTTATTTGTAAGTCCACTAATCCACACCCGATTTCCACGCATCCTTCTGGAGGTCTCTCAAGAGCCCATCTAGCTAAATACTCCAGTGTTTTGATATCAGCAGACTGTCTCTTGGCTCTAAAAGATGAAAAAAGAATGGAATAGATGTATTTACATGTTGTACAGTGTTGATAGACAACAAGATTAAAGTAAAGGTAGACGATCATGTCGACACGGGAATATAAGTTCTTGTAGTCTTTTATAATAAGTCTTTACATTCCTTGCCATAAAACAAAAGTTCAGCAAAACTCGGTTGTAGCACCCACAGCAAAACATGGAAAGCACCTCTGTATGAGAACGGTTATTTCCCGTTTTTCCCACTTTTGAAAAATATATATTCCTGTTTCTCCCACTTTATATAACAATAGAAAGTAATTAACTTAATAGTTGGTTATTTAGTTGATACTAATTAGTGTAAAAACATATTGTAACTGGTGAAAATCTAGCTTTTTATGAAAAAAAGTATTTTCATAAAAACGTTCTACTGAAGTTAAATTTCAGAAAATATTTTTTGCAAACAAGAACATCTTCTTGTTATATGGCATGAACGACAATTTGACTCTTAGGGGAGGGTGTGGGGAATTGCAATTCCGGGTCAGATTATTTATTTTCCTGCAACTCGGAGTCAGAATATACATGTATTTATTTTTAACTGTCCTGTATGCTGTATAAGGATTTCTCAGAATGACCTTGCGCGCATGATTTTGAAGATCAGTAGGTATGAAGTATCTTCTCTGAGTAATAAGCCATACCAGATAAGAAATCATAAACAAGTTCTACTGGAAAAAAATCGCCCTCTTTCAGTATAATCCATATCGTAAAATGGATAATCGGGCCCCGAAAATATCCAACACAAAATGCCGTTTCCTTAACAACTATACTGTAAAATTAAATTGAAACAGGTTTCTTTCATCTTTATACGACATACTAAATCAGACGTATATGAAAAATACATTATGTTTTCTCAATTTGGTATTATGTTGTGACAAAAGTATAAGTATGTATATATGTATGTAGTAATAATATTTTGTTTTTACGTCTTGGGCGGCGACGTTTTTGAAAAAAGAAAAAGTACAAACACAAATAAATGCATTTGCCGCACCAAAATATTCCAAACTTAACTTTATCAGCACATGGTACTGATTATCATACAATGCCTAAACTATAGAATGTAATACGATTGTCTTTTTCTAACTTTCAATTCTGAAACTGTGTGTTACATTAAAAGTGAACAGATGACTATTCTGAAAGTTAGAAGACGACACTATTATACTAAACATTTTTGAAATTGGGAAATTTCCTTCAAATATAGAAGGAAAATATTGGTCATTTCTGCTTTGGGATTAAGTCCAATAATCGTGACAATTTGCCTCAAATACAGCCTTGAACAATCACCGATCTGTGACCTTGATCATTGACATACGACCTTGAAAAGAAATCCTTCTCGGATAATAAGTTTTAAGTGGAAATTCTATTGAAGAGGTATCTTACATTATTGGCAATTTGGATCCTGACTATGTTTTGAAGTTGAAAATCAAGGTTTAATCCACTTCCAATGGGCAAATCATAAGGCAAAGTTTGATGACAATCTAAAGTTAGCTGTCTCTAGATTGACCAAAATTTTGCAACCCCCCCCCCCCCACACACACACGAAAGGTGGCGTGACTACATGTACGTGTACAAGGTAATGATAAGCTAGAAATAAAGAAAAATAAAGGTACACTCGCACAAAATACAGGTAAAATTTTAGTACTAATTAGTTAATTGGTTAATTATGTGATTCTAACAACCCCGTAATTTAAGTAAGTATTCCTGTTCTTCCCACCTCAATTCCAACCTTCAATATATATTTTTACAAAAGTGGGAGAAACAGGAAGACACCATGAAAACAAATAGTAGACAAGCACAACAAGAGACACAGAAAAATAGTGAACACTAAAAACGATATCAAAACACCAAACACAAATGATACTACGCATAAACTAACGAGATCAATAGGCAATCTGTGCCGACTTAGGACAACCATATGTCACGCTAATTAGCTAATCATGTGGCTGTGTACTAAAGTTTCCCCTCTATAAAATGACCATACAAGCAGACAGCAAAACACAAGGGGCGAAAGTAACACACATACGAATAAGTAAATGGCTATAAAAACATAGGGTATACGAAAAACAGTTCGTGCTCTGTTGTCTCCAGCAAGCTCATGCATGCATCAAATATGTCCGACCGACATGCAAAGAGTACAGGTGATTGATGCCCTGTCTTCTTTAATGATGTTTAGACAGGATTCGTCATGGAGTCCCGTCGTCATAGCCAGTCCTAGTGCAACTCTAGAGAATGCGCTGGTACAAGTCAGTGAATGATTTAGTCAAACACAAAAGCCGAAACCAGATCGCAAAAACCACATTCGAAAGGCTTACGAATTTTGGAAGAAATATAAAACAGAACTTTTCCAAGCTAAAAGAAAATTGGACAAACAGACGGAGACAAGAACACAAGGTCCACAAAAACACGAAGGACAAGTTATCTAATGAACCATTTCCAGTGCAAGTGTGGAAGGTAATGTAAAATGTATTGTAGGTGGCGCTGTTAAAACGCGCCGTATTTAAAATTATTGTCGTATAAAACATGAATTATGTTACATATGTAATGCAAGTATAGTGTAAGGTAGGACCAAAAAGGAAGCCCAAACCCCACCCAAATTTCTGTCTTAGTGTTTCGAACAGTATAGCTCATTGGCCACTGAATGACCAAAAAAATGTAAGTATCGCCATCCTGAATAAATCCGATAACGAAAGTGATGTAAACTAAAATTGATAACTGCAAATCCATCGATCCCGAAGCCTGTCAAATATGATGATTGATCTTGGAATCGACTATTACTATTAAAAACACAGCGAACACTAAAATAATACAACGATTAACCTTAACACTCTTCTTATATTTTTGTACTAATACAACATTTAAGATAAACCAGAAGATAGTAAAATCTATAGCAATTAACATGTGTGCGGTGCCGAACACAGTGATTTCTACAGTGTCATCTACACTAAATATCAATCCTATAAAATCTTCTACAGAGATTTTAGAATTATACAATCAACTTATAATAAACACTCTCCAAAGAAACAAAGTGAATCCCAAACGGGGATGAGATCAGGTGCCCGGGGAGAGTATGCATCTCATGTCTGCAAGTAACACCCGTCACTTTGGCCTTGCAAAAAAAAAAAAAAAGAATACAGTATACTTTTCCCGTTTAACCAAATTTGCTTGGATCTTACCTGATTTCAAAAGCATCAGTTTGTAAAATTTGCAAAAGAAATAAGTGAACCCGTTGTTGTACCGTACCTTGCTCTTTCTAATGGTTTCGTGACACTGGTACTTAGGCACTTTGGGGATATATACAATATTTACAAATAATGATAAAGCTTACTTGAACACTTAGTTCTCCTTTTTGATCAAATAAATGTTTAAGAAATTTAAGATACATGTATTGAGAATCTATACGTGTACACTGATGTCCGAAAAACCAAAGGAACACAGCGGGAATTATTGCACATAGTTAAATCAATCACTTTTAATGACAATTAGTAAATTAATGTAAACAGCAATTAATTTCATGATTTCATAAAGGGGGGGGGGACTGTTACTTTGGTAAAGAGATTTGCATAACCATATATGTTTTGCCTCAACAAAATGTCATACCTCTTTCTCTCTCTCTCTCTCTCTCTCTCTCTCTCTAAAAAAACTTTTAAAAGTAGAATTGTAGCACATGTGACTGAAATTGCTGGCGACGCGCTGTTTGAAATTTCAGACAAATTTATCATTGGTTGCTCTCGGTTTCCTTTTTGAAATTTTCGGTTTTCTATTAAGACAAGTAACAGAAAAAAGAGACGTATGATGCGGGAAAATCATACAAATCCAGATTTTTATTTGTTTGTAGTTTGAACTCTCAAATTATTTCATCCATGTTAAGATATCTATTTATAAAATAGATTATATTTGCTAACAATAGAATTAAGTTCTATCAACTCCCTTACTTTGAGATATTTTCATATGAAATATTTGCAGTTCTCATACTTTTATCAATTCCTACAAAGGTTCATGGAAACACAACATCAGTGCAGATCCCGCATGTGAAAAGTGTCAACGAGTATACCATAAACGTTGTAATTCTCTAAATCATAATAACAAATCGACATAAAGAAAATATACTAGTAATTATATACAATATGAAATTAAGATATTGGCAAAGTAATAGGCTGAACATCAAATTATTTGCATGATTGAAGAAAAGTTTCTTTCAACGTTTAAGAGCAACACATCTAGGTGGAATAATTCATTGTAATTTTAGAATTGCTGCAGTCCGAATTGATGGGAATAGGTTCTATTATCACCTACAAAAAACATTTTCTTTTACATTTTGCACATTTAAAATAAAACAAAGACGATAAAGAAAACTTACCTAAATAATTTTGTGTGCGTCGATCTTGCGCTGGAAAGGCAACCAAAAGCAACACATAATAGAACAATTTTAATAAAAGTCATCTGAAAGTTCATGTTGCCTTCAAGAAGCAACGACTGTCTTTTTTAACAAACTCAATTCTCAAGACGATTCTGTTCGCTTTTCCTTTTTGAATGATATTGACGGCCGAAACGTCCGGACTGTCAACTGTCCAACAATCGATATGACTAATAGCGAATATTTATAAAGAAGTCCGATAGAGGAACGTCATCAGATGCGCATTATTATCATCTCTTCCTTTAAGAGTACCTGATTCAGAAATATTTGGAGATGATAGAGAATGACAATTCGGTCACGCCCACTTGAAATAGAATAGACTACAATTAAATACCATTAAGGGGTAATTTATTCCACGGTTAAAAGCGTGTAACAATTAAGGAACAAGTATATTGGAAGCGGTTACATCCTCTTTTTATGCTGACAAAAAAGGAATGAATTGATAGTGACCAGACAGTTACCTCCCTCTATTTGCGTAATCGGGATCCGGATAAAAATTAGCGAAATGGAATCCGTATGTCATTCGTTACAAAGAGTTTCCGGTTTATGTCAGAGTCCTTTAAAATGATTGGAGAGTGGAATTTTAAACATTTTCTTCAGTGATTTTGATTACACTTTACACCAACTTTACACCACATTGAATTACTATATAAAATGTTTAATTGCGTTGATGGTACTTTGAAAATTTTCCTAGAGTCTGGAAGAAGGTATGGTAAAAACCAAAATAATTTCCATAGTAAAATAGAATTTAGAAAAATTCCTTCTTGATCCAAAATAGGATGTATCGAAAAGGGACATGGTTTAAAAAATGTCTCGTGCACAAGTGATACATGTGTACTTATTCATTACTTATATGCTCGACAATCAAACTTGCGCGAACGGATTACTAAAGGTTGCGAATGACATACGCGCGTGCTTGACGTAAAAATCCGTGCATCAGGCTTACATATTTGGGATAATGAATCTTAATCAGTGATACATGTACATGTACTATAAGCAAAAGTAATTTAAAAAATAGTTTACTGTGATGCCATCTCGATTAATTTTAATTTATTGGTAAAAAAATTCCTGTAGAGTCTATTAAGAGGAGCAATTAAATGAAGGAAATCATTGGAGGGATGGTGTCAGGACCGTGTCTACATGTATTTTAATCACGATACAAAACTAAAATCATCAAACTATATGGGAAAGCGGCGTTGTTAAAAAAAGAAAATGAAATGGAAGTACTACCTTTGATAGGTCCATATGACCGTCGTGACGACTTCAACATTAAAAAAAAAATTGCTAACTTGCTACAACTTTCGGTACATATTTGGACATAAAAACTTTCACACTCTTTTGCCATATTACATTGTTTAGATTGAGGATCCCTAACGAGGGTTAAGTACCCGAAAAGTGCATGTGTGGTCCATGCTGCAAATTTATCTGTTCTTAGATGATGCTATTGAATTTAACAATTGAGTAGTAACATTCCTTCATACCAGGCATACGTTGCATTCATATCGCAATTGAGGCGCTATTTCAGAGCATGCTCTAACTTAAAGACTTTGTTCTGAGGGCAAAGTGACCTACCTAGAAACTGCTGTTTATATATATATCTATATAGAAAACACTATAATAACATCTCATTGTCCATACTGATGAAAGATAGTTTAGGATAAGCCAATCCAAAACGCTTAATTTAACAAACTTACCTTTTCTGCATGGCTAAATTGACGAAAATATCTAGCAAGCAGAAGATGCGTACTCTCGCCGAGAACCTGATGCCTTCTCCAATGGGGCCCATTTTATCTCTTTTGTAGAATGTTTTCGTTATTCTCCTAGCTAGGTAATTTCAAGGTTTTGTATGCTAATGGTGTTGCATGCAATTAGGAGACGCTGACTCTCCACGGGCACCTGGTCTCACTTCGGAATGTTGTTCATTCCGGGATTCGCAGCCGTTCCAATGGGAATTCTCACGATTTGGCCTTGCCTTCTCGACTTTGAGACTGAATAACTGTTAGGTACTTCTTTGATGTTATATTGATAACGATTTTTGGATTCTGATTCTGGGTTTTTGGGTTTTGACTTCCACTCACTGATGCTACTTTTCAATTTGGCTTCTTTGATAAATTTTTAAAAAGCTTTACTACTGGTGCATATGTTGTCTTTTTAGGTGATTTGTGTGAGATGAATCACACGTATCCAACATGTTACAAAGCAATGAAGTTTTATTTCTATTACTCAGAAATCTTGATCATGGCCAATTATTATTGTCCTTTTTACTGTTGTAAGCCTAAACTGCATAAATATTTGTATTATGATACTGAAATAATGTTTAAATTCTAATCGAAGCTTTTTGGCTTTCTCTCCTATCCTTATTTTTCATATGATGTAAAATACTGTTGGAATATTATATTGAATAAATAATGTTTAAACTGAACTTAGTCAAAAATATGTTAACGGAAGCATGTGGTTGTTTTTTTTTTTCAAATCAAATATCTATATAAAGTGTCGCAAAGAGGACATTCAAGTAAATAAAGAACTTTTTCTAATGCATAACGGTCATTCCCTAAGGTTAGATTTTATAAAAATGATAAATACGCGATGAATAAATTCTAGTACACTGGTTCTCAAACATGAGATTGTTGAATAAGCAAAACTTCGGACACTAGGTCGCGAGAGGATAACACACAAATGTATTTGCAAGGGGGAAACAACTTTAACTTGCTTTTTAGAATATTAATTAAAATGTTATATGTTATGCCGCGAATTCATTTGTTCTTAAATGATGCTATTGAATTTGAAGACGTTTAACATTTAATAAACTTTACAGATCAGCTTGAATGGTTAAGAAGAAATCATGCATGTGTCTTTCTCTAACTTTCAATTCTGAATCATTAAAAGTAAGCGCATTACTACGAGTAGTCATGTGCTCACTTTTAACGAGTAGTCATGTGCTCACTTTTAACGAGTAGTCATGTGCTCACTTTTAACGAGTAGTCATGTGCTCACTTTTAACGAGTAGTCATGTGCTCACTTTTAACGAGTAGTCTGTGCTCACCTTTAATGATTCAGTATTGAAAGTTAGAAAAAGACACATGTGCTGCCAAAATGTTATCTTTCCACCTATGATAAGTCTTCAGTTTGTGCAGCTTTCTGTTGCACCTGCACGACTCTTCGCGTCTCGCTTTAAACATTTCCATACAAAAGTCATATCATTCACGCTGCGGCACCACAATGTTCACAGCTGGTTTTCAAACAAACAAAAAACCAGGTTCAATCCTTACCGAAAAGGCAGAAAGTGATTCTGATCCTAACATCCTGTATGTTTTTCCTTACTATAATTTGCTTTTGTTCTTGTGCCCGTGTCAACATTGGGACTCTTATCATATTCTGACATGGCTATGATAAAAGAAGGTGCAATTACAGTTCAGCCTATTTGTGTTTGCCTGTTTGGGGTTTTCTCCCACGAGAAGTATTTACAAGACAAAGAAAATCGCTGATTCCTTTTGTATGGAAGGATTTGTAATAGTGTTCTTTTATAATTTACAATTCTCACAGATAAACAATTATTCCAAATCAGCATGCTCAAGGATCATTTATTAAAAGTACTGTATTTAGATGCCGTACTTTGTCACAAGGACGTAATTATTGGTTTATAGGATGCAAAAAAATCGGAGGAAATGCTGTACTAGGTACGCCTTTACATTGATTTTAAATATCATCATTGAAGGAGGTTCTATTTTAGTATTTTAAGATAGGTTACGAATACCTTGTACAAAAAAAGCTTATACCAAAAATTATGAAACAAATCGGTATCACTATCTGTCACATTTTGCTCTTTGTGTCAACATGAATATTAATCTTGTCAAAATAAAAAGAATACACTAGAAACTAAAATAAGACAATAATTTGCTTTATTGCGGATCAGAAATGACAATGGGATACTTCAGCTTGACATACTTACTTACTTGCTTACTCCTCCCGGGCACCTGGTCCCACCTCTAGCTTGCTAGGGGTCCGTCGATGCTCAATTAGGTGCTCTATTGTGAGTGCTGTTGAGATTATCGTCAGGATCCTCTTTAACTCATTAGCATTAGCTGGCAATCCATGGTATTGTTTGTCTATGAAATAATTTGACCAAAAAGTATAACCTAGACAGTATATTTCGATAAAGCAAAGTTACACCTTTATAGTAGAAATCCTCCAGGAAATTTGCAAAAATGACATTTTTTTTTTATAAAAGATGCTACAACGGGAGTAAGCTAATTATCTCAACAATAAGCTGACGCTTATCTGGACTGATTTTTCCTGATTTTGTCAAATATACAAGACTTCAAAGTGTATTTTTTAAGTTTTGAGACAGCAGATGATTATTACTTTACCGGTCAGAGTATCCTATATTACCCCTGTAGAATTTTTCACTTCTCAAATTACTTTAGAATGCCTCAGCACATATCGATATTTTTTGAAAACCGATTTTTGAGCTGGATTTTTATCAGTGCTATGTATATCCAATCAGCGAAAGAAAAACAAACAAAAGAAATAAAATCAGAATCAAAATAATGCGGAAGGGTTCCAACTCTATACCCTCTTGAAGAAAATTTCAAACCAATTAATTATGCACCAGACTTGTGTTTCGAATATTAAATCCTCATCAGTGATGCTTCCAGCCGAAGTGCTTTTCACAAGCCGTCAAAATTCAAGCCCCGACGGTATAACTGCGTTTTCAACATATACAACATATCCAACATATACCTTTCGGAACCACAAAACACAGTACGTCGATCTCCTATATAGTGACAAGGACGGACGACATTATTTCTACACGGTCAAATGTAAAAAAAAAACCGAAATTTGATGTAGGTGGCGCCACTCAAATTAATGCGGCTTGGTATAAAAGAAAGGAGGGGATCTCCGACAACACTAGGTTGCAGCACCCACAGCAAAATCCCAAAACACCCATGCAAAAACACAGAACAGATACCCACAGAAAGAGACGCAAAAGGGACAAGGAACACCAACTCACAACATAGAAACATGAAACATAAAAGACTACACATAAACCAACGAGACCAATGGGCAACCGGTGCCGACTTAGGACGGCCATCTGCCACGTGAATAGCAGACGGTGTGGTTATCCTGGATTACGTGCGCACAACCCTCCCACTATTCCGATTTCCCAGAGGTCTCGAAGAACGCACAATTATGGTGTAAAACAACCTCCTCACTGTTAGATGACCATACACAAACAAGACCGTAAAACGCAGGGGTCCAGGCAACACAGATTAATATGTAAATGGATATAAAAAGAGGACGTGCGTAACACAGTCCGTGCTCTGCCGGCTGTAGCGAGCTCATATATGTTATCACCCGAGGAGTCCGACTGACATTCAGAGAGGACAGGTGGTCGGGGCCCTGTCTTCTCTAAAGAGGTTTGGACAGGGCCCGTCATGGAGTCCCGTCGTCACAGTCAGTCAGAGTGCAAGTCTTAAGAATGCGCTCGTACAAGACTGTATATTGGTCAAGTACCAAGCTTCGTGTCCGTCTGGTGACATTAGGATCATATCCACGGTATAAAAGGCGTTTGATGACTCTGACGCATTTTCGATACATATGCTGTCTACCTTTGATCCTTCTTATTTTGTTAATTATGTCACCATAAAATGCAGGTTGTGAAATACCTAAAGTAATATACTCCGTTGCTTGTATGGGTCCGAATTTCAAAAGAAGATGATCATAATTTTTGTAAAATTTCCAGGAAGTCTTTACTAGTTTGTGAAAGCGAAAACCTTGACCTAAAAGTTTCTTTGTAATTTGTAGATTTCTATTATGAAAATCCAAAACATCAGTACATGCTCTAGCATACCGGATGAGCTGTGAAATGTAGATACCGTATGACGGTAATCTAGGGACATCACCGTCAAGCCAGGGGAAATTTACTATGTTGAATCCAAAATCATCTCGTTTGTCATATACACTTGTATGAATTTCTCCATTGACAATTTTGATATTTAGGTCCAAAAATGGTGTTTCAGTGTCTGTAAAGTTTGCCTTGTTTAGAGTCAATTCTTGTGGATAAATAACATCTTTATACTTTTCAAAAACAGGATTATCGATAGTAAGAATATCATCCAGGTACCTAGAAGTACCAATGAAGCATTTCACATCATCATGTTTTCTTTGCTTTTGAAGATTTTGAATAAATTCCTTTTCATATGTGTATAAAAATAAATCTGCAACAAGAGGCGCACAATTTGTACCCATAGGAATCCCTTCAACCTGCTTGTAGAGATTCTCACCAAATCTTACATAAATGTTGTCCAAGAGGAAGGACAAGGCACTACACAGGTCGCTACATGTCCATGATTTGTATGATTTGTATTCTGTAGCGGAAAAGAAACCCTTTGATTCAGATGTACAAATATAAATTTTCCCCTCTCGATTATAGCACCATTTAATGAGTTTGGACAATTGATCATTGATCTTGTCGTGAGGAAGCGTGGTGTACATATTTGAAAAATCGTATGAAGCAATCGTATTGGCTTGAAAATTTCTAGATTTTATCTTGTCAATCACATCCCCGGAATTTTTTATAGACCAAAATAAATTTACATCATTCCTGTTAAGAACAGTTTCACAATATTTTGCAACGTGTTCCTTTACCACCGTGAGGGCTGACGTCAGATGTCTAGACAAACTTGTAGTTGAGCAGTTGCTAGAATTAGCAATGTATCTAAATTTGTAAGGAGATTTGTGCAGTTTTGGTATGCAGTATATTGTAGGAAGATCCAATTTATAAATAGGGATGTTGAATGAAGAAATTTCACTGCTATGTTTGCTCAAAATGTTAGGGACACTTTCATTGCTTTTGATATAAGTATTTGTAGACGAAAGTTCCGAAACTAAAGTTGATATATAGTAAAGTTTTCATATGATTATGGTGTTGTTGGCTGCTTTATCTGCAGGAGCGAAGACAAATTTTTCATGTAAATTACGTAATTTGGATTTAAAATATCTTTCAGATCTAGAACTTGGATTTTCAAAAAGATGAGGATTTTTGTGGAAGTTGTCTATTCGAATGTCAGTAATGTCCAAAATGAGGTTTTTTCCAGTCATTCAGAGAATGCAATTCGACTCCTTCCGATTTACACCATCGTTTGGTATAGTTATCTAAGGCTTCCTTTAGTACTTCGCGACATTTAATAAAATCTATCTTGGATGGGATGAATATCAAAATTATAAATATGATTCAATAAAGAATGAAATGCTGTCAGTGAATGAAAATATGTTATGTTTATGAATTAAAAAATCAAAATCTAAGAAAAAATAACAATTGTCCTCCAGAATTCCTTGTATAATAACTTCTAGCAAGGAGTGGGATCTGAACACTTTATCAACAATTAATCTCCGTTTATTGGAACATTAAATCGTCTTTATACTGCGTAACCATTGATTCATTTTGATAGAAATGAATCAGAACTTTTTGATAATATCCATGTAAACAAATTAGCTAATTAGTTGTACTGTCCTCCTCCCTTACTTTTATATAACTAAGCTGTAGTAAATTTGTACTGAAAATGACATATGTAGGCGACTTATTGTAGAAATGTCCTATGTCACATGTTCAAAAATACAATTCTTATAAATGTACACATAGAGCGAATTACGCACACATAACAATAAATACATGTTGCTGAATGATATTCTAACTAATGACAATCCTGCTTTTGAATGATATAAGAATGAAATTTATCCACAAGAATGAACACTTAACAAGGCAAACATTACAAACACATAGACACCATTTTTGGACTTAAATATCAAAATTGTAAACAGAAAAAGTCATACAATTGTATATGACAAAAGAGATGACTTTGGATTCAACATAGTATTTCCCCTGGCTTGACGTTGATGTTCCAAGATTACCGTCATTACGACATTTACATATCACAGCTCATCAAGTAAACTAGAGCATGTATTAATTCTTCGGATTTTCACTGTAAAAATTTACAAATTACCAAGAAACTTTTAGGTCAATAATTCCGCTTTCATTAACTAGTTAAGACTTTCTGGAAATTTTACAAAAAATAGTCAACTTCTTTTAAAATTCAGCTTTATTCAAGCACAAGATACATTACTTTGGGTATTACACAATCTGCCTTTTATGGTGATATGATGAACAAAATTAGGAGAATCGAAAGTAGACAGCATAACCATAAAAATGCGTCAGAATCATAGAACGTATGATCCGAATATCACCAGACGGACACTAGACTTGGTACTTGACCAATCTACAGTCTTTTACCAGCGTATTCTGAAGACTTGTATTATGACTGACAGTGACGACGGGACTCCATAACGGGCCCTGTCCAAACCTTTTTAGAGAAGATAGGGCCCCTACCACCCATCCTCTCTCTCAGTCGGACTCCCCAGGTTATAACATACATGAGCTCGCTACAAACGGCAGAGCACGGACTGTATTACGTAAGACCTCTTTTATATCCATTTATATATTCATCTGTTTTGCTTGGGCCTCTGCGTTTTGCGGTATTGTTTGCGTGTGGTCATCTAGCAGTGAGGAGGTTGTTTTACACCAGAATTGTACGTTCTTCGAGACCTCTGGGTAATGGGAAAAGTGATAGGGTTGTGCACACGTAATCCAGGATAACCACACCATTTGCTACTTGTGAGGCTAATGGCCGTCTAAAGTTGTTACCGGTTGCCCATTGGTCTTCTTGGTTTATGTGCGGTCTTTTGTGTTTTATGTTAATATGTCGTATGCCTCTTTTTCGTCTCTTTGTGTGCTCGTCTTTGTATTTTTGCATTGGGTGTTTTTGGTGTTTTGCTGTTGGTGCTGCACAGTGTCTGGTTAGAGATCCCCTCCCTTCCAACTATGGTCACAGAATCGAAACTCGGACAATAGAGCTTCCAAAAAATATTTTTACTGATAGGAATCTTTTTGAAGTTTATGTGATACATCGGAAATGGTATGTAAATATAATTGACTTTTTAATGGTCTGCTCAAAGTATAAGTTTGGCACTGAGGACTTGTTACTATCAGCCCATTAATGGACATACAATTTATATAGACAATAAAAATATTGGTACATGTATTATGTTTAATTCAAACTTTTAAAGTAAAAAAAAATATTCAAATACAACGATTTAAAAACTGATATATATTATATTTTTAAATTCAAACAAATTATTGGATAATTCTAGTCGCCCATTACATACAGCATTCGTCGAGAAACTTGACTGTATGTTAAACTGAAGATGGTTACTGTTGTTCTTGTACAGCTGTGTTGGACTGAAATTAATTGAATAAAGGTTCAATTGTGTAGCATTGTTTTTCTTTATGGGGTCTGTAACACTGCATGTAGCACTTGAGACACATGCTTTATTAGAGAGGTTAAGTTAAAAGTTTTAGCGCGACTTATACGTATGACGTCATCACTTCCGGTGGGTAACGTCTTTGAAAATTTCCACATTTCTCAATGATCGAATTTCCAGTTTTGGTAGCGTACAACTGCCAAAGGAATTTTTCGCAGTCGGTTTGAGAGGCCGCAACGCATTTTTCGAATTGGTTGCCATGGCAATTATTTTTTTTTTATTTTGCTAAATAAATTGAACAATGGGACTACAAAGCTTCACATGATACCAAATTCATCAGTACTTCACGGATTCATTTTCTCAGTAATTAGCTAATGCCAAAAGACACCTACCTAAAACTTTTCTTTGGAGCACATGCTGCTTGCACCTGGTATTGTCTAGAGACTGAGAAAAGGATGCTAGAACGGGTTTCATACAAACAAATCCGGCCTTTTCCCTTCTAAACATCTGCATCAGCAATTTAAAATTCAAAAATCACTATTCTATACTATATCATGAATTATAACCCTAGTAGCATTAGTTTCGTACAAAAGGGGAAGAACTCTTACAGGAGTGTAACCCCCCCCCCCCCTTTTCACTATCGTAAAGCACGTTTAGGATTCTAACTTTCCTTTCATTGAGGTTTAACGGATTTCGATATCCATTTCTTTTCTCGCAGATTAAACTGATTGTAAAGAAAACAAGGTACACGTACATTGTCTGTTTTACAGATGTTCGATTGCAAGCACTGGCTATGGTATAACTTATGCATGTCTGGTCCATGCTGTAAATTTATCAGGTCTTAAATGATGCTATTGAATTTGAAGACGTCACATTATACTGAAATTTACTACTAAGCGAGATCTATTGAATGGTATCCAGTCCATTAGAATTTTTGTACAACAAAGTATTCAAAATCACGTTTATGCAGTTTCCGAAGTGAGCCGCGCAGACAGTACTCAGATGCGTACGTTTAACCAAAGGACGTCTTTGGATTGTGACGTCAAGCGATGACGTGTACATGTACGTCATACGTACACGTTGAAAGCAATTGTAACTAAACCTCTCTAATAACTACTTAGCGTGTATTTAGCTTTCATTTTAACCGACATCTAGCATACTTTTTTTAAATGTACGTACTTTTCCCTTATTGAAAGTTATTTATTAACATCATTCAAAGATTAGTTGGATTGTATTTTTACGTCTTAGAGCATCTAGATTTCTGTGGCTACCAAGAGACAAAAATATTTTTGCGTCATAAAGATTATATTTCAAATATGGTTCCGGGCAAAATGATGCAAGTTACAATTGAATGTGTGATGTTGTCCGTTTCCATTATATCTAAATGCGGTAGTTAAGTGTATTTAGGTTGAAGAAGCTCTACATTTAGTAATACTACCTAAGGATACTTTAAATGCATGCATCTTTCAGTCAGTTTGTCTCATGAGAACAACTCTTTTATCATGGATTGTAAAACCATACTTTTCAATACTAGTGTGTACGACAAAAGAGATGATTTAGGATTCAGCAAAGTACATTTCCCCTGGCTTGACGTTTGATGTTCCTAGACTACCGTCATACGGCATCTACAATTCACAGCTCATCCAGTACGCATGTACTAATGTTATGGATTTTCATAGTAGAAAGGAGCTGATAAGATAAGGCGTAAAATCTGCCCGGAAAAAGTGGAATTTCCGAATGGTAACTTCAAGAAAATTATTTCACAAAATTGATGCTGTTTCTTGATTTCATCATAATCAGCATAACCACCTCAAGCTTGCTAGGGGTCCGTCGATGCTCAATTTGGTGCTCTATTGTGAGTGCTGTTGAGATTATCGTTAGGATCTTCTTTAACTCATTTGTGTCACACTTATGCCCTTTGCCGTGTGGAGCTCGTAAAAAAGTTCCCCGCGAGGGGTTTGACAGTAAGTGTTTTGAATATTTTCTCTGACATTGTCACCATAGCACTTTCCATATAGACGTGGCCTCTGACAGTGCATGCATTTTATATATTCCTTTCATTTTCTTGCATGAACATCGACGGCGGGTGCGGCTAGCCAACAGGGGATGTTTACTCCTCCCGGGCACCTGGTCCCACCTCTAGCTTGCTAGGGGTCCGTCGATGCTCAATTTGGTGCTCTATTGTCATTTATTTCTCTCTATCTTTGTTTTTGTTTGTCTGTTTGCGTGAGTGCTGTGTGTATGTGATGTATCGTAGACTTTTTATATACCTGAGAAACAATGGGTCATATATAGCATTCTTTATACTATGTGTTGTTACATGTTTGTGTTATTCTTAAGGAATAGATAACTCCTCCCGGGCACCTGGTCCCACCTCTAGCTTGCTAGGGGTCCGTCGATGCTCAATTTGGTGCTCTATTGTGAGTGCTGCTGTTGAGGTTATCGTTAGGATCTTCTTTAACTCATTTGGGTAAGATTTATCGTGCATCATTTTCCTAAATTTTGGGGCAAACATGTCTTTTTTCATAGAAATCAATTGAAAATTGAAAAGTTTTTAAAACTGTAATCTAGAAATAAGCTTACCAAGATCAAAGTTGTATTAGGAATCTCCAAACGCATTTTAGTTATGACCAAGTTTTTTTGCGTAATGATCATTGTGTAGAAGAAATACTTAATGCGATTCGGGGCTAAATACAGCCCTTATCTTATCAGCTCCTTTACAATTTACCAAGAAACTTTTAGGTAAATGATTCCGCGTTTATAAAGCAACTAAGACTGTCTTGAAATTTTACAAAAACAAAGCCGGCAGAGCATGCATTGTATGTCGTACACCCCTTTTATATTCATTTACATATTTATCTGTGTTGCATTTGCCTTGCTTTTTAATGTCTTGTTGTGTGGTCACTTAAACTGTGCGTTCTTTGAGACCTTTGGGTAACAGGAAAAAGTTGGAGGGTTATGCACACGTATTCCGAATATCCACATCATTTGCTACTGGTGTGGAAGTTGGCAGTCCAGTTTCCGATTGCCCATTGGTCACGTTGATTTATCTGAAGACTTTTTTGTTTAATATTTCTGTCGAGTGTCTCTTTTACGTCTCTTGCTGCGGTTGTCTAGTCTGTGTTTTCACATCAGGTGTTTTGATGCTTTGATACGGGTGCTGCAACCGAGTCTGGTTGGGGATTCCCTCCTTCCTCTCATTGAATAACATGAAAATTGTGATTTTTTCGAATCAAATCATTCACAATTATAAGAAAAAGAATCTGTCTTGTCTGATATAACAATATCATCCTTAAAGCATTCATCGTTTGATGAAACAAACGTTCTGTCTAATCAGAGTCCTACCCCTCTGCCTTTCAAATAATTCACAATTATAAGAAAAAATAGCAATCCAAGGAATGCTTGTGTCGCCTGCGAAGCGGTTTGATTATTATTCTAGAAAGTGGATCAAATTATTGGTATCAGTAGAAAAGTCTTGTCAAATGAAATTCATTTGAAATATCAGACCTCTTAATTACAAACGAAAAGTTATGGTCTTTCTCAAATTTTCAGAACAGAGTGTCAATCATCTAGGTCAAGGTCACTACGTAAAAATTGGTAACAAAAAGGTCTCATCATAAGAAATATTAAAGACCTATCACCTACCAATTAAAAGATATATACAACCTTAGAAAAGAAGGTCAAATAGCTAGGTCAAGGTCAAAAGGTAAAAAAATATAGTATGTGTATAATGGCATTGCTACAAGGAATACACATGTGAAATATCAAAGCCCTATCACTTACCAATCAAAAGATATATCCATTTTTAATTTTTTTGAAAAGTAGGTCAAATATGTAGGTCAAGGTCAATAGGTCAAAAATTATGGTATGTGTAGGAAGGTTTTGTCACAAGGAATACACATGTGAAATATCAAAGCCCTATCACTTACCAATCAAAAGATATAGTGAATCTTATCTTTTTTTCAAAAGTAGGTCAAATATCGAGGTCAAGGTCACAAGGTCAAAAATTATGGAATGTGTAGAAAGTTCTTGCCACAAGGACTGCACATGTGAAATATCAAAGTCCTAACACTTACCAATCAAAAGATATATCCATTTTTAATTTTTTTTTGAAAAGTAGGTCAAATATGTAGGTCAAGGTCAATAGGTCAAAAATTATGGTATGTGTAGGAAGGTCTTGTCACAAGGAATACACATGTGAAATATCAAAGCCCTACCACTTACCAATCAAAAGTTATGGGCTGTGACACCCAAAGTGTGACAGACAGACAGACGGACTGACGGACGGACAGACGGACAACGGACAAAGTGATCCCTAAGTGTCGCTATGCTTCGCAGGCGACACAAAAATAAGAATGTGTCTTATCTGATATCATAGGAGTCCCCGAGGGCACATGTAGCCAAGTTCGATCAATTTCGGTTGATCGTTTCTTCAATTGGTCGCATTGGTCTCGTTGGTTTATGTGTAGTCTTTTATGTTTCATGTTTCTATGTTGTGAGTTGGTGTTCCTTGTCCCTTTTGCGTCTCTTTCTGTGGGTATCTGTTCTGTGTTTTTTGCATGGGTGTTTTGGGATTTTGCTGTGGGTGCTGCAACCTAGTGTTGTTGGAGATCCCCTCCTTTCTTTCAACGCATTCTAAATTTCTGTTATCAAAATTTCTTGAAATTTCTAAAAAGTGGGTCCTGTAGCATCATATCCCACCCATCCTGCTACGTCTTTCGGTACGCTTTTTCGACGAAGTAACTTTCATACTTTTTGGCATATTACATTGTTTAGATTTTAGGATCACTGATGAGGGTTAAGTACCCTAAATGTGCATGTCTGGTCCACAATGCCAATTTATCTGTTCTTAAATGATGCTATTCAATTTGAAGACGTTTACATTACAATATAATCTAATAACATTCATCGTCTTATGAAACAAAAACGTTCTGTCTAGTTTTCTTGATAGAAATCAGAGTCATACCCCTCTGCCTTTCCTGAAAAAATATATATCGATCTTCTCGGTTTAGCAGGATGGTATATATCGGTATATTTGGGACATACTTTTCACAGATTTTGATCATGTTACATTGTTTAGGTTGAGGATCACTGACGAGGGTTTATTACCTGAAACGTGCATGTTTGGTCCATGCTGTAAATCTATCTGTTCTAAAATGTCGTGAATGAATTTGAAGACGTTAAATATTTTTACCACTTGGTGAGTGTCACTGCTGGTGGACCAAGAGTCTCCGAGGGCATATGTAGCCAAGTTCGATCAATTTCGGTTGGCCTTTTCTTCAAACGCATCTGTTTATTCAAATTCCTAAAACCTGGGTCATGTAGCATCATATCACAGCCATTTTTAATGACTTTCGCTATATTTATATGCTGTAAATTTATCTGCTCTAAAATGATGCTAATGAATTAGAAGACGTTAAACATACATACTCTCCTCGGGCACCAGATCTCATCTTCATTGTGTATACGCTGTTGCTTATTTACAGAATGTTTTGGTTGTTTTATTCTGTTTTTAATTTTTGATTTGGGTTTCGTTACTGACCGCTTTTCTATCATTGATATGAGCTCGCTCTTTCCGTAGAATACTAAGCGTGTTTATATTCCCCTTATTCATTCGACAATCATTTACATTTTCATCTCTTTGATATTTATGTTCACGAGCTTATATAAATGTACCTGGTTTATATCTGCAAATTTTAAAAGTTGTATACCTTAACTCTGTATTATATTTTTTATTTACATATTTATTTTGGTCACATTAATTCTATGAACATAATTCTAACATGTGACGGATAAGCGTTAAACGTCTTCAAATTCATTAGCATCATTTAAGGGCAGATAAATTTGCAAAATGGCCCAGACATGCACGTTTCGGGTACTCAACCTCCGTCAGTAATCCTCAATTTAAACAATGTAATTTATTGGCAAAGAATGTGAGAGTTACTATGTCCATGTACCGAATTTCAAGAAATTTTGATAACAGAACTTTTCGAATGTGTTAAACCGAAGTTGATCGAATATGGCTACATGAGCCTCGAGGACTCCTTCTCCACCAGCGAGTACAAATGTTAAACGTCTTTGAATTCAATAGCATCATTTAAGAACAGATAAATGTGCAGCATGTATCAAAAATGTACATTTAGGGTACTTAACCCTCGTCAGGGATCCTCAATATAAGCAATGTAATATGACCAAAGAGTGTGAAAGTTATTATGTCCAAAAAGTATCGAAAGACATAACAGGATAGACAAGTGAAAGATTTCGTTTTTAACCGCGTCCGGTTAGTTGCTCTCCGTTGATAGCTCTAAGAGTCTTTTATACGCGGCAGTTTTGCGTTCCTCGAGACCAATTGGTAACCGCACAAGGGAGAAGGTTGTGTGTACGTAATCTGGATAACTATAACATTCGCTACTAAAACAACAGATGGTCGTCGATTGCCCTTTGGTCTCATTGGTGTATGTGCGGTCTTTTATGTTTGTGTTTTGATGTCATTCCCCGTGATTGTGTGTCTCAAATGTATTAATAACTACCTTTTCAAGTCTGTTGCATGAAAGATGCTTTGTATTGTCCCTATATCAATTTGACATCATATATTACTTTGCTTTTGGAGGCTCGTCCTAAAATATCAATAATTGACTTTCTCATTAACATAACACATATTTCAATGATGATGTTTGTTACATTCTTTGGTGTATCAACTTTATTTTATTGTCAATTCTTGCTATCTTGCTGGGAAATAATAAATTTAATTTTCTTCAACGGTCTTTTCGATACTTGGTGCTATAATCGAGAGGGGAAAACTTATATTTGTACATCTCAATCAAAGGGCTTCTTTTCCGCTACAGAATAAAAATCAAACAAATCATGGACATGTAGCGACCTGTGTAGTGCCTTGTCCTTCCTCTTCTTATCGTCAGGATCTTCTTTAACTCATTTGTGTCACACTTATGCCCTTTGCCGTGTAGAGCTCGTAAAAAAGTTCCCCGCGAGGGGTTTGACAGTAAGTGTTTTGAATATACTTCCCTGACATTGTCGCCATAGCACTTTCTATATAGACATAACGTCAGACAGTGCATGAAGTTTTTATATTTTCATTTCCATGCTTCATAAACATCGACGGCAGGTGCGGCTAGCCAACAGGGGATGCTTACTCCTCCCGGGCACCAGGTCCCACCTCTTGCTTGCTAGGGGTCCGTCGATGTTTAATTTTGCGCTCTATTGTGAGTGCTGTTGAGATTATCGTCAGGATCTTCTTTGTGTCACACTTATGCCCTTTGCCGTGTGGAGCTCGTAAAAAAGTTCCCCGCGAGGGGTTTGACAGTAAGTGTTTTGAATATACTTCCCTGACATTGTCGCCATAGCACTTTCTATATAGACATAACGTCAGAGAGTGCATGAAGTTTTTATATTTTCATTTCCATGCTTCATAAACATCGACGGCAGGTGCGGCTAGCCAACAGGGGATGCTTACTCCTCCCGGGCACCAGGTCCCACCTCTTGCTTGCTAGGGGTCCGTCGATGTTTAATTTTGCTTTCTATTGTGAGTGCTGTTGAGATTATCGTCAGGATCTTCTTTAACTCATTGGACAACATTTATGTAAGATTTGGTGAGAATCTCTACAAGCAGGTTGTAGTGATTCCTATGGGTATAAATTGTGCGCCTCTTGTTGCATATTTATTTTTATACACATATGAAAAAGAATTTATTCAAAATCTTAAAAAGCAACGAAAACATGATGATGTGAAATGTTTCATTGGTACTTCTAAGTATCTGGATGATATCCTTACTATCGATAATCCTGTTTTTGAAAATTAAAAACATGTTATTTATCCACAAGAATTGACTCTAAACAAGGCAAACGATACAGACACAGAAACACAATTTTGGGACCAAAATTATCAAAATTGGAGAATGGAGAAATTCATACATGTACAAGTGTGTATGACAAACGAGATGATTTTGGATTCAACATAGTAAATTTCCCTGGCTTGACGACGATGTCCCTAGATTACCGTCATAGATATCTACATTTCACAGCTCATCCGGTATGCTAGAGCATGTACTGATGTTTTGGAATTTCATAGTAGAAATTTACAAATTACAAAGAAACTTTTAGGTCAAGGTTTTCGCTATCACAAAATAATAAAGACTTTTTGGAAATTTTACAAAAATTATGATCAACTTCTTTTGAAATTCGGACCCATACAAGTAATAGAGTATATTACTTTAGGTATTTCACAACCTGTGACAGCATAACTATCGAAAATGCGTGAGAGTCATCAAACGCCTTTTACACCGTACATATGATCCTAATGTCACCAGACGGACATAAAGCTTGGTACTTGACCAATCTACAGTCTTATACGAGCGCATTTTTAAGACTTGCACTCTGACTGACTGTGACGACGGGACTCCATGACTGGCCCTGTCCAAACTTCTTTGGAGAAGACAGGGCCGCGATCCTCCCTGAATATGTCAGTCGGACTCCTCGGGTGAAAACATATATGATCTCGATACAGCCGGCAGAGCACGGACTGTATTACGCACGTCCTCTTTTTATATCCATTTACATATTCATCTGTGTTGCTTGGACCCCTACGTTTTACGGTCTTGTTTGTGTGTGGTCATCTAACAGTGAGGAGGTTGTTTACACCATAATTGTGCGTTCTTCGAGACCTCTGGGAAATCGGAATAGCGGGAGGGTTGTGCGCACATAATCCAGGATAAGCACACCGTCTGCTACTTGCGAAGCAGATGGCCGTCCTATGTCGGCACCGGTTACCCACTGGTCTCGTTGGTTTATGTATGGTCTTTTATGTTTAATGTTTCTATGGTGTTCCTTGTCCCTTTTGCATCTCTTTATGTGGGTGTCTGTTCTGTGCTTTTTGCATTGGGTGTTTTGGGGTTTAGCTGTGGGTGCTGCAACCTGGTGTTGTTGGAGATCCCCTCCTTTCTTTGACAAATAGAGTAAGGTCATAGCTCTGTCCTTAGCACGTTCTTTGGCAGACATTTAGGTCAGGTATAAACTATTGCTCTTCATAATTTCATATTATTTGGATTTCCTCTTTTTCGGCCCCAAGCATCACTGATGAAACAAAACTTGTTAAAATGCGCATATGGTGCATTAAAAGTTTATAGTAGAACATATATTTCCACATTGAAAATTTTAAAAATTTGATTGAGTAGTGAAAAGAAAACCATATCGCCTTCTTTACATAACTCATCAACAGAATACTATGTATGATACAGAGTATTTGCAACAGCTATATTGTTTACATTGGTGTATCATATATTATTGTCATTCCATCTTGGGATGTTCCGATAATCAATTATCTGAAAGTTATTTATTTTTTTCGTAGCGGATTATTTTTACATATATCATTCAGAAATTAGAATGAATGAATGAATGAACCAATGAATGAATCTCACGGTAAAATTAATTAATTTGTAAAAGTTCGTACCAAATAATTTCGATACATAATTATCAGTCCACAAAGACCTTGGCTGTCATCGTTATGTCTTCCTGAAATACAAACCCATCTTGTATCGCCCAACCGAGTATCGAATCGCCACAATCTGTCCAGCAATAGCATGGCGTGTTAAACTCTTTTAAAATAATTACCACAAATTTACGATGCAAAGTTTCTTTGGAATATACTTAATCACCAATTTCATTCGCATCTCTAATACAGATAGTTCCGA
Source organism: Pinctada fucata (assembly GCA_028142955.1). NCBI lineage: Eukaryota > Metazoa > Mollusca > Bivalvia > Pterioida > Pteriidae > Pinctada > Pinctada fucata. The sequence continues at coordinate 24,482,929 of AP027102.1, read as the reverse complement.
TTCTACCTATTAAACAAGCTATAAAAAGCTGATATCCCATTAATGTAATTGTGATGTACAGCGTCATTTATATTTCTAATATAAATTCTACAAGGAGCTAAACGACACTTTACAAAAAAGATAAAGGATGTATCGTATTTATCAATTTATTGTCAAGGATAGGCCGATTTGAAGGTGAATTTTGTAAGCTGTCGAATACTACTACATCAATCAATCTTTTCATTTTTTTACTATTGAGAAGACAGGTGTATTCTGTCATAATACCTACAATTTTAAAAAATTAAAAATTAAATATCAGTTCTGACATTTTTATTTGATTTGTTATAATTCGATCATTTAAGTTGTTTGCTCAAAAACGGGAATAAAAAGTAAACACCTCTATCCATTCTGTCATTGATGCCATTCCTCTTCTTTCTGCCTCTGTCATAGAAAAAAAATCTTTATTTTAGTTATTTCTTTCCACAACTACCAAAGCAAATTAGGCACGGTCCATTTGATATTCAAGGGGGGGATGGTCTTGGGTTTTTTCGAAAAAATTAATTTTGCTCTCAATTTTGATAAAAAAAAATTAATTTGCTTATGGTGTGACAGAAAAAAATAATCTTGCTCTTACAAATATAATCACCATAAAATTTCGCTAAAATTCTTGAAGATTTTCCGGCTCGGTTTTGCTCGCCGCAGATTTCATTTTATATTAAAGGTTTTTGGCTCGCTTCGCTTGCCATAGTTTTCTATCAAAACTTTATTTACTAATGTAGATATCAAATAAAAGTTATACATGTATGCGAATGAAAAAAGGCTTCTTCAAATGCTTTTAAAGCATATTATCAATATTTTAAAATACGTGTTGCATGTATCCTATAGAGTCTAATTTTATGTTCTTGTAAGCCTGGAAGGCGAACTTCAGTTTTTCACCAATTTACAATTCTACATTTAACAATTTGTCTAGATTTTACTTAGACCTTCCCCTCAGACCCTCTTATATATACATGTACCTTATATAAAATATTGAGAATTGTATTATTAAAATCTTTTATCTCTATGTTTAGAAGTGAATTGAATACTAAAAATAAAGTAACATATTAATATTTAGAGTTTTGAGTAAAAATTTAAATAAGTTCTAATGATAAAACACAAACATTCTAAATATCCAAACCACTAAAAATTCCTTGCTCCAAGTTTGCAAGGGAAAAAAATTTTGCCCTGCTGGTCCAGGACAAAAAAAAATCTTGCTCCGACAAAAAACCCAAGCCCCTCCCCCCCCCCCCCCGAATATTAAATGGACCGTGCCTTAGTGCAAACCAAAAAAGTATTTTCCAGAACAAAAAAAATATATTTCAGAACAAAAAATATTTTTCAAAACAAAATGTTTGTTAACATCACTGACCAAGACATCTTTACCAGATCAATATGTACAGCAATATGTACATCGAGACAATCACCCAAATTGACCAGTTTTTATGGAATTGTTGCAAGCGACGGGTGTTGCATACAAGCAGAAGACGCCGCCTCTCCACGGGCACTAGGCCTCATTTAAGAATACTGTATTCCGGGGTTTGTAGCTGTACCAATAGAAATTCTAATGATTTTGTCCTACCTTCTCGACGTTTAGGCTGATTAACTGGCTTCTTCTATGTTTATCGAACATGTGTGTTTTCAAAACCTTCACATTCTTTACTTTAATTCAATTTACTTACTTAATCTGTTATGTTTTCAATGGTCAAATGACAAATATGGACAACGACCACAACCCCGCATACAGCACAAAATCGACAACCCAGAAAATCAGAAAACGAAGGCACACGAAATCAGGACAAAACAGGAACCAAAGCAAACAAACAAAAACCTCCACCATATGAAAAGAAGCGGACTCCCGATATGGGAGTGAGACCAGGTGCCCAGGAAGAGCAAGCATATCCTGCCTGCATGCGATACCCGCCGTCTCAACCCGGCAGAACCGCCACACCCGGCCACCCCCACCTCGGAAGACATAGAACACAACCCCGGCCGGACGGCCCAAACGGCCCATGACAGAACACCATCCACCACTACGGAGAGCGGGACACCACAGCGCACGACGAGCCCCCTCCCCCCCCCCCCCCCCCCCCTAGATACCGACCGCAGAACCTCCCCAGTGACAATGCAAGCCGGCCACATACCCATTCCCGACCGAGAAGCCCATCGGAAAGACGCCCAGCCCCAAGAACAAAATCCGCACATCCGGCACCCTCCCCGGCACGGCGCACTAACCGAGCCACGAACTCGCCACAAGCAGGCGACGAAGGGACGCTGCCACCAAGAAAAGGAAAGCCTGCAATGCCGAAACCGAAGCCGCCACGCCTGCCACAGGGCAAGGCGCACATACGACAAGCAGTGCCGCGGGACAACACCACGTCCAAACTTACATTTCATTGAGATCAACATATCCGCATGCAACCTCCCTGCAATTCCATCTGTCTCTTTCTCTGTCTCTATTCCTGTCGAGGGCTGATTTCGCTAGTATCTCTATTGTTCGTATTTCAGCAGTCTGTCTTTTGGATCTGTAAAAGTTTTCAATTCAGTCGACCCCTTTGAAAAATATATATACAAATGTATTTCGCCTTTTTCATTTTCATGAAACTTGATAGATACAGATGAAAAAGACATTATAACTGACACATGTAGATTCTCCCCGAAAATTTTTCTGTGTGTCTTTGACCTTTTAGGAATGAAATTTTAATGGTAATTTCTGTAAGGCTATTGATTGAATTACTAACCTTGACCTTTAAACACCCCTTATCGATCTCTGTCTGACAGTCCAAATCATGCAAAACAACTTGTCAAGTTTGAAGAAAAAACTATAACATATTAATATAACTTATTTGTAACCTTCCTTTATGTCGGTACATAATTTTTCATCAGCGCAATAATTAAAAACTTATATATATATACAATAGAATATCTATTTTCCAGTATCAATAAAAAAGAATTCAGACCATTTGGATACAAAAATTTGATGAATTTCTTAAATTTTATGCAGAAAAAAAGACTGCATTGACCTGATATATATAACCTTTCTAATGAAAGGGGCTATCCTAATAAACAATTGTGTGAAATATCATCAAATCATAAGCTGCCTACATCTATCTATACTTCCCCCTGAATTAATGTGTAACTAAAGAAATTAATTTTGTACACAATTTAATTTCTCAGCTATACAATGAAAAAACTTGTTTGTAATATATGTAGCAGAGTTTTTTTTTTTTCTAATTTCTAAAACATTATCTCAATAAGGGATTATATATCTATCTGCGATAAGTTCAGTTAATTGATTCCAACAAAATTATGTTGATAATTTGTTCGAAGGCCTGTCTTCAAAACCACAATTTGTTTTATTAATTAGGAATTTCGATTCTGTCTTTGACTTTCTAGATAATATTCACATAAACAGAGATAATCATGTATCAATTCTCACTTATTTGTTTATAGAATACGAAAATATTTCATTTACCCCTGGATCAAATAAAGATATTTTCCGCAAATTGTTTCATCGATTCATAATTGACAGTCTTCATGAATTGTTTCCACTAATAAGGATATATTATCAGATAAAGTTAGAGGAAGAGGTTGAAAATTCTTAAATTAATCGATGAAAAAAAATCAGATTTTTTGAGAACTTATGTACGGTTTACATGTTACAAAACCCTCATCAATGATCCACAATCTAAACCATGTAATATGGTCAAAGAGTGTGAAAGTAATTATGTCAAAAATCGTACAGAAAGACGTAGCAGGATGGATGGGATATTATGCTACAGGACCTACGTTTTAGATATTTTAAGAAATTTTGATGACAGAAATTTTCGAATGCGTAATAATAATGAATAATAATGAATAATAGTAATGAATAATAATAATGAATAATAATAGTGAATAATGATAATAATAATGGAATATATATCATGACATGTGACGCAAATGTTCAGTTTTCATTTTTTTTATATACATGTAATAAAAGGGTTAATTTAAGAGAGAGAAAAGTCCTATCGGTTGTCATTTAAATAGTCGCTTTGAAGCACTAAAGCAATTATAATTTTTCGAGTCCTTTGTTTGTTATTTACGTAAGATATATATACATTATTACATACCTTGTTGCACTTGCATATATGATACAATTGAGAAAAATTAATAACACAAATATTTCAATGTTAGTTTCCCGATACGTCATATTTCTTAAATATCCAGAAAGTTCCAAATTTCAGGAGAGGTTTGACTTCTTTTAGGAGAGAACACTTCAGCTAACTGATAAGACGTTTGAAATTTGGTTCTATTGCATAAGAGAACAGCGTCACACTGATTTAAAAGTCAAAGTGGATGAAAGGGAATTTCTTCGCGTTTTTAAGGAACTATCCCCATTGCTCAAATTTCGAAAACTTTACACTTCAAGGTAAACACGATCTCTGTTTCGCGGAACACAAATAGCGAAGACTCCATTAACTTATTTCATTTTCTGTCATATATAGGTGACGATTGATTACCAAGAGTATTAATTAGTGTTAATAAAGATAGCTCGTAATCAGATAAATTGGTTGTAGGTGTTATTTGATATAAATAGATAATGACATAATGTACATTACTGTTTATGAACCTTTTAATGATAAATTTCTACACGTTTTTTTTTCTAATGAGAATTTAAAAGCAATGCAACTTCTGTGTATTATTTTTATTTGGTTGTTATTGTAGAAGAAAAGAGGAGATTCTGTTTCAGATATTGTAAGATTCGTTTTGTTTTCTGTCTCATTGTCGCTGATTGTTGTTTTGATTATTCTGCGTTATGTTCTAAATTTTTAATATCAAACTTTGCTATGCTGTGCTCACTTCAACGTCTATTTGCCGGAAATGTTTTTGCCATTCCTCTCTTCGTATTAAATCTGTTTAAAGAAGTTCTCTAGTCGTGGAGATTTTCATGTATATTACAGCTCATATCAAACTAAATTCCTACAAGAAATTTCCCCATCATGTAATCTCTTTCAGAGCTGATATAGACCAATTTATATTTTACCACCTTTTCCAATTTCTCAAAATAGCTGTACACACCGGAAGTACGTCAGAAGTGTGTAAAAGGGAACCACGTTTCATTACGCTATATATAGAAATGTACATGCATGTTGTGGATACATGTACTAATGTACTCTTATAAATGCCAAAATAAAAGACATATCAAATGAGAGTGTATGAGTGATAAATATGATAAAAGAGCATTTAATAATGAAACCTAAATATTTACATTAAAACTATACGGTAAATATTTATAAGCTCAACTAATGTGCATTATTTATATACGTACATACATGTGTTGATATATTTTATACAACTTCCAGAATCCTAAAGTTTATCTCAGAAAGGGATTCTATGGCATATATAGATAAAAAAATCTTAAGGGAATATATCCTTCCTTTCCCCGGAAAGAAAATGGGGGTGGGGGTATTTCGGGAAAAAAATACATACTAGTAAAACAAAGAAACAATCTGTGGCAAATCCAAGGGGTCATGACGTCCTAACCGTCTAGATCATGCTTGTAGATGGTTTTGGTCGGGTAGAGGGTATCCTATTAATTTACAAAATTCTATAATTTCCCCGGCACTCTGACTCCCTCCCGTTCAGCCTATTGATACCACCCTCCTTCGTTGACATTCGTACCTCCCCACTTCAAGTCGGAACGTACGTACTTCAATATTACCTACCTTACTTTGGAAAAAACATGCCATGTACATGTTAAAAGAGGGAGAAATTAGGTCTGTGAAATATCGGTGAGAATTAAATGTAAAAATATAAGTCATCGACATGTTCAACTGTACTTATCTTTATGAGCGGGGAAAAAAGAAAGAAAGAAGGAAAGATACAAGCTAGATTTTTTTTTACATATATACAGGCCCCAAGTGCCGACAAAAAAGTCAGTATGCAACAACTGTTAAAGAAAAACATTAACCCCCCTCCCGCCCGAACTTCTAGACATAACTCTCGTCTCCAGACGCCTCCCCCCCCCCCCCTCATAAATAACGATACGATGTTTGATGATTGTTGTTGTGCAAAACAAATTTTTAAATGAATATAAACAAATAAATGTCCATCAAATGTTTCATCGAACGAATCCGTGTGGAACATCGAATACCGTCGCAAGAACTTCAGTTTTCAATATGCAAAGCATAACCTGTTACATGTTTACAAATTTTTCGATAGATTGGGGTGGGGACGCAAATTTTAACTGCGGAAGGAGTTGAGACTGAATTTCGAAAAAAATATATTTGATAAACATAAACAAGAAACCATATCAAATATTTGTATATGTATTCCGGGTATCTATTTACTTATTGTTCTGGGTAATACGGTGATCATATTCTTTTGGAGCGGAGATAGTATTATTAATAAATTACCTCGGGAAATGAAAATGTTTCGCTCTCTCTCGTACTGAGATAGTTGACGAAGAACGCTCGTTAATTATTTTCCGTTTAATTCTGAGACAATTGGAATTTCATTTTATTCGATATACATTACATGAACATTTCTCCCGGTGTTGAATTTCAAGAAAGTCAGTTTTTTCCCCTGAAATCCGAGTTGCCCCCCTCCCCCAATCATATAAGCTGATTCGAATATCAATTCGAGATCCCATCTAGACAACTATAGGAAAGGCTTTAGTTTGGATTTCATATCCTATTAAATTTCGATCTCTCACCCTCCCTTTTTTATTTAATATGTTCCGTGTTCATGTAAGTCTTACCGAGAATGGGGAAGAACACCCCCCTCTCTCCCCTCTACCAGGATGGATCCGCCAATGAATATGTACAGGTCTTTTAAAAATACTGATGTCTTCATGTAATTTACTTTGAATGATTAAACCGAAAAATAATTATTAATGTACCATATAAACGAAGAGACACGTGTTCTATATTTTACATTACGTCATCGTGTGAATGTGTAGTGTATACACACATCTGACGTCACGAATTTGTACTTTCAATTTCGGCGGAAGTTGCAGACTAGTTCTGTGTTCAATCGCTAGCTTGTGGATATGGGCTTATAAATTGCTGTTTCATGGATAAACGAGACAATATATTTTTATGGAACTACCAATACTTTGTTATTTGAGTTTGTCCGAGTAAATGTAAGTGAAAATACCCATGAGTAGAGAACTTCTTTAAACTCATTTCCCGTGACTTTTCAGCGAGGCAGTAAAGCTGGTTCTCGAGATATTTCGCATCAAGAGTTGCCTCCTTACATTTCTCAAATAAGTGAAATAACTGATACACTTCCTATTCACGCCTCTTGTGACTTGTTAGCAAGCTAAATGTCAGAAAAACAACATTCATATTTTAGATAAGTGTATAAGAAAGGAATTTGTGCTAACAATTTTGACGTTCATTTCAATTTATTTTCTTGGTATGTACATGAAGTATAAAAATCGGCTAAAATAAGCCATTTTCAACACAAAAATCCATGAAGTTTGTCAATGAAGTTTCTTCAATTTTTGCAAAAGTGTAGTAATATACTTCTCATCGCTTGATACAGAAAATGTAGAAAAACTGTAGTTCTTGTTTTGGAGAAAATGTACCATATGAGTTACCTCCCCTGCTCATCCGGAGGAATTACTGTCCTTCAGAAACTGGATCAATGAAATTTTGAATACTTTATTTTGAAATTTTTTACATAAAACTATGCCATTCAATAGATCTCGTTTAGTCCTAAATTTTGTATATGTTTTATGGTCGTAGGTTTAGATAATCAAATTATATAGACAAAACACTCTTTTTAGATGCGACTTTTCAATGCTTATTTATGAGTGACGTTCCCAACAATATAAGCACTGAGTCTATGGGAAGCTTCCCGACGTCACGGGAAAATGACCCATCTACAGACCTTTCACCAAAAGTGTAAAAGTTTGCTAAAGAAAGTGTAATTTACGTAAGTTAAGCGTAATTTAAACAATCGATTGTAATTTTGAGGAAAAAAATCGTCTTTGCCTACTTTAACATTTTTACAAATCTTAACAGTTTACACAATTACTTATACGACATCAAACTCTCAACTTACAACAAAAATATATAGGCGGGTCTATTCGTTTGTTTAAAATATTTAAAAAGATAATTTTGATTGGTAATAAGTTTTAGGCGTAAATCTGAGTAGGAAAAAATGCATTGATCCTAAACTGATTTAAACGGTTTTAAATCTAATAGAAATATAAAGACAGAAAAAACTACTAAGGGCAAATACAAGGTTAACTTTACACCGAACCTTTGTCAAAAAGAAATTGAAAACCTTCGTCCTTTTGATAGATTGTGAAAATTATACATTTTGCAAGTAAAATTTAACTCCATTGAAACTTTGTGTTGTCTTTTGAATTTCATGTTTCTATGACGTATGTCACTTTTGCGTACCTCTCTTTCTGTGCTCGTCTTCTATGTAAATTCACAACAGAGGTTTGATGCTTAGCTATGGGTACTGCAATCGATCCCCTTTCCTTTCTTTTATCTGCTGGGGAAATGACAAAGTGATCTTGAAGGAAATCCAATCTACTTTAACAAAGAAAGAAAGTTCTTAATTTTTGAAAAAAAAGTCTACCATGAAGCATTTTCCTTTGTGGTGATTAACAGCATTTCGTGCTTAAAACTTACGTTTGATTGGAAAACATAGCAAAAATTGTCCCGAAGTAGAAACGAAAATGGATGTGTTTCAAGTTTTAACTTTCTAGATCAGCAATTCAAACAAAATCAAGCAAAACCAATTTTAAAATGTTACATACAGAACGAAACATGTCTTGAACTATTTTTCTGAAATTTGGCCATCTAAAATGTTGTAGAGCAATACTCCATTCATAATGTCACTGAGGAATGACCATGACCTCGATGAGTTTCTCATCCATTTCATCAATATGATCTTGTATTAGGTCGTTTCAAATGGATGCATTTAATCAGTTCGTTAATAATTGCTCTGCTATCTGACCCATCAGTGTAGGCCGAAATAAATAGCAAAGTTTCCGACCTTTTACTAGCTTATTCATCGTACACTCCTATAGTGATACCGTGATATTGTGCTCCAAAGAATGTCCGATTGAGAGCGGGGTCAGTCTCGTGGTATTTGACAGATCATCGTGAGAAACGAAACCAAAGTATTCCAATTGGTAAATCTTGAAAAGAAATATATTCCATTCACATGATTCAATTAATAATCTTATTTTTCCATCTGATGAATGAATATCAGTTTCTTTAACATTGTGATCGAGACCCTTATTTAAGGATGATAAATCACTTGACAAGCAAATTTTTTTTGTCTATAATTCTACAAACAAACGCAAATTAAACATTTGATACAACATATTCACTACGTAATTTTGGCTAAAAACAGCACAACTGAGCGTGATATGATATAGAAAAAATGTTTTATTTTATATTTAGGAGAGATAAAATTACGAAAAATGTTTATTCCAATTAGATCTATAATTCTTCCGTATCGGGTTTATTTACAAATACTGTTGTCAGTACTTGACATCAATTGGTATTATCTTCACTCTCAGAATGAATAATCAGGAAATACATCACTATTCATTGTGTCTAATGGCTAGTTCATGTAACGCTGGATCACGTGATATTATGCGGAGAATCCACTTGATAACCAATATCTGATTAATGACCTTTTGATTGCATTGCAATTAAATCGGTCATTATGAAGCATTAATCGTAGAAAACAAAAAATGCCCTTTGATAGTGCGTCCTGTTTCAATAAGAAAACGCAGCGGCTTTCTTTAAACCATGTATCTCTTTCATTCAGTTGGTTTATTGCTCGAATTTGTGATTCTAATAACCTACTCTAACGAACTCCTATTGAATGTGATAAAAAAAAAAACATATAAAAAGACTAGCTAGTGTGGATTGAAAATTGTCGAAAAATCGTCGTTCATCGTATAAAAGCGGTAAGTCTGCATTTGTCCTGAATAACCATTTCTTCAGCAAAAATGCAGACTTAGTAATGTAAGGTATAGATGTTCTGAGTCAATGTAGCAATTTGCAATATTGAAATATATGTTCTATAATTATACAGAAGTGTTCGAACTCTTAAGCAAGTACAAATTTTATTGTACCAGGCACGTGTCATTAGCACTTAACATCAAACAGGTTGGATAAAGCAAAAGTGAATTTTCCTGGCGCCGTCTGTAATATAGTCTTTTAAATTCCCCTTGCCAAAAATGAGTGGTTCTAAATTTTGTGTAGGGTGTATTCAGAAACGTATTTCATTATTGAATTTTGAATAACATTGATATATATAGGATCTGAAATGAATTTTCATTTCATACGATGTTTTATGAAACGAGTTGTGTGTTTTATATCCCCGAGCCTTGGCGAGGGGATATAAAACGCACAACGAGTTTCATAATACATCGTATGAAATGAAAATTCATTTCAGATTCTTTTTATCACATGATTCTGCCAAAAATGTTTATTTCCAACGTGAAATCAACGATTCCGAGAACTAGAGGCGAATCACGCCATGACCTTTAGAAGTCGTCTGCTGCGCTATGAGAAGTAGTTCTCCATCGTAGATGTTCTGTGCGTAAAGGGAAAACTATTTTAACTTTGTTTAGTACTTTAATGCAATAATTCTTTCATCAACAACAATTTCAATCATTGACATTGAATTTGCGTCTTAATTTAATATATGACCGATATTTGAAAGGTCACACTTGTCACAGTGTAGGTGATAAGGCTCCAAACTTGACCAATCGTATTCGAGCAGAGCGATATGTAACGTGTTATCATAACATTTGATTATGAAATGGCTTTATGAAACTGCATAACGGGTGTATCATGTGATAAATCCTTTTATCACATGATACACCCGTTATGCAGTTTCATAAAGCCATTTCATAAATATATGATAAATTATGATAACACGTTACATATCGCTCTGCTTGAATGCGATTGGTCAAGTTTGGAGCCGAATCACATAAACCTTGACAAATGTGACCTTTCGAATATCGGTCAACTATTAAATTCAGACCAACAGTCAATATCAGTGATTAAAATTGTTGTTGTTGAATTAATTCTTGCATTAAAATACTATTCCAAATTGAAATACTTTTCTCTTACGCACAGAATATCTATACGACGGGGACACTACTTCTCATGGCGTAGCAGACGACCTCAAGATCACGGCGTGGTTCGCCTCTGTCGTTCTAAGAAACGTTGATTTCACGTTGGAAATACACATTTTTAGGCAATATCATGTGATAAAAAGAATCTCAAATGAATTTTCATTTCATACTATGTATTATGAAACTCGTTGTGCGTTTTATATCCCCTCGCCAAGGCTCGGGTATATAAAACACACAACTCGTTTCATAATACATCGTATGAAATGAAAATTCATTTGAGATCCTATATTTATTTCTTTTTTAGAGCTTCTTGATATTGAACAAATCTACAGCATTGTATAAGCGCATTCTCCAGAATTTCACTCTGACTGACTGTGAGGACAGGACTCAACAACGGTCCCTGTCCAAGCAAGAGAAGAGAAGACCGGACCCCGACCGCCTGTCCTTTCTGAATGTCAGTCGGACTCCCCGGGTGATCACATATATGAGGTCGCTACAGCCGACAGAGCACGGACAGTATTTCGTAGCCTTCTGTTTTTTTTTTATACATTTCCCAATCAATTTTTGTGTTTCTTGCGTCATGCTGTCTGTTTGGATGTTCATCGTGCAGTGAGAGGGTTATTTTACACCGCAAGTGCGTTCTTCGAGACCTCTGGGTAATTGGAAAAGTTGGAGGGTTGTGCGCACGTAATCCGGATAACTACATTGTATGCAACTTGCATGGCAGATGGCCGCTCAAAGTCGGTCGGCACCGGTTGCTCATTGGTCTCGTTGGTTTAGTTTCTATGTTGTGAGTTGGTGTTCCTAAATGTCCATTTTGCGTCACTTGCACGTCAGAGAGTGCATGAATTTTAGATATTGTTTTTATTTTCGTGCTTAAACATCGACGGCGGGTGTGGCTAGCCAACAGGGGATGCTTACTCCTCCCGGGCACCTGATCCCACCTCTAGCTTGCTAGGGGTCCGTCGATGCTTGATTTTGTGCTTTATTGTGAGTGCTGTTGAGATAACGTCAGGATCTTCTTTAACTCATTTGCTGTGCGTTTCTGCTCTGTGTTTTTGCATTGGGTGTTTTGGAGTTTTGCTGTTGGTGCAGCAGCCTAGTGTTGTTTGAAATTCTTTGATTAAAAAGAATCTTTACCTCTTGTACTTCAACCATAACAAAGTGAATCTTTATAACCAAATCCTATGCTACTCTTTTGCATTTTGAGAAATGGAAAACATTCTGACTCAAGAATCAAAATTGAACGCGATGATAAGTGTAAAAACGCAAACACGATTTATGATTTTTTTCAATCTTTTCGGAGCAAACATCTCATATCATCGAACGTGCAGTGATTTGACTCTAATTAGCCATAGATTTTATCAATACAATTAATTTCCATATTGTTTTATCTACATAGTGCCGTACATTAAGAAGTGGATAAGCAAGCGGCAATTTTTCTATGCAGTTTATTGCATGTTGCTTTTTTGCATTTAATTTAAATGAAAAAAGAAGACATCATTTAAAAGATCTTCAATGAGACTACATTGCATTATCCACAAGAGGAGATAGAAAAAAACTGACAAGAAGAAAAATCAATCATCACCTATCCAACAAAACAAAAACACACAAACGCACTATAAGCAACATTGATGACAAATTGAATAGGTGATAGGTATTCCTATCACATATGCATAACCCTCATCTTCGTCCAGAGGTCTCGAAAAGCGCACATTAGTTTCTTCGTGAAAGATTACAAGACATAAAGTAATATCGAGCACAGATGTCCTTTACAACAGATAAGTATTTAAAAGCAGTTAAAGGTTAAAAAGAATATTGCAAATCCTTTAACTAGAACTCCCTTATTGAAGTTCGACTGAGTAGGGACTCGTGTTTCTTTTAAGTGAAAGGACAAGTGTTCAGTGCAAGTAAATGTTATTTTTATAAATCATTAAAAAATATATTTCTGTTGCCCTTAGGACTCGTGTTAAGGTTAAGTGAAAGGACAAGAGTTCTGTTAAAAATTATTTCTGTTGCATAATACTGTTTTGTCATATTGTAAATTCTTGGATCTATAATAACCTTAATTACACTAAGCGACGTAACTTTCAATTATTTGATTTGCTATTCCCAGGTCTCATGCCAGGCAGGGGTTTTCCCTGTGCTCAAATCATTTAAACTTATATTATTAAATGTATATATAGTTTTATTTAACATATTTCTGTTGAATGTGATAAAAAGAATATTTAAACCGACTAGCTCGTGTTGATTCAAATGTGTCTATTTCAGCTTACACATAACTAACTTCCCTTTCATGAGTAGAAACATTCCGTCTTCTCCTGCTTATGGCGGTTTTGTTTCTAAATCGATACGGTACACCAGGGCATGTTCCAAACGTTGGAGCAATACGGCTTGCGGGTAAGCTACTTGTTCAGGGTTATATTACACAATGGCTGAAATCATCATTAAGGAAGTTCCTTGGTCGCTACGTGGATAAAATAAAAGCATATCAGATCCCCCTCTCCAGATTGATTTGTGACATTCTGGATTGTGATTGAATGGCTCTCATCATCACCAAGCTGTAAATACTTACCTGATATTTTCATCAATATATGCATCGAGACAATCACCGAATTTGACAAGTTTCCCTGGAGCTGTTGCGACGGGTGTTGCATGCCATTAGGAGACGCTAACTCTCCGCGGGCACACTGCGGTGTGTTCTTCATTACAGGGTTCGCAACCGTTCCAATGGAAATTCTCATGATTATGTCCCCCGAACGGGGAGACACATATTGTTGTTGCCTTCGCGTCCGTCTGTCACACATCGTGTGCGGGCTATATCTCTTGAACCGTTTGTCCGATCACTTTCATATTTTAGTATGTTATTGCTTATGACTTGATAGTTTCAAATCACCTTGAACAAAGGTCATGTGATTTTGGTCAAGGTCACTTAGTACATTTCAATGAAATTAAACATATATACATTCCTGTCTGGGCTATATCTGTTGAACCATTTACCGGATCGCTTCCATAATTTAGTATGTTGTTGCTTATGACTCAAAAGGTTCACATTACCTCGACCCAACGTCATGTGACCAACGTCAAGGTCACTTGGTACATTTGAATGAAATTAAACATACATCTCTGTCCGAACTATATCTCTTGAATCGTTTTCCAGATCATTCTCATATTTCATTATGTCGTTGCTTATGTTGCTCGGCCCAAGGTCATATGGCCTTTCTCGAAGTAACTTAGGGGGATGGGGGGAGACATCTGTTTTCTTCTGAAAAAAAACTTTTTTTTTAAATTTTGCCTTGCCGTCTCGACTTTCAGACTAAATGTCTGGTCGGTACTTCTTTGATGTTTATACTAGATGAAGTTAATATTATTGCATTCGTTAATTAGCTTTTACAATTTCAGTGTTACCACTCCTGCCGTAGGACACGCCCTCATATACCATTTGGAATTCATAGAAAATACCTCCATTTTCACTTTCAAACGTTTAGAAGAATATCTCAAAGTAGATAAAAGATTAAAAACGCCAAATATCAAACCCAAAAGCAGTTAGAAGAATTAGTCGCCCCTCTATACTTTTCAGGAAAAAGAATTAATTCACAAAACCAACACATATTGTTTTAAGATTCCTTCTTTGAAAATTCTATTTTGATTCTCATTTATAAGATATTAGTGAAGATCTTTTATTCCTCAAGCCGACTTTTCGTAATATTTCTATTAGAATCATTTAAAAGAGAATCAAGACGCATTTAAATGAATACGCATCGTCTAATTAGGATGTATGCATGTGTTGCTACTGGAGTTGATATGGTTTAGATGAGAATAGAAACATGAACGTGATAGTATGATCTGATACATGAAAGAAAGACAAAATATATTACATGATACACGTTTTGAGGCTCAAGGTCGTATGTTTTACTGTAAGTAGAGGTCATTGACATCTAGGAAATCTATATCCGTGTACGAGATTTTTTCTTTCTTTTAATCTGTGACACAAAAAGCCTATTCACTGAGAAAATATAACCTGAATTCCTGGGTTTGATTCCCTTGTTAATAATTATTCAACAGTTGTGCATCTTGAGGAGGTACCTCTCTTTATTCGGATTAGTGGGAAGCTTGTGTGCTCGTTATCCAGATAAATAATCAATTAGTCTTGCTTACAATACCCCGGTATTCATATTTTTGTGCTACTTACGTACGTATTGTGTCTCTCAATCAGGTTACACTTGTTCATGGATACGTATCACGATACGATTTCAGTAAAACAATAGTATTTCACAATCACTCATTGTAATTTGTTGTGAAGAAATAATTATTTACTCAAGTTTAACCTTTTGCTTGCAAGTAAGCTACTTGTTATGGATTATTACTACACAATGACTGGAATCATCATTGAGGTAGTTCTGCTGTCGCTACGGGGATATAGTAAAAGAATATCAGATCCCCCTTTCCATATTGATCAGTGACATTCTGTATTGCGATTGAATGGCTGTCATCATCCCCAATCAAGATATATTTACTTGATATGTACATCAATTTGTACATCGAGACAAACACCGAATTTGACAAGTTTTCATGGAGCTTGTGCGACGGGTGTTGCATGCAAACAGGAGACGCTGACACTCCTCGGGCACCTGGTCTCACTTAGGAATGTTATTCATTACGAGGATGACAACCGTTCCAATGGAAATCCTACTGATTTTGTACTGCCTTCTCGATTTTGAGACTGAGTGACTGTTGGGTACTTCTTTGATTTTATATTCATTCTGTTCAGTATATTTTCTATATATATAATGTCAAATTTAAAAATAAAATATCGCCATAACGCGAGCACAAGTTCATTTGAATATAATAGCTTTATATAATCATTCTGAATTAATTAGCTATAGACTGAACAAAATGGAGAGAAAATTGTATCGTGAGACGTATCGTATCGTGAACCTTGTATCGTGATACGTATCGTGAGCTACTTTCGCTAAATCCCTATGAGGGCACCACCTATAACCACGCACGCGCATACAGTTGACTCTGAAGGTATAATCCATATTCATGAGGGTTGTTTGGAACTTTTTCAGACATCTCATAGCGATACACTCGTTATATTATTGAAGGGAGCAATAATTATCATTAGGAATGAATCAAATTCATTGTTTTCATTTTTGGATTTGCGGTAAAGAATGAAAAAAACTGTGTAGGTATAGGGAGCAAGTCATTAAGCATAAAAGAAGGGAGGGGATCTCCAACAAGATCCCGTTGCACCACCAACAGCAAAATACTGAAACACCCGATTTTATGGCCGTGAATAAAAAAAATATGAAAAGTAAAGGAAATACTCGTATAATGAAAAAAGTCTTTAATATTTACTCCACTAACAGGTATTTGTTATTTGTCTCAAATATACGAAATATATTCTTTAGTAGGACAGATCTGACATAATCGGAAGTTTTGATGAAGAATTATTTGAAATCATACATCTATTTGGACATAATCACGGGCAGGAACACGTTACGTCGCCGTACAGTACCGTTGTCAGAAGTATTTTAAAGTTCTGCACTTAAAACCGTCCGTTGACATTATGCAACAGGTGAGGATATGTTGGAAACCATCCGTTGTCATGAAAATTATCGACAAAATTTCAGTAAAATCACAAATAATTCATTAGGTAACCGGTGATTTCTTTTAAAAATCCGATGGGGGGGTAGCCATACGCTTCAGTAATACATTATTACCATGAAATGAATAAAACTCCTTTTATGTTATGAGGAGATCTAATTGGCGATGACCTACTGTCAGCAACGAAAAGGGAATTTTTAACAGGAAAACTATCCTGTCTCTTAATTATTTGATTTTATATACCAATTTTATGTCGAAAATTATCGACAACATTATATAAACAATAAATGTAGATGACCGTCTTTTACATTGTATATTTATTGTATATTTTGATTATTTGATAAAGAATGTCCGTTGCTATGACAAGACAAGAAGATATGGTTCGTTGTCATGACTCTTAACGGTATGTGGGCATGAATGGGGAATTGGATCTTTATTTCGAATGTAAGGCTGAGCAATTAAATTAGCTTAATTAATTCTTTAAGTATTAAGCTCTTTTTTTTTTGTAAAGCTGTAAAGGAGGATATCATATAATTTTTAGGTTACGTGAACATAGATCGTATAGAATAGATTTAAGATTGAAAATATGATTCATGAATTTGAAGAGGTGTAGGATGAGTTCATGAATTTATACATTGATCAATTAAACATGATTGTTAAAGGGATTTTGAAGTCATATATAGCTTTAAAAACAAAGACATCAAATATCGGTCATTGAAGACATTTTGATAGCCTCAGCCTTTATCACGTAATTGTTCCGAACGTTCTTAACATGAAATCACTCTTTGATCTAGAATTTTCGCATGCTTTTTTTCCAGAAACAATAAGATTCTTACATACAGATGGGTTATTAGGCACCGTTTTATCGAAGGGACAAAATGATATCAAATGCACAAAAATGAAGATAAACGTACAAAGTAATAAAATACTTGTAATAAATGGCCATTATAATTTTGCCCATAGTAGCTCCTTATAACTGCAATACACTCACTGGAGACCCCCCCTTCCCCCCGGCGAAAAAAAAAACTTTATTGTAGTCTTTGAAGTCCCCTAAAGCAGATTTCCCTCGCCTACCATTAATGGTTTGGATTTTCTCTTTGAAACATTAAATTCAATAGAGATCTTCGATGAGGGTATGATATAGACCTTACATGTATATCTCAGGCGATGATGAAAATTGTAGTTGATATGTTATTTACATTTGTGTGTGTCTGTATGTAAGTTCGTGTGTTTTTTTTATGTCAGCGTCGATATCGGTGTCTCCGTCTGCCTGCGAGTGAATTCTTTTGTCCGCGTTTGTTAGCATGTGTGTCTGTATGTGAGTGAGTACATCTGTCTGTGTCTTTTGTGTGTGTGTGTGAGGGTGTGTATGTGTGTCTATATGCATGCCTGTCTGTCCGTTTGGTTTTGTGTATGTCTGTGTATACCCTGTGTCTATCAGTCTGTCGTTTTGCGCATGTCTGTGAATGTCTTTCAGGATGATCATGTCTGTGTTTTTATCAGTGTCTGTCTTTGAGTCTGTCTGTGTGAATCTCTTTTTGTTTCTCCCTGTGTCTGTTTTTCTGTGAGTGCTTGACTATGTGTGTCTATCTGCTTGACTTGAAGAGAGGTTTTTGTCAAGAAAGAGATATTGGCCTCGTCTGATTTTTCGTCTGTCTTGCATGCTGTGATAAACTGTGGATTTACTTAAAGTCAATACATGTTTTTGTTTGTGTGTGAGGGTGAGTACATCTGTGTATGTCTGCCTACCTGTCTTTCCGTCTGCCTATGCATATCTTTCTGTATGAGTGTGTCTATTGATGAATGTGTTTGTCTGTATGTATGTATTTGTCTGAATATATATGTGTGAGTGTCTAACCCTCCCCCCTCCAAGAAACCTCTTACATATTCTACAAAAGAAAAAATAGGAATAGGGTCAAGTGTCCGGGAAGAGTAATTATATCCTGCTCTGTTGAAGTTTTGTGATTTTTTTTCATTACAGCACACCATCTGTCTTCCGCCAGTCTGTAAACTTCTCAAAATGTCGCGTTCCTTCTGCAGAACCGATGATGAAAATCAAATTATAAAGTCAACTTTTCAAGAGTGATAGAGACTATTGGTGGGTAAAGAGGAGACATGGGTGCAATATATATGTAAGACCATTGGAGCAATTTTCATGTATTTTGCAATATTGGAAGCCAATTGAAGGTAAACAAAATACGGACTTAACAGGGGGAAAAAGGTTATATAACATTTCTTCTCTATGGGGAAAATCCGTGCTAATATGAGGAAAGTCTAATATATAGCGGAATATCTCCAAGGGGAAGAAACCTCTTATATAGCAAATTTTCCTATGAGAAAACTTCTGCATTACACCGGTTTATAATACACTTATAAAGTAAGATACTAAAACATTTAAATTTTCGCCTCCATTTATATTTTACCCTTTTCACCCATAGCCCAGAAGATGAATTTAAGACGGGACGAATAAAATTTAATGTTAAGGATATCTTAACAAAATGGATGATTCGGCGAATTCAATTCTGGGCAAATCAGTCTCCATTCTAAATTGGTTGAAAATTAAATTGTGCGTATTGATTGATGAATTTTAATGATTAGTACAGGTATTATAGTATCATTCCATCAATTAAAATATAAAAGCAAACAACGGACATCTGACAACGGACAGAAATTTCGCAACATGGATTGACAACGGACTTATTTTAGAAAAGTCCCAAAAAAGTGGTCCAAAATTGAATTCGTCATCGTGACACTACCAGAGGAGCATTATATAGACTTGATATTTATTATTAGTATATTTCTGGAATAAGATAACCTGAATATTCAAAGATTTCAAGAAAAAGGAAGAATAACACATGTTCAGGACGTGGTGATCAAAGGACGCCAACTCGATCTCCTCTTTTCAAACTGTATATCAGTACAAGAAAAGCATATAAATCAATAGCTTAGTATTATGACTACCCCCCATTGAATTTTCGAGTGTATTACTTCTAAAATTTCAACGTTTATTAGAAAATCATACTTTCCACACATGCTCATTGTCACGACAACGGATGGTTTCCTTCATATCCTTACCTGTGGCATAATGTCAACGGACGGTTTTAAGTGCAGAACTTTAAATACTTCTGACAACGGTACTGTAAGGCGACGTAACGTGTTCCTGCCCGTGATAATGTTGGACATATGTTGGAAATAATGTTGCACACTATGTGGACATAATGTTGTCCTACGACACTGATGGTCACATGAACACCTCACTCTATGACAAACGTGACGACTTCAATTTCAGCATTACAAACTTTCCTTTTCTGAGAAGCAACATCCCTTCATCGCCTGCTTATGGCGTGTTCATATCTCAGTTGATACGCTTTGCCAGAGCATGTACGAAATATACGGATTTTGTTCTGAGAGCTAGGCGTCTTTCAGATAAGCTTCTCAGTCAGGGATATGTTTGTGACCGACAAACATTGTCACTGAGGAAGTTCTACGGTCGATACGGGGAACTCGCCATACATTATGATGTCCCACTCTCCAGAATGGTGTATGATATTATGTCATAGACAATTTGAACCATCCAACCAAAGATTGTACTCTATGTCTTCCGAAATGGAAGTTACCGGATGTGACAGTTCTACCGAATTGAAGCGGCGGGTGTTGCATGCAAGCAGGAGATGATTACTCTTCCTGGGCACCCGGTCTCACTCCCATATCGGGAGTTCGCTCCTTTTCATATGGTGGAGGTTTTTGGTTTGTTTGCTTTGGTTCCTGTTTTATCCTGATTTTGTATGCCTTCGGTTTCTGATTTTCTGAAATATCGATTTTGTGCCGTATACAGGGATATAGTCATTATCCATATTTGTCATCAATTCCCAAACAGGGAAAAAATTTATACATACTCTTACGAGAAAACGTTGACCAACAGACGGAGACAAGAACATCACACTATCGGAGGCCGAAATTATCTATTGAAACAATCTATAATGTTTGAACGAATTTTACTTAGATGGCAACACTAAAATAATCAGCGACAAATTGTCGTGATAACGTAAATGAATATCCATATGACGTCTGGTTTTAACATAACAGAGTAGAGCTTGTTCCAGTATGAACTGAAAAATACTTTGCCAAATATATCCTAATCTCCATATTTAACTAGCGAACAGAATACACTTCCTCTCTCCTTGCACCTCCCTTTCGTTTCAGCTCCATTACTGCATTACCTTGATTCTTTGATTCTGATTTCGGGCTTTGTGTTTGATTTTGTGCACCTAGTCTCACTCCCATATTGGGAGATCGCTTCTATTCATGTGGTGGATGTTTTTGTTTGTTTCCTTTCCTGCCTTCGGTTTATGATTTTCTGATTTATCGATTTTGAACTGTGTATTAGGATATGGTCATTGTCCGTATTTGTCATTTCATTTTCTGACTTGAATTACATTTTGCTGCCCCCCCCCCCCCCCCCCCCAGCTTTCGCGAAAGCTCGGGACATTAACATTAAAATCAGTTCGTCCGTCGTCGGGTTGGAGGGGTCTGTAAGCATTTCTTTAAAGACAAACACCTAAATGCGAGGGACTACAATTCCTTGAATCTGATTTGTCCGTTTTTAAATTTTACCGAATGTTTTTTTGTAGCTATGTTGTCATTCTCATCCCATTTATACTATCCCTTCAATTAATTATCGAGCAATAAAAGATACAATAGAAAGGAAAAAGCAAAAATAAACAACAAATAGTAAATCAGTGGATGAAAGTCAAACATGAAACCCAAAAATTAATCCAAAAATCACAATCAATAGACAAACAAATCCTTTTAAAAATACATGAAACAAATCAAATGAGATAGAGAAGAAAGACACGGAGGAGAAACCTTACAGTGATAACACCGGGATGTATTCTCAACACAAGTGACAAATCGGGAAAACAGACGTAGACAATAACAAAGCAACATAGAAACACGAAGTACAAAAGCTGATGAACAATCTTCACCGAATTCAGTGTAAAAATGGAAAAATTTGTAGGTGGCGAGTCTAATGCATTCGTTCCCATTTAAATTAGGATAAGAAAACTGCCAAAATATTTTTTGTCTTCATGGAATCAATCCAGAGAAAGTATTCCGTTAGAAATACGACTGTATCAATCAGTGAATGAAAGTCAAACACAAAAACAGCGAAATAATAATCCAGAAATTACAATTAAAAGGCTTGCAATTTCTTGAAAAGTATAAGAAAAAAGGAGAACTAAATGGAAACAATAACACAGCACCATGAAACACGAACGGTATCTTTTAAAAAAATCTCCAGAGTCCAGTCCAACTACTGAATGTATTCAATGTTAAATGACGCGCTATGTATATGTATTCGTAAATTCTTAACATTTTCAAATTACGTTTGAATCTTGTTGCATATACATTGTATAATGCACGTTATAATATCTAAGTAAGTAGTACCGAAAGGAAGCTTTAAGCTTATTTAAATCTCTCTCTCTCTCTCTCTCTCTCTCTCTCTCTCTCTCTCTCTCTCTCTGTGTGTGTTTTAGAATTAGGACAAGAAATTACCAAACAATCATTGTAAGGGCAAGGCGCCACCTTCGATACATTAAATGAAGACAATTAACTAAATAATCTCTGCTGTAAAAACGAAATTCTATGAAAAAATAAAGAAGTGCGCACTATAATGCAAAAATTACAATTTTAGTAATTTCAAAACCTGCCAAACATAATAATTTCTAGTGAAACCATTTACTTCAAAACAGAAACACAATGAACGATGACGACTGTTACACCAGCAAACAGTAAGTTACAGAAAATACTTCCACAACAAAAATAAGATTAACTTACAAATTCTACAAAGAAAAAATGAATTCCCAATGAAGATGATATGAGGTATCCGGAGAGAGTAAGCATATCTTAATTGCAAAGGAACACCATCACTCATGGTCATGCAAAAAGAGGAAATCCGGTGAATGTTTCAAATGAGGTGTGTTGTATGAATCTGACCTAAAATTATCAGTCGCTCACAAATGTACCATAAGCTCAGTTTTTTTTTTTTTTTTTTTTTTTTTGGTAAGTCAAAATGAGGTCGTGATTCCAACTTCCTCTGGATTATGGGCACGGGACGGAAATGCATGATCTATTGTAAAATTTCAGTGTATCGTATGTGCATATCAACACGTTATATCTCCTCAGTGAATGAATGAATGAATGTTCTTTATTTCCTCCATAATTGAAGAGCATGAACAAACAAAAAATAAGTAATTAAACACATATCATTTGGCGATTCAATTGGAGTAAATTGAGTCAAAGAAACAAAATTAAAAGAAAAAAATATATATACAATATACATAGACATTTTTGTCGTATTGTTCATTATATCATCATGCATCATCATAGTCATTTTTCACGTTGATGTTGTGATGTAAGGCATTGGCAATTTAAAGTTCCATTTTTCCAGAAAACTACTAACATTTAAAATGAATTCAGGATACCTTTCATAATCTATATGTATCATTACATCTGTTAAACCTCAAAGAAGATTCTGGACAATCTCTTCATCATTTTGATAAAAAAATAATATTGATTTTTCTACAGGCAGAACATTCACAACTATGTCAAAAATTTTATCTCGTTCTGAAATATATGCTTGACATTGTATTAAAACATGAAGAATGTAGTCTGATACTATACAATCACACTTTTCGCACATACCTGAGCATTTTTGGCGGTGATATTAATTTCAACATATAAAGAAGTGTTTAAGAACACTCTGGGAAAATGTAACTTAACAAAACAACCTCATTTGGTTTGAGTTCTCGTCGTATAAAGAAAAATCTTAACAGTTCTGAGCGTGAACAGACATTTTGGTACCATTTATCCTCCTCTTTTTGTAGTACTCTATTTTTAACGATTAATTTCCACATTTTAGCATCAGGAAACATACCATTACTGACATAGTTCAGTATATATTCAGAGAGATAATATTTGCATATTGTACTTATCAGTGACTTAGTTGTATCGCATATATTTGAGAAACCAAGCATATATTCTATAAGTTGGCAGAGAAAAATGTATTATGTATTATGGGCATGGGACGGAAATGTATGATCTATTGTAAAATTTCAGTGCATCGTATGTGCATATCAACAAGTTATATATCATCAGTGATGTTCCAAGCCGAAAAAGAGGAAATCCAAATAACAAGAAATTATGAAGAGCAAAAGTCTAAACTTGACCTAAAATGTCTGGAACCTGCAAAGAAAAGAGCTATGTCACCAGGGAGATAAAGTCTGGTAGATTGTTTAGTCCCCGAGGATTTTGTTCTCCTAGTTTCACAGTGTTTCCGCACTTCACTTCAAATGTATTTGTAAATTCTCCGTCTCAAAAGTTTTATGAAAAATTAATAAAAGGGGTATTCCATTTTAGTAAATTTTCATTATATACACTTTCTAATTGAGATGAGATCAGGTGACCTGTCCTCTCTGAATGTCAGTCGGACTCCTAGGGTGATAACATACATGAGCCTCGCGGCGGCAGAGCACGGATTGTATTGCGTAAGCCCTCTTTTTGATATCCATTTACATATTCATCTGTGTTGCTTGGGCTCCTGCGTTTTGCGGTCTTGTTTGTGTATGGTCATCTGACAGTGAGGAGGTCGTTTAACACCACAATTTTACGGGTTATCGGAAAAGTTGGAGGGTTGTGCGCACGTAATCCAGGATAACTATAACTTTTACTATTTCCGTGACAGATGGCCATCCTAAGTCGGCACCGGTTGCCTATGGGTCTCGTTGGTTTATGTGTAGTCCTGTGTGTTTGATTTTTCTGTGTTGTGTGTTGACATTCCTTGTCCCTTTTGCGTCTCTTCCTGTGCTTGTCTGATCTGTGTTTTTGCATTGGGTGATGTGGGGTTTTGCTGTGGGTGCAGCAGCATGGTGTTGTTGGAGATCACCTCCTTTGTTGGAAGTGTATGCATCTCCTACTAAATAGAACAAAGCTGGTGATTATTTCAATTTCGGTGCTTTGGTTCTAGCCTAAAACAGGTGTCGTCCGTAGCACCTTTTACCACTTTATAGGTGTTCAATTGCACTTTCAATCTGTATGAGTTTTTAAGATGTATGTATAAAATGTGTTGATTTTTTTTTTTCGTTATTCAGAGCAAATGACGTAATATATATCACCCTCCTGACCTCATGACAGCTCAAAAAATGATGCAGTATTTCCTCATATATTGCTCATCGAAGTGGATGAACGTGAATTTTTCTTTTGATAATACTAGATTTCATCATAAAGGTTGCGATTCTCCTTCAGGGGCCTCTCGCTAGAAATGACCCATGTGTTCTGTCTCGACTGACAACTATTCAAATTTTGAGCCAGAAATAAAACTCATGAAAAAGAACACAGGTATAATAGAATCGCGTGATGTACAATAATCTACAGTAAGTTCAAACATGATATTACAATGAGATAAAAAAAAGATCACTCTGTGACGTTTATTTTGGGGGAAATATGGTTATCAAAATACGCCTTACGTCTGTCTACCTCTAAGCTATTGTCACCAGTCATGTTGTTTGTCTTTTTCGTAACAGTCCTATCTGGTTACGAAGTTTTTGTTTGATTTTGAACTTTTTATAGATTTCGTTGCTTTATCATATATAGAAGCTAAATCTGTCTCATAACAAATTAAGACTATCTTGTTTTGAATGGTTTATTTTTCAATATCTATTTGTGTCAGTTATACAATTTGAGTATAATCACTGATTGCGTATTGTCAGCATCATTTTTGCATATTAATTAATGCAGCACCTTTGGTACCGTTTAAAGGATGTCCTCTTTCTTCTACCGGTACTGAAATGATAAAGAAAATTGTATTATATATAGTACATAACGTGTCGATTAGATGGTTCGAATTATGCTCCTGAAAAATAGTCTAGTGTCTTGTCTAAAAAAAAAAACGAATGTATTCTGTAAAATCGTTAAAGAAGTGATTACATTGTATTATGCACAAGATACAGGGAAAAACAAGTACATTTTAATATGTCACTGAAAGTAATAAGAAAAAATAGTATGACATCAAAGCCACAAACAAATATAGCCAATTATAGGAGATCTTATGAGATAAATGGCAAAAAGAATCAAACGAAACCAATCAGTGCATGAAAGTCAAACACAAAATCCGAAATCAGATTCCAAAAATTGCAATCGAAAGGTTTATAAAAGAAAAGAACAAGAGGTCCAAGAGGACCACCATCACTCACCTGAAAACTACGTTAACTAAGCATATCAAACAGGAAGAAATTTGTAAAAGGAAAAAAACTTGATTTCAAAGTGGAACAAAAATTAACAATTCTTCTTTAGACATCTCTCTTGATCATCCTGATGCTTTCGGTTGGCCGATATGTGTTTCGGTTCAGAAGGAGAAGAAGGAGGGTACCCGCATGACATTCTTTTGCCTGTGATGGTGCCATCTATTGATATATCCGGACCAAAAATAGCAACACTTGTAGGAGACCATGAGTACCTCTTACATACTAAGTTTCATGAAAATCTAAAAAGTGGTTCTTGAAAAGAAGCTGGAAATTTATGAAAATCAACCCCCTCCCATTTTTACATAACAAACAAATTCTAAAAAATCAAATGGTTAAAATTTCAGCGTAAAATACATGAAAGCACTCAAGAATTTTTATGGCAAATGTACAGTAAATGAGTGTGTAAAATCACACATTACATTTATTGATTTATTCAGAGAAGTAATGCAAAAATGTGCATTTCTGACAAAGTCCAAAAAGACGTCAAAAATTTGACTTCGGAGTGGAACCCCCCCAAAAAAACACTAGTTGAGACTTCTCTCTAGATCATCCTATTGCTTTCGGTTTGTCAATACGTGGTTGGGTTCTGAAGAAGAAGTTAGTCAAATGAGGGTACCCCAGTGACTTACTTTTGTCTGTGGTGGCGCCACCTGTTGACGGATCCGGACGAAAAACAACACCTCCTGTAGGGGACCAAAAGTACTTTATACCAACCAAACAAAGGAGGGGATCTCCAACAACACCAGGTTGTAGCACTCACATCAAATACCCAAGGCACCCAATGTAAAAACACAGAGAAGACAAGCACTGAAAGAGACTTAAAAGGAACAAGGAACGTTTACGCACAACACATAAACCAACGAGACCCATGGGCAACCGGTGCCGACTTAGGACGTCCATTTGCCACGAAAAAAGCAGAAGGTGTTGTTATCCTGGATTACGTGTGCACAACCCTCCCACTTTTTCCGATTACCTAGAGGTCTCGAAGAACGTACTATTGTGGTGTAAAACAACCTCCTCGCTGTCAGATGACCACACACAAACAAGATCGCAAAACAGATTAATATGTAAATAGATATAAAAAGAGGGCGTATTCAATACAATCCGTGCTCTGCCGGCTGTGCAAGCTCATGTATGTTATACCCTGAGGAGTCCCACTAACAATCAGAGAGGACAGGTGGTAGGGGCCCTGTCTTCTCTAAAGATGTTTGGACAGGGCCCGTCACGGAGTCCCGTCGTTACAGTCAGTCAGAGTACAAGTTTTAAGAACGCGCTGGTACAAGACTGTATATTGGTCAAGTAACAAGCCTTGTGTTCGTCTGGTGACATTAGAATCATATCAACGGTATAAAGGCATTTGATGATTCTGACGCATTTTCGACGTTTTGTTGTCTATCTTTTATCCTTCTTATCTTGTTAATTATGTCACCATAAAATGCAGGTTGTGAAATACCCAGAGTAAAATACTCTGTTGCCTGTATTGGTCCGAATTTTGAAAGAAGTTGACAAAAAGTTTTGTAAAATTTCCAGAAAGTCTTTCCAATGTTGTGAAAGCGAAAACCTTGACCTAAAAGGTTCTTGGTAATTTGTAAATTTCTACTAGGAAAATCAAAAACATCAGTACATGCTGTAGCATACCGGATGAGCTGTGAAATGTTTATACCATAGGACGGTAATCTAGGAACATCACCGTCAAGCCAGGGGAAATTTACTGTGTTGAATCCAAAATCATCTCTTTTGTCATACACACTTGTATGAATCTCTCCATTGACAATTTTGATATTTAGGACCAAAAATGGTGTTTCTGTGTTTGTAGCGATTACCTTGTTTAGAATAAGTTTTTGTGGATAAATAACATCTTTATACTTTTCAAAAACAGAATTGTTGATAGTAAGAATATCATCCAGGTACATAGAAGTACCAATGAAACATTTCACATCATCATTTTTGCTTTAATTTTGAAGATTTTCTTTTTCATACGTGTATAAAAATAAATCTGCAACAAGAGTCGCTTAATTAGTACCCATAGGAATCCCTACAATCTGTTGTAAAGTTTCGCACCAAAATCTTACATAAATATTGTCCAAAAGGAAGGACAAGGCAATACACAGGTCACCACATTTCCATGATTTGTATTCTGTAGCGGAAAAGAAACCCTTTAATTCAGATGTACAAATATAAGTTTCCCCTCTCGATCAAAACACAATTTAATGAGTTTTATTCGGACAATCGATCATTTAGTTTGTCGTGAGGAAGCGTGGTTTACATATTATGAAAGTCGTATGAAAAAAAATCATATTTGCTTGAAAATTTCTTAATTTCATTATGTCAATCACATCCCCTGAATTTTTAATAGACAAAAAGAAATTTACACCATTCCTGTTCATGACAATTTTACAGTATTTGATCACGTGTACCTTTACAGCCGTGAGTGCTGACGTCAGATTTCTAGACAAAATTGTAGTTGAGCAGTTGCTAGAATTAGCAATGTATCGACATTTGTAGTGAGACCAGTGAAGGTTTGGTATGCAGTATATTGTAGGGAGATCTAATTTAGAATAGGGATGTTGAATGAGGAAATTTCTCTGTTACGGTTGCTCAAAATGTTGGGGACACGTTGTTTTGTTTTGGCCCTTTATCGATTTGACATCATAGATATCATTTTGCTATTTCGAAAACTTGTAATTCCATTTAAAAATATCACCAAAATTAAAGGACATCTTAGCACCATCTATCCTATGTTATTTTGAACATATATTTAATTTGGATACGCTACTGAATCGACCCTTCAGGAAATTTGAAGCCGCGCACTCTCTAGTACAAATCTAAATTGAAAACATTAAAGAGGGCGCTACTGAAATTAATTTGGTCTGCTTATGGAAAGCACTTTGGCTGGAAGCATCACTGATGGGAATTTAATATTCAAAACATGTGTCTGGTGCAGAAAAATCGGTTTGGAATTTTCTTCATGAAGGTATAGAGTTGGTTCACTTCCTAATTATTTCATTGCTTTCTATATAAGCATTAGTAGAGGAAAGTTCCGAAACTAAAGTTGATATGTAGTAGCGTTTTGAAATGATTATGGTGTTGTTGGCTGCTTTGTCTGAGAGTGCGAAGACATATTTTTCATGTTAATTACGTAACTTGGATTTAAAATATTTTTCAGATTAAGATCTTGGATTTTCAAAAAAAGATGAGGATTTTTGTGGTATTTAAGTATTCGAATATCGGTATTATCCACAATGAGGTTTTTCCAGTCATTCAGAGCATGCAATTCGACTCCCCCATGAAAATCTTTTCGGTGGTTCATGAGAAGAAGTTGAATTTCTATGCAAATCACCCCCCCCTCCTTTCCTTTTTACATTTTTACACAAAATTTATAGAAAATCAAAAAATTAAAATTTTAGCTTAAAATAGATATTTAAGCATATAGTAACTTGAATATGATAAATATGCAATAAATGGATGTGTAAAACTATACATTTATTGAGTTATTTAAAGAAAGTTTAAAAATAAGCATTTCTGACAAAGTAAAAAAAGACGTCAAAAATGTGACTTCGGAGTGGAACAAAAAAAACACTTGTTGAGACTTCTCTTTAGATCATCCTGATTCTTTCGGTTTGTCGATTCTCGGTCAGTTACTGAAGACGAAGCTTGTCAAAGGAAGGTACCCCGTGACCTACTTTTGCCTTTGTTGGCGCCACCTGTTCACGGATCCACACGAAAAACAATAGCACATGTAGGGGGCCTTAGTACTTTATTCTTACAAAATTTCATCAAAATCCCTTTGCTGACTCTGGAGTAGAAGTCAAATATGTATGAAATCAAATATAGAAGTCAAATATGTATGAACCCCCCCCCCCCCCCATTTTTCCTTTTTACATAAGATAAAAATTCATGAAAAAAAAAGTTTCAATAAAAGTCATATCAAACCACTGAACAACTTAAATGTGACAAATATGCAGTAAATGAGTGCACCATCAGTGATCACACATTAATAGAGTTATTCAAAGGGAAAGGTAAAAAAAATCTTTTTTTGATCGCTGAGCGATATAAGTCCCCTACCGGCATAATTCTATGCCCTGCAACTGTGCTAAGAACGCTTCAATTAAGGCATGTCATTTCTGAATGAAGGAATTTCAACAATTCTATGAAAACCATATGAAATTATAGTATTCCTTTCAATTAATCATTTTATGATGGAAAAGTTATAAGTCCGTGATGAAAATCAAGAATTTTGCTTATTTGATAAACTGGGTAAAAATGCAGGAAATTTGTTGCTAAAAATAACACATTTGTAAAGAAACTATAAAAAGTGTTGAAATGCCCTCATTTGATTTTGATTTTAGTTTTCTTTCTTAATATACAATAAACAGGTTAGAAACTTTGCGTAAAACTTAAATTTGATAAAGTTTAACCGTAGGTACCAACTTCACCGATTATTTAAAATGTTCACGATGTTACACAAAAATAACGAAAATCATCCAATTTAAGGTCAAAATTTCAGAGATACTGAATTTCAACGATTTTTTTCAAACATACATTAACATGTGCTCGTAGGAAAGACTTTTCAATCTATTGAAGAAAAAGTATATCTCCGTGCTCAAATAAGAGTGAACAAATGCTCAAAAATAGTGTCATTTTTTGCTTTTCCTGAAAATGTGTCAGAGCCGTAGAATTAGCCTTGTTTTGGGTGGAACTTAAACAATTTATAACTTTTCGGCATTCATTAGCTTTTAAAGTTTACCTGATAAAACATTTTATATCAATAATATTCCATACGTGAAACGAAATTCATGGGTAATTACTTACGGAAGAGAAATCCGAACGTTTCAAAATGTACCTCCATCTCAATTTTTATAGAAATTACCGCAAAGCTTTTTCTTACGCATGCATCATTAAGTTTAGATCAAATTTTCAAATTTATCCGCTTCTAGGTGTGTAATGAAATAAAGTCTAAAATAGAGTCAGAAATGATACATTGACCATAATAAATTGAAATATCTAAAAAAAAATCAAGCTCAACGAGTGCTAAAACAGGAGATGCGCAAGAATGGTCCAAAAATGTGACCAATGACGCACCTTAAACATAAATTTAAACTTGACCTGTGCGTGCATCAAAAGATTAATGCCCACGCCAAAATAAGTTAATCATTTGCAGTAACGGAATAGATCTGGAAGACTGCAAATTTCATGAGTTTTTCTAAGTCTAGGTGTCCGAAATATTGTATATCAAATACCAAACATCTGTTTAAGATCGATCTACAACAACAGCCGCCAAGAAAAGTCCATAAAACTGATAATCTCATGAAATTTGCTACGTCCAAGGGCCATAACTCTTGTAAAAATAGGTCAATCAAACCCAAACTCGAACTTTATCTGTATCATACTAATACGTATTCATATACCAATAATCAATTCAATATCTGCAATTGAACTGAAGAAAAGTCTGGAAAACTGACAATTACATGAAATTTGCTAAGTCAAAGGGCCATAACTCTTGTAAAAATAGGTCAATCAAACCCAAACTCGAACTTGATCTGTATCACACTAAGATGTATTCATATACCAATAATCAATTCAATATCTGCAATAGAACTAAAGAAACGTCCGGAAAACTGAAAATTTCATGAAATTTGTAAAGTCCAAGGACCATAACTCTTGTAAAAATAGGGCCATCAAACCCAAACTCGAATCTGATCTGTAATACATTGAGATATATCCACATTCCAAAAATCAGTTCAATATATGCAACAAGAGCGAAAACTGGAAAACTAAAGTGTGACGGAGAGACGAACAGAAAACGGGGTGGAAACTATAAGTCCCCTCTGGCGAGCCGGTAGGGGACTAAAAATGAGCAATTCTTACATAGTCCGAACAGACGTCAAAAACGCGTCAAAACTTTGCCTTCGGAGTGGAACCAAAAATAACAACACTTCTTAAGACATTTCTCTAGATCATCCTGATGCTTTCGGTTTGTCAATACGTGATTCCGTTCTGAAGAAGTTTATCAAAGGAGGGTACCCCCGTGACTTACTTTTGCCTGTGGTTGCGCCATCTGTGGATGGATCCGGACAAAAAACAACAGAACTTGTAGGGGACCATGAGTACTCTATCCCTACCAAGTTTCATCAAAATCCCTTCAGTGGTTCTTGAAAAGAAGTCGAAAATGCATAAAAGTTTACGACGGACGGCGGACGTTGCGTTTATGACAATAGCTCACTTGAGCTTCTCTAGTCTAGAAAACGAAAAAGAAGAAAGAGTTTAACAAAAACTAAAAGCAAACTATGGCATACTGCAGTATAATGCCTAAACACATATTTTCAGAAATCCGTAAACCAATAAGCATAATTTAAAAGAAATATACTAGATAAGTGATTACACTAAAGAAAATTGAATTCAATTCAATTAGCAAGATTTCTAAAGTATAGCAAAATGAATTATGTTATCCCGCAGGTGCACACGGTTCTTTTACTTTAAAGTGGACATCAACTATTGTAATAGTTCTGATTTTCCATTGTTCGCTTTAATGTGTGTATGTGCTGTATTAATTCTATAGATTCCTATCGTCCTATGCCACATTCGAGTTTCTTTAATTCATGATTTTTTTTTCATCCAAGATTTGTACCAAATAAGAAGCACAACGATTTCATGATCATTTTAATTCTCTTAAGAATATCCAGGGTAACTCATTAAATTTGAATTTTGTATTGTCGATTGAGAACATTTATATCAGCCAAAATTGTCTTAATTGGCTTTATTCCGACATTTGAAGACAGATAAATGCAGCATGGACATATGAAACTCGGATGATGAAAAGAGCTTTCATTAAAAAGACTCAAATGTGGCTTAGGACAAAATGACCAAGCCGATGTCAACAAAACCTTCTGAGTAGATCTTAGAACATAACATAGAGCACATATATAACACTGAACAATTATTGTCGTATTCTTAGAACCTTAAAATCATATTACCTCTCTTGCTAGTGTTACAACACAATGATACGATACTCAGAGACAGGGGTCAAGCAATGGTTAATATGGACAATTTGTATAAAGGCTGGTTACCATATGTCACCAGCAGAATTAACACTTACTTACCTCGAAAGTAAGGAGAACATATCACACTGTAATTCAGCACAGCTTTCTATCATATAATTTGCTAATTGAACGTCAGCTACGTGCCGCTTTTCAAATCTGGTGAACAAAAATAGACAAACTATGAGGTCAATAAACCAAAAACATGACGTTTAAGTTGTTCTTTTATTCTTGTGGATTTTCAGATATATTATAAATGAAAACATTTACGACCGTATATCGGGTAATTTAGCGTCGGGTACATTTCGCGAAAATGACCCTTAAAAGCTGTGTCTTTTTTTCGCTGAGTCTAATTTTCGCTGATCCATCAACAAGATCAAGGGATAAGATCTTTGTCTTTTTTCGCTATGTCCATTTTTCGTGATTTGATCATGCTCTCGAACTCGATCCAGGGCTTTTAAAGCTGAAATGATGGCCAAAGAAAAAAAATACTCTTTTTTTAAGAGGACTCACATGATAAATTCAAAGATGATTCAAGATTCGCACACATGGTATCTCAAACATAATAGTTCATTGCATGTGTTGTCCAAAAACATTTTGCATTGACAAAGTCAGTCGCTTACAAATGTACCTTGTTACAATGTAGTTTAAACTTAGCTCTGTATATGATATGTCAGTTTATTTGATAAATATGAAGAACGATTCTCTGATTTGTTAACCGTCATTTTACACGGGAACAGCTGTGCATACGAGGTTTTACTTTTCCCTACACATGTGAACAGTTCTACATGTATGGTTTGTACAAGTCAGTCTAAATGAATTCCACTGACTGAATTAAAAAAAACTACCCTCCATAAAACAAACACTGAAAATTGAAAGTCAAACATGAAACCTGAAATCATATTCAGACAAAATGTCGGCGCCGTGGTATATAGTGACTATGGCATCAGGTCAGTGACCAAAACGTTGCTGGTTAGGGCCTCACTCGGACCACGAGTCGGCCGACATATATTACGTCTTATACACGAAAAATACCCTCAAGTTGTCTGTGTATTGTTCACATGTCTGTGGTGTTAAAAAAAAAAAGATTGAGAAATATTTCTAAGAGTCATATTCAAAGCTAATAAAATGAAATAATATGATGATAATAATGTAATGAAATGAACGTGGGTCCTGTAGCATCATATCCCACCCATCCTGTAACGTTTTTCGGTTCATTTTTTGAGATAATAATTTTCACACTCTTTTGCCATACTACATTGTTTAGATTGAGGATCACTGACGAGGGTTAGGTACCCGAAACGTGCATGTTTGGTTTATACTGTAAATTTATCTGTTCTTAAATGATGCTATTCAATTTGAAGACGTTTAACATTCAATCAAATTTGAGAATTTATACAAATTACAATGTTATATCAGAAAACAATAAAATAACATAATAAAAATTGTAAATCAATTAAGCCAAATTGAAACTTCAAGCTAGAGGGTGCTACTGAAATAAGTTTGGCTGTATCTGAAAATCTACCATTGATTCTGGCTATTCTTGTAAAGCGTCAAAGTAACACCTCTAAATGATAATTTCTGAGCGTCTTGTGTTGTGACACAACCTCAACATATTTTTTTAGTTTTAATCATGAAATTTTATAATTTTTTTAGACAAAATATATAAAAATAATTGTGATAAAGAAGATATCAAGATGGGACTCCTGAAGTATTTTATGGGCATAGATTCATCTGAAGAAAAAGAATAAAAGAAAAAAATCTTTATTCAAAATAAAACAAATCATATATAATTTTTAGTGTTCTAACTACCATTTTACATTTTTCGAAATGTTTTAGGTGCCTGGAAATTATATTTACACTTAATCGTACAACCATGAAATTTTGAGGAATGCAATATCTTCGTAAATATTTTTAATGAAATACAAATAGTCCTCAAAGCTTTGTATCTTCTTCAATCGAGATGGCCAAACATGGAGTTAGAACACCTCTTACTTACAACTTACAAGAATTCCATAATATTTTGTTGGAGATCGAACAAAACTTTGTAGGCTTCCTTTGAAATGGAACACTCTTCCATTAATCTTTTAGATACATTTTCATTACAAAGAAGAATGGACATATAACGCTTTGTTACTTATCCAAAATAAAAAATTAAAAATTCGATGTTAAGCCTCATAATTTGAGTTAGGTAAGTTTAGGAGAAAAAACATGGCGTGACGGTTCCAATGATACGCTCAACTCAATTTTAACAAAAATGGAGTTAAAACACTATAAGACTGAGTGCGTGGATTGTATATCAACGAGGGATGAGTGATAATATTCTACACTTACCCGTCATCTTCGACGTCAAAGTCTAAATCCACATAAGCCTTTGTATGACGTGCACTGATGACGCATGTTAAAGCTAACATTATAAACAAAACCATGTCGAACTGGTCCAGCGACGAGGAAAATCTAAAACAATATGACAAAACAAAGAATTATGTCAGATGTTTATCTGATCGGCTGGTAACCTTATGTGCAGTTTAAGCGTCCAAATAGATTTCACGTCAATGATATAGAAAAAAACTATCAATTAAAAATCAACGACAATAAATTGTTCGATTGAAACGTTATTGACGCTTGTTTTTGCTGTAAAATGTAAATGTTGCTTCATTTACATTTGCTTTTTGAAAGATGATCAGGAATATTTATTGCCTGTGATGAATAACGTACTTACATCATGTTTGTTCTGGTCAACATTAATATCCACAAATTCCACTTTTTTCCCTAGATAATGTGTGTAATCTGAAATTCTATTTATTTTGGACAAGAACAACCGACGTACCGTTAAAAAACAAGCGAGCAAGATTGATGACTTTCTAATTACATGAAATCATATTTCCATGAAGTACAAAAAGACAATTCACCCAACCAAATATTAGAATAAGCAATTGGTCATGTTGAAGTCAAAAATGTAAATGAGCTTGGCTAGAAAAGAAAATGAGACTTTATTGTCGTATATCGATCCAATATTTAGTGAAATAGTGTAAATCAAGAGTTGAAGACACATGGGCTTTTATGCTTTTTCCGCCCGTTATCAGAGAATCGAAATGTTAGTGTCACGAATGGGACACTGCAAACCTTTTTTGTTGGAAATGGACATCGTTTTCTTAACATGAAGTGCTGAGATTGATGAGATGGACAGAGGCTAGAAGGTGATGTTTACTCTCTGTAGCGACTAATTGATGAATATTTACTCTCCTACTTAAAAGCTTAAACGTCCGTTTACTTACATAAATCTCAAGTATCAATCGGCTCAAGTTATATTTATTGGTCTAATCAAATATTTAATTGATGCCCTTCTCTTAGTGCAATTTGGCATTTTCTTGATTAGAAAATACCATAACAAATAGACTTTTTAAAAGAAATAATGTAAATTCACATCAATTTTACTCATCTTTCCGAGGACGATTTTACATGAAACGTGTTAAACACAAGTTAACTCTGTAATGATTGATGAAGTTTAAAAAGAACTGTTTTGATTTATATATTTTTCTATAAAATTACCTTCTAAAAGCATTTTCCTGAAGTTGTGGCGATCTAATTTTTTTCATTGTTTGTGTAGATAAAGGTAAGGACAAAAAGTTGATATCGATCGATCAGATCTTTACGTCATTCATCATCTGATTGTGTATATTCACCAATAGTAAATTATTTCTGAGCAAATTAAAAATTGACATTTAAATGAGACAACTGTTTTTAATGAAGCTCTGTTTTTAAATTTTGTATACACTGATCATCAAAAGCTTAAATGAGGATAAACGTGGGCAAACCTTGTTGCAATGTCGCGGAACTTCCGATTAGATTTACATTCTAAATCAAGAGACCTTGAAAATAGACAACTAAACTATAAGGATCCGACTGTCATTAAGATAATGAAAATATTTTTATGATATTTTTCATACAATTCCGATCGTCATATAATATTTCTTCCATTTATGGCTTCTGGCTTTGTTTCCTACAGAACGCTTTATGATAAGGTTTTGGTTGAAAAAGCAAGCTTCTTCAAATTCTGACAGAAAAAAAAAAACAGAGCAGCTCAGTTTTCTTGGCATGTGTTATCCATTCCTCGCGGTAGATGCCTTCATTTATACAGTGATCACATTGATTACATTATTAGAACCACATCCCTCCCCGCCCCCAATAAACCACTTCATACACAAAATACTGGCACATTGTACCTGTTTAAGAAAGTATTGTACAAAATTAAGTGGTTTTTGAAAGGTTTGGTTACATTAAATATGTTTAAAAAAGATTGAAAAATGTCACTCGATATTTCTACTATCATCTTAGCAGATTGATATTGTCAAAGGAATATCCATGAATATTGCTTGTTTCCAGTGAATGATTTATGATTTCTGAATTCTATGACTTGTTGGAACAGTCAAAAATGGATCACTAGTATATTAGACGATCATCTTACTTTGCGGACCATGCGGATGCTTCTTTGTCTTAAAAAAAGACGAGTTGCAAGTACATATGACAGTTGTTGGTTTCTCATGATGCAGTGATTATGGGTCCCAAGTCGTGTTGTGTTGTGTTTTGTTGTTGGCACTGCAGCCAGGTCTGCTTGCAGATCCCCTCCCTTCTTTGAAATGTTAAACGTCTTTAAATTCAGATCCCCTCCCTTCTTTGAAATGTAAAACGTCTTCAAATTCAATAGTATGAATCAGGAGACGCTGACTCTCCCCGGGCACCTGGTCTCACTTCGGAATGTTGTTCATTCCGCGGTTCGCAACCGCTCCGATGGGAATTCTCACCATTCTTGCCTTCTCGACTTTGAGACTGATAGGCTGTTAGGTACTTCTTTGATGTTTATATTAAGAAAAAAAGACATCTGAGTATGTGGTTGACTTTTCGTGTTAAAATCAGTTGCGTTCGTAGGGAATTTTAGGTGGTTGTTTGAATAAATATAGGTTGTCCCGCACATCCTTATATTTGGATCTAATGAGGTGTAAAAATGGCAAAGGTTAACGAACGATGGACAACGGATGCCAAAATATGTCTAAACAGTAAAATATAAATTTACCTGAAACTCAATATGCCTCTTTGCATAAGTGAAGCGATAATAATTTTATTTCCTCAAAATCTTCCTTCAATATTTTGATTCGTCGTAAAAATAGTATATCCATATATGTACGATAGAAATCATGCATGTTTTCTAACAACTAAACATTATCATTACGAATGGATGTAACGTGTTTTCTATAGATTCCAGGAACTGGAGTCAAAGAGACAATAGATCGTGTTAACCTGACCGTTCAGACGACGCATTAAACAATTAAAATTGGAATACTATCTCCAGAAAAGTGTAGTAAATGGACTCTAAATGACCTGTTTACAGAAAATAAAACATTTGATCTTTAGAAACGGTTGACTGTAAAGATATTTGATCATGGTGCTTTCTGTAATGAGCCCATTTAAGTGAGGAAAAAAGCTACAGTATTGATTTCGTTTTTCAAATTGTCTAGAATTCTGTGTATTATTTTGTTGTTAATTATACTGCCTTTTTGGTGAACCAATAAATGCTTGACACTTACAATAATGCTATAACATTATTTTGTAATCGTTACATATATTTCTGTAAAAGAATTTTATAGATCGAATCATTATAACAGAGGATACTTTTGTCAGCAGTCTTGTGGGAAGGGATTGCAATGGGTAATCAATTATGCTTAATTCAACGTATCTGTTTTTTCAACATTAATGTTATTCATTGATATTTTAGTCGTTATCTATAGGTAATGATTATTGCTATTTTTCTTTTGCTTTGATCGAAAGTATCTCGAAAAATACGAGTAATACGTACATGAACGATGCCATTTTATAGCTCACCTCGACGATGACAAGTGAGATCATTGTCAATATTGAAATGTTTTATTGTTATGATATAGTAATCTTCCCTGTGACATATAGGATTGCAAGCTAATATTGAATTATTATTATGTTCTATGAAAAAAATTTCGGTACACCATATGTGCATTTCAACAGTTACCAATGTCTCATCAATGATGTCCGGGGCTAAAAAAGAGGGGATCCAAATAGAGAGAAACTTTAAACCAACTAAAAGGACAAAGCTATGCCCGTAGAGGGATACCCTACAGTTTTTGAATAACTTATTAATTTGGTAATGGAGAATTTACAAATGTATCTCGAGTCAAGTCCGGAAACATTGTGTAACTTGGTGGATGCTTTCCTCGGAGACTTCCAGTCCACCAGCAGAGATACAAACCTAAAGTGGTTCAAATTCTAAATATTGAAATACATGGGTTTTTTTATAATTCAAGTGTTCCACATGTGCATATAAAAAGGAATGTCTCATAATCGGTGCTGGATGACAAGATAAAGGAAAATCCAAATAATGAATGTTAAACGTCTTCAAATTCAATAACATAATTTAAGAACACATAGGTTTGCGGCATAGACCAGACATGCACGTTTCGGGTACTTACTGTAACCCTGGTCAGTGATCCTCAATCTGAACACTGTAATATGTCCAAAGAGTGTGAAGGTTATTATGTCCAAAAATGTTCCGAAAGAAGTTGCAGGATGGGTGGGAAATGATGCTACAAGACCCACATTTAAGAAATTTCAAGAAATTATGATAAACAAAGTTCTAAACACAGCTCTATCCATAGCAGGTTCTTTGGTAGAAATTTTAGGTCAAATTGGGATTTTTGCTCCTTTTTTATTTGGATTTCCCCGAGCCTCAGGAATCATTAATGAGACATAAGTTGTTAAAATGCTCATATGGTGTACTTAAATTTTAACGTTTCATTATTGACCATTTCAAGCACTAGGTTGGTATCTCTGCTGGTGGATTGTTTAGTCCATGAGGATATCGTTCGCCTGCTTTCGCAGTGTTTAGGCACTTGACTTGAAACATATTTAAAAATTCTCCGACATTAAACTTCATGAAATTTTTCTAAATCTAAGGGATATCTTCCTGATGGTATAGCTTTGTCCTTAGCAGGTTCTTTGGCAGAAATTTTAGGTCAAGTTTGGATTTTTGTTCCTCATAATTTTGAATTATTTGGATGTCCTCTTTTTCGGCCTCAGGTATCACTGATGAGACATAGCGTGTTGAAATGAGCATATGGTGCATTGTAATTTTATAATAGAACATAGACATCAATATTGAAAATGACAGAACATTTATTCCACAGAACACGACAGAGTCAGAGTTATGTCATCAGGGTTTAAATTCTTCAGTTTTAGAATATATGGTTCATCGAATTTGGAGACAATACTCAGAACATCAGTCAAAGTTCTCTGAAATTTATTTTACCAACATTTATCTTTAACAACAATTTGTAGTAATGTAAACGAAAAACATTAGAACACTAAAATACGGAGATGCAAATTGTCTTTGAGAGCAAACATACCGCAGTGACTAATACTTTTGAAAATTTCGATTACCAATGAATCCAAAAATATAGAATTGCAGTGTTTTGGATTTTGGTCGAATTGGTCTAGCCTTAGGACGGAACCTTTTCTAATATTTCATTATTACTTAAATTTTTCAGTAAAGCAGATGGATTACATAATCTGTATATAACATCTGACATCCAGATAATGTCTGATTTGTTTCTTGAAATATCGATTACACAACTACAAGTGCGCAAGTCCAGACTTGTGATTTGATACATTTGATGCCATTTTTGCTCTAAAGAATAGCAGAAATTGAAGACAATTTCGCAACTAATTTTCTTTTAAATCATCTCTTTCTCTTTTGTTACGAAACATCGACAGATCATTTCAATACAAGTGAGAATTATTACTTGGGAAGAAAATGGGAACAAAACGACACATCTTCAATAAAGAAGATTGATATGATTATTAGGAATAAAATACTGCAAGTATATACACTGCTCAAAAAACAAATTAAGGGAGCAAGGTTTCTACTTTCACATCAAACATGTTTGCAGCTGCTTATCCTATATATGATGAACATAAATGTATTAGGACATATTTAATAGTAATTTCTTAATTACCAATGTCTGTTTTAAACAGATTAACCATATGTACATGATAAAACTTGATGATGTAGCCTTGCTTATCCCAAAAGATATACCATTGTATTACAATGGAAAAATCTCTCCTTTATTTATTCATTTATTTTATTTTATTTATTTTTTTTTTTTTTTTTTGTTTTTTTTTTTTTTGTTTTGTTTTTTTTTTTTGGAGCAGTGTATAAAAAAGACTGAAAGCCGATGAATACTATACACTGCTTGTGTGGAGATAAGATCATATTTATATTTTTATGAAAATTATGCATAATTAGAGAGGCTTCGTTCCTGAAATTGTTAACCTCACATCTCACCCTGAAGGTTCTCAATTGAACGTAGTTTTCTAGAAGTTTTCAACAATAAGACTGACGTTTTCGATTGCGACTTTTTAAAATTGCACTCATTACCTCAAGGTCATGACAAAAACACTTTGTAGAAAAAAATATTTAGAAATATGAAAAAGGTCAGATAAATGTGAAACAAACATGTGAGGTTCGAATAAATTTGACTATTATACTCACATGTGGTGAAGTCCGGATATTAGAAATCGAACTCAATTGAACAAAAATCATCTCTGAAATCGGGTTTATCCTTATATATAGTTATCATCTTAATATCATTTTCATTTTGATACAAAATCATTATCATTCTAATACAGAAATCTGAGGATGACTATCATATTATTCCGGACCCATACATTTTCTATTCTATTTTGAATATTTCATTTTTCATGCTTTCTTATTTATTTCTCTTATGACCCTGTTACTAGTTGAATACAATGAATTTGATATTCTATCAACTGCCATTCAATTTTTTGAATGCCAAGAGACTGAAAATTAATACGTAAAGAAAAATATTGGATTTCTATCGGGTGCAGACTATCTAAATATAAAAGTAGTAATTATGAATCACAAGTCAGTAAAATGGCACAATAATGTTAAAATTACCTGAAATGAGAGGAACAAAACTA
Source organism: Pinctada fucata (assembly GCA_028142955.1). Lineage (NCBI taxonomy): Eukaryota > Metazoa > Mollusca > Bivalvia > Pterioida > Pteriidae > Pinctada > Pinctada fucata. The sequence goes on along the minus strand of AP027102.1, from coordinate 24,440,837 downwards.
GACAAATTATGTTTGCAAAACATATGCCCCCGCTGTAACAGTTTGAATCTAACGACAACAATCAGTGAACGGGCAAAGTGACCTTGACATATTGACCCTTAGATCAATATAGGTCTCTTCCATTCATATTCAGCATAACTTGGTTTGAATACAAATGTAAGTGAAAGAGTTGTTGAGTTTTATTTGAAATCCATATTTGAAGTTACTTTTTCATAACAGTGATCTTGACCTTTGACCCAAAGATCAGTAAGCTTCGAAATCACTTTGAAAGTAACCATATATCCAAATTTGACTTGAATAAGTGAAAGGGTTTTTTCAGTTGATATCTCGAAATAAATACTTATTAATAAGTGTACATTTCCGAACAGTGATCTTGACCTTTGACTTCATCCAAATTAGATGTAAGGCAAAAGGATACTTGAGTTATCATCTGTCCAGAAACCATTATTTTAGGTGTTTTATTCCTAACAGTGACCTTGATCTTTGGCCTACTGACCCTAAAATCACTTCTTCTGATAAGTAAGTATATACAAAAAATTGGTTTGGATAGGTAAAAAGGTTTTTCAGTTATCATCTGGAATTTTAGTGTATTTTTCCCATCAAAGTTGACCTTTGACCTTAATTAACCTTAAAATCAATATGCTTCAACCTCTCCTGATAAACTTGTAGGTTTATATCTAAATTTGGTTTGGAAAGATGAAAGAGTACTTGAATTATCATCTGGAAACTGAAAGGATGATGGAAGGACAGAATGATGGATAAAGTAAATTCTTAATGTCCACACCATTACATGGCGATGGCATGAAAATTATGACAGTTACCGGTATTATACAATGGTAAATTTTGTCAACATCAGAACAATATATGATAATCATTTTAATAGGAATCCCATTCCAAATAAATCTTTCAATCTGCCCAATTTCGGAATAAATCCATACTAATCCCTATATTTAGAGAAATGATTATGACATGTTGAATTTGAATAATCAAGTTTGTGTCATTGCAACCTCAACCTAGATTCATGTATTCCATGGTAGTATGTTAATCAGATTTCATATAGAAGCTAGGGTTCTTTTCTTAAAAGCAGATCTTTTCTCTGAAAGTAAATCACTATAATATCACACTGCGTTTGCTCCTAATAGTTTGAGATGTTCCTCAGTATGTGAACACATCAGATTATCATCCATCTACTGTATATTTCAAGTTACTGACCTATATTTTTTTTAAGCGAGATAAATGGCAGGTAATTTGGCCAATTTTGGAATCCACAGGTCAAGGTCAATAGGCATAAAAAAATTGAAAGTGGTTTTTAGATGATAAAAGAGAGTATACTTTTACCGTATTTGTCTTTTTTTTCTGAAGTCATAAGTATAGTGTCTAACCAAACTCTGAAAACAGGTATGTTGCATGTCCCATGTATAAACCATAGTAAACTACCTTGACCTTGAAAGTGACCTTGACCTACATTGAGTCTTGATGCAAGTTTGAAAGATGTGTGGTGTTAATCAATACAAAAATATGTGCAAGTGAAATTATCAGACTGACAGAAGTAGACGGTAAACTAAAGACGGTATGGCCGGATTGCAAAGTAAGTTTTTGTCACTAACTGGGTCAAGGTCACTAGGTCAAATGTTATGGCATAAATTGAAAGGTCTTGTCATAGGTAAGCTTCATGTATAATATAAAGTTTCTACTGCATATAGTTCCTTAGATTTTGCCTCAACCAGAAACTTTAACCAAAATGTTGACAGCAGACGGACAGACGGCCAGACCGACAGACAGACAGACGGACGGACATTGTCAATCAATAGGCCGGAATTGCTTTGCAATCTGGCCAACAAATGGACACTAGATAAAGTGACTATGCCCTGTATATAATGTAAGCAAAGTAATAGAAAACGAGCTCTCTAACCTGTTTTCATGTTTTCAATAAAGCCCAACACACACACACACTCACAGAAAAAAAATTACTATATCCCCCTTAAAATGTGCTGTATATGGGGAATATTACACATGCCAATAATTTGAAACATAAAAGAATAAAAGCTATGATATTTCATACAAGTATCTCAGTTGAAAAACAATCAAACTATACATAATCTTTCAATGTCATTTTATTTTGTACTTTCTTTTTTTTTTCCTTTCAATAATAATTGTTTGAACATTCTGTACATATTGTAGAACATAATAAGAACGATCGTGTGTATAAACTTATAGACATAAATATTCAAAACGACAAACAAATAATAACAAATCACACATGTATATTTTATAAATACATGCATTACCATCATACAGAACATAAAGGGATGCATACATTAAGGTTTACTCTGAGTGTACATGAATGTACTTACAGATACTGAAATTCTTCTATGTACTAAAATTCTTAATTTGACATCTCTGAGAAAAGTACAAATTGTTACCGAGTACAAGTTACAGTCTTTAAAAATTGTATTTATCTACTTTGATCAGAACTTGGTTAATAATGCTAATTCCAAGTTTGAAAATAATAATGATTCAACTTTCTCACAATGATTTTACTGTTTTGAAAGAATTCAACAACAAATACGGTAATCAAAATAATATAATGGAACATGATTTTAAACAGCACATTTTATAGAGCATGGTATGGTAAAATCAGTAAAATATCACAGACTGAGAAACAAAGATGAGAAAACACTAATAGAATGTGGATGATGAACAGTGAATACTCATGGTTTCCATGTAATAACCCTTACAGCAATTTCCGCTGCTTTGACAACTGCAGGAATGGGATCTGTGGTGTGTGCCTTGATCTGAAACAATGCAGATATTATGTAAAAAATATTCAGTCAGAGAGATTCTAGCATTTATCTAAACTTCCAAAGGGATTATACAATTCACTTAAAGAGAAGCTGAAATATAAAAGCAGTAGAGTTACTTTACGTTTCAGACCCTATCTGATGTAGACTAATTCATACGTCATCAATTTTGATGGATACGGTCCTTAAACTGTGGGAAATGATGGTATAAAATAGATATTACCATACCACCTTCATGATGCCATTATGGTTTTACGTCAGATATCATCTAAAACTTTGTATTCCAATAAGAGACTGAAAATCTATTTTTTGCCACTTAAAATCATTATACATTTATGTACAAAATATAAGTCTATGTGAATATAGTGCACTCCATCTCTCTGCCTCATATAGCAGTCTTTGAAAAACTTAGAATCAAAATCATGAAAGTTTTTTTCTAATAACAACAAGAGTCTTAAGAAAGATGATTATAATTGCAATTTCATTAAGGAGAAACAAAGTTCTTCAGTTATATACATGTATAAAAATGCAATGATCGCTGTGCGATATAAGTCCCCTACCGGCGGCAGAAATTTATGACTTGCATCTGTGTTCATCAGTTCATCTTCTGCAACACCAGCCAGGAAAAGTCTGGGAAACTGAATTCACAAATTTGCTAAGTCCAAGTTAAACTCAAATCTGCATCACACTATAATGTGTTCACATCCAAAATTCAGCTCATCTGCAATAACAGGCACGAAAAAGTTCGGAAAACTGAAAATTTCATGAAATTTGCTAAGTCCAAGGGGCATAACTCTTGTAAAAATAGGTCAATGGAAATCAAACTCAAACTTGGTCTGATTCACACTGAGATGTATTCATTTACCAAACATCAGTGCATTATTTGCAATAGAACCAAAGAAAAGTCCGTAAAACTGAAATTTTCATAAAATTTGCTAAATCCAAGGGCCATAACTCTGTAAAAGTAGGTCAATCGGAAGCAAACTCAAACTTGATCTGTATCCCATTGAGATATATCCACAAACCAAAAATATGTTCAATATATGCAACAACAGCGGAAAAAAGTCCGGAAAACTGAAAATTTTCATAAAATTTGCTAAGTCCAAGGGCCATAACTCTTGTAAAATTAGGTCAATCGAAAGCAAACTCAAACTTGATCTGTATCCCATTGAGATATATCCACATACCAAAAATGAGTTCAATATATGCAACAACAGCGGAAAAAATTCCGGAAAACTGAAATTTTCATAAAATTTGCTAAGTCCAAGGGCCATAACTCTTGTAAATTAGGTCAATCGAAAGCAAACTCAAACTTGGTCTGTATCCCATTGAGATATATCCACAAACCAAAAATGAGTTCAATATATGCAACAACAGCGAAAAAAAGTCCAGAAAACTGAAAATGGGACAGACGGACAGACGGACAGACAGACAGACCGAGAGGAAACTAAGAGTCCCCTTCGGCGTTGCCGGTAGGGGACTAATAAGCATCTTAAGAAAGATGATTATAATTGCAATTTCATTAAGGAGAAACAAAGTTCTTCAGTTATATACATGTATAAAAATGCAATGATCGCTGTGCGATATAAGTCCCCTACCGGCGGCAGAAATTTATGACTTGCATCTGTGTTCATCAGTTCATCTTCTGCAACACCAGCCAGGAAAAGTCTGGGAAACTGAATTCACAAATTTGCTAAGTCCAAGTTAAACTCAAATCTGCATCACACTATAATGTGTTCACATCCAAAATTCAGCTCATCTGCAATAACAGGCACGAAAAAGTTCGGAAAACTGAAAATTTCATGAAATTTGCTAAGTCCAAGGGGCATAACTCTTGTAAAAATAGGTCAATGGAAATCAAACTCAAACTTGGTCTGATTCACACTGAGATGTATTCATTTACCAAACATCAGTGCATTATTTGCAATAGAACCAAAGAAAAGTCCGTAAAACTGAAATTTTCATAAAATTTGCTAAATCCAAGGGCCATAACTCTGTAAAAGTAGGTCAATCGGAAGCAAACTCAAACTTGATCTGTATCCCATTGAGATATATCCACAAACCAAAAATATGTTCAATATATGCAACAACAGCGGAAAAAAGTCCGGAAAACTGAAAATTTTCATAAAATTTGCTAAGTCCAAGGGCCATAACTCTTGTAAAATTAGGTCAATCGAAAGCAAACTCAAACTTGATCTGTATCCCATTGAGATATATCCACATACCAAAAATGAGTTCAATATATGCAACAACAGCGGAAAAAATTCCGGAAAACTGAAATTTTCATAAAATTTGCTAAGTCCAAGGGCCATAACTCTTGTAAATTAGGTCAATCGAAAGCAAACTCAAACTTGGTCTGTATCCCATTGAGATATATCCACAAACCAAAAATGAGTTCAATATATGCAACAACAGCGAAAAAAAGTCCAGAAAACTGAAAATGGGACAGACGGACAGACGGACAGACAGACAGACCGAGAGGAAACTAAGAGTCCCCTTCGACGTTGCCGGTAGGGGACTAATAAGCATCAATGTATACCCACCTTCTCTACATGTTGTAATAATACTTTTCTTCCCTCTGGTGCCTCTGACAAACAGGTCAATGCCTACAAACAGAATTGATTATAATTGAGATGACCTAGATACTCTCAAGTAGATAGTCACATTACAAAGAGTTTGACAAATACACAAATCAGTAAATCTGATAGATATTACAGCATTCCACATAAATTATACAAAAAAATGTATCTTTTTCTAGATCAGCAGTGATATGAGATACCCCGTTATTTACCTTCAATGCATTGAGTCGGACCTCTGATACTGAGTCATCAACCAGGTCTACCAATGGCTGTATTGCTTTCCCTTCATTTATTGCTGTATATTTTCCTTTTGTTGTGATAGTAATGCTAAAAGTGAGAGTAAATACAAAATAAGAGATACATCTGAAAACAATACAGTAGATACTTTATGCAGGCTTGAAGTTTTAAGACTTTATTTTGTTTCAAATTGATAAACTTCCAAATCATGACTTTGATCAGCATCGTAAACCCACAGCCTATTGCCCTTTGATTATAGGCCGTGGGTGCAATTGTCAGGGAATTCTCGTTTTAATGTGTCATACAGTTATTTATAGTAACCAATGAAATAGTCAGTTTTAATAGATTCAGCTCTTCTGTGTTGGAGAGATTTTGTAATGCTCGTTCTGATTGGTTTAACATCCCTGCTTAAATCGTTTCAGAATATGAGGATTTCCCATAAAACTGTCCCACGGTATCTTACGTAGTTTATCGGAGACGATGCCCTGGGTTTCTGACAATGGACTTTGATCATTTCAAGCTTTGATATATATTGTATCATTTGATCCATAATCCATTTAAATTTGCCCTTGGGTCATTTGGTAATGCTAAATTATAACATAGGAGCAAGAAAATTTGCAGTACACAATAATGTTTTAAATCTGCACTTGCATTTTCTGTGTTATTTAATATAAGAAAGGTTATATAGTATAACTGTTACAGGCATCAGAAACAGAATTTAACTTACGCCATGAGAGCTCCAGCAGCATTAGCTCTGACATCTGAACTTTGATCTTTGAGTAATTTGACAAGAGCTGGAACTGATTTCACTTCTACTGCTTTATTTTTACCCTCTAATGGTATACTGAAATGTAATAAAGAAAATATATTCTAACAGTCATATTTGAAAATATTCTGTTGATAAGGTTAGAAGAGGAATTAATGCACCATCACAAGCAGTCATGGCCCAATTTTTTTTTTCAAATACATGTGTCTTGCTTGAAACAATATGGGCACAGTTGTATACAGTACATAGTTTATGTAATTAATTACCTTAAATCCATGATATCTCTTGCAGCTTTGGCTCTTATTGATGGCAATGTATGGTCTAACAGATTTGTGAATGTTTCCATTGCATTCGCTTTTAATGCCTCTGAGGTGTTGACTCGTAAGCAAAAATGTAATGTGTCTAAAATTAATTCCTGAAACAGAAGGTTTCAATTGATTTTTATTCAAAATGAGCACAATTGTAGAAAATAACTCTCTATTTTAAAATTAAAATGTTCTCAATATTTCACTACAGTGACCTTTAAACATTCTGACCTGATGAAATGAATTGAAGTAGTTTGAATTTTATATTATTTTTTAGCAGGATTCAATCACCCTGTCCGTCCATCCGTCTGTTAATAACACCTTGTCAAGAGCAAAACTCTGGGGGTATAAAGTTTGGGGGTATATAGGAATCACCCTGTCCGTCCATCTTTTAATAACACATTGTCCAGAGCATAACTCTTCCCCCCCCCCCCTGTGGATGGATTTCAATTATATTTCACAGAAATATTGTAAAAGGTACTTTATCAATGAATTTAAGTATATTTATATAAGACATCTAATATGAAACACTTTTCATACCCCCTGCAAACAAAGTTTGGGGGTATATAGGAATCACCCTGTCCGTCCGTCTGTTAATAACACCTTGTCCAGAGCATAACTCTTCCCCTCTGTGGATGGATTTCAATTATTTTTCACAGAAATGTTCCTTAGAACCTAAAGGTGTGGCATGACCTTGAACCAAACCATAGGTCAAAGGTCAAGATCACAATAGACACTATTGGTAAAACCTTGTCCAGAGTATAAATCCTACCCCCTGTGGATGGATTTCATTAATATTTCACAGAAATGTTCCTTAAGAACTAAGAATGTGTCATGACCTTGAACCAAGGTCAAAGGTCAAGGTCACAATAGACACCATAAGTAAAACCATATACAGAACATAATTCCTCCCCCTGTGGATGGATTTCAAAAATGTTCCTTAATACCAAAGGATGTATAATGGCCTTAAACCAAGGTCATGGTTCAAAAGTCAAGGTAACAATAGACACCATTAGTAAACCTTGTCCAGAGAAAAAGTCCTCCCCCTGTACATGTCTATGAATTTCAATAATATTTCACAGAAATGCTCCTTCAGAAGTAAGGATGTGTCAAGACCTTGAACCAAGGTCAAGGTCACAATAAACATCAGTAGTAAAACCTTGTTCAGGGCATAACTCCTCACTCCGTCGATGGATTTCAATAATATTTCACAGACATTTTTCATTAGGACCTAAGGGTGTGTTATGACCTTGAACCAGATAATAGGTCAAAGGTCAAGATCACAATAGACACTATTGATAATACCTTGTCCAGAGTATAACTCCTATCCCCTGTGGATGGATTTCAATAATATTTTACAGAAATGTTCCTTACGAACTAAGGATGTGTCATGACCTTGAACCAAGGTAATGAGCCAAAGGTCAAGGAAACAGTAGACACCATTAGTAAAACATTTTTCAGAATATAGCTCCTTCCTCATTTGATGGATATCAATAATATTTCACAGAAATGTTTCTTAGGACCTAAGGGTGTGCCATGACCTTGCAACAAGGTCATAGGTCAAAGGTCAAGGTCACAATAGACACCATTAGTAAAACCTTGTCCAGATCATAATTCGTAGTCAAAAGTCAAGATCACAGTAGAAACCATTTGTTAAACATTGTCCAGATCCCAGATCATAACTCCTCTCCCTGGTGATGTATTTGAATAGTATTTCACAGAAATGTTCCTTAGGACCGAAGGCTGTGTCAAGACCTTGAACCAAGGTCATACGTGTACATATGTAGGTCAAAGGTCAAGATCACAATAGACACCATTGGTAAAACCTTGTCCAGAGAATAACTCCTTCCCCTATTAACTCATCACCCTATAGATAGATTTCAATAATATTTCAAAGAAACGTTTCTTAGGACATAAGTGTGTGCCATCACCTTGAACATAGGTCAAAGATCAAAGGTCAAGGTCACAATAAACATCATGTTCAAAAGCATGCCCCGGTCTAACTCCTCACCTTGTTTGTGGATTCCAATAATATTTCACATAAATGTTCTAAAGGACCTAAGGATGTGTCATGACCTTGAACCAAGGTCTAAGGCTAGTGTCACAATAGACGCTTGACCTTCATCCATTCAAGATAACTTTTCAAAGAATATTGCTGCAGGGGATATTTTCATCCTGTTAGGGCAGTTTTTTTCCTTTTTTATTTTGTGAACAAACTAAAATAATTTACCTTTATTTCATCTACTTCTGATGCTAATTTTTTAACAAGTGTGGCTATTAAGTTTGCTTCTACAATTCCTTCAGCTCCTGCAAAATAAAATCCACAAAGGAATCAATATAAGTTTTATAATATGTACATACAGAAAAAGTGAAGTTTTACAAGAAAAGAAATATTGTATACTTGTACTCTTCTATGTATCTTTTTATATGTTTTCTTGCATTTGACTAAGTTCCTAACACGTTATCTAAAGATGAGATGTAAGAATACTTTTTATAGAATAAAATAAGACAAAATACAATTCATTCATTTATCTCAAGATTCTGTACAACAAATAATTAAGAATAAAATTGATTTTTTTCTTAATATTTTCAATTTCACCATCCTTTCTTACCAAGTGGTGTTTCTGAAATCATTTCCACTGCCTTGTGGGCATTTTTACGAGCAATATCCTCTTTATCATCAAACAACTTAGATACAGGAGTAATTATCTGATTCTCTAGAAATGCATCTCTCCCAACAGCATGACCTGTACAAAAAAAAAGATGATGCTCTAGCTTTAAAGAAAATGACAAAATTATCCCCCCCCACTCCCCACAGTAAAATTCTTAAGTAAACAGCAATAATTAAGATTCTTCTTACTGATCTATGATCAATAAGAAATGAATACCTGATTGAAATATACAGATACTGTAAATAATATGTTTTGATGCTCGTAATTAAATCATGCATATGTTTTTATCAAAGTAGCATTCAACTGATCTAGAGATATAATGCAAAAAACTACTACTTTTAAAAAATGTTAATTAATGCGAGAAGAAATAAATAAGCAAATGGATGAAACAAGACCCATTCATATTTAAATTTTACCTTAAATATAAAAAAAACCAAAAAACAAAATAAATTACCTCCTATAACAAACAAACACTCTGTAGCTTTTTGTCTAACTGTAAGATCAGCATCTGTGAGTAGCTTCTTTAAACTCTCAGCAATACCTAAGATAATAAAATAAAAAGTAATTATAAAAATTTTAAAGTTCTTAACATCTCTACTGTATATTCAAAAACAAACCCGCTTCAGATGGTTTGAAGTTAAGTTATATCCCCAGCAGCAGTCATTGAATTAGACCAGCTTTAATAGTTAGCATAATAAGTTTTTAATATGAGACGAAATAAATCTTTTTTTTAACAATCCTTGATAAATTATGTCTCAGACAATACTGATGAAAAGAGTGATCAAATATATCCCCCAAAAAATTTGTTTGCAGGAGGGTAATAAGTTCTAGTTCCTGATCACTGTTATATGTGGAATGCTAGGAATCTTAAGGTATCCGTTGTACAAATAAATATCAAGTGTAGTATATAGTTAGAATCATTGAATATTTTTAACTAAATATACCTTATACAACGTAAAAAATGGTTTCTATCATCAAAAGTCAAGATGCCAACCTTCGCTCAATCCACGGAAACTATCGAGAAACTGCCGAAGATTACCGAGATAATTTTAACACTGTTTAAATGGACGAGACGTCCGCGAGATCTCCATTTGTACACTGGATACGTTAAAGAGTTGTACCAATTTTCAACTTTGAGAATTACAATGCAGTTTGCATGTAGAGTGTTGCAGGAAAACACAGACTTTTGTGTCACATCAAACATGTTTTTGTGGGGTTTTTTTTTTTACACCTAAAGCCTATATTAATTTTTCACATACTTACCAACTCTTAGAGCTTCTGCAATATGTTCAGGATCATGTAGATAGTCACAAAGGGACATCACTGCCCTTTGTCTGATAAGTAGGGTGCTGTCATTTAGTTCTCTATTCTGAAATATAATTAAGTATTGAATTACAATATGGTACACCATAGAAAAATGATGGTTTAATCACCCAAATTTTTCTATCACAGATATAACTATACCCATCTAAAGCATTAGATTTTATCTATCAAAATGAAGAATAATGGTGTGTATACAATTGTGGTCAGATTGACAGGAATATTTTCTAAAATTCGAAAAATTTAACAAACAATTCTCTGCATTGAAAACACAATTTTCACACCTTACAGTGACCTTCTGGCTACTTTAACATGTTTAAAATCACAGCTTTAAACCGACATCTCAGCTGCCAAGTGAACATGCAATTGGTTTTTCACAAGTCTGGCTGGATATTTTTTTTCTGGTTTTAAGCAAGATGCAATTGGTATACTAAACTAAACATATATCCAATATGTACAAACAGACAAATGGAGATCTTAATGGAATGACAATAAACAAGATCTGCTTTTCTGCAAAATGATGCCAAGGTCAATCTTTTTTTTTACAGTGACGTAACAAGAGTCAACACCAGTTGCTCTCACACTGTTGGTCACGCAATTATGTGAAAAAGACAGTTCTTCATGATCAACATTTCACAGGCAAATTTGTCAAGATTCTATGAAATAGTTCGTAACAATAAACATACATTTTTTATTGGTAGAAACCAATAAAATAAGTCGAGAACTAGTACAGTTTCAGTACGTGTTATGTCAGCAAGACAGGGAGATAAAAAATTGGTCAGAGGGAATTCTAAATTAAGTACTGTATTCACTTACAAGGCGTGGCAGAGCTCTGTCGCCGAATGCATATGGTGTCCTAGTCGGATCTATCTGTGGAGGGTATTTTGCGGAAATCACAGTATGTGCCATTGCTTTTTTTAAAGTGTCAAACCCTGTGCGAAAACAAAACAAACTCCCTCCCGCGAGATTGATTACTTCCGTTACTAGCAGCAACGACTAAGTGCAAATTTTTAGCGTTATTTTAGTATATACATACCTGAATTTTTCAACAGTTATTCAAGTATTTTCAAGTATTTCAAAGGAGCTAACTTTTATACGAACAAAAATAACATACTTTCTCCAGTTTCTTTTCATTTTAAAGTATACTTTTGAAAAGAATACAAGACCGTATTTTCGTATTAAACTTCGGCCATCTCTCTTGAGCGGGACTTTCAATTTTTGCTGCGATAGTTTAAAACAACAAAAGCAGACTTAGATAAGCTGTTTGATGTTCGTAAAGTATGTCATTGATACAACTTCTTTAATTATGATTATGTTACTGGGTAACTCTGGGTAAGTTGAGGGTTGCCAGGTGCCCAAACAGAAAGAAAAAAAAAAGAAACTCACACCGTTGAACACTCGGACAGTCTTCATGATCATGAAAACTTTTTTGACTATTTTTAAAACTAGCCAGTTTTGAGTGTTGAAAACTACTCAGTGGCGGATTTTGGTGGGTGCGGAGGGGGCGCCCCCCCCCCCCCCCGGCACTGACTGAAAAATTTTCAAAAACAGGTATATTTTGGACCATTTTCATTAAAAATCAGCAAAATTCGCCCCTTGACCCCCCGGCAAAGGGGGCGCTGGATCCGCCACTGCTACTACTGGTCAAGGACCAGTAGCCACCCAAAGTTTTCACTAGCCATTGAAGATCAAAACTGTAGAATATCCTACACCTTTTGAATCTCCTCCTTTTCATCATAGAATAACCATTCTTATGCACTCCATTTCTTCTTCTTCCACAAAAGCGTAGGGCCGCTGCTGCGGCATTCTCTGACTGTGTGTTAAAAGCAGGGGAGCCCTTACGGTATTTACAGTTTAAAAAGCTGATAAAAACATTTGCTGCCAATGTCTACGGTGGTGGTAGTCCTTGGATCCTGATCTTGAAGGCATCCAAGGAGGTCACTGAAACTGCGTTCTCTGGCAGCTGGTTCCAGATCCTTATTGTAGATTAATTTGTAATGCGCATACTGATTGGCTGAGGAATTACAAAAAATTGCAAAGGGGTTCATGTTTCACTGCTGTTTTTGCTATGATATCATGCCATACTATGCAGGCGTTTTCTAGCTTCTTACTGAATAAAGTGTGGTAGAGTGATATATTTCACTCCATATGCCATTGCATAATATGATTTATGGCAAAGCCCTTGAAGCGAAGCGAAAATAGTGCATGAAAATTCCAGCAAAAATCGCATGAGCCGTCGCACGTTACAGTGTTTATATAGGATACGAAACTAAGGATTAAAAAAATTCCGTATATAGCATACGAAACGAAGGATTCAAAAATTTTCAGTGTGCTGTTGCAGACATACAACCTTACACTTTTCAACCATTTCACTAATTTTCATCCTAGCTTTATATTACACACCGTAAAAATCGAATCTACACCATATAGCTACAAAAATAGGAATTAAATTTTCGTATAAAAACTGACTAAATTGGCGGCGCACATAACGGCCATCTTGGTTGAAGAAAATTGAATTGTCAGTATGTATCTTTTCTTCTTTATTTTCGTTCATTTTAACACTTGTTTTGTATATATGTGTTACCATTAAAGCTTGCTCAGCGCAAGCGAGCCTTTCGGGCCCGCTTGCTCGCTTCGCTTCGCTATTGTTGTCATATTTATTGTTTGTATATATATCATTATCATGTGAATTAAATCATTTCATAATATTATAGATCGTATATCGCGCGCCGATTTTAAGTTCCGGAAACCAATTAAATCTGTACGTACGTATTCCTGCCGTAATCTTTTAATCCAATTCTACCCCTAGGCCAAGTTCAAACAAAGTTGGTTGAAAGGTTTTCTTTTATTGGTTCGTTTGAATTTCCTTTTTCTTTACTTTTTGTATACAGTTTTTGTAAAATACATGCATCATAACATCGAAGCTTCCTTGCAAGTCAAAAGTATTTCATATAAAGTCACTAGCCAGTCGGGTTAGTTCAGCAGCAAATTTTGGTAGCCCAAGGAAATATTTGGTACCCAGGGCAGTCGGGCAAGTGAGTTTTCACAAAGACTGCTCGGACCGTGGTACACTCGGCCCGTAATAGGTGCACTCGACAGCCCGCAAACATTATTATGAGGTCCATTCGGCCCGTAAAGTTATGTAGGTCCACTTGGCCCTTATAAACATACATTACTCAACTTTATGATGTAGTTTAGCACAATTTAAGCGTACTATAAAGAAAGCTCAAATATCTATTGTTTCTAAGGTTATTTATTTGAAAAAAAAAATTACAATCAGTCAGGGGTATAACTCATTTCAGTGATAAAATTTTATAACCGAAATCAGTTACTTTTCTTTCTATGAAAATCAGTAATGTTAAAGTAGGTCATGAAAAATAACTGATTTCTGCATATAAAAATTCCTATGGGAATTGCTTCATATTTATTCATTGGGTAAAGGATTATTTTACAAAATTTAAGGTATTGATGTATTAAGATGATACTGAACACTTGATTATCAGCAGGAAAAATCTGGATTAGAAGATTTAAGCAATACCAAAAAAATATAACCAAAAATGGTTATTTAAAAGTAACTTCTTTCAGTTATATTTATTTTTGACCCAGATTTTGCACAAAGATGATTTTACCCAGCTGTGACCTTAATTTATTTTTAAAGAGGCACCAATGTTGTATCTGATGAAGTCAAACTTTTCTGTACGCATTGGATGATATAATCGTATTTGACCTTGGAAAGTTTTGTAACCTGAACCAGTTATATTCTGGGTGATTCTATAAATATCTTGCAAGAAAAATAACTGATTTCAGTGACGAAAAATATAACTGAAATGAGTTATACCCCTGACTGACAATCACAAAGCGCTTGTTTACAAATGGTGCAGACCATTTTCAGTAGGTTAAAACAGCCCTGATGATTGGAAAGGCAGCAGAAATACATACAATAGTAATTGGTGTTAACGAAATGAAGGTGCAAATGATAGAGGAAAAACTTCAGCTCAGAATACCCACTGCGAAGGTATTATAATTTCGATCTATATACATGGCAAAACTAATACGTATTATATTATGTCATATAGAAGTTTCAATGTAGCTTTAAAATTAGCGAGTTTTCGGTTCTGTGGTTCTGTGAGTAGTGACAAGTAAAGAACCAATTTTTCTTTAACGAGGACTCGTTTTACGTTTTGGTAACGTCACGGTTGCTCCATGCGGTACTACCACCCTTCATTCTTATCCCTATAAAATTGCTTTCACATTTTGAAAAAAAAAAGATTTTTGGTGAAAAGTCTTCTTTTTACATCTATTAACGATATTAAGTCTAAATTTGATATTTTCTTTATTTTGAAGTGAGTAGCCTTGTCCTTGAACTTTCAGGACAACCCTCGTATGTTACCATTAGGCTCTGCAGTGATTCAGATTGGGAAGGAATTTTTGAGTAAGGGCCATTTTCCTTGATTTTCTACAATTTCAGTGGGCCATGATTTCTTACGAAAGTACACAGAGTTCAATGGGCAATTTTTCAAATGTATGAGACTATGGTTTATGGCCCCTGTGTGTCTCAATCACTGGCTCTGCTTCTCAGATCCATTTTGAACACTATATTTCTTACCACTTATGGATCAACAATTGTATTAAATTTTATGTAAAAACCCTTCCAGAGGGCATTCAATTTGTTTTTAGATTTATTTATAGAAGGAGCTGTTAAGATAAGGCATAAAATATGCCCTGAAAAATTTCAAAATGCAAAATTTGAGGAATATTTTTTGGCAAAAATGAAAAGTATCTTAATCCACATATTATCAACTTTCAGGATGGAAAATATTCAAAATAAGACTGATTTATTTGGTAATAATAAGCGTTTTTTTCCCCATAGAAATCGGAAAACGGAAAAGTTTTTTACAACATTGTTCCCCCCCCCTTGGTTCAGAATGCCACTTTCATCAAAGGTGAATATCAATAAAGCAAATTTTCTGGCCAAGTGGGGTTCTGAACCGAGGGGAGGGAGAACAATACCCCATAGGCAAAAAAAAAAAGGGGGGGGAATGAATGACTACTTAAGAATTAATCTAAAGAGCGGTTAAGTAGATTAAAATTGTCACTGTTTTCTTTTAATATCATGTGTTAAACAATCTACCTTGTATTTAGAGTGTGTTCACATCAAATATTTAACCGTTAGGATGGAAATAAACGAGAAAGTTGTCTATTTCCAACCCGTGTGTATTTTGAAAGCTACATGTGTGGCTGATAAGTGCAAATTAAAACCGTTTTTTGATTTCCAGATTGCAGATTTTGCCGATTTTATTGATATAATTTTCTCTGATCCAATTTTGACATGAAAAGGTATAGAAGCATAATAAACATCAAATTTGTGTTAAATGATGCACTTTTGTGAATTTTCGATCGATATTTGACGTTTTCTGTCATCAGTACCCCCTACCTCTTCAACCAACAATTATAACATCTTTACCCAAATTTGTGTTAATATAAACCATAAACCACTAAAGGCGGTATGGCCAGGTTGTGAAGACTTTGTATTAGATGACATATACTTTTTTGCACAGACAAAAAGGTAATTAATACTATTGTGAAATGAAAAAAATCTGTGGTCATGAGGATTCTGAATATGAAATATCAAAGTCCTATCCCTTACACTTAATAAGTAGGTCAAAGTACAATGTCCAGGTCATTTGGTCAAAAGTCATGATATGAAATGAAAGGTCTGGTCATGAGGGTTCCACATGTGAAATATCAAAACCCTACCTCTTTTAGTTTAAAAGTAGGTCGAAGGTCAATGTCAAGGTCACTAGGTCAAAAGTCATGATATCAAATTAAAGATCTCATCATAAGGAATCTATATGTGAAATATCAAAACCCTACCTCTTATAGTTTAAAAGTAGGTCAAAAGTCATGAAAGTTCTGGCCATGAGGAATCTATATGTGAAATATCAAAACCTTACCTCTTATAGTTCAAAAGTAGGTCAAAGGTCAATGTCAAGGTCACTAGGTCAAAAGTCATGATATCAAATGAAAAGTCTGGTCATAAGGATTCTGCATGTGAAATTTCAAAGCAATAACCTCTATAGTTCACATGGGCGGATCCAGGAATTTTTTTCAGGGGGGGTCCTAAGGTCCGAATTTTTTGAAGAGCAAAAAAATAAAAAAAAAAAAAAAAAGAAAAAAGAACGCAAACGCAAGAAAATAGTTATTGATTGATGATGTTAGTTCTGTATCTTATTATTATTAAAACAGGTGACTGGAAAGTAACGGCGAGCAGAAAGCTTTCACATCATAGTACTTGATTATCAGTTCTATTATGTGATTACAACATATGGCGAGCGATAGCGAGCCAGCAAATTTTTTTCCGAGAATTGAAATAAAATCCACTATTCGTGACTTTTTAGTTTCTTTTCGTCTTCTAAGTGCCCTTGTTTATAGGAAAGCGCAGCATCATTTAAAAAACAACGTACATGTATGTACATGTATATTTGTAACAAACTCTGGCGAGCGGCAGCGAGCCGGAGAAAAAATTTTAAATGCTAACGGCAGAATATTATCAAAATGAAAGATTTCTAATATAAATTCATGATATATTTTCAAAAATTATGACAACAAAAGGGGAATTGGGACTTAATCTTTTGAAATATTAATAATAAAAAAAGTATGTTTTGAAAATTCCAGGGGGGGTCCGGACCCCCCCGACCCCCCCTCTAGATCCGCGCTTGGTTCATGAGATACATAGCCCAGATTTATTATTTTTTAAAGTAGGTCAATCACCAAGGTCATGGTCACAAGGTCAGAACTTTTGGTATCCATGGTAAGGTCTTAGCTTGTGACAAAGAATACATATGTGAAATATAAGAGCCCTATAATTTACCATTCAAAAGTTATGGCCAAGTTCAAATTTTTTCAAAAGTAGGTCAAACTCCAAGGTCAAGGTCACAAGGTAAGAAATTTGGTATCCATCGAAAGGTCTTGTCACAAGAAATACATAAAAGAAATATGAAAGCTCTATAATGTACCATTCAAAAGCTATGGCCAAGGTTAAAAATTTTCAAAAGTAGGTCAAACTCGAAGGTCAAGGTCACTAAGTCAAATTTTGTTGCTGTGTTTAATTCATCTCATCATGGTCTATCACCATGTCAAGTTTCATGTTCCTCCTCCAAGCAGTTTTCTCTCAACGGACTTAAACACAACACTTTAACCAAAATGTTGACAAACAGACAGACAGATGAACTTTGCCATTTCATAGACCGGATTTTGCTTCGCAATCTGGCCAAAAATACCTAATAGGAATCTTCTAATACTTTATATTTCTATCCCGACTAACTTTTTCCAAAAATGGAAGGACAGTGCACGAGAAATAATCCAAGTGATTTCAGGGCTAAATCAAGCCCTTATCTGAACAGCTCCTTACAGTTTTGGTATCTACAACATTCCCAGGTAGGGAAATCTATGAGACTGAAGTTATATATGATACAGGTACTATCATTGCTTTTTAGCTCGACTGCACTTTAGTGCAAAAGAGCTATTGCAATACCCCCGGCGTCGGCGTCGGCGTCCGCGTCGGCGTCGTCCGAACTAGATGATAAGGTAAATGTTAAGATTACACATTTACCTTTCCTATATTCATATTCTGTTGGTTTTTTTTGTTGCAAATGTTTAATTATACATCATTTAATATATCCAGATGAGGATATAGCCCCTGGGGTTGGGATTTTTAAAATTATTTCAAATGATAAGGCAAATGTTGAGATGATAAGGTAAATGTTAAGATAGCAATAAAGTCTTTAATAGCCAATATTGAGCAAAGTATAAGTGCTACATGTACCAAACTTACATATTTGATGTATCTTTGATCAAACTTTCAAAAAATGACCTTGACCTACTTTTTTCCGCTTGAATGATTTTGCCTTTAAAAGCCAATATTGAGCAAAGTATAAGTGCTACATGTACCAAACTTGCATATTGGATGTATCTTTGATCAAACTTTCATAAAATGACCTTGACCTACTTTTTTCCGCTTGAATGATTTTACCTTTAAAAGCCAATATTGAGCAAAGTATAAGTGCTACATGTACCAAACTTGCATATTGGATGTATCTTTGATCAAACTTTCATAAAATGACCTTGACCTACTTTTTTCCGCTTGAATGATTTTGCCTTTAAAAGCCAATATTGAGCAAAGTATAAGTGCTACATGAACCAAACTTACATATTTGATGTATCTTTGATCAAACTTTCAAAAAATGACCTTGACCTACTTTTTTCCGCTTGAATGATTTTGCCTTTAAAAGCCAATATTGAGCAAAGTATAAGTGCTACATGTACCAAACTTGCATATTGGATGTATCTTTGATCAAACTTTCATAAAATGACCTTGACCTACTTTTTTCCGCTTGAATGATTTTGCCTTTAAAAGCCAATATTGAGCAAAGTATAAGTGCTACATGAACCAAACTTACATATTTGATGTATCTTTGATCAAACTTTCAAAAAATGACCTTGACCTACTTTTTCCCGCTTGAATGATTTTGCCTTTCAAAGCCAATATTGAGCAAAGTATAAGTGCTACATGTACCAAACTTGCATATTGGATGTATCTCTGATCAAACTGTCATAAAATGACCTTGACCTACTTTTTCCGCTTGAATTATTTTACCTTTAAAAGCCAATATTGAGAAAAGTATAAGTGCTACATGCACCAGACTTGCATATTGGATGCATCTTGGGTTAGACTATTGAAATATGACCTTGACCTACTTTTTCCGCTTCAGTGATTTTGCTTTAAATTGGCAATATTGAGCTAACTATAAGTGCTACATGCACCAGACTTGCATATTGGATGCATCTTGGGTTTGACTATTGAAATCTGACCTTGACCTACTTTTTCTGCTTCAGTGATTTATGATGAGATATATGTTGTTGCCTGAGAAAGGGAGTTTAAATAAATTGGCTGTCATGAGAGATATTATGCTATGCAGTCGAGCATTAGGTGACTCTGGCAACTATTTTTTTCTTTGACACAATTAAGACCCAACATGATAGATGGTTATAATCATAAATGCCACCTTTACCTGAAGTATTTTGCAATCAAAACAGTGTCACAATATATTTTTATATTGAACAGAACTGAAATTTGGAGATGTAAATCAAGCAAAAGTATTGAACATGCAATATCAAAAATTTGGTGAATTGTTACGCCGTTAGCTTGCTCAATCATGTCAATAAATATGCATTTTCATTGTTCTGAACAGTGAACATTACTTAGAATGTAACTGAGGTTTCTGTACTTTAAAAAAATTCACAGCAACTAATTTCTTGAAGTTTCTCACCAGATTTGATTTCTTCAAAGATGAGAAAGTGATATATTCATGGGAAGAAAGCACAAAAAGAAGCTATCAGAACGTGATATTGAACTTATTGCAGAAAAAGAGAAAGAGAGGATTAGAAAGCGTGTATTAGAAGGTAATACTTTTTTATATTCTTAATAATACATGCATTTGAATGATTATACCAAACCTAGCATCCACACCAGCATTGGAAAAAAAAGCTTACAGTTTGCATCATACACATGATGTATGTATTTTGCTGTCTATCTACTCGAAAGATGTTAGAGCAATTTGCATCAAAAATAAATATTCCTCTATAATTTATCTCCCTTAACCTTGCATTGAACAAAGTTTGTGTATCATTGCCAGTTCTTGAATGTTGTATCTAATCGTTTCAATATTTTAGCATATTTTGTTGATCTTAATAAAGGGGTTTCCCTAGTATACACCCTCCTCTTCCAAAGTCGTCTGTTTTTTTTTTATTTTTTGCAAAGACAATATCAAATTTATCGTTCTATTAGCATTCTGTCAGAGAACAAAATCTCCAAGTGGTAGCAGTGGTATTATAGCCAGAGAGGATCCAAGACTCCTACGTAAAAGTCTGCCAAATGTTCGGGCTAGAGAAGAGGACAGCTCAAGTAGCAGCATGAGTGATACAGATAGACAACACTCAAGGCGACACAAAAAAAACTCATCAAAACATAGCTCTAAGGCAGTTTTATATTCTAATTTGAATGAAAGGCTAGAAACTATTACAATTTGATAAAGTCCTCTTTTGCCCTAATATTTGTTTGAAAGTCTGTCTGAAACTTTAACCTTACACACATAACTTAGAATGATAAGTGGTATTCAGATTTCATATTTGCAATACTTGTACATGTAACAAGATTTCTCTTCATACCAGAGTTTGACCTTGTGACCTTGACCATTGTTGGAGTTTTCTTAGCCATAAAATATAACTGCAGGCAGGAGCATAGTGTTACACAAACTCATTACATTCAAATGGTTTGTCAGAGTATTATTTTGCATGAAGTGGGTATATGCATGACTAAAATGGATATAATATAATATGATATAATAAGTACATCAATTGAAAAACAGGAAACTTGATCTTCATTAGAGTCTCTGTAGATATTCTTTGTATTTTTCAACATGTGACCTTGACCTTCATTGTAGAAACAAACGAGGGCTTCAAATACATTCAGGAATTACATGACAATCCAAGAATTAGTGATGTTCACCTGACAATCTTTAAATAAATACTGTATACAGCTTCTGAGAGGGTTTGAAAAATACATGTAAATATTTCTCTTTCTTTTAGACAAAAGACAGAGGCAAAAAGGATGTAAGCAGACATATAAAGATGGCTAATGATAGCAGATATCAGGTAAGTTTTATCATTGTAAGGATTAAGGTTTTTTTCAACATTAATTTCATATTAATTTCGTATTTAAAATGGGGTATTTTTGCACTAGAAATTAAGAAATTTTCTCATAGATTTTACTTGATCACTGGCACGCAAATACTGATGTGTTACATATAACTACACTATAATTTGGTCTTCACATCTTCTATACTCCAGAATTGGGTTGCTTCTTTTGGTCCAAAGTAATTGTCTGTTATATTATATCAATGATCATGCATAAGTCAGGCAATTACATTCAAGCTAAGTTGATTGAACATGTAGCTCAGTCTGAATGCAGAAAAGTACCTAGTATATAGGTCAACACAAATATAGCAAGTATTTACACTCTAATTATTTCTTACATTCACTATCTAACATGATCTAAGATTTGGACTATTATAAATAAGATATAAATGCTAACTTCCTTACAGGGTCTGCATGCCATGAGTAGAGGTAGAATAACCAGTAAGGACATCTGTAGGATCACTAGCACCAGACTTACTGTAAGATATACACATCAATATTATAACTCAGTATTTTTAAGTGAACAAACTGTAAGATAAAGATGCAATATTAATAATATTTTTAAGTGAAAAAAAATATATTTAAAATGACAGAAAGACTTAAAATGACCATATGATCTCAGTAATCATTCAGAGACTTTGTTTTGATTTCTTTAAATCTAAAAGTCAACATTCACACTGTATTAATGGATGGATTGTACCTCAAGTACCCTCTAACAACAATTTATGGAATGTGGAATTTTATCATTTCAAAGAAGGATAACTCCATTCAGTGTCATGGTATATCCTTGGGTTCACCATAATTCCATGGATCATAGCTGTCCTATAATTCCTATTTTTCCTATGAAAATATAGGAACCTATAAAAGTCCTATATTTGATAAATTTGTCCTATATATATCCTAATTTATTTTGGCCTCAAATGTAAGAAAAATTGCTTTGCCAATTCATTTGCTAACTAATACAAAATGCAGTTTGCAACAATTTCTGACATTAATATCATGCGAAAAATTTCGGCTTGCTTCACTCGCCTTCTTTCCTATCTTCATCTTATACTTCATACCATGATAGTCTGTTATATAGAGAATAAGTGTCATAATTTGTGTTTTGTTACGGGTATGCAACACACAGCAAGTGCATTTATCGTACATGTAATGCGCGTTAGCGCATTTCATGCGATAAATGCACTTGCTGTGTGTTGCATACCCGTAACAAAACACAAATTATGACATTTATTCTGTATATATGCACCATAGTTGTCTGTTTCATTCTTGTTTTCTAGAATTACTTTTTCTAGGTAAAAGGGTGACGTTAAAATTCATCTTACCGCGGGCTCAGTTTGCAGGTTAGAACAGCCGTCGCGGCATGTTTCTTTAGATCTTATGCATTGTGACGTCACGATCTTATGCATTGTGACGTCACGAGGGTCCGTCGATGCTCAACATAGTGCTCTATTGTGAGTGCTGTTGAGATTATCGTCAGGATCTTCTTTAACTCATTTGTGTCACACTTATGCCCTTTGCCATGTGGAGCTCGTAAAAAAGTTCCCCGCGAGGGGTTTGACAGTAAGTGTTTTGAATATATTTCCCTGACATGGTCGCCATAGCACTTTCTATATAGACATAAGGTCAGACAGTGCATGCATTCTATAAACTGTGTTCTTCATCGTGCATTAACTTCGACGGCGGGTGCGGCTAGCCAACAGGGGATGCTTACTCCTCCCGGGCACCTGATCCCACCTCTAGCTTGCTAGGGGTCCGTCGATGCTCAACATAGTGCTCTATTGTGAGTGCTGTTGAGATTATCGTCAGGATCTTCTTTAACTCATTAATACACGAATTGCAGCACGTTCTTTTCAATACTAACATCTCGTGGAATTACATTGGCTGTGCATATATATTTTAATAAATTCTTCATGTTCTTAGCAATCATTTAGAGTGAAAAACAGATACCAGGAGGCAAATATTCTCTCAACTGCTTTTTCAACTCCAGCTTTGAACGTTCGAAATGTCCTTTATTTATCTTATTTTTCTCAAAAGATTCCTGAGATATTTGTCCTATATTTCCATACACAATTTACGTATTTTCCTATATTTTGAGTAGAGATAGTCGCCCATGGCCTTTGAAATTGGGAAAAATAATGGTCAAATATTGGGAAAAATATAAATACATGTACAAAATGAAGTAGAAAGCCTATCAAGATGATTCAATTACAAAGAAGTGCTTCTATGTACAGATCTGTTATTAAATTTCACTCAAAATTTTGCATGTCTAATTAATTAATTTTTTTTTTTGAATTTTCCATCAGGTGTCAAATTTGGAAAAATCGGCTTATAAATTGGGGGAAAAATACTATTTTTCATTGGGAATGGGGCCAATATTCGGCCCCAAATAAGGCAGATCAAGATCACTGGTCGCTATGACCCGTGTAACTCTGCAATGTATAAAATATATGCAGGGGTGAAACAATCATTGACTGGACTTGTAAGATACATTAGTATTTTGATTCTTGAGATAGGATCTTAATTGGTTCAAGGTCATGTCTCACTTTTGGATCCTAAGCAAATATTCTAATTCACAAAGGAGGTAAAAAGTTTTAAAAGCCCACAAGGTGTTACCATTCTGTTTTTACTGTGGCCTTGACATGTAAGATATTATCTTAATTCAGGGCTATGAAACCCTTTGTGGTACCATACAACAGTTCTGATTCTGATATATTATTCAAATCCATCCAGGGGTTTAAAAGCAATGACCAAGACAAAATTTGGAGATTTGAATTGGATTAAGGTTAGGATAAAACATCCTTGGGTTCTGGATAACAGTTCTTTGAAGTATCATTTGAATTCATTCAATAGTTAAAAAGTCCAGATTGAGTCAAGATCACTGTGACCTTGACATGTTTTAGGTCATGGGACAATCTTGAGTCCTGGGTTTCAGGTATGTAAAATATCATTAAAATTCATGCATTTGTAAAACATTTATTTCATGCATACAAGATTTCATTATAACCCCCTTCTCCATTTATATTGGAAAGTACATTTGAAGTTTCCTCTTTTGAAGGCAAATTCGCCTATCGCCAATTCCCAGATAAGCTCCGCCCATATTGCCAAATACGCTGCATCCCGCTAGCTCAGACAAAAACCAGCTATGGCGGATATAAACAGTCTATGTTCTATGGGAAAATCGGCAACAAAATATGCCATTTCAACCAATTTTCGTTATGATTTTTTCAATGAAATATAGAAATGTATTATGTGTAAAGTACTATATCTCTAAAATCAAGACAACAAGAGTATGTTTTTTTTGTGAAAGTTATTTCGAGGGCGTCCAACACATATAGTTTCAAGGTGCGAAATGAATAGTCGGGTAAAACATAAAACATCCTGGGCGGGTACATTTTATTTTTCAAAGGGGGTGTGTGCATTTATTTTTTTATATCACATAAATATACAACACAATTGTTTTTATTGGGGGGGGGGTCATTTATAATATTTGATGTTAAGATTTAAATTGGGAGTGTAAATCTTAAGCCTGAAAATTTAAGAAATTAAGTATATAGGATCACTGTTAACATAAAATCAAAATTTTATTTTTTCATTCGGAAAAAGGAAAAACAGACAGCGATGCGAACTGGATTTTAAAAAAATCATTTCAAGTTCAAATGTTTTAAGCATAATTCAAAAGAGCAAATCCGTAGCTTTTTTCTTTATACCTATACGCCTTCACTTCTTTTTTATTCCCCTTTGCGTCAGCATCATTTTGGGCTTATGATATCTTTGATCATTCTCTCTTAATTTTTTGGGGTACAACCAGAGGAAAGGGGGGGGGGGGGGGGCAACCCTCTCTCCATCTGCCTGGATTCTCCTATTTGGACTATGCTATTAAAATTATTCTTTTTAATTTAACATAAAGAATATTTCAGAATTATAGATAGTATGGAATCAATAAATAAATGTCAAGACAATATCAATATGATAACATTCATTCATAAATACGCCCTCCCCCCCTCTTTTGCCGTCAAGATCGACTTTTATACAGCTTGTAATGGATTTAGGTATATATTTATGTTTGTACATAGAAGTTAAAATTCTCAAAATCGGGTTTTTACGAAGCGCAAATAATATATTTGATCAACTGTATACACAAATTATGTACATGTATTTCGTGTTATCAGCTGATGATGCTTATTTTTGTCTATTTTAAGTACTTTTATGTATTTGATCTGAGAAAAATATTACCCCGATATCTGTCATTATCACTACTACTTGTACCATATGAACATCTTTTAACCGTTTTGATATGAAATCAAGAAAATGATGTAAAACTGTGTGCTAAATGCTCGTGTTATCTTACATTTCTATACTAAAGTTATAAGGATAACGCGTTAGTTTGTCTGAGCTCCCAGCACGTGCAGGGCAGCGGCTATTATTAGCATGCCTGTAACGATATCATTGGTATTGCGGCAGCAGGGGGAGGAGTTGGCGATAGGTCAATTGGCTATTAATCACATAAATAAGATATACATGTACATATAATGTGCTAATTTTGTTAGATTTAATTTAAGATTAATGTGCTAATTTTGTTAGATTTAATTTAAGAAAGATATCAAATTCAGGAAAGCTACCTCTATGTAATTTTAACTTAAAAGTCGAGACAACGATATCCATTGTTCAAGCTCATATAAATGACATAACTCTTTAGTAACTGAGAAAATTCATTGTTTACTTCACATAATAACCTTGGATATTTTCACTTTTCATTTTAGAAAAGAATAGGGCTGTTTAACCAAGGAAAGAAGTCATCAACAGTTGTGAGGGGTAATTACATTATTAAATACTTTGTATGGCAGTCTTCACAAAAAATCACTAGATGGACGAATCAGACTACAAAAATTTTGCCGGGCTAGTAGAAATAGTTCAAAGACTTTAATATAATTGTTTAGTAGTAATTGTTTGTGGGCTAGTGGTTTAGAAAAAAATTTGTGTAGGGTTATGTCTTCAAATGAAATTGTCATTTTGTGAACTATTTCTTTGAAGTGCAGCTATAAGGGAGCTAAAATCGTAATTGTTGTTTTCAACCTTTGTTGTTGACTAAAGAGTAACAAATATGCAAGGAAACATGTCTATCAGATATCTGACAATTTTGTTGAAAACTGCAACCCTGCTTTTAAATGATTACAGAAGGATACCCTCACCTATCTGTCATCCCTTTACTTCCATACTCATGACCACAATTTATTCATAACGAAATTAGAGACCCATGGTATTTCTGCCTCCCCTCCTCGATCTTAATAAAATTGGCGTTCCCTGCTGAAATTTGCAAATCCATTGTCAGCTGTGCGAGCTTATTTTATTGCTTTTCTTGTACAAAATTCCGACTTGAAATGAAAAAATTACTTCCTTGCTTACTCGTCTATGTTAATATTATACATATGTTTTTTAAAGCGAATTTTCGCAGAAAGAAATCAAGAGTATATCGAGAATTTTTATTTTTAGCCAATTTACACTTCTATCATACCTGTGAGTTCTAAACCAAAAAATTTTCAGATTTCTAACTATAAAAAGATAATCAAACTAACACAGATGTACAGATTGCGCTTGCACATTATCATAACAGAGTCCAGTATCATTTAGTCGTTACGTTTTACCTCGTCCGTTATATTGATATATACTGACAACCAGCTCAGGGTAAATAATAATATTTCATGTAAACAAGTCTTGGTTACAGCTATTTAGTAAAGTAAAGAACGAATAAACAAACAATTACACAGCCAATTGTACCTCACATGAAATTCATATGAAATGAGCATCATGTAAATTTCACATGAAAGTTCATGTAAAACTCATATTAATTTCACATAAGATTTATGTGAAAAATATTTCACATGAATTTCACATAAATTTCCTTCACATGAATTTCACATGAATTTTTCTAAGTGACCTTCACAGGAAACTGAATTCACATAACATCCATGTAAAAATCTTCACATGAATTTCATGTGAAAAATTTCATGTAAATTTCATGTTCGTGCTTGTTTCACATAAATTTCATATGAACTTTCATGTAAAGTTCATGTAAATTTCACATGAATTTCATATGAGGCACAATTGGCTGTGTATATACTACTAGCTCAGTATACGATGTTCAATTGAAAATAGTGAATTGTATTGAATTCTTCAATAAAAATGAAATCAACAAAGTGTCCACCATGTCAATGATGAAATGTGTATGCATTATACATTGTTATACTGTAGACATTACTTATATATTTTCTTTGACTAAGATCAGGATTCAATGAGGTTTCCCTCCAAATTTCGAAAAATTGATTCATGTGTAATCTCCCTCTTTTTCAAGTATCAAGGAGGAAGATCTTCCTAATTTAAGAATTTCAAAGTTTCAAAGTATGAATTATTTAAAGCTAGAAATAATGTGACAAATTTTTACACAAAATCTTTAATTTCATAAATAAGAAGAAACACTTCCCTTCAGAGGACTCTACTTCATTCTTTTATTTAACTCTGCAGAAATAACTATACCAGACAATGTGAGAAAGAAAACAGAAGAAGATTTAAAGAGGATTATAGAACTGAGTGATGATGAAAATAAACCACCTTGTCTCTCACTAAACTACAGGTGATTTGCAATCAGAAGAAGTCAAATATGCAGCTAAATTTATAAAGGAAAGTTTATCATAGTAAAAGGACAATTTCGAGGTTGTTCCCTTTTCAAAGTTACATGTATATCTCCTACAGATTTTATTTAAACTAGCTGTTTTGAAGTCTTATATAAGTCACTTCAATTTCACTACATAAAATTTCATAAGCTATATATAGCACTGATTCCATATTAGTCTTGACTGTTAAATTCTTAAAACACAGGATGTACTTATTAAATAACTGTTTATGATGTAAGTATTAGGATTTCAGAATAATCCTGGATACTGGTCCAAAATACTTTAGTGTTACAAATTCAGCTTCATTGACATTTAGTATTAGAGAAAGTAAACATTTTCTATTATAGTCCCAATCCCAAACAGTGGATAGATTCCAAAAGGAAGGAAAAAGCTCCTGATACAGGTGAATCAAACTTACAGGACATCGGGTACAAAAGTGGAGGGAGTGTCTTCTCTGTTACGCCTGCCACACCCAAAAGAAAGCTTCTCCCACCATCAACAAGGTTAAACTCAGTCATAAGTTAGAATTTTTACAACTCAAAATAATTACCTATGTTACGAATTTTCTTTCAGTCAATCTGTAACAGCCAAGAATAAATTAAATCATCATAGATCACCTTAAAGATTTATTAGGTATATTAACCGTTAGGCTAGTGAAACATTGTCCATAGTAGCTATGATAAATTTAATGACCAACAGACATGATCATGAACTTGCATCATTTTCAGTCTGAATCATGTGCTTGTATGTAGTTCAGTGATGTTGTTTTAAAATGATCAATTATAACTTTCAGTTCTTCCAGTTGCCATAGTTATCGCTCAGAAGACTCTGATTTTCCACAGGTTTGTATGAGACATATGACACTGTTTTCATACACAGTAAAAGCGATTGTTTATTGGGCAGGAATGTTGTGCGTTAACTTTTATAGTAACTAACATCAGCTCTCAATCTTCATACAACAAAAATTGTCATGATATAATTCATTGTTTATAGTCAGTGGAAGTCAAGTAAAACTACATCTGAATCACAGACTAATTATTTATCTTTAAAAGATCTTATATTTTGAAATTCTATAACTCTTCTAATTTCTTTTTGTGTGCATTTTAATTACTATTTTTATGTTTGTATGTTCAAAGATATTTTTTGTCCTTTCCATTATGGCAAGCTAGAAGAAATTCAATTTGATATTTAATGCAGTGTCACATCCATCTGTCTTTAATATGCTTTGAGTTCTGAACTGATGTCAGCATGTATTCTTGTGGTTTCCAAGTACCTAGTGACTTTTACAGACATCTATGCTAAAATGAAAAAGAGGACCAGGAGAGGGGGTGCAGTTTTAGGTACTAGTTTAGATTTTTGCAGATTAAACTAATTCTTTTTTTCTTGTTTTCAGGAACCACCATACATAGAACTTGCTGACATATTTTCCCATGAATTAAAAAAACTCAAGGAAGTCTTTCCACAGAGAGGTATTTGATACAAAAATTTGATAGTAAAGAAATTGCAAAAAAAAAAAAAATCAAAATGTTCTAAATGCTTTCAAACTTTGCTTTATATCTTGCACAATTTCTCAAAAATTTAAGTGAAAATTGCAGTGTAGATTTAGGAGTATTTTACCCTATCCCTTTGTTTCTATCAAAGGGGATTGTGATGCTATGGAATGACCTTTTACTCAAGATTTCAAAGTGAATAATATGTATTATTTCATTTTTTCTGAAGACTTGCTTCAAGAAACTGTGGATCATTTAAGGAAGCTCATGAGACAAAAGTAAGTAGTACAATAAAATGATATTCTAATATGACTTAAGATTTTCTCCCTATACCTGCTATAGAGCTTGCCCGTGGTCTATTCCCCAACAAATTCATGATCAGATAAGCCATGCCTACTCGCGTGCATACTCTGAAATTGATTTTTTGATGACCTGTCATTTTCTGAAAACTACTGCGGCAACACGACTGTTGTCTGCTATAATGAGAATAATTATTAGAATAGAAATAATAACTAGTTAGCCGTGCTTTATCGTCCAGTAATTCCCTGAGTCGCATGATCCAATAAAATTATCACCGAGTCACTGGTTCATGTGACTCAGAGGAATTACTGGACAATAAACAATGTCTATAGCTAGTTGTTATTTCTTAACTAATGTATTAGTAGAATCATTTGCAGGTACTTTCTTTCACAGTTATATGTTAAAGTACAAAATGTAAATAAAATCCTTTTCACAAGGACAAAGATTTGTGGAACCGCCCCTGATGATATTGGCGCCGGTTTTATATTTATTAATATTGTATTTGGATTTATTGGGACAAACTTTCCAATATTCACTATAAGTAGGGAAGGTCATTACACAGCAAATGATTCTATGTGCAGTACAGTATAGTACATATGGTCAAATGGGAAAATTTGATTTCACATTTAACATTCAATTTACTTTCAGTGCACCAAGGTCAGCCACGCCTACCCCTAAGTTACTGAGTTCTGCCAAGAGGTCTTTACAGCTAGATAAAGTTAATCATCAAGATTCATATAAGCAGGAAGATAGCTGTAAGATTTAATAAAGATAGATAAAAATTTATGGTTTTTGTTTTGTAGTAACTTGTAACAATTCAGAATATTCGCATGATTAGATCTTGAATGCTTCCAAGTTTTTGAAATGTTTCAATGTCTAGATAAAATTTGATTTACAAGGAACAAAATTAATTTCTTATAATGAATAATATAACCTGCTTAGTTATGCTTTGACTGTCTCTTATATTTCATGCGCAACTCTGTATTTTAATTTCCTTTTTATCAAGGCAAAGAGAATATAGTGCAAGCTCAAGGCATTGTCCAAAACCATAATGGTATTTCTAACTCAAGTCAACAAAATACTAAAACTTTTTATGAGAACACAGCAGTAGTGAAAAACATGGACACAAATTTAATGCAAGGCAGATACAGCAAAGTCATGGATGTGGAAAATGGACCTTCACAACATTATAAAGCTATAGATGTGGAAAACAAACCTCCACAACATTATAACGCCCTAGTAACGGACAACAGATCAAATCAGTGCCATAAATCCTATGATCAAATTCCAACAACTGACTTCTGTAGTAGAGCAGTCTCAGAAGCGAGAGAATATTTCCATAACTCTTTGTTCAATTCCATAAGCACTGTCCATGAGATCAAACATTCTATCCCTGAGACTACATTGGTTAAAGATGCAACTCTACTGCTTCAATTTAATGATGAGGTAGCTGAAAAAGCTAAAGTAACAGAGGAATTGTCAAAATTGCTGAAGCAAACATCTTGGAATGATGAGGGTGGCAGCTCATTTGGATCTGTAATGCATATAGACAGCCAGAAGTCTATAAATAGCTCACAGTCCTCAGGTTACCATGGCAGCCAAATAATTTCCATGTTGCAGAACAACATGCTATCCTCTAATAATCAGGTAAATGTACCCTCGTTTGAGTACTGAATGAAAAAGTGAAGTCAAGTTTGGCCTGTCTTTCAGTCTGTTTGTCCAAGGCAAAAAGTTCTAACATTGATCATTACTTTTGAATGGTTCATATTACACATGTGTATTCCTTGTGACAAGGCCTTTTAATCGATTTTTTTTTACCTTGACATTGACTTTGACCTACTTTTCAAAAACCCTATCACTTATACCTGAAGAGTTATCTGCTTTAAGAACTTACCCTGACAGACAGATGGACGGACAGGGTGTTTCCTATATACCCCCAAAACATTGTTTGCGGGGGTATAATGATAAAGGCCGCAAAAGAATACTTACATTGTATTTAATGTTAATTTATTCAGCATGTTAAGATATTAAAGAATAAACATAAAACAATCGCAGGCTTTCTACTGTTCCTACTATTTCCTACTTTTCCTACTTTATTATTTTGATCCTATTTTTTCCTACTTTTTCTTCAAAACCTCCTACTATTCCTACTTTTTCATCTCAAAAGTAAAAAATTACTTGCTTCACTTTTCATGTTCATCTGATTCAAAGTTATTAAAAAATTTCGGGCTCGCTTCGCTCGCCCATTCTGTATATTTTACATGAAAAATCAATCTCGCCTTATTTCTCTCTGTGATTTCCTCAAAGATGAACATTACCAGTCTACAATCATTGCTTACTGTGATTTTTGTGTTGTACTTACTGAAAATTGTTGCTAAAAGTGATAGAAAATTTCCTACTTTTCCCCTATTAATTCCTACTTTTTCCTATTTTTCTCCTACTTTTTTTCATTTACTACTCCTACTTTTTTCCTACTTTTTATCAAGGTAGAGTAGAAAGCCTGCAATCGGGAAAACAGAACAGGCTCCAATCCACCTGTACTTTTTTCCTGATTGTTTTATGTTTATAGGACAGCTCATAGGGAGGTGATGAGGCCATTTAAATGTTTGGCGGTCTTGGTCAGTGAAAAAACATGAATTGGTCAGTGAAAAATTAGGGAAAGTCAGGGAATTTTGTTCACCAAGAGTGCTGGCAACCCTGATAATTTTTTAGCAGTGTGTGATAGGGCTTTCATATTTCACATATACATTCCTTGTGAAAAGGCCTTTCCATTGATATCAAAACTTTTTGACCTTGCAATTGGGCATTTCAACTGATACCAAACTTTGGCTTGATCGAATGAACAGAAAATGGTGTCATTACTGACAAAGATGCCGAGAGGCATTTGTGTTTCACAAACAGTTTTTATTTTACCATAAAACTTGGTGTGCAATATTTTTATGTAAACATGAAATTCCATACTTAACAGGTATATTGCAAGACTTTGTGTCTGCCTGTCATTACTTTTTTTTTTTTTTGAAATTTAGTATACAAATCATGCTTGAAGAAAAAGCCAAAAATAAGATCTCAAGCCAACATAGTTTCAAAAATTCTATACACATTTGAATCTATAATTTCTATTATTGTAATCTTCAATTTATTGTAACTGATATAAACACATGCTTAGCATAATTTCAGATACTGTTTACTATGCTTTATTTTGTGTATTTTCTTCTTTACAGAGACCAGTTACAGGCTTCCATCAGTTTCCTAACATCCCAAATGACTTTCATGTACAAAACCAATTCAAACTCTCCTCTGTACTTGGTGCTGATGTACTTGATGAGGTAAGTGATATAAGCTGGCAGAAAAACCAGTATGATTCATTCATAAAAATATTTCTGTTTGAACATCTATGAGTATTAAACGACCTAAATTTTCAAACGATGCAGTATTCCCAATTAATTGTATTTACAGGCAGAGTCTATGGACATTTTGGACTACCTAGACACAGGGACCAAGCATCATCTGTCAAGAGGCAGGGAAAGCCCTCATCATGAATCCGAGAACAAACTGAACCCCTGGAGTGTAAAAGATTTACCTCCTCTTCAAAAACCCTCTCTTGACACACCAAGCCCACCTGATGATCTGTTCAGAAAATTCTATCGTTAGTGTTAGCATAATTGTAAATGGAATATAAATTGTACTAAGAGTAATCACTGAAAGCCCATGTCATTAGAATGAATGGCATACATGGATACGGTTTGCTATACATTTTTGGGGTATATATTGTATATTTATGTCAACTAAGCATAGAAATTTTCTGATTGTAAATAATGAATTTCACTTGTATGCATGATGTCAATACATGTATATTTTAAAAAAATTTGTGCATATGCTGAGAGATGTGTATATGGTTCTTTTATCATAATTTAAATAAAATTGATTAATACATGTAATAATTCCTTTACTTCTAGTGGCAAACTTACTTTGTCCTGTTTGTCTGCAAAAGCTTTAACCTTGGTCTTTTTTTAATGGTAAGTGAGGGCGACTCTCATACTTTACATGCATATCCTTTGAAAATGACCTTTCCATTACATGTAGTTCCAAAAACATGTGACCTTGACCTTACAATTTTACTTACTAATATTACATGTACTACTAATAGCAATTGATATACATGTAATTTCAAAGTTCATATGATTGTGTATTATACCTCGGCACTTGACTTTCTGATGAAAAACTTTTACTTTTCTGTATGTTTATAGAATTAAAAGGTAAAGATAGGAATTGTGTATACCAGTGCCGTGGTAGGAAGTTACAGGTATTGAATATTTCAAGACCTTTCTAATGATGGAAAAATCATATTTGGCCTTTCACTCCTGAAAAAGTTTATCAATATTGATAATATCTTTTGAATGGCAAGATATGGCTCTCTTGATTTTCACATTTGTAACCTTTCTATTGAGTATGACCTTGCAGTTTGACCTTAGTATGAAAAACTTGGAAATTTTCTTACCAATGCTTAAAAAGAATACTTTAAACTTTTCAGCCATATTAAAGCATCAGTGTTTCACAGAAATATCATATTGTTTGTATGAAAGTATTTTTTTTGTTGATGATTTGTTACAAAGTGCTGTATGACAGAATTCCTTAATCTTGTTATAAAAATAAAATTAACCATCAAAGTGTGTTATATTGAAGTTTATTTTGAAGTTAAGTCAATGATCACTTCCATTATAAATAATGTAAGTTGCAATGTTTTATCTAATTGGCTGTGCCTTTTCCCTTGTAAAGGATTTTTGAATTTTCAGCATTGTGTTGCAGATACAAATATGCATCGAGTCAATTTCACGGAAAAATCCTTATTATGCAAAAAGGCGAAACTTCTAATGACGTAAGATTTTTTTTCATACTTCATCTGAAGTCGGTATAATAGTAAATGCTCACACTTGGAGTCAATCCATAGTTACTGAAGGATCTGGTAGATTTACTTCGTGTTTATTAGTACATGTATATTCTCTCATCTGATCACTTGTTGGCAATTCAGATAACAACAATCCTCTAACACATGCAATGAACTACTTTATACTGCCACATGCATGCTTACAAATATGTAAACAGATCCTGGATCCTCTTAACTTTGTTGTCAATCACCGTCCATCAGAAGGGATATTGCAGCAGGAATCAACTTCCAGAAAATCCTTATCATTCACCAGACCAGTATTAAGAAGGGGACATCAAGGTCAGGGTAAATCAGGTAGCTCTCTTTGACATAGCATGGCACTGCCAGGCCAATGTAATCTAGGTCACTTTCTTTAACTGGATCCATATTGACAGCTCAGCTGGGTCAGGGTAAACTAGGTCACTCTCTTTAACTGGATTCATATTGAAAGCTCGGCTGGGTCAGGGTAAACTAGGTCACTCTCTTTGACTTGAGCCATGTCAAGGTAAATCAGGAGGCTCTTCATCAGAATCAAACTCTGCATCCTCATCCTTGACCCAGTTACCATAGAGATCCTTCTTCCAACCTGCCCTGTAAACAATAAGAGTGTAAATCACTTAGCCTACATGTATGTGAAGGTCACATTATATTACTGTGTCTACAAGAAATGTCAGAAAGACAACATAGCTTGCTGGTGGAAGCATGATTGCTTGTAAATAGCAATATACAGAAATGCTTAAAGTCCATTGTCACTAAGTCAAAATTTGAGGTATAAAATGAAAGCTCTAGTAATGAGGAATCTATTTATGAAGTATAAAGCTCTATCCCTGAATGTTTAGGAGATGTAAGCCAGGTTGTATTCTCCCTCACTTTATCAGAATATACATCAAATGATTCATTTCAGAAATAACAAACACACAATATATGGAATTCCCACTCACTAGATTATATAGTGATTGCATATACTAATATTCTGCAGATCATTAATAATGTTGCATCATGTATGTAAACATATTAATACATGTTATGGCCTTATTGGCCTAGGTAAAAACTTCTTTTCTGAACAGATAGAAAAGCTACATGTATGTACATGTATAATATATGCTAAAAAAAATAATGAACACAAGGTACAATTTCTTCATGTTTTAAACCCTGCATAATGTTATGAGGTAACTAAACAAACACTACATACCCTCTGTATTGGAGGTACTTTTTAGCCGTTTCCTTGACCTTGTCAGGTATTGGCTCTGTTACTTTGCTACATTCAGCTGATGTTGAGGGAGCTTCAGGAGGTGGAGGTGGTGAGGTGGCAAGTTCAGCATAGGCAACCTCAGTCGTGGGTATGGACTGAGCAGGGCTGTGATTATTGTTGTCCGAGATGTAACTATTTCCAGGTTTTATATCTGAGGTATTTGAACAAGGCACACTCTGTGGGAGATTAATTGTAGGCACTTGAGGCTTTGAGTGTGTGTCAGTAGAATCTTCATAATGCCTTCTTTTACTTCTGAAAAGAGAAATTTGAAGATTTTGCAAATGTATTCTTACCATCAAAGATTAAAGTTGTCCATAAGAATGAAATATGAGAGAAAAATCACCACTGGTTGTCTCATGGGCTAAATATGCAAAAACTTCAAGGGATACCATATTGATAATTGGTATGGGGATAGAAAACAGTTTAAAGAACTCAACGAAGGTTAGATTTGACCTTGGCAAATAGGTTTGACCTTGACAAAATGTAATACAGATTAAGTAAGGGTTATTCTACTGTCTCCAAGGGCGTAGCCCGAGGAGCAGTTGAATAACCCACTTGTTGCACGGCAATTGTTATGCCATCAAACAATTATCATCGTTGATTGAGTAATTATAAGTTGTCATTCCGAGTAGGATAAAACTACTCATGGTCGGTCAAACAGTTAAGAATTTCACGCATTTTTAAATGTAGATTTCAAAGAAAACAACGGTAAAAAAAATCTGGTCCAGTATTTGTTGTGAAATTAGGGGAATTAAGATTGATAAAATAAAGGGAAACTGATATTTGAATTTTTCAAACTACAGTGTGATTAGAGTATATACATGTAGGAAGCGGATTTTACGAGGTGCGATTAAGGATTGTGTGCAAGTGTTCTTTTCTAACTTTCAATTCTGAATCATTAAAAGTGAGCACACACAAGTTTTCCATCAAATATTAAAAACTACGGGAATACTCCGCTTTTATGATACTATTATATCTTTGTTTCTTTTCAAAAGTATTCAAGGGTACCAGTCAGTACATTATTCAATCGAAATCTTGCGAGTTTTCTCTGGTAATTGATCCTATGCATATTGAAACATTTGACAAAGAGCGGATCTAGAGCGGGCTGGAGTCAGGAACTATGGAATTAGTAAAAAAAAACAACAACATGATTTCCCGTTTCTATGTATTTTCTTTCAAAATCATAGGCTGGACCCCTTTCCCTAACGCTGAATCAACCTTATAGGGAAAAATCTAGGTACACCCGTGACATTGAAAAAATTATTTCAACCTGTAAATGGCGGTTTTTTTTTCTTAATTCCTATTATGAAATGCCATTTTAGAAATGCTAATGTGACCGGGGTCCGTGCAGGGTCAGGGTGTGTGGGACTATCAAGGTCATTGTTTCCACACTAAGTCCTTTTACATAATACACCTTATATCCCCAGATCACTTGTTAACCTAGGAATGTCTAGGTACATATACAAATACAGCTTGTACAGTTTCTCAGTTTATTCACTATTTACAACTATATACACAATGTCACTGAAGTAACAAATACTAAGACATGGTAATTTCTAATGCCGTATGTTATATAAAATTCATCAGTACTCCTGGATATATAATTCTAGACTGACTGTTCAACTTGCTGAAGTACCAAGTTAAGACTTCCTTTTTATCCATTACATTACTCTAGATTTCTATGTAATTATGTCATCCTGTTTAATTGACCCTAAAGTCCAAACATGTCCAATGTAATTAATTTGATTGATTTGAGTAAAACTTGTTCTGGCATGAGGTAATTGTCTGTCACCTGGCAGGTTACCTGTGGCAGAGTAATTAACTTGTTTGATCACTAAGGGTATTAACAATTATCCAAATCTGAGTATAATTTGCCCTTGAGTTACATTATTCTACAAGATGTGTGAATAGGAAGTAAATAATTAAAACATTACAAAATTGCCATAATATTGACTTAATTGTAAAATGAATTTGGACTTTCTTCTTATTTAACATCCTGTCAATTATATTTAGAATATGAATTTAAGATAATTGTTGACAAATAAAAGATAATTTATCATATGCAAATTATGGATACATAATTTGCATCCCCTATACATTATATACTGGTCATATATCCCCCTTGACCACCTAATTTTACTCCTGTAAAAATAAATATAACAATGAGATGTATCATGTCAGATGAAATTATCAGTGAAAATATTAAGATAAAGTGAATTGAAAAATTATTATCATTATGATAAGTAGGAATAGTCACTTCAGTTCTATAAAATAAAGTCAGTACATTTTGTATCTATCATGTTCAAAGTTTATGTTCAATAGAAGTTCAATGAAGCAAATTAATATACATCTATATACACGCCGGCTTAATAAAACAAAGTTAGAAAGTCACAATGTCCTGGAATGAAAATGTGCTGCTATGACAAAGTTGAATCGGCTTCATTAGGGATACATGAAGCTACATATCATCTGGTACATCCATTTTCTTTTGATAAATCTTTAATCAGAATTTGTATATTCTCAACATTTCTCTTGGTGTGCTTGTACAATAGCACAACCATATTTCTCGCATTGAATCTTCTTTTGTGCTTATACGATAGCACATTTATTTCACATTGAATTTCTCTGGTGCTTGTATTTTATAGCACATATATTTCACTCTCAATTTTCTTGCACTTTTAATTCACATATTTCATTTTACGGCTTATAAAAACTTCACATTCCTTCTTATATATATTCCGACACTTCACATTATAATTTCATTTTATGATGATTATCGGCTCTTCTTCATGGAGATTAGACTGGATCTGTAGTATATCGATCACTTTTCATTGACGAACGACACTTCTAATCTTCTTAACAGCAATTACGTCAACCAATTTGGCATGGTACAACACCAAATTTGTGAGATCCCATTACTTATAATATTACCAAATTGAGGCTCTATTTGGCTTGAAATTGAACAGCTGTATAAGGAATGATCTTTTCAATAATTATCGAGAATGTCTATATTTTCCTGCAGTTCCTTGGCTCCTGTCTTCCTGTACTACCCACCATTCTTACCACATGGCAACTCTTACATACAGTGACACCATTTAATACTATCAATTATTACCAATAAAATATTCAGTATCGTTTTACTAAACCAAGAAATTGTGTATTGAATATGTACCTTAAAAGTCCACATCAGAAAATTCAATGCTTATAACACAATTTACTTACATGTGAACACTATAGTGTGTAATGGGAATCCAAAATAGCTAGATTGACAGACTAACCTCCCCCCTTCTTATCACTGAAACAACTATCAGAGGTACTGTACCGTTCTCCAGCAGTTTAAGAACACAAAGTCGTGTTCCGCTGGCACATGACTCACAAGCACTCTAATACATGATAGCTATCTAGGCTAAAAAAAATAAAATTGTCAATCTGCATCCCCCCAAAAATGATTTAGGAGACCGAATTTGTATGTCAAAAGAAATAAGAGCCTACTGAAAACTATGTTTGTAGAAGAGTTCGAACAATCGACTACAAAACTGCACTATTAATTCAGCTATTATTGCTTTTAATGAAAACCTAAATAATTGCATTTTAAGGATTATGTAAAATTTAATAAATTTTTACAAAAATT
The DNA here is from genome assembly GCA_028142955.1 of Pinctada fucata. NCBI lineage: Eukaryota > Metazoa > Mollusca > Bivalvia > Pterioida > Pteriidae > Pinctada > Pinctada fucata. Next base: position 24,401,134 of record AP027102.1, on the reverse strand, counting down.
AAATTTATAAGGTATTTTGTAAGTATGTTTATTGTGGTACAGTTTTATATAAGGTTTATTTGATACTATATTGGTAGATAGTGATGATGTTGTATGTAAATTTAATTATGCCTAGAGAATTTGGAAGCAATATCGAGAGCTCTGCATACTGCATGGAATTCATCTTTGACCTTATCTAAGAACCTGTTCAAGGGTGCTAAGGGCACATGTTGAATCTGAGCCCAAGAACTAGGAATGTTTAGATCCTTTGGATTTAACAAAAATACCCAATCACCATTTTCGTTTTTGATTGCTTCAGATACACTGTGAATATAAACTGAGTTTCTGAATAAGGCTCTATCATTGGGTCTTGCCTCCTGCAATTCTTTGATTTTATCAAATTGATCCCTAATGAAGAAATTCAATACCCCTGGTCCACTAAAGTGTGCATGGTCCCAGTTGTGATTGCCAAGTTCAGTAATTGACCTGACCTCTACCTCATTGTTTCTTACTCGAACTCCAGTGGTGTCAATTATATTTACGCAGCTACTACTGCCTATCTCTACAGTGGTGTACTTGTAGTATGTATAAGGATTGCACATTTTACATGCCCTACTATTTTCATGTCTTTCATGAGAAAATTTGTCTGAATTGGTATAATGTGTAGGTGGTGTAGATTGATGATGTTGATTGGTAACATTGGCTATGGAAGAAACTCTATTGTGTGTTTGATTTTGCATGACAGCATGTGTATCTTGATGTGTCTGTGATGAAGAGTCTTGTGTTTGTACTGAAGTGCTAGAATTAGTCTGATCTTGATTCTGACTTTGTAGATACTTCAGTTTCTGTGGTTTCTTTTTACGACCCTTCATAGTGCGCTCCACATGGAATTTACTTCTGAGGTCTTCAGGAACGTATGGTGCTTGTCTCCAGTTTGTACCTCTTTTGTTTACATAGTTGACCTTGTACCATGTGATTCCACTTTGCCTTTTCGCTTGTAGGATTTCTTTGATGTTCTTGTCCGGTTTTGGTGCTCCATCTTCAGTTCTTTGGCTATGTTGTCTGTGGTGAGATGCTGTGCTCCTGTCATCATCTGTGTCACTGTCAGAACTGTCATCTGAGTCTGAGCTGTGACCTTGGCTGTGATGGCTCTCATCTGACGATGTACTGCTAGTATCACTTTCACTATCATCTTCATATCGAGTCCTTTGTCTTGGATCTTTGAAGATTTTTAGTCTGGCAGCATTCACCAATGTTTTCAGAGCTTTATTTGTCTGACAGTCTGCTAATTTGTACGTGTGATGTGGTCCTTCCTCTAAGATGTAATAAGGACCCTGCCATTTGGAGTGAAGTTTAGGAGGTACACCTGGTGGTACTTTTGGAACAAACAACATTACTTTGTCAAGCACCTTGTATTTTGGCTCTGACGCCTTCTTGTCATGCTGTTTCTTATATTTTTCCTGGTGTCGCTTCAGATTCTCAGTTGCAATTTTACGCGCCACCTCCAGATTTTCAATGACTTTACGCAGATGTTCCTTGTGATCCCTGGACATGCTGTCTTTTGGTATCAGGGAAGTGTCTATAGGTATTCTCATCTCACGCCCAAACATCATGTAAAAAGGGGAATATCCTGTTGACTGAGTAGCAGGTGTCATTCTGTAAGCCATCATGATGGATGGTAACAACTCTGGCCAGTTGTCATAGTTATCATTACAGTATGCTCGTAGTGACTGCAGAATGAAGCTATTCATCCTCTCACAGGCAGCGTTTGTCTGAGGGTGGTACGCAGTAGTGTTCTTTTTGGTGATTTGAAAGAGTTCACATAGTGCCTTAATCAGTTTTGACAAGAATGACTGACCACGATCTGTAACTATGGTCCTTGGTGCTCCATATCGCGTAAATATCTCCTTGTACAAAATGGCTGCTATTTCTGTGCTGGATTCTGAGTACAATGGGAATGCTTCACACCATTTAGAGAAACTGTCCACCACAAGGAGTATGTAGTTATATTTCTGCTTTGATGTATTGGATTTTTGAATGGGACCTATGATGTCTATATGGATCCTACAGAAAATGTCTTCTATTGGCATCGGTTTTAATGGTGCAGAATGTGCATGAGTGTCCCTTTTTGCTTTTTGGCATCTGATACAGGTAGAAGTATAATGCAGTATATCAGTATACATGCGCGGCCAGAAATACTTTTGTCTTATTGCTTCATAGGTCCTTTCGTAGCCTTGGTGACCACCTCCAGCGATAGAGTCATGGTACGATTTCAACAGGTCATCACGTAGCATTCTGGGAACTGCTAGTTGCTTGATGATCCGTTGATCTCTTGGTACCCCTCTGTTTCTATCTTGGTAGAGATGATACAGTACACCATCGATCACTTGGTACGTATGCGATTCGGCTACGGTACGTCTGGCTGATCCTGCATCCTCTGGGACTTCCCTCTGTACTAAGTACCTATACACATCTTCAAAGTCAGAACAAGACTGTTGTAACTGTTTAAGTGTGTTATTGACTTCAATATCATTTGGATGTGAAAGAATGTCAGTGTTATCAGAAGGTGACACTGGATTTAGAGCAAAGATTCTTTGTTCATTTTCATATTTGTATGCGAATGTGACTTGACATGTATTGTTATCTACAAATGAATTGATTGCGTTAACTGGTGTGTTTTCTCTATTTTCTCTGGTGTCTGCGTCGTATACTCTTCGTGAGAGCCCGTCTGCATTTGAATTGTTGACCCCAGATTTGTGTTTGATGTCAAAATTGAATCCTTGTAGGAAAAGAGACCAACGCCCAAGTCTGCCATTCATATTTCGTATGTCATTTAGCCATTTTAATGCTATGTTGTCAGTGAAAACTGTAAATTTTGTGTTTGCAATGTATGGTCGAAACTGTTTGACTGCCTCAACTAAACTTAAACCTTCTTTTTCTGAAATGTGCCATTTCTTCTCATCTCTATGTAATTGTCTTCCACCATATGCAATGACATGTTCTCTACCTTCACTGTCTTTTTGTCCTAACACATAACCAATAGCTGTGTCTGAAGCATCTGTTGAAATGATAAATTGCTTCTGAAAATCTGGGTAGACCAGTATTGGTGCAGAGGTCAGTTTTTGTTTTAATGCAATGAACGCATGATGTTGATCTGGACCCCATTGAAATTTGGTGTCTTTATGTGTCAGTGATGTAAGAGGTGTTACCATTTTTGCATACCCTTGTATGAACTTTCTATAATAATTGCAAACTCCCAAAAATGATTTGACTTGTTTTACACTTTTTGGTGTTGGGAATGAATCAATGGCTTGTGTTTTGTCTGGGTCAACCCTAATTCCATCTTTACTGATAATGTGGCCTAAATATTTGACTTCGCTACATGCAAAATTACATTTTGTAGGTTGAAGAGTGAGTTTGGCATCTCTTAGTTTTGAAAATACAAGTTCTAAATCCCTAAGGTGTTGTGAAAATGATTTTGAAAAAATGATGACATCGTCTATGTAGACCAATGCAGTAGTCCATAACAAACTTTGAAGGACTCTTGTCATTAAAGCTTGAAAAGAAATTGGACTGTTCATTAAACCAAAAGGTAGTCTTTTAAATTGATACACACCTTGATGTGTAATAAAGGCAGATTTATGTTTTGTGCTTTCATCCAGAGGAATTTGATAAAATCCACTTGCTAAGTCTATGACTGAAAATATTTGGGCTTTTGCTTCACCTAGAGTATCTACCACATCTTCAAATCTAGGGAGAGGAAATGACATACTTTGTGTAACCTTATTTAGTTTTCTATAGTCAATGGCCATTCTGTATAGTCCATTTTTCTTTTTGACCATAACTACAGGACTATGCCATGGTGAGGTTGATGGCTCTATGATATCATTTTCTAGCAAGTTTTTCGTATGTTTTTCTACCTCTTTTCTGATTTCTGGTGATTGCCTGTAAGGTGCACTAGCTATAGCTCTGTCTGTATTAGTTATGATGGTGTGATGATATTGATTTGTTTGTCCTAACTCTGACAAATCTTTAGCAAAAATGTCTCTATTTCTCCCTATAAGTTGAAGTAACTTTGTTTTATTGTTTTCAGACAACTCTGAGTTTTCTAAGGATATTCCTAAGTCTGTGGCTACCTTCTTGTAGTTTATGAAAACTTCTTCATCTTGAGAATTTAGAGCATTTATTGAAGCTGTTTTACAAGAATTTAGACTTGAGATTTGTGGACTGTTGTCTAGTTTGTAAGCATTAGCCACCACAATGTTCTTAGGAAGAAATATGGCTTGATTAGTAGGATTAAGCACTCTGAAAATTGCCCTTGATCTATGTACATTAACCAAGCATTTTGCTCCTACCAGTTTATTGTCTACTAGCCTATCGACTGGTTCAAGAAGAATGTTTTTACTTTCATCTAGATTTGAAAAATGAATTTTGATATTTTGTTCAGATCTAGGTTGAATTTTAGTTGAAGATAACACTCTGGCTTGTGAAATACAAACTTCATCTGATAAATTTTGAGGTGCTACTAAGTTTGCTTCTACTGCTCCTTTATATAAAGTTAGAGTTTTAGTGCTTAAATCTAACTTTGCATTATGCTCTTCAAGAAAGTCTAATCCTAGTATGATTTTATTGTGTAGTCTTTCAAACACATGAAATCTATGTGGAATTTTGATTCCATTAAAGGAGACATTTAGGTCTACAGTACCCAAAACTCTATGTATTTCACCACATACACCTACAGCATTTTGACATGTAGAGTTGTTCATTATTTGAATGTTATAGTCAATGTCTTTGAGACATGACAGTGAAATACAGCTGAAACTTGCTCCGGAATCAACAAGAGAAAATACATGAAGATTACCTACTTTAACAAGAACCAAATTCTTTTCTAGTCCAACAGTGAATGAGTAGTTAGCAGTTTCTCCAGAAATTTGCCCTACAAAAAATTTACTGCAAATCTCCCTAGAACACTCCATTATCCCTTAATTTCTTAACAGATAAAACAAAAATTTTGTGTCACTGTATGCAGAAATTGACATGAGATAAGAAAAAGCGTGTAGTACTCACCAAATTCTGTCTGCCTAGAATGGTTCTCTCTGCGTAGGTTATTTTCTCAGATTCCTTCAGCTGTTTTTGTGGCAGAGTAATTAACTTGTTTGATCACTAAGGGTATTAACAATTATCCAAATCTGAGTATAATTTGCCCTTGAGTTACATTATTCTACAAGATGTGTGAATAGGAAGTAAATAATTAAAACATTACAAAATTGCCATAATATTGACTTAATTGTAAAATGAATTTGGACTTTCTTCTTATTTAACATCCTGTCAATTATATTTAGAATATGAATTTAAGATAATTGTTGACAAATAAAAGATAATTTATCATATGCAAATTATGGATACATAATTTGCATCCCCTATACATTATATACTGGTCATACTAAAGTGAACATCCCCCCCCCCCTTTTTTTTGGTTGTGTTGTATTTCCAAAACGGGTGGTAATACAAGTCAGGTCAGTTAAGGACAGTTAACGGCTCAGTTGATCATTCAATGATGAGTTCAATCATTAATTCAGTCATTGTTTCACAATGAAAAATATTGCACTGTCTGGAAAGGTGTTAATTACCGTCTACAACGTAGACCGTGCAACAAGGCCTTATTAGTAAGAAACTACAAATATTACATTTACACTAAGTATTGAAGTAAGTATCATAACATTTACATTACTAGTGTATTCCCCATGTTAAACACACATTAGGCAACTAGAATTATATTCCAATAACTTGGGTTGCTATTGTGATGTCACGTTCATGTCTTGCATGTAGGGAGAATTTACCAACGTTAAAATACATTTGATGCTGTTACAGGCAAATTGTGTGAAGTGCATGCAAATAAAAAAGACCGATAATTAGAATAAATGTTAATATAAGTAATGACTGTCTTACTTTTGGTGTTCATGGGTGTATATTTCTGGTTGGTCACTTGCAAATTTTTCGAGAATCGCTTCGCAATTCACGGAATTTGCACGTGACCAACCAGAATTATACACCCATGAACACAAAAAGTAAGACAGTCATTTCTTAAATATTTTCAATTCTATGCCCCCAGGTAATATGGGTTTTTTTCTGGATGTTGTCTGCAAAAACTTAACCTTGGCCATAACTTTTGAATGGTAAGTGTAAGGGCTTTTATATTTCACATGTGTATTTCTTGTGAAAAGAACTTACGTAAATATCAAAACTTGTGACCTTGACCTACTTTTGAAAAATAACTTTTACTGTGACTATACATGTAACCTCTGTATGGCAAGAGTAAGTGCTTCAAAAACTTCAAGTGTGTATACCTTGTGGAAAGACCTTTTCATTAATACCAAAAAATGTTCACTTGTGACCTTATAATAATAATAATAATAATAATAAATACTTTATTTAGTGAAGGTAGCCCCCCTTAGACCTGTCCATAGATAGCAACATTTTTACCTTATGACTTGATCTTAGAGTTTGACCTACTTTTGAGAAACTTAAGCCTTGGTCATAAGTTTTGAATGGTATGTGTTACAGATTTCATATTTCACTTGTATTCCCTGTGACAAGGGTCTCTCTATGGTTACCAAAAATTTGATCTAGTGCATTTAATTTTGGAGTTTGACTTACGATGAATATTCATTCATCATAAAGAGTAGTGCAGTTTGGTATCATGACTTTTGACCTTGACTTTGGGATGATTTCACATTTCAAGTGTGCATTCCTTGTGGTATGACCTTCCTACTGGCATCAAAGCATTTTTACTGACAGAGATGCCGACTGGGGCATTCCTGTTTCACAAACATCTTTTTTTTATTTTACCTGTAAGGTAACGCAGCTGACATATCCTCTTCCTTTCTGAAAATATTTTTCAGTTGAGTACAGTGTTTAACTGGACCTTCCCTTTGCTGCTCTAATATCATCTCCCTAAACATCTTATTGTTCTTGATTTTATTCCCCTCCCTGGTACCAGATGTCTTGTTTGATAGTCGAAAAGCAACAGTGCTATCTGGATAAGGACTGGGGTTGGACTCTGCTACATCATTTCTAGATTCTGCTTGTAGATCCACAGCTAGCTTTCTGTGAGTGATTTTCTTCTTTTTCACTCTTGGATCATATGCTTGACCACATCCTAGTCCTTTGTGATTCACAGAGGCCTGAAAAATAAAAGTACAGAGTTGTTGAAATATTTTCTAATGAACCGGTCATTCAGACCAGTATTAGTCCTAAATCAACCGGTCAGAAAGAATTTTAACTGGTCCGACTTTTTTTTTAACAAAAAATTAACTTCTACAGAATATACTGTACATTATTAAATACATTAAACTATGATAATGATGGATTCAGTTTGATTAATTTAAATACGATTGAATTATCAATGAAATATGCTGTCTTTAGACAGTCATGTTTAAATATTGTGCCTCTGTCTGCCTGTCCAACTGTACTGTCATTTGTTACCATTCAGGGTCTTTTTTATCAAAAAAAAGAAAGAATATCTGAATTCTTTTATTCAATCTTTAATTTATTTCATTAAACTTGCTTCTTTTTTATCTTATATCAATTCATGATCTACATGCGTATTGAATTAACACCAAAATGAGAGAGAGACTTTGCAAGTTCTTGAGATGAACAACAATGAATGAATTGAGTTTTATTTCGGCACCAGCATAAATCGATAAATGTATGCATGTCACCGAAATTAAATGCAGAACTTACATGTTGTGCCGTGCGATCAACCTTTGCGTAAATACGTAGTGTCTCTCTGGATGTTTTTATTTATTATAACAATATGCCAATAGTTTATAGTAATAGGGGAGATTTTTATACGAAACGAAAATATCTAGAAAGACAGTAGCATTGATAGGAAAATCAATCCATTTTCCATGAGAGAGGGAACCCATGGTTTGAGACAAGACTAAAATTTTATCGACGATCTGCGAATTTTTGTCTCATGTCATGATTTATATCAACTATTTAATTGCTGATTCAATTTACATGTATATTTGCAAATTTTCCTCGAATAACAGACAGGAACATCCAAACCCAACCCTTTGAAAAAAATGAGCATGTGCATGGTCAGTTTAGTAATTGCATGTTTTAACGAGTCGGACTTTCGGTTTCAAACTTTAATAATTCAGAAAAGTTTGCAAATTACAATTGGCAGCTCCCAATACTGTAAATATCTGTAAAATTCTGTGTATTTTGATGTAACAATGTTAAATGTCTTCAAATTCAAGACGACTTTCAGAAGATCCGTTGTTGACAATCTGTCGGACAATACTTGACATTTAGCCGATTTCTTTTGAAATACATCGAAGAAAAGAGATTTTTAATTAAATCGGACAATGTCACATGTATGAGTCAATGACTTCCATGACAATGTCATGTTCGTAAATCAATATTTATCCTATATAGTGATAAAGGCATAAACTGTGTTATTTAGATGGACAATACTTCCTAAAATAAGTGGATAGATATGAAAAAAAAATGAAAACGTTTCCTCAGAATTTTACAAGTCATTCGGACCAGTGAGCTGGCGTTACCAAACGGTCATTTAAAATTTTAACCAGTTTTGCCAGTTGGATCAATTAATTTCAACATCTCTGAAGGTATCCTATAATATCACCCAAATTGAGGTATTAAAATGTTTAAGAAACAAGACCTTAAGTTCACAATTATGAAAACATTGCCGTAGAAACAAAGATTTTTCTCCCACTTGAGACTAAGAACTGAGTTTCTCAAATTTTCCTAGGGAGAGATAAATCAATATCACCCTGTGATGTCATTGATGCTACCACAATGTTCAAATAAGACAAAAAACAGACACTTAAGAGTTTCCTTTTTCAGTCAACAAAAGAAAAAACAATCAAACACCATTATGAGCGAGGGATGGTATGTACATGTATTTAAAGTAAACCTTTGTGTAAAAAATTTTGCAAGTCCATGACGAGGCTTGCCAAATGAGGGTTGAGAATTTGCCATCCCTCCCTTACAATGGTGTTAGATTATTTATTCACCACTGCCAGTTTTAACTTGTATTATGTCAACAAGGTTCAAATATTCAAGACCCTCATGTATACAAACATACACATGACAGAAATGCTTTTTTTTATTGTTTTGAGGGGATATTAAAGAATCCTTAACTTTAATACCTGCTGTATGTTAGTTGTTCCATCTAGCATAAACTGGTCATGTTTCCTTTTCAAAATCAGCTCATGAAGCTCAAATTTCTTCTGTTGAAAGTACTCTAAATCTGAACAAGATAAAACATGATAAGTAATCAACCTGTACATAACATATATGAAATTATGATTAAATCAAAAACAGAGAATAATCAGAATTACAAGACTCCTCATATAGACATGTTATCATGAAGGTAAAATTCATTTTTGATTCTCTTAAATATAGAGTAAAACAAGATTTTACTTTTTTTCTCAGATGAATCAATCCTGCCTTCAAGGTTTGTACTTGTAAACTTCTCCTTTATTAACAATTTTGAATACAAATCAAAATCAGTGTCAAGGCATCTTCTGGGGACATGTGTACATGTATGTAATATCTTACACCCCCTTGACTGATTTCAAAATAGAAATTTTTAATTTCTTACAATTTTATGAGCACTGCCTAGTGAGCACTCAAAACTTATGTCCCTTGAGAATTCTTCATCACTAGCCAATCAGCACACATATTTCGATAGTTTTGATTTGGTTTTGGTACAAAATCAAGTACCTGATAAATCTAGTAAACATAAGTAACTTATCCCTGACAATTATACACCTGTGCCTCTTATTTTAATCGCACCTGCATATTTGAGAAATTTCATGGGCACAGCCGTATTGTTTTCAAACCTTCCCTTCGTATGCTAATCAGGACACCTTGGATCAATTCACATTGGTCCGATGGACTTTGCTATGGAGCCAATGAAATTGGCCCCAAAAAAGTGGAGATTGATGCATTTGACATTTGACAAGAGGGAGTAAGATATTACATACACTTGTCTCGAGAAGACGGGAAAGGGAAGGTAAGGTCAACTTATAAAATCTTAAAAAATGCATCATTTTTACAAGATCAGAACATAATATGAGTGTACTTATAAATAAATATATAAAAAAATATTTACCAAAAATATATGTAAATGAAATTTTTTTTACAAATATATGTACATGAAAAATATAATTTTGAGGAGCCAAAGTAAATTATTTTCATGTATATTTTAGTCCTTTCTTATAATGCTTACTTTCTGCATGTTTCTTGCCCTGTCTGTGAAGATATAAGACATTCACCGTATCAAATATTGGTCTATTGTTGCATACCAGACACGTGTACCTAAAATTATGAAATATTAAAATTACGGAAAGATATTTTAAAGTAGATGTAAATAGTATTACATGTATAACGTATAAACTATGTATCAAAAACATAATAATGTGTAATATGATCTTGATAAATGAGGTAATGTGTATTCTGCTTGGTATACATATCTTTACAAGTCAAGGTTCTGATTCAATTGTACTGGCATAAACCTTTACTTCTTTATGACACTTTAAACTTAGTCTGAGATGGGACGTCCCCATCTCCTAACAAATATATGAAGTTTGAAGGTTAGGTGTTTTGATGAATGAACAAGGAGGGAAACAGTTTGGACAGACAAAACGATAGATGAACAGGCATACTGATGGATGGATAGAAATTTGAAAGTGAAAATATATCTTCAAAAATTATCAGGGAACGATTTGAAATCAGATAAAGAAAAAGTGATGAACCTTCCATTGCTGAGTAAGAGAGCTTCATCTTTAGGTATATCCTCTCCCAGTAAGTCTTTGAGCCTTCTTTGCTGAAATGAGGTACAAAATGATAATAAGTATTGCACACATAAGACTAGTATCTTGCATTTACATAGAGAATTAGTGTCTTAATTTGTGTTTTATTAAGGGTATGCAACACACAGCAAGTGCACTTATCGTACATGGAAATGTACATGCAGTACTGTCTCCATATGATTTCCACGTTGTCACGATCATACCAGATTTTTTAAAAGTAAATCCATTGGTCAAACCCTAACCCTAACCGTTGGTCAAAAACATAATTTTGAGGATGCTCTTAAAGTCCTTTTTCTGTTACAAGTAATAATAAATATTCGAATACAAAACGAATACGTGTCATGAATATTCCAATAGCATATTCAGGTATTCGTTTCAGCTCTAGTTACCCTGCTCAAATTTAGAAATACATGCAAATTTTTAACCCCCCCCCTCCTCAAATAATAGAAATGAAACATAGGGTAATCAAAGATTACATAGCTCGCCTATACAGGTTTTTGTCAGAAACCAGGTTAAAGTTTTTCAAAAGGTAGGTCAAAGTCCAAGGTCAAGGTCAGTAAGTCAAAGGTCATGGTCTCAAATGAAAGATCTCATCACAAGGTATCTACATGTGAAATATCAAAGCCCTACCCCTTATAGTTCAAGAGATATAGCCCAGGTTAAAGTTTTATCTACGGACGACGACAACGACAAAAACGAAAACGACAACGACTCCGAGGGTATGGCATTAGCTCTCAAGACTTTTTTGTCCCGGCGAGCTAAAAAACTAATATATCAATGATTGAAACTTATTAAACCCAGATATCCGCCACAAAATTTATGAACATTTATTTGTTTTGTTTAATTCAAGATTTATTTGAGAGACAGAAAAGAATTAAATCAAATGTTTTTCAGAAAAAAAACCAGATGTTTCCCACTCCCTGTAAGTTACTTTGACCTTGGGCCAAGATGATGTGAAACCTTTGAGTCATGGGCAATATCACACAAAAACATGAAAGTGATTCATTATATTGTTTGAGATATGCCCAAACATGATTAGCATATACAATTTCATTATAAGCATATTTAGTTAAATTGACTTTGGTCACATGACCTTGGATATAGGTGATCTGAAACCTACATTGTATGGATCATGAGCAACAAAAAACTGAATTAGTGATTGGATACACGGTTTCAAATATAAAGCCTAAACATGATAAGCATAGACAATTTCAGCCTGGACATGATAAGTATATACAATTTCATTACCAAAGTAAGAAGTAAACAATGTGATTAGAAACATTTAGTCCTGAGAAACAACATACTAAAATATGAAAACAATTGTAAGAAGGGTTCAGGAAATATAGCCCAGACAAGATTAGTATGTACAACTTCATTAAAAAGAACTAAATGATCTTGACCTTGGGCACATGACCTTGGGTCAAGATGATAAGAAACCTTCCAATCCTGAGCAACAGCATTCTAAAGTATCAGAGTGATTCAGTATACGATTCCACAGATATAGCCCAGACTCAATAGCATTTACAATTTCATTAAAAAATGTAATATATGACCTTGACCTTAGTCATATGACCTTGGATCAATGTGATGTGAAACCTTTAGGTGATAAGCAACAACATACTAAAATATGACAGTGATCTTATAATTAGTTAAAAGAGATACAGCCCCAATGGGATAGCATGTACAATTTCATTAAAATGTACTTAGTTACTTTGACCTTGATCAAATGACCATGGGTCAAGGTGAAACCTTTTGGTCATGAGCAAATACATACTAAAACGAGAAAGCAATCCAGTAAGCGGTCAAAGGGATAAAGCCTAGACAGGAATGTTTGTACAATTTCATTAAAAATGTAGTAAGTGACCTTGGCCTTTGTCACATGACCTTGTGTTAATGTGATGTGAAGCCCTCGGGTCATATGGAACAACATACTAAAATATGAAAGTGATCAGGTTAATGGTTCAAGAGTTACATGTATAGCCGAGACAGGGATGAATGTACAATTTCATTAAAAATGTACTAAGTGACCTTCACCATGGTCACATGACCTTGGGTCAAGCCTGAAGGTGATGTGAAACCTTCGGGTCATAAGCAGCAACATGGTAAAATATAAATGTGATCTGGCAAACAGTTCAGGAGATATAGCCCGAAAAGTAATGCATGTACAATTTCATTAACCAGAAGTCTCTGATGAGACTGTAGCTCTCCTGGTTGTTTTGCTTTTTATTTACTCATTGACAAGTGAATAAGATACATACACATAAATATCAATTTCCATTTTTTAAGACCATAGGGAGCAATCATTCTAACAAATTAAAAGTAGCACAACAAAACACTGCAACTAGAATATCACTCATATAATTCATAATATCCAAGATAAAGTATTTAAAAAAAGAATGCCACACCCATTTTCCAAGATCCCAAGGGGGTAGGGGGGAGGGACTGCTAGCTCACATAACAAAACTGACAGATCCATCTTATTGCATTAAGAATCACAACAACTCTCATTCATTAATAGCTTTGAAAGGTTGCGAGCACAATTATGTAGGAAAAATGGCCACACCTATTTTCTAAGACCCTTGGGGTCAGGGGCTCAAACAAAATATTAGATGCACAACAAGAACACAAACCAATCATATTGCAAAAAGAATGAAGCCTCAATCATTTATAGTGTCGGAGGAGTTGCGAGATCAAGATTACATAGAGTTATATACTAGGAGAAAATGACCACACCCATTTCCTAAGACCCTGGGGCTCAAACAAAATATTAGTGCAAAATAAGACCAGTAACAGACCAATCATATTGCAAAAAGAATGAAGTTTCCATCATTCATAGTGTCAGAGGAGTAGCGAGCACAGGATTACATAGACTTATATAGGAGAAAATGACCACACCCATTTTCTAAGACCCTGGGGGTCAGGGGCTAAAACAAAATATCAGGTGCAAAACTAGACCACAGACCCATCATATTACAAAAAGAATGAAGTCTCTATCATTTATAGTGTCAGAGAAGTTGTGAGCTCAAGATTACATAGAGTTATATAGGAAAATGACCACACCCATTTTCTAACACCCTGCGGGTCAGGGGCTCAAACAAAATATCAGGTGCACAACTACACCATGGACCCATAATATTGCAAAAAGAATGAAGTATATATCATTTATAGTGTCAGAGGAATTGGAACACTAGATTTACATAGAGTTATATAGGAGAAAATGACCACACCTATTTTCTAAGACCCTGGGGGTCAGGGGTTCAAACAAAATATCAGGTGCACACCTAGACTACAGATCCAGCATATTGCAAAAAGAATGAAGTCTCTATCATTTATAGTGTAAAAGGAATTGTGAGAACAAGATTACATAGAGTTATATTAGAGAAAATGACCACACCCATTTTCTAAGACCCTGGGGGTCAGGGGCTCAAACAAAATATCAGGTGCACATCTGTACTACAGACCTAGCATATTGCAAAAAGAAAGAAGTCTCTATCATTTATAGTGTCAGGGGAGTTGCGAGCACAAGATTACATAGAGTTATATAGGAGAAAATGACCACACCCATTTTCCAATACCCTGGGGGTCAGGGGCTCAAACAAAATGTCAGGTGCACAACTAGACCACAGACCCATCATATTGCAAAAAGAATCAAGTCTCTATCATTTATAGTTTCAGAGGAGTTGCGAGCACAAGATTTCATAAATTTTCATGACCACGCCCATTTTCTAAGACCCTGGGGGTCAGGAGCTGAAACCAAATGTCAGGTGCACAACTAGACCACAGTCTCATCATATTGCAAAAAGAATCAAGTCTCTATCATTTATAGTTTCAGAGGAGTTGCGAGTACAAGATTTCATAGATTTTCATGACCACGCCCATTTTCTAAGACCCTGGGGGTCAGGGGCTGAAACCAAATGTCAGGTGCACAACTAGACCACATACCAAGTAAGATGCAAAAGGAATTAGCTTTCTATCTCCTATGGTTTCAGAGGAGTTGCGAGCACAAGAATTGTTTACGGACGGACGGACGGACGGACAGACGGACAGACGCCGGACGACGGGGTATCACATAAGCTCGACTGGTCAGAGACCAGTAGAGCTAAAAATGTACTAAGTGACCTTGGTCACATGACCTTGGGTCAAGGTGATGTGAAACCTTTGGGTCATTAGGAACAACATACTAAAATAAGAAAGTGATCGGGTAAACGGTTCAAGAGATATAGCCCGGATAGGAATGTATGCATAATTTCATTAAAAATGCACTAAGTGACCTTGACCTTGGTCACATGACCTTGGATCAAGGTGATGTGTAACCTTAGGGTCATAAGAAACAACATACTAAAATATGTAAGTGTTCGGGCAAACGGTTTAAGAGATAAAGCCCGGACAGGAATGTATGCATAATTTCATTAATAATGCACTAAGTAACCTTTACCTTGGTAACATGACCTTGGGTCAAGGTGATGTGAAACCTTCGGGTCATCAGCAACAACATACTAAAATATGAAAGTGATTGGCCAAATGGTTCAGGAGATATAGCCTGGACAGGATGTGTGACAGACGGACAGACAGACGGACGTTCGGACGGACGTTCGGACGGACGACGAAGGCAAAACAAATATGTCTCCTCCCCGTTGGGGGAGACATAATAAGGGTATTTTATAGTCCAAATGGAGGTTTTACATACATGTATAAAGCATATAGAGGACTTCTGATATGTTACAGCAAATTTTATTAAATGATCAGGAATTATTGCCGATATTGCTTATTCCGGATTGGTGGAGACGCTGTTTGATAAAGTGTACCTCAGAGTGAGTTGACCGCTAACGTTCTAAAGCGGTCTATTCAAGATTTGCGCGTGCGGGACCAGCACGTGCATTGATTTTTGTAGTTTAGATCTTTGACTTAGCGTATCATTACCAGGGGTCTAGAATTCCCATTTCCCGTTGCCCGGGGCAAGTGAAAAATTAGGTCGGGAAAGTGCAAAGTAAGAGTTCACTTGCCCGTGGGCAAGTCAATTTACTGAACATTTTTATTCTCTTTATTCAGATTTCTTTCCAATTTCCTACCTCTAAGACAGGGTTTTAATTTCTGCGGAATCAAGTGCTTGATTGTTAGATATGCTGACACATTTAAACATACCGGTAGCCTTAAAAATAAGTTGCAGCTTATAACTGTAAAAGATCTATCCTTCTCTCAAGCTTAATCTTTCAATTGTCAGAATGGGCAAGTGATTTTTAGGGTGGGGCAAGTAAACTTTATGTCCTGAGTTGCCCGTGGCGAGAAGATTTTGAAAAAAATTCTAGACCCCTGCATTACAATGCAAATGTTAATTTTTTCGATTAGATAATTTAATAAAATAATAAAAATCCTGATAATTTAATAAAGCAGTTATTGACTTTTGATTTCGGTCTACTCTACCTGGTGAGGCATTTGTTAACCTTGGCCTTCGGCCTCGGTCAACCAATACCTGACCAGGTCTGTATAGTCACGAGTAGACCTCATCAAAAGTCAATAATTGTATAGAGACGTATAAAATCATTGGTTACAGGCACTTGATAAAAATGATACATCTAAAGATTTAACTTAAAGTATAGGACAATGTTATAAATAATGTGCGACCGAAATCGCTAGGGCCGAACTTGATTTTGTCCAAAACCTCTCGAGTTTTTGTCTGAAACTACTGGAAACCACTTTCATCTTGAATCAACAAGTCCAAAACCTGTTGTCCGAAACCTCTGGAGTCTGAACACGTTTTTGTCCGAAACCTCTGAATCTGGCAACCGTACTGTGTGCGCTTGTTTTTTTTTTATCTTCTTTTTTTTCGGCTTATCAGGATTAATACAGGTTGAAAATAAATAGTCTGACCTTGTTCTACTGGAAAATAAATCCCTGCATTGAAAATAAATAATCCAAGCGAAAACAATTTGCTAGCCCCACCCCCCTCAAATGCTGGACGTTTCGGTACAAGGACATTTCGATACAATAGACAGACGTTTCGGTACAATAGAAAGACGTTTCGGTACAATGTGAAAGACGTTTCGGTACCACAAACAGACGTTTCGGTACATGATTTTTTTGTACGATATGTGGTGATAATAAGTTTGTGTCTGGTGTTTGTTTTAATATGTTTTATTGCAACATTAGAAATTGACGTAATGTGTCTCATAATGTTATAAATTGCTCTTCTTCTGAAACAATGTTAATCAAGCATGGAGCATTCTTTGATGAATCGGACTTCAAAGAAAAATTGATGATAAAACCATAAGATTTATAATATTTTGGAATTTGAGTTAAACGATCACACTTTTCCACTCTAACTTTTCGGGACATGATTTTTTTTTGGGGGTGGGGGGGTGGGGGGGGGGGGTTACTATGGTAGTAAACAACATATTGATAATATCCTCTCTAATCAGTTAATAATTAAGTAATGTACAAAAACAAAAATATGTACCAAAACGACCTTAATCATGTACCGAAACAACTTTTTTCTATGTACCGAAACGTCCTTGTCTCCCCCCATCACAAAACCAAAACGTATTGAGAACTGTATGGTTTGTGATCTATACTGTGCAAAGGATAGTACGTTCTGTGAGACATGTCTGTCATGGGTACATTACAAATGTGAGGGTCTCACACAGGAAGAGATTCAACGGATTGAAACATGTGACGATGACTACATTTGTATGCGCTGTAGTGATATGGAGCAGACAACGAGATTTGACGAATGCAGAGATGCAAATAACACACAGTCATTCAAATCTAACGCAGACGATTCAAACAGCCAAACGCCTATCTATCATTCACAGGAGGAGGATGGGGAACTGTCTCGGCTTCAAACCGTCGATCAAATTGCTCTGCATAATGTGGAAATGAGCACTCAGACAGCTATTTCATTACCAAACATAACGGGTATGGAAATGAGCACTCAGACAGCTATTTCATTACCCAACGTAACAGGCATGGAAGAATATAGCGAATTGCGTAAAAAGGTCAAGCAACTGGAAAAAGAGCTGAAGGAGAAGGACTTAAAGATGGCAGATTTGAATAAACAGCTTAGCAGTTCAAGGGCCTACTCCATCTCCCTGGAACATAAATGTAATGAACTTAAGAAATCATTAGAGATTCGCAATTCACCATGTACACCAGGTCAAAGGTCAAATGCTTTGGATACAGGTACCTCTGAGATGCCAGATCCGTTTAGAATCTCTCATATTGAAACCCGTCTCTCAACTGTGGAGCAATCACTTTTAAGTATCAGGATGCAAAATATGGAGGATAAAATAAAACTCTTGGAGAACAAAAATTGTGAAATCCAAGACAGCAAACAAAACCCGCAAAACAGCTCTTTTTTAGACAAAGGATGCAGTGTAAACCATCCCAATTGGGAAGCCGGGAGCTCGGAAAAACATGCAGACCTCCAAACACAAACATCCTTAGCAGAAAAGGCACAGAGAGGGTCAGAATGGAATAGGGCGAATAAATATGAGCAATCTGTCAGCACAACCCACCATGAACGAGAGAAATCACATGGGATCTCGAGCAACTCAACCACAGGTCAACTATGTCATGCGGCCGCATGCCATACCCGGGCTCATAGAGGTTCATCGACCACAGATCAACCATACGTTGAACCCGATACATCTACCAAGTCACCCAGTAACCTTACAGCGTCATCAGAAAAGGCATATACAGCCGCAGGTCTACCCACAAGGGATACGCCCACTAATGTTCTCAAACCGCATGAGACTGTAGCGACCAATAATAGAAATCTCAAGCTTGTTACAATCAACATAGAGAACTTTCACTCAAACAAACAGTATCTGGAGTACCTGCTTAAGAAATATGATGTCATAGGGATCCAGGAGCACTGGTTATATTCCTTTGAGAAAAACACCTTGATCGACTTTGCGAATGAAAATGACTGTAACATCCATATTAAGTGTTGTGATGATGATGATCCTATAGGTCCAAAATACAAGCCGAGAGGGAAAGGAGGAGTGGCTTTAATTTGGAAAAAGATGCTCGACGGTGTAAAAGCACTCAATGATGGGGGAAACAGAATATGTGTGATCACAATCGATGAAGCTATCTGCTTAGTCAATGTGTATTTAACATTTCGAGGGACAGAGGATGCAGAAAGATTGTTTGAGGAAAACCTAGATGAACTCTCGGAGATCACCTGCAAATACAAGGACGATTTCACTGTGATCCTTACAGGGGATTTTAATGCATCCCTACATAGGAAATCTGTGGTCTAAAGAGGGACACACTTTTGTTCAACATGCTTAATCATTGGGGCTTCAAACTGCATTAAAACTACCCCTCTAAACCCACTTTTTATCATCCGAATGGTCTACACATGTCGCAGATAGATTATATTGTCTTGAATCGAGAAGGAATTTTGGAAAATACAGAGATCTTGGAAAATGACATTATAAATACATCTACACTTATGGCACTCAAATGTGATGTCATATACACAAACAGTGGCATGTCATTGAGACGCAGTCTGAAGAGGTCAGAGGTCAATACAAATATTAGACGGAAAGTAGATTGGGAGAAAGTGGATAAGCAGAAATATGAACAATTAGTTAGTGAAGGCATTAGAAATATTAATCTGGAACAAATTACAGATGCTGAAACATGCCTAAATGTCACTCATCAAATTTTACTAGAGGTCACCGATCAACTAGTCACGAGCAAAAGAAACAAGAAGGCGAGGAACAGAAATAGGAAACTTATATCAAAACCAATGAAAGAGCTCTCAACCTCGTGTAAAAAACTACACTGGAAAATTAAAAACTTTAATGGACTAGAATCCGAAAAGCTAACCCTACAGCTACAATGCAAGGAAGCTAAAAAGGCCTTTCGCAAAATGCAGTGGATGGAAGCTGCAGAAAATTGACACGAGAAGTTCAGGGAAATAATGAGCTCGGATGTAAACAACCCAAAACTCTTCTTCAAGCTTATTCATGTTATTAGGACACAACGACAGGGAAAAACAAATAAACTCTCACATCTATTCTTAGAAGACGTTAAGTTGACGAAGGAGGAGGAAATTAGGGAAGGCTGGGCTCAGTACTTTCAAAAGCTTAGTCAACCAACTGACGATACAAGTTACAATGAGGAATACCGTCAGCAGATAGAAAAGGACATTTTGTTCATTGAAGAGGCATGCCAAGGGAATCGAACATCCACTATGGACGCATGTGCTGAAAGTGTGCATGAAGCAATTACTACCATGAACATGATGAAAAACGGCAAGAGTGCAGATGCACACCACATTACAGCTGAACATCTAAAACTTAGGGGATATACATTGTGGTCCTTACTAAGTAGACTCTTCTCGCTTATTGTCAAAGAAGGAACTATACCCGAGGCATTCAAGAATGGTATTATCACCCCGGTCTACAAGAAGCAAAAAATAAACTGCAGGATGACCCTAACTCGTACCGTAGAATAACTATATGTAGCATAATTGGCAAAGTTTTTGAAAAACTCCACCTAAATTCTGTACAGGATCTCCTCAATGAGCAACAAAATCACCTACAGAGAGGTTTCACCAAAGGCACTTCGCCAGTCTTCACTTTGTTGCTTTTGACAGAGGCAATAGCAGAAGCCTACCATACAATCAAAGCACTAAAGGTACTGAGTGCGAATAGCCAGAATAATATCACTTACAATTTATGACAAAATGTTGTGTTTTCAAAGTTATATTTGTTCCTGAACACCTTAGCTTCGTAGGCCAGTTAATGGAAGTATAAAGACAGAACTAAAATGCAAATGCATAATGTTGTCGTAATGAATTGAAAGATGATGTCTGACAGTGAACATGAAAATTAAATAACATCACATTAAATCTACCCCTCCCCCCTAAAAAATACAACAATCCAATATGACTATCGATTGATGATTCCATATACAAGGAAAGAAGACGAATCTTATTTTCTAATCTGATCCTCACTCTCTCTTTAACCTTTCATGTTCAATGTTAGGTGTGTGTTAAGAATTTGAAGGAAAATTCACTTCTTTTTTAGTATATAAAAACATGATACATCCTAAACGGGAATGTTTTGATCTTTTATTTTTCATAATTGTTAATATCATATTTCATGATGGAAGTTCCTAATTTTTCCGTCGTATACAGATTTTATTTTGTGAAGAGGGGCAAAATAAGCCTACTTGAAGTTAGTTTTACGTTTCAATGATTCAACTTAATATCTTTATCGATAGCACCGTTTCATTTATATATTGTCCACTAAAACAGATAATCACCTGGTAATGGAAAGGGGTTTCCAACACACTGTGTTCATCTCAGTACATACAGATGCAATTTTTCATTAGGTCATGCATGTACATAACACGACAGCTCGATTCATATAGATATAATTCATTGATTCAGACAGTGATCAGACTTTATACCGATCATGACGCTGACGCAGTCCCAAGGTACATGTAAACAGAGTAACATCGTTTATACATACTCAGTAGACGGGGCTCCCATGAGTGAAGAAATCAGGCAATCGCTATGTGCTATTCGCACAAAAACAGCGCTACATGCTACCTTCCTTGATGCCGCAAAAGCATTTGACACCGTATGGCACGCTTCGATGTTAAGACGCCTCCACATACATGGCCTTGGTGGAACAGATTGGCTACTCATGAAATATTGGTATAGTGACATGAAATCGCAAGTTAAGTGGGAAGGAAGTCTATCATCATCATTCAGTGAGCAACAGGGCATGAGACAAGGGGGGATCTGGTCTCCGACAGCCAATAAAATGTTCTTAAACCCAGCTTTGGACTTGCTTGAAAGGGAAAAAATAGGATTCAGGATCGGCACTATCAGCCTTGTAAGTCCCACATGTGCAGAAGACCAGCTCCTATTGTCTCGCAACACACACAAGCTTGCAACTATAACAAGTGTACAGGAGGAATTCTCAAACATGGAGAGATACCGCTTGAGTGAACAAAAATCGAAAGTTATGATATTGGGAAATAGAAAAACGACCGCAGACGAGATATCGCTAAACGGGAAAGAGTTAGAACAAGTGAAAGAATACAAACATATTGGAATAACTCAGTACGAGACAATCCATAAAACAAATCAGCAAGCTATAGAAAACGCAGTATCATTGGGAAGGAGAACTCTGTACTCACTCATGGGAGCTGGACTACATGGCTATAATGGGATAAGCCCCACAGTCAGCATAAAAATGTGGAACATATTTGTGAAACCAAGGATGTTATATGGCCTTGAAAGCCTAACACTAAAACCACAGGATGTTAAACCACTTACTCTCTACCATAAGCGCTTTCTTAAGAGTGTAATGCAACTCCCAGAGAGGACTGCAGACTGTGGTGTTTATATCATGTCAGGGGAGATTCCTATGGAGGCAGAAATTGACAAGAAAATTTTAACACAACTAGCAAATATAATAGTGGGGGAGGATGTAGAGAAAAAATTGATGAGACGACAGCTTGCGGTCAAGGACAACAACTCTAAAAGCTGATTTATGCACTCAAAAAGAACTCTAGAGAAGTACTCATTACCCTCTATATATGATCTTGTGGAAACGAATGTGGACAGACTAAGCCTCGGGCAGGAGTTTAAAAAGAAGGTCAACAACCACTGGAGTCAGGAGATCACTAGGTTGTCATGTGGAAAAACAAGTCTGTGATACCTTAACACATCAAGTCACAAAGTGGGGGAACCTCACCATATATGGAAAGATGTCAACGTGGATACAATGGCTGTAAAAAAAAAACGGGTATCAAAGCGAAACTTGTCTGTGGGGTGTATCCACTTCAGGTTAGCATTGCGAAGCGTATTGGACATGCTGGAAGCAATATTTGTCCCATGTGCGACATAGAACCAGAGGATATGGGTCACTTCCTGCTTAGATGCAACTGCTTGACTAGTACTCGATCCCGTTCTTGGACAAGATAGAGAGAATTCTGCTTAACAAAGCTTTGAAGAGTATCGCACAAATCACTGAGGATATCGTTGTCCAAATTATTCTTGATGTCACCCACCCAACAGTTCCATTGGTTCTACAAGACGACGACACCAAGCATGAACTGGAATCCATAGCGAGGGGATTATGCTTTGCACTTCACAGTGCTAGGATGGCATTATTAACTTGAAGGTCATATTGGTCAAAATATAAGCCCCTTGTCCCTATAAGATATGTCCTAGATAAATTTTGGAGGTCCAAAGGTCATTTTATGTCTAGTTTTTGCTGTAAACTGATAGGGTGAAAACATTACGTTTTTGTTACTTTATTAGAATAATGCATAACGCTGGATAATTAATTTGTATTAAGTAAACTTGAATAGCAAATTCACCCCCCCCCCTCCCCCTATCTTAACATCGATCACCCATCCCAGGGAAGTCCTGTGAGGGGAGAGCTGTGCCGGTCGGGTCAAAGACTCGGGGGCCGCTACGGTAGCCGGATTGGTCGAACCAGTATGCTCTGAAATGGTTTGGGGCAGATCTACTCACATGCATACACAAGTAATAAAGTACTCACTCCCCTCCCCCCCCCTAGAAATGACATGATAATTTAAAGCAATAGACACCCAAGATGGTTTTCCACTGTACATATTCCCTATTGAGCTGTATAAAGATGATGTAAATTGTTCTGTTATTTCCTCCCCTGGTGCTCCTACCATCCTTTTCCTCAAGTTAGAAACACTATAATCAATTAATTTCAACCCTTAGTAGTTGTTTTCACTGTAAAAAAAAAATTCTTTAAGGATCACAGTGCACTTAACATTTTTGTTTTAAACTTTTAAATGTATATTTTTAACATTTTTAAATACTTTTTATAAAATCTTGTAAGCGTTTAAGATGGTGCTCCTGAGTTAAGTTTTAAGTCAGTCCATGCAGGTTTTTTTTTTTTTTTTTTTTTCGTTTTATATTAAAACGGTACTCCAAAAAATGGAGGAATTTATTATCAACCAACCAACCAACCAACCTTGTACCGAAACGTCCTGCATCCCCCCCCCTTCCCCTGGAACAAATGGTCGTCCCCCTTTTAACCTAAATTGGGAAATAAATTTCAAACAACAAAAAGATATATTCATGCAAATTATCCCTTATCATATCAATTGTCTACATTTTGAATCCCTCCTAGAGCATGTAGAGTTAACTATAACACAACATGTTTGTTCTACTTTCGCTTTCCTTTCTGTTAATGATACGTATAATGGAAATTAATCTCTCCTTTTGGAGAAAAGATTGAATTGGGAATTTTTCGGTCTAAAATTGGGAAAAAGTACCTCTTTTTGACGTTGGGAATGGGGCCGAATTTCGGCCCCCTACAGACCCTAAAAAAATCCCTGCAATACAACTTTTCGGTTTGACCGAATTTCCTCTGATCGGACTATTCTTCAAAATTTGAATTTGCTAAATCAATATTTATCATTTAACGATTTATTCTTCTGCTTAAAGTGGAAGTTTACTACCCTAAGATTTCCTAAGAGGTGTTTATCGTCACCGTCCCTTTTGAACGACATTTCAAAGCGCCTTTATGACACCGATGTTCATTTCACGGACTAAAAAAGAAAAAGCAGTATTTTAAAAATGTTTTGGAAAATCACAGAACTTTACGTAATGCGTCTTACCAACCATACTGGTCGGGCACATATTATCGCCGTGCACATATTATCGCCACTTCATTTATATCTCCGCTTATTGCTGATGTAGGAATTTCATTTCTTCACCATAATTACATCTTTGATACATGAAAAGGTATGCAAAATTTCAAATAATTCCATTCCCTGCAAATACTGAATTTTATGATAGAAAGTCGGCAAATCTGAATGTATTTCCCCCGCCTCTCTGAAGAAAGGGTAGGTCACTTTGTCCTCCTATATCTCTTTGGTTTTTGAAAAAAAATGTATCAATTTTACACATACAAAAAGAAGAAAGTCCAAAGATTTAAGTAATGTAAATTTTGTCCAAAAACTCCAAGATTATCAGTAAGAACTGGAGGAGGTGGCGATAATATGTACCCTCCCTTCGTTCAAACTTGGCCCAACCCTAATATCCAAGAATCACTAGTAAACAAGAACGAATCATCAGATTTTCATGAAAGTTGGAAGAAATGTGTATCATTAGGGTTTTTCTTCCTTCTGTGCAAATTTCATTAAATTGCATGAAGAAATAACGATTTTAGAGTCTAACACATTGAAAAAAGTGGCGATAATAATTATGTGCCCGACCAGTACCGACTTCTCTCGTTTCTTTGACGTTTCTTCTAGCAATGCATACTGAATTCGTATTCTATCACATAATGTACTCAAAGAAGTAGGTGCGGTAACCTGCCATATCGGCCCTAATATGAATTATGGCAAAGCCATTGTGAGGACGCAGATGAATTATGATTTCAATGATTTTTTACCATACATCATTGGATATTTTACTAAGTTAATAATAAACAAAATAAGTCATACAATATGTGTTTTTGTTATTCTTTTTCAGCATCTTTTTTACTTTATCAGTCTTACGTTTTTTTCTTGAAATCCATAATCATCTACAGGAGAGGGGATATTTTTATAGACAATTTCTGGATCGACAGCATGCAAAGAACTCGTAAATGCGGGGAAACAATTCTCAATGTCGGCCGGTTTGATGTCACAAAACAATCAGTAAACATGAAATTGCAATGCTTAATGACAGATGAGAAGAGATCAAGTGATGTAATCTTAATCTATGTAGATATTGTAAGTCCTTGGACCTTGACGAAAACCAAGGAAAAGAGAACTCGGGCAAGAAAATTGTGGGCACAAACCATTAAAATTGAAAAAAGTAAAAAACGAATTTTTTCTTTTTTCTGAAGTATTTTCAAGATATTGTAAGATTTACATGTATCTTGACTATTCAATTCAATGAAACCTTGATGGAATATCAGTTGTCGTATCAGGAATATGTACAAATGCATAACCCAGCCACCCCCCCCCCCCCCTTCAACCCCTCTTACTTTCACCGGAAAAATTAACATTCAATATGTAGAAGAAAGAGAGCCTCCTTTTCGGCGCCGTCTATAGTGTTATCAGCAATTTTTGATATATCGTTATATGGGATGGCCTGGAGAAGGGGGTTATATTTGAAAAAAATATCTAGTATAATATTAATATCACAGGATTTTCCCTTCTAGTTCTAGATAATGTTTACAAATGATTTTCCAATTTAATATATGAAGACAAAATTCATTCCTTTACTATAAAAGAGAGTGAAAGGGACCGAGGAGAGGAAAGGGCCGGAGGAAGGAAAGAGGGAGAACGTGAGGGGGGGGGGGGTATAGGAGGGGGAGATAAGGGGGCGGAGAGAGGTACTCCCTGTTTGTTCCCCAACCCCATAAAAGGCAAGGATGAAAGGGAGGGAAGGAAGGGGGGAGGGAGGGAGCTGGGAGATGTTAGGAGGTGGGAGAGGGAAGGAAGGGGTGGACGGGGGAGAGAAATATTCTGAGTAGGAATTTACCCCCTGTCACCCCCCCCTTCCCCCATAATTACAATCACCCCCCCCCCTCTTTCTAAAAAAATCTGAAGCCTTCACCCCTCCTCCTTTTTTGAATAACCCTGGATCCGCCTATGATTTACCTCCAAGGGGGAAAATACCCAGCCTTATTTTATGCTTTGAACAGAGCCCCAGTTTGTGTTTACCTATTTGCACTAAGTACTGTTAATGATGACGTAAGTTGTGACGCGTTGTGTACAGTATCGTACGCAGCTACGTTAAGGCACTCCTCGTTTTTACGTTGCATTTTCAATAATGAAAAAAGGACATCCTCCAATAAAATTTCTTTATGTATTTGGTATCAGTGTTTAACACTAAGCTTTTACTGCACATTCAGCCAATAGTGATGTCATGTGCCACATTTCAGGTCACGTGACAACTATTTATAACATGCAACCAATGAATTGTAAAAAACGAGCTGGCGCAACGCCATTCCTGCAGTTACAGTCCTACGCTTACTACCAAAATACCTTGTAGGTATTGCCATTTATGAGTTCAAGTGCGCACTTTTCTTCTTTTTTATATTTTTGGAATAAAAGACGATTTTTATCTAAAAAATGACTAGAACAGCACTAAACTTTCAGTATTGTCATATATCTTAAATAGTCATAGATAGAATCGACAAAGTGCCTACTTAGATCATGGAGGACAACCATCTATCGGACTAGTTTAACGCGACCCCAACACATAGCATTGTAATTTCAGCCTGCGCCATGCAATTTTATACCATCACCCTACGACGATATCTTTTTCAAACGTATATGTGACTAGCGAAGGGAAGCAACTCGTAGTTTATAACAATCAAGGTCGACTTAGCTTCGCCGATTTCGTTCTCATAGATTTGTGGCCTTTAAACACAAATGTTTACCTGAGAAGATGAAATAAATACTATGTTGTTTAATTGAGGAAAATGTCATCGTATTTCAATCAAAAAAGTGAAAAAATTAAATCTTTGGCAATCAGTGAAATCTATTTTACAATTTCATCGTTATGACGCAACGGTGTGGTGGCGTAGTTGGGATGACGCAGGACTACAAAATCCATGATCGCGAGTTCGAACCTGGCAGTAAGATCATTTTATTTTTCAAAATGTTTACGAAGTTCTTGCTTTTTTTAATTGTTGACTCAGTGAGAGGCACCATGATATCAATAGGCATTGTTTCCGTATATCGTATATGCTTGTACTTATTAAAAGAGCTTTGTACAGTACAGATAAAATGTGATATCAGGAAAGAGATGATTAATTCTGTAACATTTCGTTACTAACATATAAATTATAATTCTTATTTTAGCTTGTGATATTCAATTTACGTGGTCTAAGAGAGAGAGAGAGAAAAACAAACAAACAGGGAGACGTGAACATTTTATATCATTTTTTTTTTCATTCTAATTACAATCTATAAGAATACCACGAAGAAAATGCATGTCGTACAATTATTTATAGTCGACAAAGTCCAATCTGAATGTTACGCACGCCACCTTACTTAGTAACTTCCAGCATTTTAATTTTTTAAGCCCTTTTTTTCAAGTTGTCGTCGGCAGTATTTTCTCTCCCGTCTTTAAATTTGGCCTATAGAGAATAATATATAATATAATATAGAGAATTTATTATGATCCTATCATTATTATTTCCTTGCTTTCACTTTGTTTAGATTGAAAGGCTGTATCCTCAGTTAGTTTAACGTCAGTTTAGAAAAACGAATCATCTATTTAAAAAAAAAGAATCCATAAAGCCTTCAAGCTTTTCTAAGACTTTGAGTAACATCCGCACGTGGTTGCTAGGCAAGCATTTTCATCAAATATTTGTATAGTACGTTATGCCATTCAAGTATTTTTACTATAAATAAAAGTCATAACATATTCAGCAAAAAATTCAATCATGTACATATATCTAACTCGATGATAAATGACAATAAAGAGTATCAAAATTTGCAAACAACAATAGACTCCGTGTTGATGAGGTCAAAATCTGAGGTTGACGTCATTTCGTGCCATATTTGAAGACGTCATTTCTGAGGAGTGCCTTAACGTAGCTGCGTAGGCAGCAGATATTTAGAAGTTTGTGTTGGGATTTACACTGCATAGATTTCCTGTAGATTCTACTGTACATGTAGATCTTATATATGCGGAGAGAAACCACATTATTCGATCTACAGGTATCAAAATATCAGCTGCAAATCATTCTCGAAAGCAGAATGAAGTTCGGTAAGTCGCTGATAGCGCTGATATTTTTTTGTTTGTATTTTCGTCCCAGCAATTATGAGTTTATCCATGGATTTGTCTGAGGGAGCTGTCGATGAAAGAAAAGTTCGCGAAACAAAGTTTATGCTGACGTCGCATGCTGACGTCACGTTGTAATTTTCAAAGAGGATATTCGGACTAAACATGATATATGTTGGAATTGATGGTGCAATGTCAGTATTACGTGAAGCAAAGTACAAAACATACATTGGGACACTGGAGGAGTAAGCCAAACGGAGAATATTCAAAGGAGATCGAGAAATCATGGTCATCGATGGGTTTCATTCTGTCGTCAAGTGACATTGTCAAAAAAATAAGCTTGCGCTTCACGCCGATCAAATGGGCAATGGGGAGAATGACGTCATTGACCACGGTTTTGGAACCTATAGGTATAGCATAGAATTCAATACGTCATTTCGGAGATCCCGATTTCGTCACAATGTGTCATGTGACTTTCATCCTTTTATGACGTCATTTAGGGCATGTTTTGTTCAAAATGGCGTCACTTATTAACTATCCATAGATGGATGTAAACAGAGAATAAAGTGCTAGATTTTCATCAGAAACAGAAATATCAATAAATAAATATGATAACCACACCATTTGCTACTTGCGTTACAGATGGCCGTCCAAAGTCGGCACCGGTTACCCATTGGTCTCGTCGGTTTATGTGTAGTCTTTTGTGTTCGATGTTTACATGTCGTGTGTCTCTTTTCCGTCTCGTGCTGTACTCATCTTTTGTGTTTTTGCATCGGGTGTTTTGGTGTTTTACTGTTGATGCTGCAACGGGGTCTTGTTGGAGATCTCCTCCCTTCTTTTTGTACGCGATGATCCCGAAAAATATTAGAAATGTTTAGAAGATCAAAACCTTTGTTAATAAACGGGATTTTTATGAATCGTCTTTTAGGGGAGGTGTTTTTCACAATAGGATAAAGTTTATACTGTGCGAATGAGACAATGATACTAAGTCTGAATCAGTCAGTGTTTCGTAAGAATGCAACCTCTACTTCACCCAAGATAGATTTCAAGTGCATAATTGGTATTGACGACAGAGCATGTAACAGCTCATGTCTGCCGCCATTACGTGCTATAGTAATGTAAACGTCTTCAAATTGAATAGCATCATTTAAGAACAGATAAATTGGCAACATGGACCAGACATGCACGTTTCGGGTACTCAACCCTCGTCAGTGATCCTCAAATCTAAACAATGTAATATGCCAAAAAAGTATGAAAGTTACTATGTCGAAAAAGCGTACCGAAAGACGTAGCAGGATGGGTGGGATATGATGCTACAGGACCCACGTTTTAGAAATTTCAAGAAATTTTGATAACAGAAATTTTAGAATGCGTTGAAGAAACGATCAACTGAAATTGATCGAACTTGGCTACATGTGCCCTCGGGGACTCCTGGTCCACCAGCAGTGACACTCACCAAGTGGTATAAATGTAAACGTCTTCAAATTGAATAGCATCATTTAAGAACAGATAAGTACGTTTCGGGTACTCAACCCTCGTCAGTGATCCTCAAATCTAAACAAGTAAATCGTTGAGAAAGCGATAGATTCTGGATCGTTTTCTTTTTTGTCTGTTTCGTCTTTTCCCGTGCGACCTGTATTTCCTTTTAGTGTTTGGGCGAATGGAAAAGATGTTGATATTGGTAGAATCTGAGGAAATGTTTCCTTGTCCATAGATTTGATCGTTTAAACCAAGAGGGTACGCAGTCTGACGTTTGGTGATCCAGGCAAGTTAGCTTGTAGTCGGCGTTTTTTAATTTCGGTCTTACTTTCATTTTTACGTTTTGGAAAAGTCTGAACTGGGGTAATGGTGATATCCGAAATAGAATGATTATATTTAACAAAGTGATTATAAAGAAAGTTTCTGTGTTTTGTTGACGTGAGGTTCTGATCTTATAAGAATGGTTCCTAAAACGAGATTTTAAAGGTTGGCCTGTCTCACCTACATATTGTGCTCCACATCCCCTGGCATTTCAAGTCATAACGTAAATAAGATATTGAGCCGATCAATCGATGTCGTGGTCTACCTCGATTTTGAATTTCTGCCCATTTATACTAGATGTTATTGTGGAGTCGCATTTGATGAGGTGACACAAAGATCATCTTCTACTATTGCACTTTGAAATAATTGAGAACCCTCTGTGTCTGTTGTTGAATGTAGAGCCTGCGGACGAAGTAGTGCGTAAAATATGACTGTGGGGTTTAAATTTGAGAGGTGATAAGAGTACTCTTGGTGAGGAAAAAAGTTTTTTACTGTTGAATGTCGATGATGGTAAAGTAACTGTAGTGACAGAGGGTAATCTCAAGGGTGTTAGTTTAATACGAGGCTACCTTAAAAATGCCATAATGCGATAATGGAAGAAAAGTGAATTAGAGTCCTACGTAGAAGACACTACAACAAAGCCAAGTTAGAGAACACAATGAAATTAAAACACTTCAAACATCGGGTCACGGGGAATTGCTGTGTCGTGAATCGTGTCAAGTAACATTGTCAAAAAAAAAAAAGCTTGCGCTTCACGCCAATCAAAGTGGCAATGGGGAGAATGACGTCAATGATCACGGTTTTGGAACCTATAGGTATAGCATAAAATTCAATTGAAAAACACGATTTTTCCTATATATATATATACATTTACACGCGTTACCTTGATGAGGACTACGTCCTCTATTATCAAAGTTGTTCATATAGCCATAATATTCTAGTTTTTAAAATGTTAAATGTATGGTGAATCCATATCAGAAAAGCTTACTTTGATTTCACAGTCCTATATTGAATAATACGTCTCTAAGAACGTCTAAAAACGTTGAAATCATTGAAAATATCAATAAGTGAGTGAAATTTCGATAGAAATTTATGAAATTCAGTATCGATCCAGGCCTTGCCCATGATTATTTTTGTACCAATCGATGGTTTCTGATCGGCCTTTAAATTTGCATTTAAAATATCGTGTGCGAGGCCTGGATCATAAATGAATTTTGAAGATTTGTATATGTAAAATACGATGATTTTTCTATGTTTTGCGTCATTCAGGGCAAATGACGTCTGAACATGACGTCATACATCACGCGCGTGACGTTACGAGTGCTAAAAATATGAAGCAGTATTTTCTCAAACATTTAACATTGCAAAGTGATAATTTTAAAATATTTCGTGTATCAAAAGCAATTTTCGTCGAAATTATAGGGCCGATATAAGGGGTTAGCGCACCTAGTCCTTTTAAAGGTTTTATACCCCTTAAAAGCCTTTAAGAAAATTTTATAGACCTTAAACCTTAGTTATATCCACCGGCTGCTCTTCTTCTTCTTCCGGTATGGAGTTTCCTCGTAAAGTCGCCTGTACAATATTCCAGCGCGAACACAATCCTTCCCTTGAATTCTCTGTACATTCTGTAAATACAGTGCAAATAAGTGCCATTAAAATATTTACAGAATTAATGTGCAGAGAATTCAAGGGAAGTAGCTGTAACGATAAGACGTAAAATAATTTAATCTGCCCTGAAAAGTCGAAATATCAAAATGGGAAATCAATAAAAATACCGATATTTGGCTTAAAATGATCGTTTTTTTTTTCTATAGAATCAATGGAAAAGTTTTCTACAGCATTGTTCCAACCCGAGTTACAGAATGCCACTTTTACCAAAGGTGTATATTATCAATACCAATTTTCTGACCAAATGTGATTCTGTAACTCGGGATGGAACAATGTCCCACAGACGAAAAACGAAAAAAAGGGGGGATGGGCTATTTTTAAGAATGCGACTTGCGTTTAGATAGATAAAAACTGCCCATTTCTTCTTGTTATGCAATGGAGCAATCTATTCTGAGTGGATTCCGATGAAATACACAACGAACAGTTCGGATTTCTCTTTAGAAACAACCCATAAATTTTGTTTTACCATGGACTTATATCTGTTTATAAGTCCTTGGTTTTACGTATTGAATATTATTGACTTAAACTGTTTTAGGTAGAGCTGATGGATACCGAAAAATCATAAATTGTTTAAATTCCGCTCAAATTAAGGTCAATTTTACCTGGTTGACGCTTTTTCAAGAAATCCACACAATGGTACTATTCTTGAGCGTTTGTACTCCTTTATTTCAACACGGACATATACTTTTTCTGTGTCTCATCTGTTTTAAGCTGTCAATCAAAAAACGATATATATAGGGGTAAAGGGATTAAAAGGAACCAATTAGAGATGTTAACCCTTTAGCGGTCGGTGAGGAAATGACAGAAAGTTTACCTGTCCCCTTGAATAGTCCCCGTCGGCTTTAAAGGCCGACACTGGAAACCATCGGGTCATTTATATGCATACCTGAGTGACATAGGCTTAGTAGGCGTGGCATACCGTCTTTGAAGATAAAGCCGTCTGCGAGCGGCGTGGTTCATCAAAGAAGTCTCGGCTGTTTTAAGACGTCAATCAAAAATTGATAGGGGTAAAAGGATTAATTGGAACAAATCAGATGCCAACTAGAGATGTTAAAGTAACCCTATAGTCGTCAGCGAGGAACAGACAGAATGAATGAATGACTTAGTTTTACCTCCGACGTGTCAAATGAATGACCTTGCCAGAGGTGCCCTGAAAAGGGCAGTTTAGCGGATTTTGGCCAGGAATCCTGAGAAGGAAGGTCGGGAGGAAGGCAGCATGCACTCGGTGGTAACGGGAACTGATGTTAAAGGCCACCCTGCCACGCCAGTCGTCTCGTTCTCCGTAGACTGCTAGCACTGCCAACAGTACTAGTGGGCTGTGAACTTTTTCTAGCTTCTCGTCTTGGCCGATTACATACAAATGCGGTGAAATGGCCCTTAAAAGGGCTCTTGTATGCGACCCCCGCCAGCTGACTCGGCTCTTGGACCCATGGAGGGAATTTTGCCTGGTACGTCTACCCGAAGGTAACCCCGTACTCCTTGGTGGACATCAGGACTTCGCCAGGGATTCACGTGCCCAGTTCGGACCCAACCTACTCAGTTCAGGTTACAGGAACAGCAAGCCGCTTCTGCCCGGGATCTGGACCAACGCCCTGCAGGTCTGGGACTGCCGATTTCGAAGGCGCATTTTCACCCTCTAGTCTAAGGCAAGTCTTGTTTACCGCCGATTAAACTGAGCTCAATACGCCACAGTCATCCACAACGCCCCCTGGACGGGCTCGGCTCTCGGATTTGGAAGGGTTGTGTCGCCCGCTGCTCTTAGCCTGGAATGGAGTTGATGGAGTGTAGATGCGTTAAGGAACGTGCTGGCAAAGCAACGGTGTAGTGTCTGTCGGGGATGTCTGTGTGTAAGTATTTCATTCCAGTTATCGGAGGCACCACGAGGAGGTGTGCAGGCTTGGACTTCTCAACTCCAAGTGACAGAAAATTTACCTGTCCCCTTATATAGTCGTCGGCCTTTAAGTCTGCTTATTGAGAATTTCATCATAATCCTTTATTGTTTCTTATGACAGGATAGCACCTTCAGGAAAAAGGTCACATTGGGTCATTCATAAAGGTTCATTCATAAAGGTCATTTCATGTTATTTTCAAAAGTTCATTAAAAATCAACATTTTTTTCCAAATGATCTGAAATTTTGAATAATGATAGAAAAATGCATAATCTTTCACAATGTTACAGCTTTCGATATTTTTTTGTTGCATTAATGAGAAATCTTGTGTCAAATGAGGGGGGGGGGGGCGTTACACATAACTTCAGGTGAATGTTTATAAATATCTGCAGTATAAAACGTATTATGTTGCGTTATGAGAATTTCATGATCATATATTCCAA
The DNA here is from genome assembly GCA_028142955.1 of Pinctada fucata. Lineage (NCBI taxonomy): Eukaryota > Metazoa > Mollusca > Bivalvia > Pterioida > Pteriidae > Pinctada > Pinctada fucata. The sequence continues at coordinate 24,366,762 of AP027102.1, read as the reverse complement.
ATAGCAACTTCAAGAAAAAGATTATTCATAAAGATCTACTTGAATGTCATTTTTAGGCTAAGAATAGCTAAAAGTTTAGAAATTCATTAAAAATCATTTTCAATTCAAAATGGTTTGAAATTTTGTTTATCAAAGGCAAATGCACATTTGTTTATTATATGTTGCAGGTTTAACGATTTTTATTGCAGTGATGATAAACTGTGTACCAAAAAAGGGGATGTGGTTCTTAATTAAGACATATAACTTCTGGGGAATAATTTGTTAAACACTCACAAACTGTTTTGCAGGATGTGGGCTTTCAGACAAAGATTTTCAAAGTCATATCAGAAACGTTTGGAAAAATGAAGGAATGAATTTAATGTTACTTTACCTATAAAAGTGACTTTATTGTTGTGCCGAAACGTTTGGAAAAATAAAGGAATGAATTTAATGTTACTTTACCTATAAAAGTGACTTTATTGTTGTGCCGAAACGTTTGGAAAAATAAAGGAATGAATTTGATGTTACTTTATCTATAAAAGTGACTTTAGATTACTAGATCTATTGTTATTTTTCGAGAGAGCGATTGAGAGAGAGAGAGAGAGAGAGAGAGAGAGAGAGAGAGAGAGAGAGAGAGAGAGAGAGAGAGAGAGAGACTTATAATAAGATTTAGACAAATATTTTCCGCTTTCGTCTGTGTTTCAATGTTTGTTGCCACGTAAATAAAACGTGCAGACGACCACAATAATTCTAGATCCGGGTTCTGCGTGGACTTGGTGCGTAGTGAGAAGTAATTTGTGTCATCGTAAGATTTCAAGGGGGATTCCGTGTCACTAATAACTACTTGTTGTGAGTTGCTATATGTTTTTCTTTCTCACAAAGAAAAGTATTACAGCTTTTTGTGCCTCGATGAAAGTAAATATCCAAAGAAATTATCAATGTAGGCAACTTAGAGGGTTCAAAAGTAAAACAGAAACGCCCGTCTCGAAATAAATTTCGTCGGACATTTTTATTCATAATTCAATATGATAAATTAGTATTTCAATTGAATTGAGTGCAATAACTTTTCATTGAATATTTTCTTTGTGAAATACCAAAATTTTTATCAGCACTTATTTGCATGCATTTCTTAACGAACTTCGGTATTGAACGAGATATCATGACACGCATGTTTCTAAGTAAGCTTCAATATTTAGCCCATCTCGCACATTCTTTCTGTTTGGTACTTTTTGTGGGTGAGAGGGCTTCAATTCTGCCTCATAGATCACTTTGGCTTTAATTCAGCACCATAGATCACTGTGGTACACAGTGGCGGATCCAGAGTGGCAAGTGGGGGGGTTTTGTATCGACCCAAAGGGTCGATTCGAGGCACGAAGTGCCGAGCGGGGGAGGGTACGGGAGGGGGTTGCCCCCTCCTGTAGGTGGGGGTCCGGGGGGCCTCCCCCGGAAAATTTTTGAAAAAATGGAATAAAATGGTGCATTCTGGAGCACATTTTCTCCTTACCTTCTCGAATATTCAGGCCATTTTTTCCACTCAATTTATGTGGTTAATAAAGATTTCTAAATAAAATAATTTCTCCTTTACTGCTGGCAGGGACGTAGCCAGGGTGTTTTCGATGTGGACGTCTATAAAGAAGGGTTGGACCAAGAACTTCAGCTGTCCGGGGGCACAGACACTTTTTGGGGGATCACTTGCGAGGCCCGAAGGGTCAAGTGAGGACAGTATGGAAAAATGTTACCCATCCCCTTGAAGGGGGTCCCCCGTGAAAATTTTGAAAAAAAAATGAAGCACATTGCTGACCTCTGGAGCGTATTTGAGCTGAATTTAAATGGGATAACGCATATGATTCGATGTCAACAGACGATGAACCGTATCTTGAGATGTGAACATGACATTCCCTAAATACTTATATATGTACGTCCACATAAAGTCTTTTCAATCGACCGCTCGCACTTTCTTAGCGATCGTTGTATCATGCGCGGATACAGCATTTTTGGTCAGAGGGGTCCAAAATTTAAGGAAGTCTACCTATCATGTAGATACATATATATCGGTGTACATGATGGAGAGGGAGCAATTGTGTTAGCTTTCCTTTCACGTTTATTTTGATGAATTGGTGAGCGTAGCGAGCCAGAATTTTTTTTAGATATGAAATATTAATTTGTCTTGATTCGATCGAGATGATTATTTATAACATTGAATATTTCACTCCTTATATCGGCGAGCGGAGCGAATTTCATGAGAATAAATAGATAAGAGATGTGTCATCATCTTAAAATGACAAGCATTGAAAAAGATGAAGGAGGTTACATCCTATGAAGTAAGGGACTGTTCAAAATATGAGTTCCTGAGACCCAAGACAATTATATAAAATTACTTAGTGTGAACAATTGATAATAATTAAGGAATTTTGCAGGAAAAATAGTTTTGTATTTGTAAATGGCGAGCGAAGCGAGCCGAAATTTTAGGTTTCAAAGCCCTTTCATGCATTTTAGACCCATTTCAATTACAAATGGGCCACAGCTGGACCCCACCTCCGAAAATCTCAGGGTGGGGGGGGGTCCAGACCTTCGGTCCCCTCTCTGGATCCGCGCATGGTTGTATTAAGTTCTAATTAAACACGAGAAAATATCGAAAAATGCATTCAAATCGGTGGCTTCTGGAGTGTCTTTGATCTATTTCTGAACAGTAGTTTGCTTTAAATACTATTTCAAAAGACCCTCCCCCTTCATTTTGGCTACTGGGGGAGGCGCTCTCCTTTTTTTTTTTTCGCGAGACGATGTGGACGTTTTTGCGTACAAATGTACGCCTGGCTTCGCCCCTGGCTTGTTGATTTGTCCTTGCTGTAACATGTACTTAGAATATTGGTACGATATCGAGTAAAAAATGTTGAGTATCATTGGGTTTTGGCTTTGAAAAATTGAATGCTTAATGATAGGCCCCCGGAGCATATTCGCGCTATTTATAATGTTAAATATTTGCCCATTTTTCCGGTTATTTCAAAGTATGTTTGTAACAAAATTTGTAGATGACAAAAATACTCAAACCGGGTATTTGAGGACAGAAACGTGTAGGTTTCGATCCCCGTACCATTTACATTGATTGTTTGACACACGTACATGTTTTGCAAATGATTTGAACATGTTCATATTGTAGTATTTGTTAATGTTAAATTTCGTAAAATAATCAGAAAACCCCCTCTGCGACGTACATTACAAAAACTTCGCGATTGTCTGTACGAATCCATAAATACGCCAATTGATACGGTATCGAATCGATATGCGATAGAATGTATCAGAAAATTTTTGTAAATTTTGTTTCAAAATAGTGAATTCTGGTGGACATTAAGCAATTTCTTTATTACTCAGTTTGCAGGGTTTTTTCCGAGTGCTAATGTTACCAAAAAAAAAAAAAAAAAAAAAAATGGGAAACCGGGGGGGTTTTCCCGAACCCCCCCAAACCCCCCTAAATCCGCCCTTGGTACAAGCAGATTATGTATCACAATACTGTATATAAAAAATATTTCATTCTGAAAGCAAGGCCTAAGAAAGGGGACATGTCATGTGTTATTTAGGTATATCGACTGGAAATAAGGTATTGAATACATATGAAACTGAAGTTTATAGCTATAAGAGGCTATTATAGCTATATATGGCTATTTCTGCACAAATCCCACACCTGGTATTGTCTAAGGGGTCCGGGATCTTTCGTACTGATACCGTTTCCAGGGCTCGAAATTCGCGATCGTCAAAACAACCTGCTTACCTGTGGGACGACCTAGAATTGAGACCAATTCATCCTACTGACGACCTATTTTCAGACATTCAATGTATGCTTACCTCGATGAAATAATGAATAAAAAGTTTACATCATCTTTGCATTATGTCAGAATCAGAAAAACTAGGGAGTTTTCAGCAGATAGCAGACTTCATGATCGGTTTAAAGTTTCTGTACGACGGTCTGTTATCAGCCCGAATTTTATAATGCTGTTGATTTCCTGCAAATTAAATTGTTTTTTAACAGTGAAGTGGATATTTATATAAGGTGTTGAACAACCTAGAAAGAAAACAAAAAGGGATTATGAAAGTCCTAGGAATTAAACCAAGGTCGCTCAAAGAGACCTGGAAAACGAATCAGCATTGGCTTGAGTTTAGGGACAATGAACATGAAGGTGATGCGCCCTCAATGATTTGTAAATTATGCACAGAGAGTGGCAAAGTAAAACTTAAAGCAAAGTTTGTTGTAAATCATTGAGATTGGAATCTGTAAAGATTCACGAGTCCTCTAGCTGAGGCACACAAGCATGATGAATTAAATGAGGAATTTGTTGAAAAAGAAATGGAATTTATGTAAAATGTTCAAATTAGCTAAAATAAAGAAGGACAGCTTAGTTTTTCAGTTCAATGATTTCAGGCAAGTAAAAATGGTTTCGGGCAACCTGATATTCAAAGCAGGTTGCCCGAATGACAACCAAAGATTTTTACGAGTTTCAAGGCCTGCATTTCGTACCAAGATTTTTCGTACGGGATCTTTCGTACTGGTTGCAGAAAAAAATGATATGTTTCTGCTGTAAAGAACTGATTAACTTGAGCTTCTAATAAATTTTGATAGTGGGATTGTTCATACTTGTTAGATGGAATAAAGAAATACTTTGAAATTTTTAATATACAGCATAAAACGATTGTTTTCATTACAAGATTGACTTTTTAGCGAACAGGTGCCTTTTAACCAATATTTTCAGTTAAAACATGCATATTTCAACTAACTAAAATGAATCCTACCCTTTTAAATTTATTATACATGTACAACCCTTATCATACAATGTGCACTTCAATAAAGAAGATTCCAAACACAAATATTATTAATATCAAAATACTTATCTTTCATACTGGTACGAATGATCCCACCGATCGATACGAAAGATCCCAATTTTCGGAATGAAAAGTACGAAAGAACTCGGTACAAAAAGACATCCATAAGAAAGATCCCGACGCCTGTCTAAGACATTTCTCATAAAATTAAATCATACTATATATGTAGAAACTTTGTATTAAATCAGCGCTGTTAAAGTGTAAGTAACGTGCATTAAAAAAAATCTCAATTGGCAAGCTCTGTGGTATCGTATGAGAAATCATTATGGAGCAACATTTTTTTATTTTCATATTAAAAGTAGTATGCAGTCTGATGCGTGCCTAACTTCTTGATATCATTCGGATTCAGATGTAAAATAAACAATATATTTATGAAAAATTCTTCCATTGTAAACTTAACATGACATTATGAATGAAATCTATTGAAATCGTTAATTCACACCATAAACTTACCATCTTTTTATACGGTATAGAATTGATTTGTTTGGATAACGTTTTACTATGCACATCTATGAAGCATCGTTAACTAAATGAAAATCAATATACTTAATTTGGCAAAATTAGATCGAAGTTTAAGAGTTAGACGTTTATTTTGTGGTACATATAACAAAGCCGGTCAGCTCACTTGTATTCGCGAACTTAAAACGCCGTGAAAAAAGAAGGTTTGTAGAAACTTGGAGGCATTAATTTCTGCTGGGACCCGCTGTTTTGGCTGGGGACCCATTGGCCAAGTTTAATGGGTCCAGAGGACCCATTTAGATCAAATTGTAGATTAATCTATGATTATTGGTAAATATTATTAACAGTAATTAGCATCAAAATAATAGATGTAAGACCCAGCATCACAAGATTTGACGAAACTTTTAACTGTGACCTTGTAGCAGATTTATGACATCACAGTTAGAAATAACATCAAAAGTAGTGATGCTAGGTCTTGGCGTGTGTAGGAAACAGTCTGGTTAAGAAGTCCTTAATGCAGATATATCTTTATGTATAACTATAAGCGATACTTTGACCTTAAAGGAATTTTTCTTTGTAGGATTCAACATACATTGTACTAAGTACTACTTTTCATTCAGAAGCATTTTACCTTGAACATGTTGAATGTAGAACTTGTATGAAAGTATTCGAATTTCAATAGGAACAATGGAATGTTATGTCATAACAGAAGCTATTTTTAAAAAAAAGTGCAGCAAGGGGTATAGTTCATCACTTGAGGGCAGTTCTACTTTTCTTTTACACAATACTATATGTATATATGTTTGACAAGTTTCTTTTTTAATAGACTACATGTATCATGTATATGTATAATCTTAAGTGTCTGATGTCTGTAAAAGCAAATGATACATCCCAAAAATAAAAAAACAAAACAAAAAAAACCCCAAAAATAAAAGAACTTACTGACAGTGAATCATGGTACCAAAATTACAAGTACATGTACTCTGTATTACCATATTCTTGAGTTACGTTGAAATCATTTTTCTTCTAATAGTTTAAGTACAAAATGCATCATAAATTTTCTTTTCCATGTTTTCTGTAGATTGGAAATTGCTTTTTGCACAGACAGGAGAGTAAGATGACTTCAAGCATGTCAGAAGAACCAGTTGAGGTAAGCCAGGATATGAAGATATTCTTTTGTACCTACATGTAAATTATATACTAAATAAAATGTCAATAAGGTAAGATTAGATACACTTACTCCATGTACTCTGGTACACACATTTTATAGGGAAAGAAAAAAAGTCATACAACATGTACAAAGTGTACATTCTTCAGATTTTTAATAGAAATATTCAAACAGTTACTGTTTGAACATTTCATTTGTCATGCAGTATTCCCCCATTCCTGGATAATTCCCCAGGTCATACGGTATTAGTAAGTCAAATGCTTCGGTGAGCAGTTAACCTTTTTTTGATGATTTTAGTGCTTTGTATAATCAATGGCAAATGTAACTCATTGAAGGATCCCAACATTTGTGAGGTACATTTATTTTATCCCTGATTACATGTAAATACAATGTAAGGGTAATTTTATATTGCATGTTGTTCAGTGAAAAGATCTTTAAAATTGAAATACAAGATAATTTAAGATTTTTTACTTTCAGTGCCCATTGTGTATGGAGCCATTAGAAATTGACGACATCAATTTTTTTCCCTGCACATGTGGTTATCAGGTAATAAACTCTGTGTATCATAAGAACACTATAATTAATTATATTTTCACTTCTTAATGTTTTGTATGTTTTTGCAACTACTAGTACATTTAGATAACAAAATGATTTCTCCAGAGTCTTAGATTCAGTGCCATGTTTGCATTTTGTCAGAAATTAATTTTGATTCAAATTAAATTCTTCAGTATAAACATGATAAATGGGATGTTGACAAAATAGTATGCTTTTTGTGTCGCCTGCAAGCATAGCGACACTTCAGGATCACTTTGTCTGTTGTCGATCAGTCAGTCTGTCTGTCTGTATGTCACACTTTGGGTGTCACAGTCCATATCTTTTTATTGGTTACTGATCAGGCTTTGATATTTCATATGTGTATTCCTTGTGACAAGACTTTTCTACACATACCATACTGTTTTACCTAGTGACCTTGACCAAGATACTGTAAGCACGGAAATTTTCGTGTGGGGGTAATTTTTCCCATTTTTTGTGAATCGATAGACATCACGAAAAATTCCCCCATGTGAAAATATCCCTGCTGCATTATTGCAATGGGAAAGACATTTTTATCGCGAATATTTCCCACATGCGTAATGTCTTGATGTTAGAATCGCGAAATAAATCTCTATTGAAAATAACCATGTTTACAGTATTTGACCTACTTTTCAAAAAAGTTAAGATTGGCTATATATTTTGATTGGTAAGTGTTAGGGCTTTGATGTTTCTCATATGTATTCCTTGTAGCTAGGCCTTTCTAAACATACCATTAATTGTGACTTTGACCGTGATATTGGACCTACTTTTCAAGAAAGTTAAGATCGGCATTATCTTTTGATTGGTAGGTGATACAAATGTAGGGCTTTGATATTTCTTATGTGCTTTCCTTGTAACAAGACCTTTCTAAACCTACCATAATTTTGACCATGTGACATTGACCTAGGTATTTGACCTACTTTTCGAAGAAATTAAGACTGGCTTAATCTTTTGATTGGAAAGTTATATGGCTTTAATACTTGTATCTTAATGAGACCATTGTTTTGTTACCAACTTTTTCTACGTATTGACCTTGACTTAGATGATTGACCCTCTTTTCTGAAAATTTGAGATCTTTTAATCGGTAAGTAAGAGGCCTGATATTTCACATGTGAATTTCATTTGACAAGACTTTCCTACTGATATCAATAATTTTGAACAAAGTGACCTTGGCCTACATATTTGATCCACTTTTTAAAAATAAGCCACTTTGCAGGTGACTCAAGCATGACTTGGATTGCTTTTTTATTATACCCCCGCCATATAATGGTGGGGGTTTATACCCCCGCCATATAATGGTGGGGGTATATAGTGATGCACTTGTCCGTCCGTGCGTGCGTCCGTCCCACCTGTGGTTTCCGGACATTTAAAAGAAAACTATTACAGATAATCTATTCATTTCTTGCATATAGCTTTCACACCAAGAAATACAGGTCAAGTTCGAATATAGGTCATGTCCCTCAATTACGTGCAGAGTTATGCCCCTTGAAACGTAGAAAATTTCAAAATTTTGTGGTTTCCGGACATTTAAAGGTAAACCGTTGTAGATAATCAATTCATTTCTCACATATAGCTTTTACACCAAGAAATACAGGTCAAGTTCGAATAAGGGTCATGTCCCTCAATTTTATGCAGAGTTATGCCCCTTGAAACTTGGAAAAATTCAAAATTTTGGGGTTTCCGGACATTTAAAGGTAAATTGTTACAGATAATCAATTCATTTCTTGGATATAGCTCTTACACCAAGAAATACAGTTCAAGTTCGAATATGGGTCATGTCCCTCAATTTTGTTAGACTTATGCCCCTTGAAACTCAGAAAAATTTACAGTTTTGTGGTTTCTGGACATTAGAAGGACATCCGTTACAGATAATAAATTCATTTGTTGAATGTAGCTATTATACCAAAAATTGAAGGGTAGGTTTGAATATGACTCAATTTTATGCAGAGTTGTGCCCCTTTAAACTTGGAAAAAAATCAATATTTTGTGCTTGCCTGACATTAAAATGAAAACTGTAACAGGGAATATATTTATTTCTTAGATATATAGCTTTACGTTGAGAAATACAGGTCAAGCTCAAATAAAGGGTCATGTTCCTTAATTTTGTGATGAATTGTGCCCCTTTCAACTTTTTATACATTGCTTATATGTACAATATACCGGGCGGGGGTATCATTGATCCTTAGATAAACAATAAATTTCATTGTTTATTTGTTGCATGCGAAACTTAGCAGTGCTTATTTTTATAAAATTTTGTATATATCCATAAAAGAATTATTAATGTAGGAATACATTTAAATCTAGAACAAGTAGAATAAACAGTAAAGTTACCACTTTGCTTATTTGATTGATACAATCTTCAATCCACTGTGGTGTTGAATTTCTAGAAAGTAACCAATTGTATATCTTATTGAATATTCTCTTTGCATAGATTTGCAGATTCTGTTGGCATAGGATAAGAACAGATGAAAATGGTCTATGTCCAGCTTGCAGAAAGGTCAGTTTCAAAATTTGATATTATCATATGGTCAAACAGAAGAACTGGTTTTTGAATTATCATGATTATACATGTATGAACTCAATCATCTTCGCACAAAAACTGATATGGGCAAAATTAAGTGAGTATTTTCTCATTCATGACTGAAAGAGTAATTTTAGTTTCATATGCATTATTCATCTAGTCAGCAGTTCTTGCCAAAATAACTTCATATTAACTAATTCATTTATGTATATCATAATTGTATTAAAGTTATTTGCACCTGAGGTAATACTGACCTTGATCTACAGATAAGGAGAACTCAGAAGATGGTCAAGATCATGATTTTAGAAGTAGCACCGTTGGTACCGTTACATTATATTTCATTTGTTTTTAAATGTAGCAATATCCAGAAGATCCTGCGGAATTCAAGGCCCTTACAGAAGACGAGTAAGTTCAATTGACTACATGTACTTTCTTGAACATTTACAATACATACCGTAATTATTAATAATGCATGTATCATTGATATTATGACTTTTGATGTTATTGTTGTACAAAATATTTCTTGCAAGGTGGACAATTGAATTTGAAGTACATGAATCTAAGGCCATTGAATAATTAAGTGACCATGTTCTGATGTTATGTAAATTTAGTTCTTCCCCTTCTTGTAGGTTACAAAGAATTAAGAAAGAGAGAAAGCAGAAAGATTTACAAAGGAAACAGAAAGCAGCAGAAAATAGAAAACATCTTGCAAATGTCAGGTAAGGAAAGGAAAACATTAACCAATGAATTTATAAGAAGCAAAACACTTGTACTGTACACATACTAATAATACCTACTATGAATCATTTGTTATACAGAAACTATAATGCAATGTACAAGTATTTCTTTCATAATCTGTTGTGCTTTTGTATTTGATGAGTTGCTAACTTTTTCTCCAGACCCTTGTAACATTTATGATAAATATGCCTGTATAATTTTGTTTTCATAATTACATGTATATCTAGAAATGCTTACATACATGTATATTGATCTAATGTATAGCTACAAATGTACAGGTACATTGTAGATGTTCTTTAAACCTACATGTATGCATTGGTGTGAAACAATGTCAGTATTCATTAATCTCTGCTTTCATTATTATATTTTGCTTCTCATTTCCAGGGTGGTACAGAAAAATCTCGTATTTGTGGTAGGGTTGTCAAAGAAATTAGCAGAGCCAGAAATTCTCAAAAAACAGGAGTATTTCGGAAAGTTTGGAAAAATTCATAAAGTTGTGATAAATCAAAGTACTTCCTATGCGGGCTCTCAAGTAAAGGTGAGTGGAAAGTACAATTTGTACATGTACTGTTATAGATTGTTAACTTGATCTGTATTGAGTCAAGATGAAAATTTAGATGTAGCTACATGTACTGATAAGATAATAAGAAATTTTCATCAGTGCGTATAAAAAATTAAAAAAAAAAATTTATTTGTGTCATGCAAATATTTGAAATATAAATTTATTATCTTTTTAAACTTATCACTGAATTTATTGTATGATGAAAATAGAAATTTGATATCTTTTGGAACACACAAATTGTGTAATGATATTAATTCAGACTCTATATTTTTGTAAGAAAAATCAATTTGTCTTCCATACTGCAGATAAATTGCACGATGAATTTGTCACTTATTGCAGGGTCCTAGTGCGAGTGCTTATGTTACATACAATAGATGTGAGGATGCATTAAGAGCTATTTTAGCTGTCAACAATGTCCATGTTGATGGTAGAACATTAAAAGCATCACTGGGTACAACAAAATATTGTAGCCATTTTCTCAGAGGCTCACAGTGCCCTAAACAAGTAAGTGGAACAAATGAAAAAATAAACAATTGGACCTCAAAAAGATAATTTATGATGAGGAAAATGCCCTACTACTTTAAAGAGAGATATGGGCTCCAAATAACGGAGATCAGGATCTTTTCTGCCCCTCACAGAACGTGGGAAACTGCAATGTTCAAAGGAGAAGGGCCACTAACCATCAAAATCGGCCCTCTTGCCGTTTTTGAAGAAAATTTACGTATATATAATACAACATTTCTAGTTTCTAAAAATGTAAGCATTATGAAAATCTGACAAAAGGTAAGCGTTTCATGACCCGGCGAAGTTGGCATAGTGAAACGTCAAAATGCGCTTTCTTTCACCATGACGTCATGACGTAAAATGACAATTTACAACTAAAACTCTACACTAAAAGTATAACTGTTCTTTTTTTGTTGCAGTCAAATTAATTCAGAGGATAAAAATGATACATTTAATGTTTTTAAAGAATATATTTGGATTTCAGTGTTAAATAAATCGGGAAAAGATATCCGAGAGATATCAGAAGCATCTGAATCGCAATGAAACTGTATCTTCGCTCACAAATGACGTCGCGTGAAATTATTCATCTTTGAATTGTAGATTCTTATGGAAAGCGGTTAAATATATACACATTTGACACATGCACTTTTTTTGTAGGGGAAGGGGCAGGGATCTCAATAAATTTTAAAGTAGGTGGATACTCTGAAGGAAGATACATAGAAAAAAAAATTCTTGATTTTGACATGTTTTATACCTTTACAACAGAAAGTAGGCGACGGCTTTTCTCACAGGTGGTGACTTTTCGCCAGCTTCCAGCTTATGAAGGGGGGCTGTCATTATATGCTTTTCAGAATAAGCAAGTTAGAATTTTCTCTGACTTTAATGAGGTCAGGTTACATGTCCAAATCAGATTCAGGGGCGGATCCAGAAACTCAAATGCCGGATGCACATACAACTTTTTATTGGGATGAATTGCAACACGATGCAGAAGGATTGAGAGTCCGGACGAGAACTTATATCATCAATGTTTTTGTATATACTGCTCTTACAATATTTAAAAACGCAATAATTATCTGAAAAATTCAAAACAATGCAATTTAGGACAAAGGAGAGGGTAAGGTTCATTACGCATTCGCGTAACCAAATTTTGAATAATGGGGGAGAAAGGGCAAGCTGACTGTGATCGTCATTTTTTTGTTTTTGTTTTTTTGGGGTTTGTTTGTTTTTTTGTTTGTTTTTTTTTTTGTTTTTTTCGCCGAGAGGGCTTCACAGGAAGTTGAGAGAGAGGGATTGAGATCCATCACATAAGAACTATTCTATATACATCTTTTTCGTTTTAGATATTAATTAATTTCTTACAACACTTACAACACTATATCAAATTAACAGTAAGTTTGCTACTTTTGAACCAGTAAATTTCACTGATTTCAGTGATAATTCCATCTATATGTGATTTGGAAATTTTAGAGCCACAATTGGCGAAAAAGGGTACTATTTTTCATTGGGAATGGGGCCGAATAACGGCCCCAAAAGGGGGGAAAATCTCTGAATATTATCTGACATGGACGTAAATGTAGCTAGGGTGTTTTCGATGTCGACGCCTTGTCGCCAACGACAGGAGCGGACACAGAGCCTCAAATACAATGGACACATTCTTTTTTTCGAGAATGACTTGTAAAGTCAAAGTAAGGGACAATATGGAAGTAAGTTTCCCTCTTTCATTGTTGGGGGATAGGATAGAAAATTTTGAGAAAGTGAAGCAAATTAGGTGTTATTAGGTGTTATTGAGCGTATTTGAGCCGCATTTAAAAGGGATCAAGAGCACGAAACGTATCTAAGATAAATGAAATATCCGATATGCCGATATGAACATAAAATTAATGCTGTATTCTTTTTTAAATTAAAAATAATGAAACTAGGGACATCATCTGTCCCAAATCGACCATGCGCACATTGTTAGCGCGAATTTCTACGCCTGAGAAAACTAAAAAAAAATCAAAACGATCATTATTGAGTGTTTTTGGACTAAATCACTGATATCATTTATTATGCCCTTTATGTAGACCCCACATTTTGGGGAAATGGCGGGGTCTATTTATCTCTTTCTCTTCTTTTTTTGCGAAAAAATTGTGAACGTTTTTGCGTACAAATGTACGCCTGGCTACGCCCGTGAAATCTCCATCTTCACAAATCTGTAATTCTTTATTGTTTTTATCGATAACATGGGATGTTTTTGTTTAATTAAAGTGTTGGTATGAACAATTATAATATTTGTCAGTGACAAGCATACGTATTTAGTTTGAATTTCGTCTTTTTGTTGTTGGTTACCGAAGTAACTCTGCGATCGGAAAGTACATGTACACTGCTCCCCCGATTTATCGCCCCTCGTTAAACCGCCAACCCCGGCCACCGCCACTTTTTCCCAATGTACAGATCTCCTTACATTATAAACCCCGTTGTAACGCCAACCCCCGCATACCGCCATCCGCCACTGAATTCGGCGTACAAATTGTCGTATTTGGTACATAAAACCCCCGATTACAATGCCATTTAATTGAGTTGTTATCACTTAACAAACAACTTAGATTCATAGGTGCACTGTCTTGTTAATTATCGCGCTTGGGTTTACATTAATGTTTTGATAAACAATCAATATATGTACGTATGCCTAGATAGTGTAATTTGAACTTAAATTAATACGAGTTCAGTGAGGATGCAGATATTTAAAAAAGAAAACGGCATTTATCCCAGCATAAAATTCAAGCGTCATTGAACCGACTATAGACAAAAAGTAACAGATGCGATGAGCACGTATCTCGGCGCTTCTAATGCTAATGCAAGGAATGTACGTGTTCATCAGTGCCTACATGTTCTAAAATACGAATAAACCTGTATCATGAATTTTATGTTACTGTTTAACACGGACTTCTATAAGGGGCGGCACCCGGCGAAATTTCGCCGACTCAGATGATAAAAGTCGCCGGTTTGAATTTCCTCTGATCGTTTATTTGCTCTAAAATTTCTCAATCGCCGCCTCAAATAAATCGTTTTCAACACTCTGCATGTACATGCATTTTTCTTTGACCCAGCACATTCTTGAAATGCGAAAATAAGATTTTTTAACAGCGTATATCTATCATCCTTTTTTTTACTCCCTCGAAGTAACGCCACCCTCACTTTAATGCCATTTTTTTCTCTGGACGGATGTTGGCGTTATATCGGGGGAGCACTGTATATATCCTTAATTTATTATGACCTTTAACTGTCCTCACTTTTCACTATTAAATTCTGAATTTCATATCTATATGGATAAATTCTCTACGAAAGCAAACAGGAAATAAGTTGAACAGGAGCTTGAAAAAAAAAACCAAATAAATAGATAAATAAATAAATAAATAGATAAATGAATAAATAAATAAATAAAAAATGAAAAGATATGAAATAAAACTAGTAACCCCGAGTCGATCGAGAAAACCCTCTTTCCACCCAGCATTCGACTTGGTACAAGGAAGATTTATCCCATGATTCGTTTATTTTCATTTGTTTTCCTTACACACCTGTGAAATCATCGAAATAAAATCAAAATAAAGAAGTTTACAAAATAATGTGCTGAAAAAAACAATCAACAATGTAACATTATTGTGTAATGGTCAAGCATTATTCATCGACCTTTTCTTTTCATGTCGCCTGAAACGCAAAAGCGACAAAAAGATATCACTTTGCACGGCGTCCGTCTGTCTGTAGGTCATACTTTCATATACATATATTTCGCTAGAACAAATAAACTTGGTACACATCAGACATCTTTTAAATTTTGTCGGAATTGTATAGCATTGTCGTATTCCCCATTATGAAAATGAGACAGACAGACGGAGAGAATCGAACGCCAGAAAAAGAAAGAAGAAACTTCCGAGCGACCTAGACTATGTTCGTAGTTTATTACAATTTCGGGTTTTATAACAAATCTGGTTGGGACATGTAACATAATATGTAATAACCTAATATGTAATAAATCTAGTTTATTACAAATCTGGTTGTTATTACAAATCCGATTGCGACAATTGTCCGGTTGCGACAATTGTTATTACAAATCCGGTTGCGACATAGCATGATGAAACTCGGAATCCAATGAAGGTCAAGGTCACTTTAAAGTTCAAAATCACGTACTTCAGGGAGAGGGCGTTTATAATGTTGGTATAACTTTTGACCAATCCCATTTTCATGTTTGGAAAATAAAATATGTTTAAATCAAATTTAGGATCAAACATACAACAAGTAACATGCCTGTTCTTGGACAATACTTCCTAGTATATAGACTGACCTGTCATGCTTTACTGGTAACAGTTTTGCCTCCCCCCTCCCAAATATTGTGCTTTTAACGCAAATACTCTTTTTCGTTAATGAAAATCAGAGGGAAAGAAAAACGTAAACGGCGTGTTTAAACCGAGAGGCCAACATTTGATTTATGATATAAACGTAATTCCCTATGGGGAGGATTCATTCCGTAAACGGAGGTGTTAAAATCTTGACAATCCAGTTCAATAAATGAACGTCATTCAACTCGCTCATTCTCGATTATGTGTGAAGTATTTTGTATAATGGATACATCTTTGAACAAAGCAGGGTTGAAACTAAAATTAACTCGCTCAAAGTTTCCAAATGAAGACATTTTGTTTGAAATTATTAACTTTTCGCTGCAAAGTACGAAAGTTTAAAAAAATGGAGAAAAATCCTTATAATCAAAGATAATTAAAGATACCAAACTTTTGATATATCTTACCCAATATATCGTATAATCGTTAAACTTAAATTTTCTTTCCCGGTTTCATCAATACAAAACTTGTCAAAATCCGCCAAGAAACAAATACCGTTAAGAGGAATTTGTGCACCGAAACTACTTAAGGACACGCAGCGATCGGTTAAACGACTCCTGTGACCCCAACTGCAATCAGGTGGTTAAAAGTAAAATATCGTAACATTTTAAAGGTTTTCATATAGAGCACAAGTAGGTACGTAAATGAAAATTCGTTTATATTGAGAATATGTCAAAATTGTTTATCTGAAATAAAAATTAGGAACGTACCCGCCTGTGTTGTTAGCGAAAAACTGCAAAGAATGTATGAAAATTAACGAAAAATACGGATATTACCGTACCGTCACCAGTTTCTGACGTCATAAATGACGTCATGGAGCGCAAAGTTTCGCAAACTTTTTACCGTTGACAAATACCGATGTTGATAGATAGATTTACATCAAAATGATTCAAAATTATATCTTTTTAAAAAGTCACTAAATACAGGGCTGTAAATCACGGTTAGTGGACCTTCTCCTTTGATTCTGATTGCATTTTGACATTGTCTTGAGTCTACTTCTGATATATTTATGCTGACATGAGTATTATAAGGAACATATTTTATCTTTCTAGGATTGTATGTATTTACATGAATTGGGGGAGGATGCAGCAAGTTTCACTAAGGAAGAAATGCAAATGGGGTAGGTTTTAGGATTGTATTACTATTTAAAAAAAATGGAAAGTATTCACAAACATATATACCTGTAAATCTTACCACAATGTTATCGGATTTTCAAGACTTTTTGGACACAGTACATTTCGCTTAATATCAATAGCTCAGTCAATCTGAATGAGTGAAAGTGAAGTATTTGTGATACATATATGTAACATGAATATGTAATCTTTTTAGGAAGCATCAAGAGTATGAACAAAATTTGCTTGAGCAGTTTATGAATTCTCAGAATACAGCAAACAGTCAAATGCATAGCTCAAATAGTAAACCTATACCTACAAGGTTAGTTCCTATATTTTTTTTACCTTATTCTTACATGTAGATCATTTAACATTAATGAACTTCATCTTTGTTAGATTTATACCTGATGAATTGAATAATAATATACTGATAAGATTTTGTAATTGCCAGTACATGTGTTGGAGTTTCATTTCACATCTGCTCAATGACTATGGCATTATATACATGTAGGTCACCGAAGTTACAGCCTACCGGTATATACCATATATTAATATTCCTTTGTAATTAATTCTTTTTTAGGTTTTATTTCCTGAGAATATACATGTATTTTCTGATCAGGTCAGGTCAGGCAATTACCATAATATCTTTTTGTTAAAACCATTCCAGATTTACACGTACATGTATTTACAATGTATTCCTTATTTAGGGAAATATTCAATACTCAAGTCTTGGAGATTATATTCCATTTGACAAATTTGAAAAAAAAATTTGACAATTACTGACTGTTGACTTTGTATTACAGGAAAAAGAACACATCACCTATAACAATTACTCCCCCTTCTGGTAACACTCCGCCTCAACCTCAGATATCACCTGGTCAAACGCCTCAACAACCTCAGCCTCCAAACACATCAAATAAAGAGGCATGGCCCTCGTTAAAGCCGGGTAATAAAACAGAGAGGCATGCTACAAATGGTAATCGACCAAATCACAAAACAGATAATAGTTGTCCTGTACGGCAGAATAATAGGATACCTACAAAATCAGAAAGTGAATCAGAAATCAGGTAAGTTTCTGTTTTTGTTTATGTGTATGATTACTTATCAGGTTTTTTAAATGTTTTGTAGTATTTATTTTAAAGAATTGTATCTGTTGAATTTAAAGTTTATTTACGCTAAGTGGTATTGATCACTAAAATTAGCCTATGATTGTAAGGTAGAACTTTCCATGCAAAGTAGCAGCAAGTAATATAGGAATGTAGCTTATGTTAAATGAAAATGAAAGTTTCAGATAATGGTTCTCTTTAAGTGTCAAAAGCAAAGATTTTCCATTTCCAGTGAGTCTTAATTAATAAAATCCACGACAGAAAAAGCAGGAGATGGAAATCAAGTCATTGTAAAAGTGTTTACTTTAAATTGCATTAATAAGTGTATACTGTACTTGTGCAAAGGATAAAAAACATGCAAAAATTTGTTCTACTGTATGTGCATTTATAGATTTTAATTATCAATGGTATTTTAGTTGTTTTTCTTAATTTTTTTTCTACCTAATTTTCAACCATATAAATAACAATGTGATAACTACATGTAATGAATTGATATTTCAGTAACACACCTCCAGACAGTAGACCTGAAATTCAGCCTCCCAGTTCTGTCCCTCCCCAAACAACACAGTTACCCCTCCCTGGATCAGGTATCCTCCCCCCACACCTCACACAGAACAAACCTGTTCCCCCTCGGTTACCTATGGGACTAGGTTTGAAGGGGGGCATGTTTGACAACCCTGCTGCCAGTCTATCGTTATTTAGTGGTAATGGCTTTCATGGTGTTAGGAATCAGAAACTTCCAGTGCCAACACAAACAGGTAAGTGATATATGAAGAATTGTTATACCCTTAGAAGTATCCCTATATAAAATCTCTGTAGGAAAATTGCCTGAAGATTAGAATATTTGACTAAGCACTAGTAGTAAGCAGGCAATAGTTCCTTTGTTTAGATCAGTATCGGACAATGGACAGATACACGTCACATCATTTGTGATGTCATGTCATTGATGACGTTATAAACTCTATTTATTTCCCCGTGTTCTTTCTCTTATAGACAAAAATGAATGTAAACATGCCGTGCTGCACAGTTCATTGTTGCAGTATTGAAGTAAGGTATAACAAAACAATTATTGACTGGGAATGAGGGCAACATATGATTTGTTTGAGGGCTACATTTTGTCTGAAGGTCCAGCAAATCGTATGTTGTCCTCATTCCCCGAAGATAATCCTTTAGCACACTCATCCGGAATAATGAGTGTGAATAGGCAGCCATGGGTTTCAGAAGAGGTACAGAGAATAAATGAGAGAGAAATTGGCTTCAAATTATTTAAACTAAAGAATGAACTTCTGAACATATACCTGTATGATGCTAGTTGATAGTACTTGAATAGTGAATGTTTAAAGTCGTTTCATAGTAAGTACCTTCACTCAAATATACATTTACATGTAGTGAAGAAAGTCTTCATATAATAATTATTCTTGATTTCAGAAGTTCCAGAGTCTATACCCACAACAGAAATTCCCGAGTCTATACAGGTATCAAGTTGTACTGATTGGCAAGCGGCATTTGGGTTCACATCAAAAAGCAGAGAAGTTCCAGATGATGATTTAGGTCTGTATCATGGAATCTCAAATGTTACAGTGTATATGATTAATTTGTTTTAATTCATATTTGAATAAGTTTGCATTCAAAGGCATCGGATGTTACATGTTAATCAGTACTGTACTACAACGTGTACTTTGTTGATACAGTGGAATCGGCTTATTTTGGTTGACCATTTGTTAAGTCAATTCCAGTCGAATAGCCAGATACTCTAATAAGCTATTTAGCAATTTCCGTTACTAATTGGATCGTCAAATTCACGTACTAAATCAATGTACAAGGTAAGATAGGGAATTTCAATAAGAGTTATCTTTCTATTCACATGTTCTAAAACGTGTATGTCTCAATGCCATAAAAAAAGAGAAAGTTTCCAGTTTGTTTAAATAAAAAAAAAACATTTGCAATGCGTGAATAAAGTCTGGACGTAAACATTATATAGCACACCTTTCGTAAAATTACTCGTAATGTCATGTTTTTTCTTAATACTGGACACCCTGTTATTACTGAAATATCTAATAGGATAACATAATTTCCTATAAATAAATTTATACTTAAAGATTTAACCAACGATCAGACATGAGGCAGGACGGATATTTTTATCTGAAAGAAGTATTGTCAGCGTAAAATTATAGGGTGGGGCAATGTCTGAGAAACAATCAATCGGCCTGAGATAATCATATGAAATATAAACATGTAATGTGATTTACAGTAATCGCCATCAAAAGATGTTTTCACACCTATAATCTCACGTATACTGTAAGTTAGATCCACTGATCAACTGTTTAGTCGACAATTACGTGACTCTCTTTAAATGATGAAAGAAAAAATTGCACTGAAATACGGGACATTTTGGGACAAATTTTAATTTTACAGGAATTTCCGTTCCCGGAGGGACAGATTTTTGAGGCGTGATTTTCCGGGACAATTTTGTCCTGCTGGGAAATCTAGCCTGTAAATCATTCTATATAGTCTGTCAAAAATTGTTCAATTTATTGCATCTTTGTCTAGGTTTTGATCCTTGGGATGAATCAGCCAAAGGTTTAGCAGATCTGATAGAGAAAGAAACAAAGACAACACAGGCACAGAGAATGCACCTTCCTAATTCACAGACAAGCCAAACACCACAGAATTTACCTCCAGGTAAAAAGCACAGTCGTAGATATCATGATTTATGAATAGTTTTAACTTTGTCATTAGAACTGGTAAAGCCCAAAGTAGCAAGTCCTAAAGTATGTGCAAGAAGTTGAATAAGTTGAGGAAATTTTGATTTAACTATTTATTTCGTTTATTATCCATTTCTTATGAAGAAAAAGGGGGTTCATTGTAGAGCTGACACATGAGAACAGTCAGGGTTAACAGTCTCCCAATATTTTCAGGTTTTTCTCTAAGTCACATCCAACAACAGCAACAGAATTTTCAGCATCCGGCATTTTTAAGACAAGGTAATAACCCATACCAAGGGTAGGTAACTCAGGCAGAGATGGACGGCAAAATCAGATGAATGTACTTTATACAGATCCATTAATATCTCCTGGGTCCTTTCCTTATAACGAGTCAGCCTGCATTCTGGGGAGGGGAATTATAATCCATGCCCTTTTCTGATGTTTGGAATAGAGCCTACATTTATCAATTCTCTTCATCTTTGGCAAACAATAGCTCATTAGTGTTGATGAAATTTAAATTGACTCACTTCGATAAGTATTTACATGTACGTACATACATGTGTTGACTTTTTCTTTTCAGATATCAATAAGACTTGATTCTTTGTAGACAAAGATGGAGAATTTTGTCAGATATTTTAGAAAATTAAAAAAAAAAAAAAAAAACTAGAAAAAAGGATAGACTGAAGTCTGATATCATTTATTGTCATATTTTATTGCAGGAATAATTCATTAGTGAAACTTTTCATTTGAATGAAAAGAAGTGAGATACACTGTATTAAATAAAGACATTAAGTACCATTATGGTAAGGTAATTGTGTATGAACATTTCAGATTTAAGTGGCAGTCGTATGATGGGTTTTATTCAGCCAAATACTACAGTTCCGCCAAAGAATTCTTTCATAGACACACAGAGTAAAGATCAGTTACGATCACCACAGGTACAAGGAAAAATTAATTCTATCATTACTTATTTCTCTTGCATGAGACAAGGACAAAGGAAAACATGAAATTTTGAAAAAAAATAATACATGCTTTACATTGCAAGAATTCCATTAATGTACATTTTATACAATGTAAAATATCAATAACAGTACTAAACCTATTTGATACCACTTTCATGTATATTGTGTAAGACATATATCTCAAATTTGGTGTCATAGTATTTCATGAACCAATTTTACAACTACATGTGGAAGTCCTTTCATTCTTTATAAATGTAGTGTAATTTCTAAGAGTTTGATTTGTACATGGCTGAACATTTGTCATGAATGATGCACACTATTTATCACTCCATAACCTTAAAGAAGAAGATACATCTCTTTTCAGAATGATGTTTTTAGTACAAAAGATTGGCAAGATGGTTTACGTGCATTATTACCAAATATAAACATCAGCTTTGGAGGGCCTCCTGGTGGCAATTTAAACTCGTTAAATCACTCTAGAATGAACCCAGCTCACAGTCAACAACATCAACAACAAAAAAGTAGGTTTGAAATTTGGAAAGAATTTTTGTAAATAATTTCAACAAGCTATTCTGTCGTAATTGTTTTGTGGGATCGATTTCAGAAACTTAAGAGATCAAACAAAATAGTCAGCATACCCTCCCCCTATTCTTTGACAAAAAAGATACTATTAAAAGATAATAGATTCTCAATTTTTTTTAGCATTTTGAATTAAAAAATTAGATTTTTCATCACATATCCCACATCTACAATATGACATCTCATTACTGATAGTCTCTCTTTGTATGATGTTACATGTACATGTATGTACTCTAGCAATATATGTTTCACTACAGTTAGATATTATGATGCTGTTGTAAAGCTATTGTAAATTTCTTGTATAGTATCAATAGACTTAATGTACATGCACATGTACATATATGTGTACCTTTAACAAATGTTTGACATGATTTACATGTACATTCTTCGAGAAAAAGATATGTCTTTTACCCATTTCTGAAAGCATAGATTTTCAATTTTCGTATTGCATAATAGTAATTCTTTAAAAAATAAAACTTAAATCCTCTTGATTTGCAACAAACTAGAGCCAACACACCATGTATAAATCATGATGTTTAGAGTTCACCGTGGGGCATCACGTGATACACAAATGATATGTTCCACGGGAATCCCCTTTGATTGAACTAAGTTAATACTGTCTAAATCTACTTTATATGAATTTATTTTAGGCCTATCATATGGTCATTATTATCAATTATATGATGGTAATTTATTCTGGTCAAGAATAGACGTGTATTCGGAGAACACTTAAACAGAAATTTTTCAATGCTCGCCACATGTTATGATATGGTGCATGGACAGATACAAAATTTTCTGTTTAAGTGTTCTCCAAATATACGTCTATTCTTGACCAGAATAAATAACCATCATATGATTTATGATAATGACCATATGATAGGCTTAAAATAAATTCATATAAAGTAGATTTAGACAGTATTTACTTGGTTCAATCAAAGGGGATTCCCGTGGAACATATCATTTGTGTATCACGTGATACCCCACAGTGGAGTTGATAGTGGTGATGTTTATAACGCAAATCCTTTATTAGGACACATAGTTGCAATTAAGATTTGAACCCAAACATGAACCCTGATTAAGAACCCTGACAAATCAAACTAAGAAAAATCTTGCATCCTCTTGAAATAATGCATGTACAAGTATTAGAAAATTTTACATAATCTTTATAAAAAGACATGCACATTATGTGTTTAGTATTGTTCAATATGTTTGTCTGGTAATAAGCAGTATGTTTGAGTCATAATTTTGGTTCAAGAACAAGATTTTAAAATGTTACATCCACTTTTCTTGGGCTCTACAAATTTATGCTTTCAGCAGCATGAAATTGTCAATCTGACTGCAGTCCCAAACTGTCAAAAACAAAAATCAAGTTTAAAGAAAATAGTTAGGCTAAGGTTTTAAGAAAAATGAAGACAAGATCAAACAGTGACACAGTTTCACATAATTGCAGAATGGGAATCCACAAGTACGCTATCTGACCAAAATTGGATGGCATGTGACCCAGCAATTCTTTCAACAGCAACGCTCAATGATGGTGTGTAAGACTGTGCTATTATCACTGTCATAACATACCCTATCTCCATACCCTACATCTAGTATCATTCTACACATATCTCATATGAATGGAATCATATCAATATCATACATGTATATAGGCCAGATTTAGAAGTAATATAATCAAGTTGTATAACTCACAGTTGGGAAGGTGACTGCCCTCTGTCACTACATCTTTTTCTTGCTGTATTGTATCTTCACATGTGTAAGACTCTAAAAGTACTTTAGAATTCATGTTTTGTTAATATGTTTTGTTGAAGTGCTGTGAAATACATATGTTTGAGTGCAAAGGTATATGCCATGCTAGATGTCATATGTGCATATGCAGAAGTAAGATCGAATAAATTTTGTTTATGATTGACACCATAATGTGATGAGTTTTATATAGAAATAAACACATTTTCTATAGCTTTACTGCAATGCAAATGTAAAGATTATCTAAGGCATTAGATAATTTTGCTCCAAATGAAAACTTGAACATTTCACAAAACGAGACTGGCTCTTAAGGCTGGTGGGTTGTGGTCAACCCTTGACACTGTGAAGATAGGAACCATTACAAATTTGTATGAGTTGGCAAGGCTTCCTAGGTAGAACATTTTCAATGTTAGTGAAGCAGTTGTATTTTAGCATAAGGTACATAAAAAGACTGCACGTTTTGTTTGGCCATATTGTGTTATTTCAGACATCTATCTTCCTCACATTTCTTTGGTGGTGACTTCTCTCAAACTGAATTGAAGTTCTAATAAATACTTAAGCTCAATTATTTTCATTAATGGCTTAGATATAAGGTCCAAATTGTTTACAAATATTGCATCAAGTTGTGTCCTTAAGGAGGTATGAGTGTGAACCGCATTTTCAGGGAATAATAGAAATTGAAAATAATTGTATACACATAAAAGAATATCCCTTCCTTCATCGATTGCAATATTTCATGAAAAAAAGAGTGTAGCCGTTTGTCCCCTATATTCCGACAAAAAAGGGAGGTAACTCTGCACATTTTTTTCTAATACAATGTCCCAACTTTGGACTTTATTTTAAAAATCAACATAACACAGTACGAAGTAAATTTTCATCCATTGACGTAGCAAATGAAGTAAATTTATCATTTTCGGAAAAAATATTTTTGTTGCTATGGTAACTATGCTGGAGAAGGACATTTATTTCATCCCATTTTTGACAGTAATAATTGTATGAAAAGTTTAAAAACATTGATTTTCGAAGTTGTTGGCATAATAGAATTTTGATAAAATGTTTCTTTTATCATCTAGTGATACATGTTACAGATAAAAAAATAATTTATAGAAAAAAGAGTGTAGCGGTTTTAAAGATATTTAGCTTAGAATTCCTCTGACCAAGCATCTGGATATGATAAATCCGTTGTTTATGATTGAAAATGGAAAGTTGTTATATATCTATACATTTTATCTGAGATTTCTTATAATCTGGAATTCAGACTAAAAATTTGAGTCATATTCGGATCAATTTTTATTCATTTTCCCAACACTTAGCGCTTTTAAGCACCGACAACGTAACGTGACGTAGCGCTCATCGTGACGCTCACTTTATGTAATGCTCGGCGATATTGTATACTGTTAATCTCAGTGAATGAGAAAAAATGGATGTTCCAGATTCCTATCTGTATGCTTCTTCTGTATATCATTTCTCTCAAAATTGATTTTGCGGCATCTACACGTGTACATGTAGTTTTCACATTCGTACATATTGTACCAGATTTGAAAAAAAAAATTAAGCAAATTTAGCAAAGCAACGATACGAAGGATCTCTTAATCTCTTGATAAGTTTGCTTTGAAACAATTTATCTAAAGTTAGCTGAGGCACATTTCTAGTTTCATTTTACGAAGTGCTGGGATTAGAAGGGGGGGGGGGGCTGTCGGTATGATAGGAAAGGTAGTAAACGCACACCCTGTCTTCCGCATTGATTTCCTGCACATGCTCTCTTCAATGAATGTCGTTATATCATAGATTAGTAAAATTGACACAGAATAATTCCCTTTTCAACAGGGCGTACAATTGGAAGTGTGTTTACGGAGTCCTTCGGATCCATTTATTTTACAACGTACATGTACATGATGTACGTGATCTTTGGTCCTTTTGATGATTTGACAGTCGGTCGTCATGCTCACTTATTACAACTTCTAAATTCTGACTAAATCATTTATAACGCATACGTTTTGTAAATGAAAGAAAGGTAATTTCAAGATATATTAGTTTTACACGTTTTCAATATTTGAGGTAAATTGCGTGGTCAGTAACGCCGCATCGTCAACTTGAACTATAAAATATAATTATTCTTTTGAATTTATTTGTGTCTTTTTTATGCAAGAATAAATTTGAAGTATTAAACTGTTACTCAATTCAATCGCAATCAAATTATTCCACTCCGTAAAGTTGTCATGGCGTGAAATAATATAAGACAAACTGAATTTACATGACTTCTAAAGAACAAGCACAAAGCGCTTTCATGATAATTCGCGGAAAAATATTGCAACGTCATAATACAGTATGACGTCAAATAAACTCCCGTTGATGACGTAAACTATGTGCCAAGGGTAAAACGATGTCGTGATAGAAGCGTATTTTAGGTGTAATCGATGATATATATTGCTCGTCATTCGAAATGCATTGCTCTTCAATCTAGAGGTATATTCAACCATTAGTTCAATAAGTTTTTAAACTTTGTTTTCTTTACGACATCGATACGGTTTACGTTTGATTTGTTCACGCTCATACCCTCTTAAGTGAACTTTTTTAAGTGAACATGTGTCACAAAGTTGCTTTCTTTGATAATGACATGATAATCATGTTAGATTCTATAGAAATTTGTAGTAATTTTCAACAGCAGACATGAAAACTTGAAAATAGATCAAAGTCTTGTAAAACTGTGTATTGTAAAATGTACATATAATATTTTAATTGTAGAGTTACAGTTCTTGGCATATCTGTCCATTAGCACAAAGTGTTTCATTAAAATCACCTTATGTTGAAGTATTTAAGTGCATGTCTAGTTTACAAAAATATGCAATAACAAAGAATCCGTAAAAGGCTTAGATTATGCAAAAGAAAAAAATTGAGTGAAAATCACAAGATGACTGAAAAGTTTTCAATACAAATTATTGAATAGTGAGCAAGACATAATGAACAATTATAATGATTTCAGGTTTTTAGCTTTAAAGAGTATATACATGTATATGATCAGGTTTTTTGCAGAATTTGTAACAATAGTCTTGTAGGTTCCTGTGCAGTGAATCATTTTCTGTTATTCTTTCTTTGAAGGTAACTCAGTGCTCACAGATAGTACCCCACACTGGTTAAAGTCAATTCATCAGTTAACAGAAATAGAGTCTCACACACCCAGCAACAGACTCCCCTTCTCACAACAGTTTCCTCCCAGAAATACGTGTAAGTACACTTCATTTTCATGTAAATAAACTTCATTTACATGTAAATATACTTCATTTACATGTAGATACACCTAAAGCCTCTGTCACACCTACATGTTCTGGCATGGCGTTTGTAAAGTTGTATGAAACAAGGTGTGATCGTAGTCAGAATGTGGGGAATGCAGTAAGAACTTGCTGATACGTGTTGATATCGTAGTAAGGACACCGACGAATGTGCCTGTACGCCGTGTCACCACGACCGTTTTGAACTGTTCAAAGACAGACATGTTAAGGACTACTTGCGAACGTATTGAGAACTTCCTGAAGGTATTAGAAACGTTTTGCGAACATAGTAGGATGCCTGCTAAAACTTTTACATATAATCATATGGAGACAGTCGCGTTCTTTATTCGAGGGCTCGAAAATTTCGGAACAGGCCTCATCCAAACAATTCATCCCTTGAATGTGATTGTAGCATAAACGCAGTAAGGACTTCAAGAACGTAGAACAAATGGTGCACTACCATAACGCAGTGCAAAGTTGACTTAACGTATCAAAGACGGGAAGGAACTACTACTACGTGTTATGGACGTAAAAGGTCGTTTTGCACATGTATTGGAGTCGTAAATTATTCTTTTGGAAAGCCCTTTAGAGGGAAAAAATGCCACATTCTCACTATGATCATGAAAATTTTAAGGACTTCAAGGACATAATAAGAACGTCTTGAGAGAACTTGTAGGTTTGATAGGGGCTTAAAAAAATATACTTCCTTTACACTGAAGTATACTTCATCTACACATTAACATTCATATACATGTATAAACATATCAATAAGCATTTATCTTTGTATGCAGGGCTTTGTTAATATATGGAAAAAGATAAGAAACTTCATGTATTTTTTAAGGTAAATGATTTAATGACATGATGAAATATGATATTAAAAATACTTGCTCATACATATAGACACCATGGAATATCTGTTTACAGGGATCTTTTACCTACTTATATTTTCCTGATAGAAGCATCATGAATGTATAATACCTAACCACATGGTTTAACCAGAATCTTCAAATAATCTATATTCCCAATAAAATGGTATAAAACATTTGTTATAGATATGGGATGGCCCAGTCAGAACCCCCCTCCAGGATTTCAGTCACAGATCAGACCCCCACAGCACACAGAGCCACACAAATTAACGGAAGGTAAAGTCCTATACCCTGATACTATATTGTTATCCATTATCTCTCATTCTAATTTTAATCATTTTTGTGTATGTTCAAGAGGTCCCTGGATCACAAAAACAAAATCCTCACTTAGCAGTATGTGTATTCTTTGAGTGACTTAAAAATTTTTACCAAGTATCTATCTTATATGTCTGCAACGATTTTAAGACTTAAAAATAAAACATGTAATTTTAATAGTAAGGCTTTTGAAAAAAAGGTATATTGTTGTTTGCTTTACATGAATCTCATTCAACACTTTAAAGAAAAATCCTGTATATTTACATGTATGCACATTTATATTAAAATTGTTTGTAACTTTGCGAAATTACTCATTTCATTGCGATTTAATCTTTAATTTTCTTCTCCTTTCAGGTCTTCAGTAGAAACAGAACAGTAGTTAAGAAACCTCAAATTTGTTACCAATACCAAAATATTGAATGACCTTGGCCATGTTTTCTCGGTCCCCGATGAATATCGCTTATTGCCTGTTAATTCTTTACTTTGAAACTTTGCTGTTATGTAGTTGCTTGAAATCACCAAAAAGAATATGAAACAAACAGACTTTAATAGTGTATTATTACATGTCTTATTTATTTATGCCATTTTCATGTCTTGCCAGTGCACTGGCCATAACTAATGAGTTTCATATTTATTTATTCATTGCAAAAAATGTGACTGAAATTATTTTCTACACAAGGTCCAGGTACATATTACTTACATAATGCCTGAAAAATGTTTCATATTTACAAAGCATTATATTAACAAGCTTGCCATTGAATTCAGATGGTAGCTGAAATTTTCATTAAAAGCTTGGCATTTTAATTTATGTCTTCTCCAAAATTTGTAGATACAATTTGAAATTTTTGTTTTGGATCGATGAATTCAGTATTTCTGTAGTGGGCTTTTCGCCAGTATTTTAAACCATACTTTCTACATTATAGCTTTACATGTTCATATAGATCACACATACTTGCAGATATTTATCAAATCTGATATGAAACAAATCATAGAATTATGTGAGGGGCATTTCTAATTACAAAGTAGTCAGAAACTGAAAGACTTGTCATATTAGTGAGAAGGGCTGTTAGTGCATCTGTGAAGCATAAAGTCTTGAATACCCTTGTTTTAAAGCACAATATGCTGATGTTTGTTAATGGTAAACGAAATGTATGAGAAGGTACATTTTACAATCAAGGGAAGTGGATAAATTGTGGTATTTTATGTCGTTATAATATTATATGTACTAAGTAATAGAACACCTATTCAAAAAGTCATTGACGATTAAACATTAAAAGATTTTTGATTTCTGTTATGTTTGTATATTAATGATGTCATAGTTGTCTATGTATCTACATGTCAACATCTGGATAATGCTGATTCAGAATTTAAGATTTTGTATCTTAAGTTTGACCTTCATCATACAGGGATATCCCCAGTGAACAGTGTCACCTCCTAGATGCATTCGAGAGAAATAAAAACCCTTCTTGTTTTGTCAGTCTGCCAGCTGTATCACTGGATGGTGTATTCTGGTGGAATGTATTCGTTCCAGAGGAATTTCACTTATTCAATCCTTCTTCTATATATTATGGCAGGGATACATGGTGCTGTTCCTGGACTTAAAAAAAAACTTAAATCCTCCTTCCACTTGTTAAGCTCCAAAATTTAGTATCTTGTTTTTTTTTTCAAAAAAGAACTACCATTTGAGAGAATAAATTCATTTTGTTGATGCAGCTTCAAATTTTGATTCCAAATATCTTGAGGACCTTTTATCCTATGTATGTTATTAATAAGTGATTTATGTGGGAAAGACATTCATATGAGGACCACACTTTTTCATTCGTTTGTTAAGGAGCAGACTTTAGTTTGAGTGAAGTGTTGAGCTCACACTTGATTACAAGGTCATACTAGTATTGCCACGAAAAATGATTGTCCATAGATCATGGACTAAGTAGTGAATCTGCATGTTGATCTTTCATTGATGGGTGATCATACTTCTTGTGATAATGAAAACCTGCCTTTGTAAGCCGGTGCGGGCTTACATGCCATACTTCGTACTTCGCGTTGTGTGATTAATAAATGTGCTGTATTTTTTCATGGAAAGAACATCGTTGGAATTTTAACAAAGTTTATTTCACGAAACATTGTTTAACAGAATCCATAGCCTGCGAGAAAGTAGTTCTAATAATCGAGAAGGTGAAATCTGACAATTGAAAAATGACGTAATGTATTTAAACAATTAGGGAGGGGAATTGCACAATATGGACATATTTCTGGGTCGCTGTAAAGTGCGAAACGGAAACGAAATGAAACAAAACAAATCGAAACGAAACGAAACAGATCAAAACGAAACAAAACAAAACGAAACAGATCGAAACGAAACGAAACAAAACATGAATCTTAAAGAACTTGTCATGAGAAAAATTGATGTAAATGCCGAGAACTAGCACAGATGTCAATGTCTGATGCATTAATTTTAGTGTAACAAGACCTTTCACATGTGTATTCTTTGTGACAAGACCTTTCCATGGATACTAATTTTTTATACGCCTGTCTTAAGACGGGACATATATTATGGCCCTGTCCGTGCGTCCATCCGTCTGAGGTCATGTTTTCTGGAATTTTTTCTGAAGCCTTTCAAGATATTGAATTGAAACTTGACTCATGACTTGGTTTCAAGTGGCAAAATATCCTATAAATTGGCTCATTTTTAGCAGAGTTATGCCCTTGAACATAAAAAATTTCAACAAATTTACAGTTTTCCAGACTTTTTTTTGCAGCTGTTGAATTGAAACTTGATATATGTCTTCATAATGAATAATTACAGATCTAATTCGAGTTTCAGAAATATTGACCTATTTTTAGCACAGTTATGACCTTTAAACATAGACATTTTCAACAATTTTACATTGTTGAATTGAAACTTGATATATGTCTTTATAATGAATAATTACAGATCGAATTCGAGTTTCAGAAAAATTGACCTATTTTTAGCAGAGTTATGGCCCTTAAACATAGACATTTTCAGCAATTTTACATTGTTCCGGATTTTTTTTTTTTTTCGCAGCTTATGCAGCTATTAAATGGACACTTCATATATGTCTTTATAATGAATACTTACAGATCTAGCTCGAGTTTCGGAAAAAAATGACCTATTTTTAGCACAGTTATGGCCCTTGAACATAGAAATTTTCAACAATTTTACAGTTTTCCGGCCTTTTTCACAGCTTATGCAGCTACTGAATTGAGACTTGACACATGCCTTTATAATAAATAAATACAGATCCAGTTTAAGTTTCGGAAAAATTGACCCATTTTTAGCAGAGTTATTGCCCTTGAATATAGAAATTTTCAACAAAAATTAGTTTTCTAGACTTTTTCGCAGCCTTTGAAGCTATTGAATTGAAACTCAGTCTATGCCTTCAAAATAGCTTATGCTATACCCCCGCGCATCCGCGTCCGTTTAAGAAGTTTGGGGTAGCTCGGTATTTGGCAAAGTACTGACCAAACATGCACAAGTGATTCATCTTTGGATGCTGCATCTGACCTACATTTTCCGCTTGAGTGTTAAGAAGTTTGGGGTAGCTCAGAGTGGCTTGGTTAAGAAGTTTGGGGTAGCTCAGTATCTGACAAAGTACTGACGCTACAGTAACCAAACTTGCACAAGTGATTCATATTTGGATGCCGAGATGGACCCATGCATCGGATACAGCATCTGACCCTCTTTTCCACTTGAGTGATTTTGCTTTTAAAAGCCAATATTGAGCAAAGTATGAGTGCTACATGTACCAAACTTGCATATTGGATGTATCTTTAATCAAACTTTCATAAAATGACCTTGACCTACTTATTCCTCTTGAATGATTTTGCCTTTAAAAGCCAATATTGAGCAAAGTATAAGTGCTACATGTACCAAACTTGCATATTGGACGCATCATTGATCAAACTTTCATAAATTGAATTTGACCTACTTTTTACACTTTAGTGATTTTGCCTTTAAAAGCCAATATTGAGCAAAGTACCAAACTTGCAAATTGTACGTATCTTTGATCAAACTTTCATGAAATGACTTTGACCTACTTTTTCCGCTTGAGTGATTTTGCCTTTAAAAGCCAATATTGAGCAAAGTATAAGTGCTACATGTACCAAACTTGCAAACTCAAACTTTCATAAAATGACCTTGACCTACTTTTCCACTTGAATGATATTGCCTTGAATGGCAATACACATGTACTAAGATATATGTTTGAATTGAATTTTGCTGCCACGAGGTGAGCTTCGTAATCTGTGATTACCTATGTTTTGTATTAGCTCGCAATGTAAAAATTGAAAATTGATTAAATTTTTCGTTTTCAATCACGAATTTTGAAGTGTAAAATTGAATTGTAGCATATTACAGTCAAATTTCTATTTTGAAAATTTTTAAATGGAAAATGAAAGCATTTTCCATTTTATATTTTGAAATGAAACATCAAATATTGAATCAAATTTTCATTTTCCATTTACAAACTTAAAAAGGAAAAGGGAAAATGGTTTCAATTTTCCATTTTTTTCTTTTTTTACTTTTGCAAAGGAAAATTGAATTGTGGTTTGATACAGCACATTTGAGTTCCTTTTCCATTTCCCTTTTTATTATACGCCCGTCATTGGACGGGTCGTATTATGGTATGGCGAAGTCCGTCCGTCTGTCTGTCTGTCCGTCTGTCCATCCACCTATGGAACACAATAACTTGAATATGCGTCAACGGATTTTCACGAAATTCATGCATTATGATTGGACTGTGGAGAGGAAGTCGCCTTTCGATTTTCAGGTTCATCCGATTTGTCGTTACAGAGTTATGGGACTTAGATTTTTAAAATACAGTGAAAATATACTAAAATAGTTAAAAAATTATTTAAAAATCTATTTCTGGTCGGAATGTTTTGAAATTTTGTATACTTCAAGTAGAAAGGATGTTCTTTGACATATGTAACGGGTTTTTTATTTTTTGTCGCATAAGCGAGATATTTTGTGTAATGGGGAGGGGGGGGGGGTTGGGTTATATGCACATACATGTTAAGATAAGGGCAAAATATAGGCGCATGGAACGCAATAACTTGAATATGCGTCAACAGATTTTCATGATATTCATACATTATGATTGGACTGTGGAGAGGAAGCATCATTTCGATTTTCAGGTTCATTCGATGTGTCGTTACAGAGTGATGGGACTTAGATATTTTAAGATACAGTGAAAATATACTAAAATAGTTAAAAATTATTTAAAAATCTATTTCTGGTCGAAATGTTTTGAAATTTTGCATACTTAAGATAGAAAGGATGCTCTTTGACATATGTAACGGGTTTTTTAATTTTTTGGTCACACAACCGAGATATTTGTAATGGGGGGGGGGGGGGGGGGGGGTATATGCACATACATGTTAAGCTAAGGGCAAAATATAGGCGCATGGAACGCAATAACTTGAATATGCGTCAACGGATTTACATGATATTTCTACATTGTGATCAGACTTTGAAGAAGAAGCCGCCTTTCGATTTTCAGGTTCATCTGATTTGTTGTTACGGAGTTATGGGACTTAGATATTTTAGATATGTAAAATATACTAAAATAGTAAAAAAATCTTTAAAAATCTATTTCTGGTCAAAATGTTTTGAAATTGTGTATACTTCAAGTAGAAAGGATGTTCTTTCACATATATAACGGGTTCTTAAACTTTTTGTCACATGTGTAATGGGGGGGGGGGGGGGGGGTATAAAGCTAAGGGCAAAATATAGGTGCATGGAACGCAATAACTTGAATATGCGTCAACAGATTTTCATGATATTTGTACATTGTGATCAGACTTTGAAGAGGAAGCCGCCTTTCGATTTTCAGGTTCATCCGCTTTGTCCTTATGGAGTTATGGGACTTCGATATTTTGGTGTTGTGAAAAAAATCCCAACGGGCGTATCTTGCTGCGTGAGCGTAGGCTTTTTCAATTTGAAATTTTGAAATGAAAAATGAAAAATGGAATCAATTTTCATTTTTTTTTTTCATTTATTAAACTTGAAATGGAAAACAGGAAAATGGAAAATAAAATAAGCTCTAAAATTCAGTACAAATGTATCTTGTTGTTTACAAAACAGAACAACAATTTGAGAGAATTAATTCATTTTGTTGATGCAGCTTTATTGATTCCAAATATCGTGAGGACTCTTTTTTCCAATGTGTGTTATTAATAAGTCATTTCCATTTTTCATTAACTTTTTCGAAAAGGAAAATTGAATTGTAGTTTAGTACACGGACCTTCCTGCATTACTGATAGAGACCTTCTTAACGGCCATTGTAGTGGACAAGACCGGACTTCATGTAGATATTGTCTTACAGTTTGACGTGTACGGAGGATATTTCGCTGTTATCACTGTGATATTTGGCGTTTTGGTTATGGCAGTATACAATTTTGTGAAGACGGTTCCTTCAAGTACATGTAGTACAGAGTAAAAAGAAGATCTGAAAATTTGTGAGCTAAATGACCCATATCCTTAAAAGATGTTGATTTTGTGATTTTTACTTGAAATGCTTGTATTTAGTAAGTGTGCATTGGTTCTGTCTTTTGTCGTATCCTTTATAAAGTCCTACGCCAAGGGGGACAGCGGAGAGTAGCCCAGCGCTCTCTCACGATGGAAGAGTTTGATTAGTATGATGTATTCTAAACATTGGAACAACAATCTGTTTATATAGATGTTTACCCCGAGGTAAAATTTTTCACGTTTCATTAATTTTATGAATGACCGTTGTCCTGTAATCTTTTATAAACGGTCTTTGTCAAAAGCGATATAGACGGGTAGGTTTAAATGACCTCCCCACTCATCTCGTGGTCTGTTTGATATACCATAAATTACAACTAGAAGGTGCCTTGGATTAAGGTTCCGTGGATCGAATAAACAATAACAGTCAATTTGTTCTGACAGGATTATATACAGATATTGGGCAAAATATTGTAAGTTTTGGATTTACAATGCTACAGAACGTAAGATATCTATATGTCTCTCACTTAACTTCTGTCTCTCCGAATTTTGCCTTAAACTATTAACAAGTTATCATTTTTGTTTTTCCCATGCATTAAAATGAAGAAATCGTAATTAAATTCTATGAAGTCTTAAATTAAGGAAAATCTCATCGGCGCATGAAGAATACATTATCAGAATGAGATAAAGACTGGGTTAATGCCGTTACAAAGCTTTGAATCGGAAACTACTCTAAGAAGACATGTTACATTGTTGAATAACCAAATTTTGCAGGCAAATTTCAAAACATTGATACCAAAATAAAAAATCAAATCTATAAGTTAACCAACGGAAAGGTACAAATAGGGAATTAAATAGAAGAAAAACCCAAACTGAATTTTAACATGGTGGAATAAATCACGTAAAATCATGAAAATTGTAGTTGCCAAAAAAGCAAAATTGTATCTAAAAATGCAGACAACCATTTACAGAGTGAGTTCCATGATAGGTACTATGGACAAAATAATTCTCTTGAATCTTCTCTCTTACACAGGAATGTATGAATCATGGTTAGGCCATTAAGTCATTGGACTTTTTCTTAAAGGTACCTAGCTCCCGCCAGGCAAGAAAACACACAAACACATGATCAATTTGAAGAAATTTGGAAAAAAGGACTTAGAATATAAATCAAAAATGTCTTTTTTTCAAGTGAGGTGGATAATTTTTACTTTGTTGTAAGAAAAAAATGCATGTTTGTGTATGTGTGTGTGTGTGTGTTTTTTTTTTTCTTAGCCATTCTCATAAAAGGCAACCTCCCGCGGACGTAAAAGAAAATCTTTTTTAAAATTACTATGGCCTTATGGTATGATTGTGAAAATAAAACGTAGTTATTATACAGTTAAAGTATACCATTGAGGGAGATAGCACGATTCTGGTTCCCCGAGACCAGACCTATTTCCCGAGGCGAAGCCGAGGGAAATAGGTCTGGTCGAGGGGAACCAGAATCGTGCTAACTCCCTCAATGGTATACTTTAACTGTTTTATTATACCGAAACAAACATTATACTGAAACAAACATATCTCTTAGGTATACAGAAACAAACATTATACTGAAACGAACATATCTTCAATATAGGTTCACAGGGTTCAAATGGAAATTTTAATGATTTTGCCTTGCCTTCTCGACTGAATGACCGAGTAACGGAAAATATTAATTTTTGATGATAAGATAAACAGAAACATCATTTATCATACTCATACATGTTTAATTTTTGATTGTTTTATTTTATTGCGGATTAATTTATGTGCTAAGCGAATAGGAGGCGGATTACTCTGCTCGCGTATTGATAGCGTCATCCGATCAACCTTCACATCATCCGATCAACCTTCAACGGCGCTGATTGGCTGATACTGACACACCCCCAAAGAAGCTCCGCCCCATTTTGAGACTAACTCCCTAGGGAAATAGTCTTCTCAACTAACGCACCCCTTTGCAGGGAAATAGTCTTATTAGGCGATTTTCAGGGATTTAGTTAAATTTAATGAGTCTCTTTTTATATAGGAAAAGATCAGTAGAGGTATAATAATATACAGTTAAAGTATACCATTGAGGGAGATAGCACGATTCTGGTTCCCCGAGACCAGACCTATTTCCCGAGGCGAAGCCGAGGGAAATAGGTCTGGTCGAGGGGAACCAGAATCGTGCTAACTCCCTCAATGGTATACTTTAACTGTTTTATTATACCGAAACAAACATTATACTGAAACAAACATATCTCTTAGGTATACAGAAACAAACATTATACTGAAACGAACATATCTTCAATATATGTTCACAGGGTTCAAATGGAAATTTTAATGATTTTGCCTTGCCTTCTCGACTGAATGACCGAGTAACGGAAAATATTAATTTTTGATGATAAGATAAACAGAAACATCATTTATCATACTCATACATGTTTAATTTTTGATTGTTTTATTTTATTGCGGATTAATTTATGTGCTAAGCGAATAGGAGGCGGATTACTCTGCTCGCGTATTGATAGCGTCATCCGATCAACCTTCACATCATCCGATCAACCTTCAACGGCGCTGATTGGCTGATACTGACACACCCCCAAAGAAGCTCCGCCCCATTTTGAGACTAACTCCCTAGGGAAATAGTCTTCTCAACTAACGCACCCCTTTGCAGGGAAATAGTCTTATTAGGCGATTTTCAGGGATTTAGTTAAATTTAATGAGTCTCTTTTTATATAGGAAAAGATCA
The DNA here is from genome assembly GCA_028142955.1 of Pinctada fucata. Lineage (NCBI taxonomy): Eukaryota > Metazoa > Mollusca > Bivalvia > Pterioida > Pteriidae > Pinctada > Pinctada fucata. The sequence goes on along the minus strand of AP027102.1, from coordinate 24,329,117 downwards.
GTAGAGGTATAATAATATACAGTTAAAGTATACCATTGAGGGAGATAGCACGATTCTGGTTCCCCGAGACCAGACCTATTTCCCGAGGCGAAGCCGAGGGAAATAGGTCTGGTCGAGGGGAACCAGAATCGTGCTAACTCCCTCAATGGTATACTTTAACTGTTTTATTATACCGAAACAAACATTATACTGAAACAAACATATCTCTTAGGTATACAGAAACAAACATTATACTGAAACGAACATATCTTCAATATAGGTTCACAGGGTTCAAATGGAAATTTTAATGATTTTGCCTTGCCTTCTCGACTGAATGACCGAGTAACGGAAAATATTAATTTTTGATGATAAGATAAACAGAAACATCATTTATCATACTCATACATGTTTAATTTTTGATTGTTTTATTTTATTGCGGATTAATTTATGTGCTAAGCGAATAGGAGGCGGATTACTCTGCTCGCGTATTGATAGCGTCATCCGATCAACCTTCACATCATCCGATCAACCTTCAACGGCGCTGATTGGCTGATACTGACACACCCCCAAAGAAGCTCCGCCCCATTTTGAGACTAACTCCCTAGGGAAATAGTCTTCTCAACTAACGCACCCCTTTGCAGGGAAATAGTCTTATTAGGCGATTTTCAGGGATTTAGTTAAATTTAATGAGTCTCTTTTTATATAGGAAAAGATCAGTAGAGGTATAATAAAAGTCTATAATTAAAGTAAGAGGCAAAAGAAAAATCCCCACAAATACCATACCTGTACATTGTAATTCAAGCTCATAAATAGCATGGTGTCATAAACTATAGCGAAAACGTTAATATATTTACACCCTGACGATCATAGAATCCATATTAGATATATACAAACACTTTTACAATAAGGCAAGGACATAGAACAGATTACAGAGAGTACTTATGCACTATAATGTACCTGAACATTTCAATTCTCCATCAAATATAAGTCTGTTGCCTAGAAACTATCATCTCACACTGTAGACTTTTAAATCGAAACATTTTATCACATATTTTATTATGTATAGTTCCTTATCACTTTCCTTCAACGATGACTCCAAGTTTATTGACTGTCGTTCCTTGTTGTTTTGACTCCTCTGTAGCCATGTACCTATTTTTGGTACATGGCTACAGAGGAGTCAAAACAACAAGCAACCATAAGGTAATTTCAGCCCATGCATGGTTTCTATAACTTGCATGTCTTATATAATATTATATCTTTTATTTTTGCTGATTCTTTCCTTTTCAGTTTTTGGCATTGTTCTTTTAGGGATAATTGGAAATCGAGTAAATAAATGACACTATATACCGGTATGGCGATACTTATATATATTTTAATAAAACCAAGCAAATCACATGGTAGATTATACTGATGAATTTGAATTTGGGGTGAGCTGTTCCCTATTTTTCCCTTTAAGGGATTATCGATAAACTTAATTCGACTGACTTTGTATCTTATATATTGCTTGAACAGACCCATTTTAATTTAAATTGTCCATTTAAAACTGTCTCAGCGAAATTTTCATTTACTACAATACAATTTTAATACTTCGTTGAGCACTTTTTGTTTATACATGACTTGTGCGTTTTGACTTGTATACTAAGAGTATATAAAAGAGGTACTAAAATCTGTTACATAAACCGAATGAAATCTCTTAAATCGTATCACAACTTTGATATATCTATAGAAAAATAGAAAGGGACGTGTTGATAAGAACGTGTAAATACATAACTCGCTCATTATTATGCATATCGTAAAGAGACAGCTCGTCAAATCATTGTTTATATGCATTGATTATGTAGGTACCATTGCAAGGAAGCGATACATAACATAGAATTACCATCATGGTGATCATGGGGACATATACTGATGAACGTCTGCATATAACGGGATAGTAAGTTTCGATCTTCTCTTTTTTAAGTCTTAATTCTTTTTAAAGTCATCTTAATACATATTTCCAGTCACCAGATCTAAGCACGCAAAGTTTGGTATCATTGAAAGAACAGTTAAATCTAGGAATTTGTACCATTTTTCAATGATAAGTAGGACATAAAAGGGCTGATTGATGTTGTGAGCCTCGGTTATCTGGGTTGCAGAAGGTATTCTGCTGATAGATTATCTTTGAAAAGGGCAAACAATCAATGGCACATACTATGCTTCACTTCTGACACAGTTAAACACAGTTACGGGAAAATATTAAACTTTAAAAGCGCCGCGGAAAGCTCACTAGTTAAAGATATGTTGTTCCATCAGGACAATGCTCCTGTTCACAAGTCTGTCACTGCCATGGCTGCCATTTATTATTGTGGCTTCGATTTTATTGAGCATCCGCCTTATTCACATGATCTTAATCCATCAGACTTTCATCTGTTCCCAAAACTGAAAGCAGCTATTTCTGGCATCTACAAGCTTTCAGTCCGATGACGAAATGGATTTCTTTCTGACCAGTCAAAATAAGGGATTCTTTAAACGTGGTATTGGGGCAAAAGTGTATAGATACTTAAGGTGATAATGTAGAAAAATAATGCAAAATGTGTGATAAAATTCAAATCCTTAAATAGAGGCTGACACAGCATATCAATCAGCCCTCGTTCATGTGCCATTTAGACAGGTTTTTACGAACTGAATTCTGACTTAACTTTTTTCATAATTCATTTCACATTTATTTTTCACTGCAGATGTAATTGATAAACATTTTAAAAATATGTAGTTTGCAACCAAGAAATAAATATTTGTTGTTAGCCAAAATATCCCGTTTCATTGCACTTGATAGAAGCTTGTAAAAAAAGAAAATAAGAAACTTCATTTGGCAGTAAGAAAGTAAAGAGATGTGCGTTTCTATGCATGTCGGATACCCTTTACAGTGAAAAAAGTCCACATGGACTCAATAAAGATGGATCAAGAATGTAAATTGTCCCAAGCCTTTCCCAATGAGGAGGTAACAAAACAATAGATTGACGATTATAGCAGAACAAATAGATTAAAGACATAAACAACGTTTTTCAACTGCCTATCGTTTTATTTCTTGTTTATTTATGAAGTCATGATGGAACTTATTTTCGCATTTTCACTTTTCATCCGAGCATGAACAAGAAAATCCTGACGACAATCTCAACAACACTCACAATTTTAAGAGCACCTAATTGAGCTAAGCATTCCCTGTTTGACTAGCCGCACCCGCCATCGATGTTCACGTAAATTTCGTTTTTACGTCTGGTACGCTTTGCATGGAGTCTAAATCAAAGAGATGCATGGTGGTCATTAAAAAAAAAACAAAACAAAAACTGGAGTATAGACAATATTTTCTTTCGATTTGTTCAAGAGAGATATAATTGTGCAGCTGCTCTCTTTAAGCCAGCAGTGTCATAGGACACATCTTTAGTTGTGTTTGCATTTCGTCATTGGAATAAAGACAGTATTAACAAAGTCAACATATGTTTTGTTCACAATATTTATAACTCCTTTTACATTATCTCATAAACATCTTTAGTTATGTTTGTATTTATTCATTGTGTATCGATCCTTCTGCTGAAGAGAAAACGTATGAAAATATGTCATCCGTCAGATCAAGTTATCGTAACGTGAGCTTAAGAGTTATTCAATAATAAGAAAATATATTATTTCATAAAGATACACATATTTCATGCATAAGGAGAGGATCCAATCGACGTATTAAAACCTTTATATTTTGATATAAACATGATAAATGATTGCACTCTACATCAAAACAGCGAACGGCGAATTCCGTATAAAATCCCGTTTAAAAGTATTGATCAGTCACAATCACCCGCTTACAGGATGTTTTGCCATGAAACCATTTTGACGACGTCCAGTTGTGATTCAGTATATATTCCATTCGTCTTCTACTTTCGAAAAGCCAAGTATTTTGATATAAAAGATTGTGACGACATTTAGCGACATTGACTTCACACAGACATTACGAGAGAGATACATACATGAATGGATGTCATTTAATTTGAATACAAAGTTCACGGGAAATAGTCGATCATCACACAATCGGACTTGGAACTTCAAAAGTTAGATTGAGACCACAATACCGAGGAGAGTAAGCATCTACTGCTTCATCACACAGAACGATGAAGAGTTACTGTTGTGACTTATACTGTTGCTTTCAGAATTTCGAAATTCATGAAGCAAATGTAGGCCTGATCGCAGTGTTATATTCAGATGCTTTTAAAATTACAGATCGTCACCATCTGAGGGTTTGAATTGCAATGAGATCAAGGAGAAGCCTATACCTACTGGTGGTATGTACTGTCGGAGTATCATTTTTCTTTCTACTCTTGTATACACCGGCTCCGGTCGAGAAATTAGACGGCATCTTGGAAGAAAATGTCCTTAAAACAGAGCACGTCTTTGTAGCAGGTAAAACATTACTATGCTCAAATTTGAGAAATTCAGGATTTATATGGTATTCTGATCGCAATCGCAAATGTAAATATTATCAATATTATGTAATATAATAAACATACTCATTTAAATTTCTGAAATGAAAAGATTGTAAGACACGGAAGATCGAATTCGGATAGCTTTCAAAAGGTAAATTGTGGATTGACGTAGCTTTATTCTATTCGAAAAGGATATTTCATCATTTAAAAAATCTAACAACATTCTGGGGTTATTTTTGTAAAGAATCATAGTACTTCATTCGTTTAAAAATCAGCAATATAAAAATAATGATGTTTTTTCTTTACTTGAGATGTCTTTAAAAGAAATATGGTTTTAATTATTTTTACAGAGAGGAAAATAAATTCAGCATTTGAATCTAAAATGGACGATGGGATTCAAGTAAAACCTAAAGAGGTAATAAACTGTAAAAAAAAATCATTGGCTGTGCTTTTGTGGAACCATGAAAGGTCTGCGTTGCCTTCAACAGATGAATGTTTTCCATGATTTTGTTTTTTAAAATGTAATTCTGAATCTTGTCTTCGGAACTGTTCAAATGGAAATTCTAAAGATTTTGCCTTACCTTCTCGACATTAAGGCTGAATAACTGATAGGTACTTCATTGATTTTTACCTTAATGAAATCCATTAAAAGCTTGCGTCTAGCAATGTTAGTATCTGATCAGTATAACCTTAGATATAGTGATATTTCTTTTTGTTTTCTTTTTCTTTCTCTGAAGATTTTAAACCAGGCAGACCGTCTGAATACTTTGAGGAAAACATGCCAGACCATAGACGACAAAATGCCGAAAGGTACTCTTTCAGATGCTAAAGTTAGATCCCATTTCATCTACGACAAGAAAACCAGACTGATATTCTGTGATCTTCCAAAAGTAGGATCGACTTTCCTGAAGCAAGTATTACATATTCTGATGGGTCATCGAAAAGTAGAAGATCCTTTCAAAATAACAGGTAACGAGGCCCATGGTATCCCGTTCAATACCTTTGCGTCGTTACCAGTAGATGAGATGGTTCCGCTGTTGATGGACTCTTTCAAAGTAGTGTTTGTCAGAGACCCTTATTCGAGGATTGTTTCAGGGTATGTCGACAAGATCTTCACCAATAATTATGTTTTCTGGGATACGACTGGTAAACTCATCATTCGAGAACAACGTGAAAATGCAACCATAAGGTCGAAGCAATGTGGCAGTGATGTTAAATTTGAAGAATTTGTGAGGCATATCTATAAATCTGAAAAAGAAGTGAAACACAGGAATCCTCATTGGTACCCTATGTCCGACTCATGTAGACCTTGTAATATGAGATTTAACTTCATAGGAAAAATAGAAACTTTTAAGTCCGATATAACAGACATGTTGAAAGCACTAAATGCTACACAAAAGGTACATATTTCTTCTATGGACCAGAAAAATGACGAAGAGGCAATCTCACTCACGGTGAGACGAGCGTTTGATGTTGTAAAGAAAAGACCAAAATGCGTGACTCTTATTCAAGCTCTTGAAAGAGCTTGGAAAGTACTTCAGATAAGGGGAGTAATCCATTTTGCTTCAACTTTTCCGTATGAATATGTATATAGTAAAAAGAAAATAGACCAAAAGCAATTTACAAATGTCATCCGAGACACGATTGCAAAATTACCATTGAGCAAGGAGGACAAAAACAAAGTAAGGCGAGAAGTTATTTACAAAGCTTACAGTCGTCTTAGTGAGAAAGATTTAAAGAAGTTTCAAGACATTTTTAGTTTAGACTTCCGGTTATTTGGGTATGACTTAACTCCTCCTGAATTTTCTGTATTAGGGGAGGAAGGATTAGACTGGAACCCGTTCGACTTGGAGATATGATATTCCTGAAAAGATTTAGCATAACCTCGTATCGATGTACATTAACGTATAAATAATGAAATAGGAAATTTCCTTCACTATTGATATCTAGAAAAAGTATTCTATATAATTCAAATATACGCAACAATCTTATTATAGTTTGTTATAAAAGAAATGCAATGTCTTAAATTTTGAGTTCATTTGAGTTCTAATTACTAATTGTGAAGTCAAAAAGAAAGGAGGGGATCTCCAACAACACTAGGTTACAGCACCCACAGCAAAATCCCAAAACACCCATGCAAAAAACACAGAACAGATACCCACAGAAAGAGACGCAAAAGGGACAAGGAACACCAACTCACAACATAGAAACATGAAACATAAAAGACTACACATAAACAAACGAGACCAATGGGCAACCGGTGCCGACTTAGGACGGCCATCTGCCACGTAAATAGCAGACGGTGTGGTTATCCTGGATTACGTGCGCACAACCCTCCCACTATTCCGATTTCCCAGAGGTCTCGAAGAACGCACAATAATGGTGTAAAACAACCTCCTCACTGTTAGATGACCACACACAAACAAGACCGTAAAACGCAGGGGTCCAGGCAACACAGATGAATATGTAAATGGATATAAAAAAAGGACGTGCGTAATACAGTCCGTGCTCTGCCGGCTGTAGCGAGCTCATATATGTTATCACCCGAGGAGTCCGACTGACATTCAGAGAGGACAGGTGGTCGGGGCCCTGTCTTCTCTAAAGAGGTTTGGACAGGGCCCGTCATGGAGTCCCGTCGTCACAGTCAGTCAGAGTGCAAGTCTTAAGAATGCGCTCGTACAAGACTGTATATTGGTCAAGTACCAAGCTTAGTGTCCGTCTGGTGACATTAGGATCATATCCACGGTATAAAAGGCGTTTGATGACTCTGACGCATTTTCGATGCATATGCTGTCTACCTTTGATCCTTCTTATTTTGTTAATTATGTCACCATAAAATGCAGGTTGTGAAATACCTAAAGTAATATACTCCGTTGCTTGTATGGGTCCGAATTTCAAAAGAAGTTGATCATAATTTTTGTAAAATTTCCAGAAAGTCTTTACTAGTTTGTGAAAGCGAAAACCTTGACCTAAAAGTTTCTTTGTAATTTGTAGATTTCTATTATGAAAATCCAAAACATCAGTACATGCTCTAGCATACCGGATGAGCTGTGAAATGTAGATACCGTATGACGGTAATCTAGGGACATCACCGTCAAGCCAGGGGAAATTTACTATGTTGAATCCAAAATCATCTCGTTTGTCATATACACTTGTATGAATTTCTCCATTGACAATTTTGATATTTAGGTCCAAAAATGGTGTTTCAGTGTCTGTAAAGTTTGCCTTGTTTAGAGTCAATTCTTGTGGATAAATAACATCTTTATACTTTTCAAAAACAGGATTATCGATAGTAAGAATATCATCCAGGTACCTAGAAGTACCAATGAAGCATTTCACATCATCATGTTTTCTTTGCTTTTGAAGATTTTGAATAAATTCCTTTTCATATGTGTATAAAAATAAATCTGCAACAAGAGGCGCACAATTTGTACCCATAGGAATCCCTTCAACCTGCTTGTAGAGATTCTCACCAAATCTTACATAAATGTTGTCCAAGAGGAAGGACAAGGCACTACACAGGTCGCTACATGTCCATGATTTGTATGATTTGTCAAGAAACAGTGAAGCAATAAATTCCGCTGAGGATTCCTCTCAGCACAATGGGTAAATTCGATCAATGACAAATATGGATAATGACCATATCCCTATTTACAGCACAAAATCGATAACCCAGAAAATCAGAGACCGAAGGCATTCAAAATCAGGATAAAACAGAAACCAAAGCAAACAAACAAAAACATCCACCATATGAAAAGAAGCGAACTCCCGATATGAGAGTGAGACCAGGTGCCCAGGAAGAGTAAGCATCTCCTGCTTGCATGCAACACCCGTCGCTTCAATTCGGTAGAACTGTCACATCCGGTTACTTCCATTTTGGAAGATATAGAGTACAATCTTTGGTTGGATGGTTCAAACGGTCTATGACAGAATAACATCCACCATTCTGGAAAGTGGGACATCATAGTGTATGACGAGTTCCCCATATCGACCGTAGAACTTCCTCAGTGACGATGTTAGTCGGTCACAAACATATCCCTGACTGAGAAGCTTATCTGAAAGACGCCTAGCTCTCAGAACAAAATCCGTATATTTGGTACTTGCTCTGGCATAGCGTATCAACTGAGATATGAACACGCCATAAGCAGGCGATGAAGGGATGTTGCTACTCAGAAAAGGAAAGTTTGTAATGCTGAAATTGAAGTCGTCACGTTTGTCATAGAGTGAGGTGTTCATGTGACCATCAGTGTCGTAGGACAACATTATGTCCAAATAGGATGCTGAATTATTTGTCTCTGTAGTTTACTATATAATACTATATAATCATAAGACACATCTTTCTAAATAATCAAAATGATCTGAACAGTACAATTGTAGCAATGTATATTTCAGTCGACATACGTTTACTTAAGTTGATCATGTAAGTTGGCGTATGTTTTGACGATTGGCAAACCAGATGTCCCAGCTTTGCTGCCGGAAAACAACCTGTTGAACAACCTACTAAATTGTACCAGACATGTTTGGTTCGAATAGTAAGTCTTTGTCAGTGGTACATTAAGTCAAAGAATTCTTTTCAATCTACACATAGAAAAAATAGAGCTAAAAAATAAGAAGTTTTAAGATATTTTGCACAATTTTTAAAGACAGGTTGGTTGCTTTTATCTCTAATAGTCATTGAAACATTTTTTAAAAAGAGTAGTTGGATATTAGAGTTCTATTTTTCATTAGTTAAATTAAGTTTTAGCCATCAATAAATGTCTATCCTTTTCTAGAAATTCAATGTTGTTCCTTCTTGATGATTCTTTTACTTAAAAATGTTGGATTGCCTTTTACAATATTTGAAATACATATCGTTCCATGATGTCAATAGTATTTTTTAAATCAATTTTACTCTAAAATGTACATATGTTTAACGTCTTCAAATTCATTAGCATAATTTTACAGCAGATAAATTTACAGCATGGACCAGACATGCACGTTTCGGGTATGTATAACCCTCGTCAGTGATCCTTAATCTAAACAATGTAATATGGCCAAAATCTGTCAAAATTATGTCCTAAATATACAGAAAGACGTAGCAAGATGGCTGGGATATGATTCTGCAGGACCCAGGTTTTAGAAATTTTAGAAAAAAATTGTAAACAGAAATTTTCAAATGCGCTTGAAAGGAAAGGAAATGATCTCCAGCACGACCACCCCACACCCACCCAGCGAAACAAACCCACAAGAAAGCGACACATAAATGACATCATACAAACCACAAATCGCAAAAGACACAACAACATTTACTAGAGCATCATACAAAACAATCGTAACAGACGCACAGAAACATCAAACATTTATGACAACACATAAAAGAAGGGAGACCAATGTGCACCCGGCACCGACTTTGGACGGCCATCTGCTATTAGTCAATGGTGTGTTATCCGGATTATCCGGATGCGCACAAACCTCCCACTTATCCGGATATGCAGAGGTCTCCATAAACACACAATTGTTGTATAAACATAAACTTCTCACTGTAAGGTGACATCACAAACAAGATAGTTGAAGAAACAACCAACCGTAACTGATCGAACTTGACTACATGTGCCCTCGGGGACTCCTGGTCCGCCAGCAGTGACACTCACCAAATGGTACAAATGTTTAACGTCTCCAAATTCATTAGCATCATTTTAGAGCAGATAAATTTACAGCATGGACCAGACATGCACGTTTCGTGTATTTAACCCTCGTCAGTGATCCTCAATCTAACTTGTATTTATTAAAAGAAGGGATGGAAACAACGAGAATGAAAGCTTATTTCACATGATAGGTTTTCTTATCTTCCATTTATTCCTCGAGCATTTCCATAGGGCTGGTACTAATATCTGTTGGCAAAAATTTAAATAAAGCCCTAAGATTAACAAAGATATTTCTCTTTCAATTTGCCATCTTAACCCCTGGTAACCTTTAGCATAAAAGTACATAGATCGAGGTTGAAAGTTTGGTGTTGTTAATCAATATTGCATGTTTGTATTCTATTAGATGATGTCATGATTTATTGTTGCAAAGTTATGAAATTTCCAAGTAAGTTTGTGGAAGCAATGTACTACAATTATAAATAATTTATTATTTACGTTGTGTCTGTATAACGCTTATACAAACGCACACGAAATTTTATCTATAGCTGTATAGACAATGTCGCCTATTATGACGTCACTAACGGTGAGCGCCGCTACGTTAGACCTGTTCAATTATCATTATCCATATAAATATATTCATATCATTACACAAAACTTATATATATATATACTACATATTGGAATCACTTTACAACTGTTGGAATGTTAAACGTCTTCAAATTGAATAGCATCATTTAAGATCTTTATGCCAGTCAGGTGTCTGTAAAGTGTTCAATGAATGTAGAGAAACTTATAATATATTTTACCCATATGGTAATATCATTACACATGTGCAAATGCTGTCGTATAATTACACAAAATCTGTATACGGCTCTGTTAATTTACATATTGAAATCTTTTTGAGTGAAGGAACACTGCTGTGATATTCTTTAAAAAAGGTGGGTATATATTATTTAAATTCTTTGGTCACAAAGTAAAGAAAGATAACTCTAATTGCATTTTTATTTTTTTTTACATGATGAAATACACATTCAGTCAGATTTTGCAATGACCTGGTCATTGAATGAATTCTTTCTATAAGAATCTGCACAATATGGTGAAGGAATCATATGTAAAGTTTCTTTTGAAAATCTTGAGCTAAAAAAAATATATAGCCAAGAAATGAGCACTTTCATTACAATCAATGGATGGCTAAAACGTCTGATCAGTCTCAAAATCTCAAAATTTTGGATGGTGACCTCATAATATTGTCTCTCACATCTGAATTATATTAGGAAATCAGAATTATGCCTTTTTCTGAAAATAATTGTTGTAAAACATGAAACGTGTGATATCACCTTAATGATCAATCTCCTTGAGTTCAGAGTATTTAGGAACGAAATTCATTATAGGTTGAGTCACTCAAAACTGGCGCTGTGTGAATTTGAAAAAAAATATTGAAAGGCCTTCTTACTATGGCTATTGATCGAACTTAGGATAAGAAGACTGCCAGAAATGTTTTCTGACTGTATGGCATAAATATAGAGAATGTATTCCGTTAGAAATACAATATAATACAATACACTATTAAGACACAACACTCAATAATCTCTCTTGTAAAAACGAAATTCGGTGTAGGTGGTGCTACTTAAGGTATTCAATGGATAATGAAGGAAATATTGCCTAAACCATTGAAAATTGGGTGTTTTCATCAATTAACATTTTTTCTGTGTCATATGATATTTTAGAAACGTTTGTACTAGCCTAGTAGATATCGCAATAAGAAATATTTTCAAAAGGGTCTTGTGTAGGAGTTATTTTTCCTTTATGGAAAATATAGAAAAAAATAAGTAACAGGAAAACTAATCGCTATTCTTTTGAATTTTCAGCGAAATTTGATGAAATTTATTTTTTACAATTTTTTAAACAATCAATATTTGATGCCCCATCATTCTGAGTTCAATGTAAACTGTAAGGGTCCATAACTTTTAAATTAACCAATTTTATTAGATATCCAAATTGGTCAAAATTAATGTGTTGTGATTTTAGATCTCAGGATTTCATAAATTGTTTCTCATTACCCATTGAATACCTTAAATGAATAAAGAAAGTCTTACACTATCATTTTAAAATGGAATCCAATTCTCAAAAGCCTGTCAAACATAATAATTTTTTGTCGAACCTGCTATTTCAAGACTGGACACAGTGGGCACTGAACACTTTTGACTATCAACGTTTTAAGTAACTCTCCCTGGGAGCTTGACCTTCACTTGTGCTTCTTTGCAGAATATTTAAGTTAATTATATTCTATTATGTTTGAGTATTTACGGTTTGTCATTTTGGTAGTTGTCATGTAGGGTATGTAGAACCCTGTCCAGATCTCTATAAGGAAGACAGGACCCCGACCACTTGTCCTCTCCGAATGTCAGTCGGACTCCTAGGGTGATCACAAGCAGGATCTCGCTACAGCCGACAGAGCACGTACTGTATTTTTTACGCCTTCTGTTTTTTCTATCCATTTACATATCAATCTGTGTGTTTCTTGGGCCCCTGCGTCATGCTGTCTGTTTGTATGTTCATCTTACAGCGAGGAGGTTATTTTACACCACAACTGTGCGTTCTACGATACCTTTAGGTAATTGGAAAAGTGGGAGGGTTGTGCGCACGTAATCTGGAGAACCACACCGTCTGTTACTTGCGTAGAAGATGGCCGTCCTAAGTCGGCACCGGTTGCCCACTGGTCTCGCTGGTTTATGTGTGGTCTTTTGTGTTTGAAGTTTCTATCATGTGATTTGATGACCCTTGTCCCTTTTGCGTCTCTTTCTTTGCGTGTCTGCACTGTGTTTTGCATGGGTTGTTTTGCAGTGGGTACTGTAACTGAGTTTTGTTGGAGATCCCATTCTTTCTTGTATGTCTATATTGTGTTGCTTTGTTGATTGGTTGATAGTCTCAAGTCTTCAATAATCACTATGTTCAGTCTTCATTTTTAAATTACGGGTTCAAACCAGAAGTTATTATAGTCGAAGGCTTCGAAATAATTTGAATTTCATTTCTGTATCATAGTATATAACTCTTTTGGCTCAAATAAAGAATACAAGCTCCTCTAGCGGATCGGAGGGGGATTCATCACTATTTTGCGGAGGGGGATTCATCACTATTTGTAAACAGGGATATGGTCATTGTCAATATTTGTCATTAATACGAAATTCTAAGACTGTTTGTCGCCACGTACATTCATTACAGTCGCCACACGAATTTCGATATGGAGATTTATCATTTATACTGGTATATTTGACGATTTAGTTGAATATTATGTTGTGAAATTTTACAGAGGTCTTATCTTTATTTTTTACTAGTAGCCCCTTGCGGAGCGTGCTACTTTTTTGGCAAGTAATGTTAACTTTTATATCACAAAGAGATGTACTGTTGCATATCTAACGGAATAATCTATGCAGTCTGGATATATTTTGGAAGTTTTCTTATCCGAGTTTCCATCCATGACTACACTACTACGGTATTCGATTATTTGTTTGAATTAATTTTAGGCATTGTGCTGTTTGTTCGGAGCCGCAATTGTTTGACTGGCAGCTCCAGTTATAATTTCATTTTTCTTTGGATTCTGTGGAGATTGTCAATGTAAATAATATGTCCGTCGTGTTTCCAGGATTGCTGTTGTCTACATCTCCACCTTCTCTTGTTTTGTGAGAGCATATTCCGCCTATTCGAATCACTTCCCTATATTTGTTTTGCTTTGCATTAATCAAGGTTTTGTATGCGCATTTATCGTGCTTTTAGGATTGTGAATTTTGATTTTGGGTTAAACTTTATTTCGCTGATCTGTACGTCCAAGAAGACATTCGAGCAAGTGGAAGGATTGTGCGCTGATAGTCATACCATTGCTATGATACAAAGGGTGACCTCCAAGGTAGGAACCGGTCCGGATCTATGTTAATGTATTGCCATAAGTGTTTTGTACTTGATAGCCGTACCATGTTATTTGTTTAAGTTGTTTTGTATCATGTTCTTTGCTGGTTACAATTCTTCTCCTCCAAGCAGTGCTTGGAAGTCTTGTTGAGGTTCTGTTTCATCTCCCTGGTATAGTCAAAACGTAAGTTATATTCAGATTATCATGAAAATACTAGAGTCACAATCGAAAATGTTCAACATTATTATCTAGATTCGTTCGTGCATACGTTGTAAAAGGATGACGCAAAGGTGCTTTGTAAGATTCAATAGCGGATTTTTTTTTTCAATTTGAGCTCCACAAAATCAAAACTGATTGGTAACCGATATCTATGGTATAAAATGCGTATAGATTTAATGTATATGTTCATCTCTCTGGGAAAGCCAAGTTAATGTTTTGATGCCTTACCCTTGCTTTTATCATGAGGTATGGTGAAATACATTGCATATGTCTGTGAATTAAGTCATTGAAATCATCAATCAATGCAAAATATCAGTGTGAACTTTCTTAAAAAATTACAAGTCACTGTACTGTTCAAACACAAAAATTGTTTATGAACTCACTTTTTTTTATCTATAATTTGAAGTTGATACTACAATAAACAAACAATTATGTCAAATATGTTACAAATAATTCAAAATAATTGGACGAAGTTTCATATGTTTTCGATAATGTTGTTGGACTTATGTTCAAAGTACAGTAAGTATTATTGATGCCAGTATTTTTCTATATTTGATTTTCTCCTCTATCACTTTTATTTAGCCAGTACGTGTTCATTTCTCCCTTTCCCTGAAATAATGAAATATGCAAATAAGAGAACAATTAAATTAATTGAATAACCAAAGACATAAGCCTTTTTGTTATAGAAATTGTAAATGAATCAGTTAATCTTTGATACATAATTGTCATTCCAATCTTTCAACAAACAATCAAAATAACTACAATAATTGGAATTATATGCTTGTTTATATAATCATCAGTTCATAGAAACAAAATAAAATGTTTTTGCTAAGCAATTGTAAGCTCCACAAAATCAAAAATGATTGGTAACCAATATATATGAACTTAGAGGTCTTGCTATTCATGAAATAATACTTTCACCTTGACGTGTACGGATCCCCGGCTTTCTGCATTAAATCCTTCCTCAGCGACAACGTCCAGTAGCTCCTTCGTTACGTCACTGATGTGAACCTTTAAAGCTTCAAAACAAAGAAAAATGGTATACAGCTTCAGTAATTAATTACGATTTCAAAACCACAATATGATATGATTATTGTTGTTCTGTTTTATTTATGCAATCCAAATTAAGTAATTATGTAGACGTTTCTTTGTTTCAAAATTTGAAGTTTGAGGAAATATATTTTTATTTTACCTTGTCCGGTTGATTCCATTCTAGAGGCCACGTTCACCGTGTCTCCAAACAGACAATATCTGGGCATTTTGAGGCCTACGACACCACTCACACAAGAACCTACGACGAATTGCAGAAATGTCGTTCACCTAGCAAACTTATATAATGAAATATCGTTCACCTAGCATACTTATATACTGAAATATCGTTCACCTAGCATACTTATATGCTGAAATATTGTTCACCTAGCATACTGATATGCTGAAATATCGTTGAACAAAATGATGAATATGGTTATCACAAATACATGTATAAGGAAAACGCATAAGGCAAAGATAATTCCCCTCCTTCATTGTGTCATTCACCGGTAATACGAGGGCTGATTGATATGTTGTGATCCTCGTATTGAAAATTTGAATTTTATCAGACATTTTCCACTATATTTTTACACAACCCCTCCAGTATCTATATACTTTTGCCACCGGTGTTTAAGGGCCTCAATACCACTTTTCTCGACTGCTCAGAAAGCCGTCCACTGCAAGTATGACGTCATCATCAGACTGAAAGTGGGTGCCAGAAATAACTGCTTTCAGTTTTGGGAATAGGTAAAAGTCTGATTGAGCAAGATCAGGTGAATAAGGCGGATGCTTATTAAAGTTAAAGCCACGATCATGAATGTCAGTCATGGCAGTGATAGACTTGTGAACAGGAGCAACACACCTTTAACTCGTGAGCTTTCCTCGGCACTTGTGACGACTTCAATTTCAACATCGTGACGACTTCAATTTCAACATCACAAACTTTCCTTTTCTGAGTAGCAACATCCCTTCATCGCCAGCTTATGGCGTATTCTTATCTCAGTTAATAAGCTATGCCAGACCAAGTACCAAATATAAAGATTTTGTTCTGAGAGCTAGACGTCTTTCAGATAAGCTTCTCAGTCAGGGATACGTTTGTGACCTCGTCACTGAGGAAGGTCTACGGTCGATATGGAGAACTCGTCATACATTATGATGTCCCACTCTCCAGAATGGTGGATGATATTCTGTCTTAGACCATTTGAACCATCCAGCCACGGAATATACATGTATCTTCCGAAATGGAAGCAACAGGATGTGACAATTCTACCGAATTGAAGTGACAGATGTTGCATGCAAGGAAGAGTTTCTTACTCTTCCTTGGCAGTTCGCTTCTTTTCATACGGTGGAGCTTTTTCTTCGTTTGCTTTTGTTCTTGTTTTGTCCTGATTTTGTATGCCTTCGGTTTATGATTTTCTGAATTATCGATTTTGTACTGTGTATTGGGATATTATCATTATCAATATTTGTCACTTAAAATTTATATTTTCCCGTAATTGTGTCAGAAGAAAAACGTAGTATGTGCCATTGATTGTTTGTTCTTTTTATGGAGATAATCTATCAGCAGAATACCTTCTGCATCCCGGAAAACCGAGACTCACAACATATCAATCACCCGTCGTTACAACGAATCTCTCCGTAATCAAGATATGATCAATGAGACTGACTATAATCCGGACCAGTATCCCATAAAAGCAATGAACAAAACGCAAAAAGCAAAGAGCAAAAGAGCAAAACGCATGTCAGACAAATACCAATATCCCGACTATTGTACCTGAATGAATTCCGATTCTAAGCCTGAGCTGCTGATCTTGTTGGTGTGGAATGACGAAGTTCGACACCCTGCCGAGCAGGTCATGTGACATGCGGCATATTTCTAACACGTGTTTGTTTCCATTACGTATTGGTAACCCGGATACAACCATGTACGCATCACCAATGGTTTCAACCTGTAAAACATCTGATGTAATAAGCATGCATGGTTTGTCTCAAGAAGGATTAATTCCATGTTATTATGTTATCATAATGAAATATATGATAAACGTCTTCAAATTGAATAACATCATTTAAGAACAGATGAATTAGCAGCTTGGACCAGACATGCACGTTTCGGGTACTTAACCCTCGTGAGTGATCCTTAATCTAAACATGTTATATGGCCAAAGAATGTGAAAATCATTGTCTAAAAATGTACCGAAAAAAGTAACAGAATGGGTGGGATTTGATGCTACAGGACCCAAGTTTTAGAAAATTCTCAATATTTTGAAAACAGAAATTTTCGAATGCTCTGAAGAGACAGACGATCAACCGAAGTTGATCGAACTGGGCTACATGTACCCTCGGGACTCCTGGTCCACCAGCAGTGTTATACCCTAACAATTAAGTGAACCATATGCGCATTTCAACAAAAATATCATCATCAATGATGTTCAAGTGGATTATTCAAACTGAAAAATATGTGAAGAGTCATATACCTACAATTGCTACCTATCTTTGTAAAGAGAGTAAGTGTTATTGTTTTTCAGCTGAGTTAATAGTTTTAATGTTCTATTTAGTAGTATATTGTAACCATACCTTATATACATCGTAACTTTCAATGACGTTATCAAATAAGGTATACAAATCGTTCAGCAATCCGACAACCTGGAAGGATAAATTTGAGATGGCTGCGATTTTTGCATATCCCAACAGAAAACAAGAGATCAAGTAGCCTTTGCACTTGATGCTTAATAATGTAGAGTAGATGAAATTATTTCTCAATTTCTCATTTCAAGAAAATGCCATATCTACATCAGTGTTGAATATTCAAAATAAATCATTCAAAATAATCTTTCATTCAAACAGGGATGTAATTGCCCGATATTGTGTATTTCTTTATTCCTTACACGTTTTACTGCTAATTATGAGCACTGTCTTTATAAAGTAGTGGTTATGCGATAAATTAGGGGTTACCATGCGTGTGTTTTACAAAAACTGACAGGGTATCGGCGAATCCCCTGTCAGAAATTGAGTTTTACCGCGAGGCGTCAGCCGAGCGGTAAACTGGGTATTTCTCACAAGAGATTCGCCGATACCCTGTCAGTTTTTGTAAAACATCAGTATGGTAACGCTATTCTAATGCTTTGGTCAGTAACAAGCTAGAAAACTTCTGCTTTTAACGACATCGCCATAGCAACGCATGACGTCATATCAAAAACTGCAGTGAAACGTGAATCCCCTTGCAGATTTTTAATCGCTCGACCAATCAGAATGCGCGTTACAAACGGAGTGCATTAGAATTATACATAACAGAACATATGTCATACAATAATGAGTTATACCTGTAAAGGTGTGCTTTTTGAAGACAGTTCAGTAAAATCCACAATATCACTGAAATATATCGTGACCATATCAAAATATTCTGGCTCCACTATTTTTCCCTTTTGTAGTTTTTCAACAACCGATCTGAAACAGAGGAGGACTTCTTCATACAATTATGAACAACGAAGTTATGGAAATTGATGATGGAAATGATCTATGGAGGTGTCTTTCACTATACAATGTAAAAACAACTTTGAGATCCCCTCCCTTCTTTGAAATTACATTTATTTCATAAATTTGTTAATATTGAAACGTATTTTCTAAACTAGACTTTCAGTGAACTATAAAACATTTCAGCAAGTTATGTCTCATCAGTGACTTTTAGGCCGAAAAAGAGGAAACCCATACATACTAAAACATATAAATTGATACACACTTGGGTAAGATTTGATACAGAAGTTCGTCCGATCGTTTTTTCTCTGTAACAAGTTGCTGCGTCCTTTCCTCTACAATTTCTTCAAGATTTGAGGCATATTGTTCCATCCTTGACAATAAGTTATCCATCAGGGATTTGTTTCCAGAACTGGCAAAATGATTATAATATAACTCTAATGAGTGGTGTTCACGTAATCACGTCACGTCTTATGTATGCAATTTCAGAACAACTTACCTCTGCTATCTTCTAAATAATGCATGACAGTGATGACAAAAGTTGTTCTATCTTTTCAAAAAGAATTGTTTGAAATGTCTTCAAACATTCACCTAACGTCGATAGTTTTAATCAGCTATACATATGATGCTGTGAAGTAGGGTTTATATATCGTTTAAAGACATTCAAGAATAAAACAGAAGAAATGATATGACTTTTATTACATTTTCATTTCTAATGTAAAGATACATAATTCATTTTATAACTACATGCAATTTTGAAATATGAATAGAATAATACTTGTCTTCTTTCTTCATCAGTGAGAGTACGTCTTGCATGGTTGGTCGGTCATGGGGATCCTCCGCCCAGCATCTTTGCATGAGGAGGTATAAACCAGGCGAACACTTTTTCTGATCTAATTTTGGTCTCAACGGAGGAACATCACCCTCCATTACTCTTTCTACAATGTCTATAAAAATCGTATTATTATCATAGCAGAAATTACGTCAACCTTAAAGTTCAGTCATTAATTAACCTGTACCTTAAAGATACTTAATCTTAAAAAAAAATTGGTACAGAAATATATCATAAACTAATATCTATCTTAGAAATCCTTTGTCATGAAGTAACCTCTATTTTAAAAAGAATCCTCACAAAGTTATGAATGAAATAAACACTATCTTAAAAATAATAAGCCGTACAAAGTTATGACATGAAATAACCTATGTTTTTAAGAATTATTACACGTGAAACAAAACAAATCTCACTAGGTTATGTTTTGAAATAACCTCTATCTTTGACTCATGCCAAATTTTTATTCATGAATTATTCGGAAAAGAAAATCATACTACATGTACTCGTATTTCACAGCTGTTAAAACTTTTTCGCTTTTCAAATACACTGCGTGGGATGGAAACGTATAATGTTGTGATTCCTTACGGAGGTTTTTGATTGTTTTTTTTTATCATCTAAGTGAAACTGCACAAAACTAATAAGACTTTGAAATAGGGCAATGCTTATAAGGTAAGTTCATATCGTTTATACATCTAATAAGTCTATAGTTTTTGCAAGAGTTCGTCAGGAGGAATGATAAGCCAACGCCGACGAACTATTGCAGTGTTTGCAAAAACAATGACCTTTACTGTATATCTAGTCGAAATGGATTTATTAACTAGGCATTGCCCTGCAGCAACGGCTCATCACTTTTGTAAAGTTTAATTTAAATAAAGCCCACGCTCACACAGCAATTTACGCCCGTTGGGATTTTTTCACAAAACCAAAATATCTAAGTCCCATAACTCCATAAGGACAAATCGGATGAAACTGAAAATCAAAAGGCAGCTTCCTCTTTAAAATCTGATCACAATGTATAAATATCATGAAAATCTGTTGACGCATATTCAAGTTATTGCGTTCCATGTATGGAGGGGGATTAGGGTCACAATGCTATTTGACTTGCTTACATGCTTCATGCTATGTTGCTTCATTCAATGTTTGATTATTCCATGTTCATTTGTCTTGCTTTCATTTCAAATTGACTTTGTTGCATTTGTCTTTCTTCTTTATGCAATGTTGCTTCCGTGCATTTTACATTTGTCCTTCGTCAATGCATAATTGTCGTTCTACCTTGCGTTATGACATCTTTCATTGTGCCATCACTCTTTCGTCCTAATGCCATTATTGCTTCGTCAATGCTAACTTCAATTTTGATACCAGGTGGCGCTCCGTTTGTGTCCGTTCCTTGAAATTAACTTTGAGACGTCCCCTGTTGCAGTACTTAGAAAAATGAGTTATAAATAGCGGAAAAAAAAAATGCAAAAGCCGATTGAATACTTAAAAAAAAAAAAAAATTATTAAATGATTAATATTTGGACCTTTTCTGTTTGTTTGTTGTTGTTTTTTTTTATTTATACAGTAATAGCCATTTGGGAATTTGAAACCTGTAGAAAGTTTTTCACCAATTAGGTAATAACTCAGTGGCTTAGCGGTTAGCATACCGGACATCCTACGTATTTTTTTCCCGCATGGGTTCGAATCCCATCGGCTACATATTTTTTTTTCTAAATTGTGAGTGGGAAATTATACAGAAGTCAGTTTTTTTTACTGAGATATCGTGGGAAAGGCGGTATTTCATATCGAAAAATTCTAGATAAATTGAAACTGCCGCGCGTTCTACACTGATCGAACCTAGAGATCAACATCCCTCGGCCCCATTGATTCAGTCAATCATGAAGTTTCTAGTCTCCTTTCATAATTTTGACCTTGAAATTTACCTTATGACATCTCTGTATCAAAATTACTCCAAGCTGTTGTCCAGGACAAGCGGAGCGAAGGAGAAGGGGGGGGGGGGGGGGGGGGGGGGGCAGCGCTACCGCTCGCCAGTTCTATATAGACTATCTGAATAATTAAGCTATTCTGATCTATCATACATATTACTTTATCAATGTACATGAAGACATTTAACTCAATCTATATAGAATATTATTACATCTAATGATAGAGGGTATAGAAAGTATTTTCTGATAAGTCAATGTTTTGCTAAAAATAATTCCTGGCTCGCTACCGCTCGCCAGACATTTATTCATATACTTAAAATTTACAGAACATGAAACCCCCATTTATTTTTTTTAGTCTCCCCCCCCCCTTTTTTTTTTCATTTTTTTCATTTTTTTTTTTTTTTTTGCTTGTTAGAAATTTTGGGATGTTCACAGTTGTGCCCCTCCACTTTTTCAGGCAGAGCTACGCCGTTGGTCCAGGACTTCCAGAAAGTTCAGTGTCATTCACAGCCTTTTTCATCAATGGCCAAAATTTAGACCTTTATTGTGTTCCTATACTCCGTGTTAGGAGCGCAAGGAAGGTATGATTTTAATTAGATTGCACTATGGCAAACTTGTCAGTTTTTCTTGTTCAGTGGCGGATCCAGCGCCCCCTTTGCCGGGGGTCAAGGGGCGAATTTTGCCGATTTTACTGATTTTACTGATGTACCTGTTTCTTCCGGGAAAATATTGGGTCTATGCAGGAGCATCCCCTAAATCCGCCACTGCTGTTCGACCCGGGCCAAGATCAAGGTTAAGATTGAAATCCAAGCGTTTGATGCTTGCGAGGATTGACCTTGAACATGGACCTTCATAAGTCCATACTTCAAAGTAAATTATTATAGAAGTTTTATCTTTTTATGCAAGAATCATCCGATTTATGGTACAGAAAGTAATTGAAATTATAACTTTTCATAGATTACTTGCAAGCGACGATAGTGAGCCAACGAAGCTTTTGCAAAGTTTTGTAATAAAAATGATTTTTTATTTCAACTGAATAATGATAATGTACAGTTGCCCGCCATATTTTTTTCCAAAACAATGACCCCCCCCAAAGAAAAACAGAAAAAAATGCATAAAAACATTTTATTTTTATAAGTACCCCCAATTTTTTTCTACATCCTCTACTGGGCAGATGGACAATATGGACAAGTAACATTATACTTAAAATTGACAAAATGAAAAAAAATGTATCCTCGGCTGGGATTCGAACATACTTGGAAAGGTGTAAAATATAATATAGTGGCAAACGTGATAACCACTACGCCACTGAGACTCTTCATATCCAGTCCTGTTAAAGTCACAATTAAAACTTACATAAATCTTATGCTTACAAAATCAAATATTTACTAATTACTTCAAAATATTTTTCAAATATTACTTTATACAGCCAATCTACTGCTGTCCTCTCGTGCGATAATATAATTACTTTTCGAACGATACTGTAGTAGAATTTAAAAGAAATTTCTAACGACAGGGGATGTTTCAAAGTTCATTTCAAAGAACGGGCACATGCGGTCTTGCGAAGCGCCATCTGGTATCAAAATTGAAGTTAGCATTGACGAAGCAATAATAGCATTAAGACGAAAGGATAATGGCAGAAAGAAGGATGTCATAACGCATGGTATAATGACAGTTATGCATTGACGAAGGACAAATGTAAAATGCAGGGAAGCAAAATTACACAAAGAAGAAAGATAAAGTCAATTTGAAATGAAAGCAAGACAAATGGACATGGAATAATCAAACATTGAATGAAGCAACATAGCATGAAGCATGTAAGCAAGTCAAATAGCATTGTGACCCTAATCCCCCTCCATATCCATGCACCTATATTTTGCCCTAAGCTTAACAAATTTGTGCAAATACCTCCCCCCCCCCTTTACACATGTGACAAAAAAATAAAAACCCGTTATACATGTAAAAGAACATCCTTTCTACTTGAAGTATACAAAATTTCGAAATATTTCGACCAGAAATAGATTTTTAAAGAATTTTTAATTATTTTAGTATATTTTCATTGTACTTAAAATATCTAAGTCCCATAACTCCGTAAGAACAAATCGGATGAACCTGAAAATCGAAAGGCGACTTTTTCTTCAAAGTCTGATCACAATGTAGAAATATCATGTAAATTCTTTGACGCATATTCAAGTAATTGTGTTCCATGCCCCTTTATTTTGCCCTTAGCTTAACATGTATGTGCATATACCCCAATCCCATTACACATAATATCTCGGTTATGCGACAAAAAAGTAAGAATCCATTACATATGTCAAAGAACATCCTTTCTACTTGAAGTATACAAAATTTCAGAACATTTCGACCAGAAATAGATTTTTAAACAATTTTTAAATATTTTAGTGTATTTTCACTGTATCTTAAAAATCTAAGTCCCATAACCCTGTAACGACAAATCGGGTGAACATGAAAATCAAAAGGCGGCTTTCTCTCCACAGTCCAATCATAATGTATGAATATTGTGAAAATCCGTTGACGCATATGTAAGTGATTGTGTTCCATATGCGGACGGACAGACAGACTGACAGACGGACGGACTTCACCATACCTTATACGTCCCGTCAAATGACGGGCGTATAAAAATGAAAAAAAAAAATCAAAGGACACTGTAGGAATCACATCAAACGTTTCGACTCCACGCGGTGAAATCGCTCTCTCGGCAGTGCTATTTAAACAAAATGGATTATACGGCATTGATTAGCGTCTATATATCTCTGTATGTCTTTCTCTAGAAAAAGACTTATAAGGTGGAATGTAACATGATATATTTCTTTTATCACAGACGATACCTTTAGCATCCATTATAGTTCTATAGACCTCGAAAGGAGCACCTCTTGTCACCACTTCCTCAATTATGATTGATACACTGTAAACGTCTCCCTTAGGACTGCCATATTTTGGTTTATCACGCCTTAAGAATTCCGGGGCCGTATATAATACTAGAATTAATCATAGATAAATTAAAAAAAGTTCTTACTGAAATATTTCCAACTAGTGAATTATGATATAATCATTTGATAAATATTAAGATAATTGAACTCTGAATCTCTGAATAAATCTACCAGTTTTCAAATAGTTTCCGATGTCTTAATTTACTAATCTTATATTTTCTAGTTTATTGTGCCCTTCACTTTTTCAAGACATTGTATGCCTGATGATTTGTTTTAATTTTTGGATTATTATTGACTTTTTATTCAAATGCCCATTTTACTCCGATTTAAGAGAGAAATACATAAAACCTTATTATTATAGACGACCTAGTGTTTTTAAAATGATTCATTTACTGAGTACAAAAAATATAAAGGAACTAAGGAATTTAGGCAAATATATTGAATTAGCACTAAAAAAGAGAAATAACAATAATAATTAAGAGATAATATATTTCATATACTAGTAGCCTATAAGAATGTATTTGTTTGTATTGATATTGGTGTTATCCCGATTGTATGGCTGATTTGTTCAGGGATCTAACCATGAATACGGTCGTACTTGTTGTGATTGTGTTTGTTGGTTGGATCCCTGGATGGGTCATATCATATAATCGGGATGGTGCCTATTACTATAATATCTATCATAAGTACCATATTGATAACTGTTGCTCTCAATATATACATGTATTTATTTGCTTTCTTTTCATATGTATTTTGATATGTCATATTGTCCACCTTGTTATTCATTTATGTATGTATTGTATATATAATGTTGCTGATGTGCCAGTTGGCATAAAGTAATAAATGAACTTGAACTTGAACTTGAGTTTTGTGATCCACTCATATTCACTGAGTATACTTTATATCTGGATTCATTACATATCAGTCAACGTAAGTGTAGATTACAATTATAGTTTCTGACAGCATTTCCGCTCAATAATTATTGTTATTTATAATGTAAATATATAAACAAAAATGTAAGTCTAGATACACATAGGGCTAACCAAGAGAAATCTAAAGCATCTATTGCAAAATCTCATGACAATCGATATACCAAAATAGTACTGTTGATATAAAAACGAAACATAACGTTCATTAATGATTTTCATTATATATTTTCTCGTTATCCTCTTAATGTCATATCTTTAGTATTTATATTTTGAAAAGAAAGTAACGAACAAAGGTGCTTGTATATAATAACTTCTGAGAGAAATAAAAAGCTTTCTTTAAAATCAGCTAATGAATGTTGTTTCTGACGATTATATCCGCTTTCTTTGTTTTCTTCATTAGACAATAATCAATTGATATTCGGAAAAGTAACAAGGAATCTGAATCCGACTGCTTACCAATAGATATGACAATCTTATTGGTCCAATATTTTTAGGACTATATATGGTAATGCTAGTTATTTCATATCATTAATTGCAAAAGGATGGTAATTTCAGTCTAGATGCCTATGTCAACTATATGAAGGATTCTTGGTGTTCCGGTAAAATAGATTAAATAAGGTCAATTGACGTATTCAGTCATGTATCTTATTTCGATATATATTTCTGTTTCCTAAATAGCAGGAAATAGGAACGGGATATCATTATCATTTGACATTTACGCATAATAGACACCTACATGGGTCCACGTATTTCTGTATAAGCCTTTGCTTTCGTAATATTTATGGCCATGACATCATTTGATTCGCTGATGATGCTTTCAATTTACTTCCTGTTTTACATGTATGAATTAAATCATTTTGGTGGTCCAATTTATAGTTTTGACCAAGTAACCATACAGCTGTTCTCATTTCAAATGTCTCCCAGTACAAAGTATATCAGATATCGCATAGATAAATGAACTCTTAATTTTCTGTTACAACACTTCCCCCTTTTTTTTGAAACGTGATTTAAAACTTAACTGGTATACCTTTACTTATAGGGTTGTTGAAATAAATAATTTTGCTTTACTACTTCAATGGGCTAAAAATAATCAAATGAATTTTAGAAAATCGAATTATTTTCATATATGACTTATATCCTGGGCACATTGCACATGTGATTTGGTGGATGATATTTGAAAGAAGTGTTGTATTTTAATGGCTCAATAAGTTAAATAAGCTCTGAAATCGAATCTTCTATACGTACATTTGTCGTAGGAAATACAATTTTCTGTTGTACTTTGGTTCCTTAAAGTATGAAGTCCAAATCCGGAAATTTTCACAACAAATCTACTGTCGACAACGCAATTCCAGGAACCGAGGTTACCGTGGGAGCCAATTTCAGATTCATGAATAAATATCATGCCCTTGAAAAATAACATACTTAAATGAAATCTAAGGGGTATTCTCATTTACGTTTTTTTTTCATAAATGAATTTATCTCTATATCTACAAGTCAATATTTCTAACCGAACACCTGAGTTAATATACTCCTTTGTATAATCATAAGATGGAAAGAAACTTTTGCTTGTCATGCTTAATTCTTTACAGATCTTGTGCTTTGAAAAAATCTATCTATTACTTGTTACTTTGTGATTCCTGATAATTCAAGACATCGATATGACAAAATATTCACAGAACCTGCACTTCCGGTTGCAATAAATTTCCGCTGAGTTTGTGCATTAATTTAAACTTTTGTTTAAGGTTCTGACTTTTTATAGTTGTTTCAATCGAAAAAAAGGATATAAATGTCGTTTTTCCGCATTGATCATTTTCAAAAATCGAAAGAAAATCGATATTAAACCTGGTAGAGGATAAAACCTCACCACAGCGTCAAAGAGTGATTCGGGTCCTTCTG
Organism: Pinctada fucata; assembly: GCA_028142955.1. NCBI lineage: Eukaryota > Metazoa > Mollusca > Bivalvia > Pterioida > Pteriidae > Pinctada > Pinctada fucata. Next base: position 24,301,913 of record AP027102.1, on the reverse strand, counting down.
ACAACGCGTTTTGTTTTGGGCATGCGTCGTATTAAAACCACATTTCATCTGTTCTTCCAGTTTGGAGGACGCATCTTTATGTGTTTCTAAAGTAAAAGGAATGTTTTATTTGGGATTTCGTTCTCTTTACAAAAAATATTCATTTTCGTCAAATTCGCCACGCTCCAGTAACGTTACCTCATATAAAACCAAAATTTCGAAAAAATTAAAGTGAAAGTATTGAATTAATCAGTTATACACTTTTCACTGATGAAAAGCTTTCCTTCATAAGATTATGAAGATCAAAAAAGTGTTCGTTTAGAAATTTTGACCAGTATAGCATATAGAAGCATTTAAATGTTTCTAGAGTAACCAATTATTTAAAAGAACTTAAGATGAGCAGTGATTCGTGAAAAATTGTATTTGGTGTTCAAGTGCTGATTACTCAGTAAACTTTTTTTCTTTCCTTTTCATTCTGGACGAAGGAGGTGCTGACAGTTCCTTTTTCTTCAATATATCTATTTATAAGTAAAACAATAGTAGTATCTGTATTCATAAGATCCGTATTTTCCCTTGCATTAATTTTGTCCTTTCGTATTAATCAATGGCGTAGACATACCCTCACTACATCTTTCAGTAACGAGATTTTGAACGTCCAGTCCAGTTGAATGTTTTCATTATTCAAGAGATCCTGAAAGTGAAGTAAAATTCAGCGTTAGATATCGTACTTTATATATATAGCGGTTAAACAAAATCCGTTTCGTTCGTTTGATTTAGGGATTATTCTTTATTGTGTGTAGAGTTTTTCCTCTCAAAATGACATGTATAATTACTAATTTAATAAACATTTAAAATCTCTCAAATGAAAATCCCTTCCCCACAAAACTAGAAGCAAACGATTAAAACAAATGTTAATTATCGAAAAAAAATATTGACATGTTCTGAAACCATGAAGTTACCTCCAATGCCCCTTTGCTGCAATATTCTGTTACAATACAAGTGCGCTTTGGATCAACACAAGCTCCTATGAAACGTACCAAGTTTTCGTGGTGCATTCCCTGTACCTAAAATGTTTAGTTTGAATATCCGGCTTAGTGACTTTTAAATGATATATTTCAAACGTCTTCAAATTCATTAGCATCATTATAGAGAAGAAAGATATACACTGTGAACTAGACATGCACGTTTCGGATATTTATTCCTCGTCAGTGATCCTCAATCCAAACAATGAAATATAGCCAAAATCTATAAATATTATGTCCAAATTATGCCGAAAGACGTTGCAAGATGGCTGGAATATAATGATACAGGACCCAGGTTTCAGAAATTTAAGAAAAATTTGTGAACAGAAATTTTCGAATGCGTTTGAAGAAACGATCAAATGCAATTGATCGAACTTGGCTACATGTGTCCTCGGGGACTCCTGGCCCACCAGCAGTGACACTGACCAAGTGGTACAAATGTTAAAAGCATCATTAAAGAGAAGATAGATTTACACCGTGGATCAGACATGCACGTTTTGGATATTTAATCCTCGTCAGTGATCCTCAATCCAAACAATGAAATATAGCCAAAATCTATAAAAATTATGTCCAACATATACCAAAACACGTTGCAAGATAGCTGGGTTATGTCCAATTCAATTTATACATCTTTGCAGTGTGCACATCCGGAAGTTTTAGGATATCTACTGGTAATGAATTCTATTTGTCTCAATACTGGTAGATCTGTGGATAGAATACCTGTTTCAATTCAATCAGAACGTCCCTAGTGAGGTCAACTTTTGCCCTCTCGATACATTTGATGTAGCACCTCGTACCCTGAAATGATTGAAAAGTATTAGTCTTATTAACGTCAATGTAACACGTATATTCATTGCGTAATTTCTTTCAATTTACGACATGACATCCGCAACGTTTATGCCTCGAAATTAACAAATAATGAGGCACAGAATGACGCCTTGGATATGCCTACAAGTCTTAAGAAATGATTGATGGGCATAATTTTAATGCTTATTAGATTCGTATTGTTTTCATATGACAAATTTTAATGCGCATTAGATTTTAGTACATTTGCACTGTTCACTGTATAGTTTATATTCAGAAAAAAAGATAGAATTTGTTTCTCGTTTGCTCTTCCCCTCTTTATAAAATAAGATCTTCCGGCAAGGCTAAAGAATAACATAGCATGACGTTTTTATTGGACAAAATGACGTCATAGTACAACGTTGCTTTACGTAAGTCAAGAGACGCTGCAGTGCACATAGTTAAAGAACTCAAGTTTTGAACTCTTATTCTATGATTCGAGTTGTTTAAAAATGTCAAGTTGTGGTGTATATATTCTGAAAAATATAAATACATCATATACGAATGCGCCAGATTTAATGCGAATTAGATTCGCAATGTGTCCACACGACAAAATCTAATGCGCACTAAATCTAATACGAATTAAAGTAATGCGCATCAGATTCTACGTATGAACAGGGCATTAGACTCCGTGTAGTATCGTTGTATTCAAATGACTAGCAGAAATTATGTACGGTATTTCAAATGCATAATTTCAGTGCTGAAAAATTAAAATTAGTCCTAGATATACATTGTATTGCAATGTTAAACGTCTTCAAATTCAATAGCATCATTTAAGAACAGATAAAGGAGCTGATAAGATAAGGGCCGTTTTTAGCCCTAAATCTCGTGCCGTGTTTCTTCCACATGATGGTTCATATGCAGACAAAAGATAATCATTATTGAAACAAAATGTATTTGAAGACTTTTTGTAGGTCTTACTTTTCGATGAAATACTCCCAAGATTCTAAAATGAAGGTCCAAAGAGGTAGGGGGTACTCGGGTAATAAAACTGATAATATCGACCATAAACATAGAAATTTTAGAATATTTTGCCTGAAATGGATAAATATTAACTAAAAGATATCAAATACATCTACACTGTATATCAGAAATACATTTCGAAAGCTCTATTTCCTCTAATCGGTAAATAATGAAATCCGGAACTCAAAATACGGTCTTATTTTGTATGTAATGGCTATAATAGAAGCTTTTTATCGCGAAATACACGTTAGCGGAGAAATCCACATCGCTCATGCCTATTTCGTTTCGAATCGTTGTACATTTCATTCGATCGTACTTAGAACACATTTTTTGATGGATTTAGGAGGATAAATAATCAAATTTTCCATATTTAATGATCTTAAAGATCAATTCTTTAACAAATGCACCCCCTTCCTTTTTTTTTTGGTTTTTCATCTCTGGGGTAGTGTTCCCCCCGGAGATACAGAACCCCACTTTTCCAGAAAATTTGTGTCATGGATATACACCTCCAGTATTAGTGGCTTTCTGTATCTCCGGGGGGAACAATGTTCAAAAAAACTTTTCCGTTTTCTATTGATTTCTATGGGAAAAAACAAGTTTTGACCCAAATATTAGCAATATAATGCATAATAGATCTAAAATAACTCCAGAGTTTGATGGGATACTGTATTTGTATTAATTTAACGAACAATTTTTCTTAAAATCTCCATTTTCAAAATTCCACTTTTTAGGGCAGATTTTACGTCTTATCTTATCAGCTCCTTTACAGCATGGACCAGACATGCACGTCTCGGGTACTTAACCTTCGTCAGTGATCCTCAATCTAAACAATGTAATATGACCAAACAGTGTGAAAATTCTTAAGTTCAAAAATGTACCGAAAGACGCAGCGGGATAGGTGGGTTATGATGCTACAGGACCCACGTTTTAGAAATATCAAGAAATTTGGTAACAGAAATTTTCGAATGCGTTGAAGGGACAGACGATCAACCGAAGTTGATCGAACTTTGTTCCACCAATACTGACACTCGCCAAGTAGTACAAATGTTAAACTCTTCAAATTCAATGTTTCATTTTAAAATGATAGATTGGAGACAAAATTACTGATAATAAGACTTGCTGTTGGTGTTTGTTAGTCGTCCTCTGCTCCGAGTTTATCGAAATAGTTATTATCTATATGATTAATTGAACAAAGTCCTATGTCCTCTTTTTTTTATCAGAATCGTTCTCTAAACATTTGAAAATGGGAGATTATAATGAGGCATATTCATTTCTTCTCTGAAATTATTCACGTTCCCTCAGGATTGAAATGTTTACCTTGTAGATTGCAAAGGGAATTACACCTCCAGACTGTACGGATGATTGCATGGACCTCTTGCTGGTGGCTACTGATGGACGACGTTTATGAAACATCTTTGTACCTGACAGCTGATATAGAGACGAAGTAATGTATTGCTCATCTACATTGTGAGTGGATTAAGATAAACATCAAAGAATTACCTATCAGTTATTCAGTCTCAAAGTCAAATAGGGAAGGCATAATCATTAGAATTTCCATTGGAACAGTTGCGAATCTCATAAATCATAAGTTGAGACATCATAGAAATACCTAAGGATAAGGTTGTCACGTTTATCAATTAGGGCTCTACGCCTAATTGAAGAATACTAGAATGTGAATAGGTATTTGATTATAAATACTCGTTTGAAAGAAGATATGATTTGCGTAAAAATTCTTTGCATTAAAAAGACGACAGGGAATATCTTTTGAAGTATCAATTACTGTTGTCTTTGACGTTGAATGTCAAGCTAGAATTAAGATAGAAAACCCCCATTTAAAACTTTTTTCTGTCACTGTAAGCGTAGTTTTAGTTTTACATACGCATAAAATTACATCGTTAGTAACGAGATTTCGCGATCTATCCCCATGATCCCCCTATATGAATTTTAATCGGAAGCCGACAAAATAGAAGAAAACTTTAATTTTCCGATTTCTAAAGTGAGCCGTGCGGAGAGTAAGCAATTTCCTGAGCTTTTTGTTCGATTAATTTCAGAGACGCCTTGTTCTGGAGGTTAAATTCTTAAGTATAATCGTTACATATTGTCCAAAACGTAGTGTAGCTACACAGAGAATAAGGTTTCCTTAAATGACAAACAAAATTTAGTTCAGATAGTCAGATAGAGTAATGGTAAAATTCCGCTTCCTACATGCGAGATTACTTTCTATATATCATATCAACATTCGAGTAACTATTGTCAGCATGCATGAAAAACTTGAAATTTACATATGAGATAATTATGTACGGACGGAAGGTGATAAAATCGTATTTTGAATCAAATGAGAACTTGAATATATAGAATCAAGTTGGATATTGAAGGGCATATTACGCAAGTTAACATTTTCAAAATAAAAGATTTTGCACAAATCAAATGGAACATATCGAGAAGTTGTGTCCCTATCCACTTTGTACATTGTCAAGATTATATTTTAAAAAAGACATTTGAAGACCTATCTTTGATATGAAAATGTAAATACCAGCGAAACAAAACTCTTGGACATTTCTATGGAAGGAAAATTTATGTCTTCATAATTTATCCTCCAAGACATATCTTGTAGGGCTTTTTCCCATTTATACCGTCTGAAATTGAAGAAAAGAATTGCTAAAAGCAGACTACAGCAATCATTGTTGCAAAATGAATCACGATAAGTACACTTATTTGGTACTTTTGGAAACATTGATAAATATTTAACGGATCCAGATGAGGAGAAATTCAATATATATCATAACTGTATGACTGTACCTGTAAAAAATGAAGGCACCAATCACAGTGAGAATAAATATCGCAACCAAGCATATGACCAAAGCTAGCTGTCCTTGCGTAAGTTCTGAAATATATGATGCTGAATTTACATGCGACAATGAATATTCAAGCGTTGGCGTATACTATGATATTAGAGAGGTTTCGTTACAAGTGCTTTCAACGTGTACATATGACATACAAGTACACGTCACCGTTTGACGTCACAATCCGAAGACGTCGTTTAGTTACACGTAAGAACCTGCGAAGGTCTAAGTATAGCTATGTTGGAAGGTGTACGTGTAGCTAGCATGTTTTCAATAGTTTAATCTTCGAGAAATGTTCATCGAGATTCCTAAAACCTCGACGTAAGGAAAGCTTTAATCCTAAACATGCTTTATAACACCGAACACTGGAAGTTCGATCATTGATAAGTGTGGACATTTTCAAAGAAGAAACCCGTTCTGTCGTTACGTGTAAAGCGTCGTTTACACGTCCATCACGTGTAGCTATACGTCACGTCATGACATCATTTGATCAAAGATCGCGGGAAGTGTTGACGTCATACGTACACGTCGTGCTAAAACTTGTAACTAAACCTCTTTATTGACTAGTCTTATGTTTACTGCATGACGTCGGACTATAGCATCGTCTTATATGTATATTAAGGACATATACTGATTATTAAGTTTTTGGATAGATATCCTTTAAATTTGAATCAGTTTCATCTAATTGTATGTAAAAGCGATGTGTAGTGGCATTCAATGAGGTTACCGTAGGAAATATTAAGGTTTTGTGTACTTCCCAAATAGACCCATGCAGACATTTTCCATTGACAACTATGGCAAATTCAAAATAATACTCAATAACTTTTTTTTTATTGTTGTATGATTTTCCTTCATATTTGGATTACAATATATTGGATATTCTAATAATTGATTGAAACGAAGAATTTGAAACCTTTCCGTCCATACCTTTTGGTAAAATAACATAAAAAAAAATATTTCAAAATATTTTTCAAAGAACTTCATCATGGAAATCGGAGTTATCTTTCTTTGTACGTCAGAAAGACAGAATACTCTTCGATGTAAAGATTCAAAATTTTGGGTGCCGGATATGTCCTTAAGTACAATTAAGCAAAGTAAAGTATAATGTTGACGGCTCTTTTTATAGAACAAAATTCATGTAGAATTTCGCTCTTCAAACATTCAATAATTGAATTTCCTCTTCGTTTTTGCCTCAATGAGACATTATTTTCTGAAATTCGCTCACAAAGTACTGAATTATAAGAATACAACATATATTAAAATATTGATGAATTTATGTGAGATTCCTAGAAATGTAACATGCAAATTTTCATGATGTATTTACAAGAAAAACAAAGTGTCCATCTCTTTAAGAGAGCATTCTGGCTGGATATGTATGAATGCGATATGCTTGTTTCTGCTGATGAATTCTCATTAGTGGTACTTAAAGCCAAAATTATCTAAATGCGGAAAATTTTGTTTGGTTTAGCGCCCCAGAGTTTTTTCCCTCGATGTTCCATACATCTATTCATTAAGAGTGAGTGGCTTTTGTGTGAAAATGTTTACCAAAACCATTTGATGGATTGTGTAAGGGTGGTTTATTTCAAATGATGAAAACTTCGAATGAAATTGTATATTTAAGTACACTGACTTTCAAATAATTCTCTTTCAGCTTTGGAACGATAGGAATCGGGTGAACAAACACGAAGTCGCAAGGAACGTGTTTTACCAGCCCCGCACTGCAACAAATAAAAATTGTGAATTATCAAGGAAAATGAAGTGTCCAAATATACTGCCAGAAAGCGAACTTCCACCGCAACGTCATGGTTCCTCCCTCTGCTTTCCACACTCATTATGCATAGCAACGAAGCTGTCTAGCGGAATGAAACCCTTGGTTCACAAAAATAAGAAAGCATCATATCTGTTCTATTCTAAGGAGAGTCGAGTGGAATAGGGTAGAGTAGAGTAACGAAGAGCAGAGAAAAGCAGCGAATAGTAGAGTGTTCTATAATCTAGTTGATTCTAGCAAAATACCGTTTTGATCATCAGGTTTACACCGAGCTGCCTCCCTAGTATAACCACAGTAAGGGACGTCTAAGGGAGCAGTGTCACTAGCCACCCAGTGTATCATCTGTCCGGAGATAGGAGTGTATCCAGGCGATTGACCCCAGTAATCTGCAACTGGCTAATAAAGATATGCCAGAGAGTAATCATATTTCAAAGTTTTTTTATGGAACAAATAATCTGGCTGATGTTGAAAACAAAATACGGTCATTGAACTTATGTTTTGAATACTATCTTCTTATTTTATGATGTTTCAGTCAGTCTCTAAGTTTCTGAAAACTTCGTTGTATTGATTTTGAAAGCATTGGCCGAAACCGAAACAAAAATAATTCATCATTCTATCTTGTTCATATAAACATCAGAGACGTACCCATCAGTTTTCAGTCTCAAGGTCGAGAATGTTAAACGTCTTCAAATTCGATAGGTAAGGCAAAATTATACCCGAAACGTGCATGTCTGGTCCATGCTGTAAATTTATCTGCTCTAAAATGATTCTATGTATTGGAAGGCGTTAAACATTAATTGGAATAGTTGCGAACCCAGAAATAATTAACTATATTCCGAAGTGAGAGCAAGTGCCCGAGAGATTATGCGTATCCTGTTTGCATGCAACACCCGTCGCAACAGTTCCATAAAAACTTGTCAAATTCGGTGATCGTCTCGATGTACATATTGATGTACATATCTGATAAAGCTGTCTTATTTTGGGAAGTTGACAGCTATTCAATCGCAATCAAAATTGTCACTGACCATTCTGGAGAGAGGGATATCGTTGATTTTTTAAGAGCTTCTTCAATGATGATTTCAGTCGTTGTGTAATATATGCCTTACGAGTAGCTGAATCTATATATCTTTAACATGAAACATGAAAAAGATACATTATGCTATTGCTCTCATTTATTTCTTTACAAATCACAATTTATCCCATATTCGAAGGTAAGCCGAAACTACCCTTATTTAGGATCAGGCGACTAAATGAAAACTACTTCTCCAGGGGTATACTTGAAAAGACTGATCGGACACAATTATATCATAGCACTATAACATCTCTCTAAATGTTTCAAGAAATGTCTTATTAGTAAATAGTTAGGGTCAGACCTTTTGTTTTTAAATGATGCTATTGAATTTGAAGACGTTTAACTTCAACCATCCGAATTTAATACCTACACTTGTTTGACCCTTTATGTAGGCCTAAAATGGCGAAATTTGCTGTGATATGTTTACTCATCCCTAACACCTGATCTTTGCTTCATTCGGGGATTTCTTTGATCTTTTTCGTGAAAATTAATAACCTTTCTATGTCGTATGTTAGATATTGCGAGCATTTGACATTTGTTTTACTCACATGGAACTCTCCTGAGACCGGGTTCATGTGTAGGATGGAGTAACTCGTGTCTCTGTCTCCGTTATCATCTATCAGTACATCTCCAGTAACACCTTTAATATGTCAATAGAACGAATAAGTTTGATTATATCGAAAATAATACAGATATAAGCATGACTGTGTCAATAAAAATGAATTGTAAGTAGATAGTAAATTGAAAGTGAATGAATATTATAAGTAGGAAAAAATTTGAGCATGAAACCTATACATGTAGGAAGATGTAAATAACACATTATGGAAAATGACAGAATATTTTTTTCCAAGAAGACACGAAAGCACAAGGAGAACTTAAGAATTGTTAATTTACTAAGAGAATGTCAGAGAATTTTTAAACCAGAGTCATCGCTTTACTTCTTCGTTATTTATCCTTTTTAATAATAAGTCAGTCTGACGAAATGTTGGTTTGGCCAATTATGTCCTGTTTGCAGCTTTCTAGAAGAGACTGAAAATAATTTCTTTGACCAGAAAAGGTGAATTAACATTTGGAATGCAACGCGCATTTGACAAAACAATTATATAAACTGACTAATGACAATATATAGATTGGAAAGACCATTGTGCAATTGGCACAGACTTAGGATGGAAATATACATAAATTTTGACAAACTTGTTCAGCGACTTGAATATACTCTTCAGATACTGTGAAACATGTTCAAATCATGATGAGAATCTATACACAATTGTGAAAGTTTGTTAGAATAAATATTGCATGTTCTGCTGAAAGTCTTTGCAACAAAGGTATAAGTATTTACCAATATTTGCAAGAACTTGTACATTACTTTTTATGTACTTCATATTTCAGAAATAATAGAATTCTATTCCATAATTCTATGAGAAATATTTGAAAGCACAATATGCACTTTCGTATAAGTGATGCTCAAGGTCGACACAGATTGAATCCAAATAAAGTGAACAATAAAGCGTAATCTGAAACTTTGATTCAGAATTATATAATCTATGAAATAGAGATGAGTAAGCATGACAAAAAGTAAGCATTTCAAAAAACACTGCCTCAGCAAAATAAAAGATGTAAAGTTTAAATAGAAATGGATAACAGCTTCAACACGAGTCCCCAACACTAGACACGAGACATAGACATTCAAAATTCTATGATCTAACCTTGAAATGTTCTGTTCCACATTAAACGTGTGATGGCATAACCATCCGTATAATTTATACCCAAAGAAAATGATTCGTTTACGGCAATACCATAGAGTAGTACAGCATCATGGAATGCTCCTACATAGAAATTAACCTGAAACGAGAAAATGATGTATGTTATTTTCTTCAGTTTCAATTGGTGGAATTATGGAATCCACATTCTGTCCAAATGTAACAGAATTTAAGGAATTTATTTGATATGGAACACAGCATAAATTTGTATTTGAGGAACTGAATCATTATTGAATATGAACAATTATTTCCATGAATATCATTGTTGGCACTAAACACTGTGAATGCATGCAATTGTTAAATCAGATGTAGCGATAGTTATGGTAAGTACAATAAAAGTAGAGATAAAATATTATGAATAAACACACAGTGCATGATAATCAGAAATGGAAGTAACCGGATGTGACAGTTCTACCGAATTGAAGCGGCGGGTGTTGCATACAAGCAGGAGATGCTTACTCTTCCTGGGCACTAGGTCTAACTCCCATATCGGGAGTTCGCTTCTTTTCATGTGGTGGAGGTTTTTGTTTGTTTGCCTTGGTTTCTGTTTTGTCCTGATTTTGTATGCCTTCGGTTTCTGATTTTCTGAATTATCGATTTTGTGCTGTATACAGGGATATGGTCATTATCCATATTTGTCATTAATGTGTATGAATGAATTAACGATTGAAGTAATGACAAGCAAAGACGTATATGAATTTTACCTCTTCATTACTATAGTTGAAATTGTAATCTGTCAAAGCGTTTTCTTTGACTGTAATTGTGAAGTTTGTCCATTCCTCACTTTGAGGTACCTGTAAGCTGATTCTCATTAAGCCCTTGAAGGCATGTTTGGCATCATCGTCAAGGGAATCTCCCCTCCTCCAATCATGGTTACCCCAATACTCCCCCGGGAAAGGAAACAGAAGTACGTCGAAAAATACAAATTCTCCAGAATCAATATACCCAAGATCAAGCGCCGTTAGCAGTATTTCCCTGAGACTGTCGCCAGGGACGATAAGTAATACAACTGAAAAGAGTGTAAGGTGAGAAAGAAGATGTTCAACGGGGAAAATTGAACGTGAAGAAACTAGGAAATATATTATAAATCTTAATCATTGTTAATTGAAGAAATAATAGGTGATCACTGATTACAAAGCTCATCTCGTGGCAGCAAAATTTAATTTTAATATATTTTCTAAGTACATAAGTACAAGTATATTGGCTTTTGAGAGCAAAATCACTCAAGCGGAAAAAGTAGGCCAAGGTAATTTTATTAATGTTTTATCACTGATTCTTTAAATACGCTAGTTTGGTACATGAAGCATTTTTTGCTCAATATTGGCTTTTAAAAGCAAAATCATTTAAGCGGATAAAGTAGGTCAGATGTTGCATCCGATGCATGGGTTCATCTCAGTATCCGAAGATGAATCACTTGTGCAAGTTTGGTTACTGTAGCATCAGCATTTTCACAGATACTGAGCTACCCCAAACCTATTAACCGTGTCACTCAAGCGGACAATATATGTCAGATGCAGCATCCGATGCATGATTTTACCTCAGCATCCCAAGATGAATCACTTGTGCAAGTTTCTTAACCGTAGCATCAGTACTATGTCAGATACGAGGCCCTACCTCAAACATCTTAGCCAAGTCACTTAAGCAGAAAATGTAGGTCAGATGCATCATCCGATGCATGGGTTTACCTCAGCATCCAAGATGAATCAAGTGTGCAAGTTTAGTTACTGTAGCATCAGTACTTTGTCAAATACTGAGCATCCCCAAACTTCTTAACCGGACGCGGACAGACACGGATGCGCGGGGGTATTGTATAAGCTCACTCAACTTCGTCGAGGTGAACTAAAATAGAGTGAAATAGAATATGACTCGCTCTAGATATGGTTCTTCTGGTTTTTTTAAGATGCTGATTGTTAAACGAAATTCTTTTCGTGCTTATTATCCGGATAACGACGCGTATATCATATTTTGTGTTTTGTTACGGTTATGCGACAAAAGGCAAGATCGTTACTATCTATGCGTTGCTGATCCGTAACAAAACTTCCTTTGAAAAAAGACACATGGATACTTGGTTGCAACAGACTCAGTTGCAAGTTAGAAGAGCCGTGGTGGCTTAATGTAAAAAATGTATCTATTGTAAAATGCAATACATTTCATTTTCAGCGTTTCATTTCAGAGAATTACTTTGTGTTTGTTGTGCATATATCTTAATTATTTACATCTAAAACATTACATCCTTACTTCTGGATACTGCCCTAACATTTCTCAATATCACCGCATAGTCTTGATTTGAATTCCCGTAGTAAGAGAACATATGGGGATAAATATTTTGTTTTTGTAGTCCCTCCTGTAGAGTGGAGCCAAGAACATCAGAATGTACGTCGTTCTGGTCGTAAATGATCGCTATACTTTTCCAGTTGAATTCCTCAAACACACTGCCAAACACTCGTCGTAGACGACACTGACAGTAGGCAAACCTTGTCAGAGTTGGAAAGTCAGTTTTGTCCTTAAATTGTCCTCCATCGCCTAGACCTGTACAAAGAAAACATACTCTAGCACTATTGTAATTACATGTAAAACGTTTTGATACTGTATAAGTTGAATCATTCGCCGTTACTTTCTTAGCACGGAGCACGGAGCACGGATTGTATTACGTAGGCCTTCTTTTTATATCCATTTACATATTCATCTGTGTTGCTTGGGCCCCTGCGTTTTGCGGTCTTGTTTGTGGGTGGTCATCTGACAGTGAGGAGGTTGTTTTACACCACAATTGTACGTTCTTCGAGACCTCTGGGTAATCGGAAAAATGGGAGGGTTGTGCGCACGTAATCCAGGATAACCATACCTTCTGCTATTTCCGTGGCAGATGGCCGTCCTAAGTCGGCACCGGTTGCCCATTGGTCTCGTTGGTTTATGTGTAGTCCTTTGTGTTTGATGTTTCTGTGTTGTGCGTTGACGTTCCTTGTCCCTTGTGCTTGTCTGCTTTGTGTTTTTGCATTGGGTGTTTTGGGGTTTTGCTGTGGGTGCTGCAACTTGGTGTTGTTGGAGATCCCCTCCTTTGTTTTATATCTACACTTATTTCGTGTTGCAGTGTGGAGTTGGTAATACAATTCCCCGCGACCCGATGTTTGAAGTGTTTTAATTCCATTACGTTCTCTAACTTGACTAAGTTGTAGTGTCTTCTACGCAAGATCATAATTCACATTTCACCGATCATTTCATCATGGCATTTTTAAGGTCGCCTCGTATTAAATTAACTCCTTTGAGATTACCCTCTATTACTACAGTCACTTTCCCATCATCAACATTTAACAGTAAGAAACTTTTTTCCTCACCAACGGTACTTCTATCACCTCTAAAATCAAAACCCCGTAGACGTATTTCACCCACTTCTCCATCTGCAGGCTCTACATTTAGCAACAAACATAGAGGGTTCTCAACCATTTGCAGGTGCAATGGGAAAAGATGCGGTATATGTCCGCTCATCAATTGCAATTCCACAACAATTAAATCTAGTGTTAATGGGCAGACCTTTAAAATCGAGATTGATAAGGACATTGATTGATCGTATCAAGATGTCATCTATGTCATTACATGACACGCCAAGGGATGTGGCGCCCAATATGTAGGGGAAACAGGCCAGGCCTTAAAATCTCGTTTTCGAAGTCATTCGTATCAGATAAGAAACTCGCGTCAGAAAAAAACAGAGAAATTTCCTATATAATCACTTCGTTAAATACAATCATTCAATTTCGGATATAACAATTACTCCAGTCCAGTCATTCCAAAAACTTAAAAATCAAAGTAAAACTGAAATTAAAAAACGCCACTTACAAGCTGAACTTGCCTGGATAACCAAACTACAAACTGCGTACCCCCTTGGTCTAAACGATCAGATTTATGGACAAGGAAACATTTCTTCGACCTCTTCGAATATTAATGTTTTTTTTCAATCCGCCCTAACACTAAAAGGAAGCATAAGTCTCACGGTAAAAGGAGAAACAAAAAACTCAGAAAAAGTGCTAGAGTACATCGTACCCTCAAAGATCTACTGATCATTTCACGCAACGGCGGCAGACATGAACTGCTACATGCTCTCTCTTCAGTTCCAGCAGTTCAATTAAAATCTATCTTGGATGAAGCACTGGTTGCATTCTTAAGAAAAACTGATTGATTCAGGCTAAATATCATTGTTGCATTCGCACAAAATAAACTATATCCTTTGGTTAAAAACACCTCCCATAAAAGACGATTCATAAAAATTCCATTTATTAACAAAGGATTTGATCTTCTGAACATCTCTAATATTTTTCGGGATCATCGCGTACAAAGTGCCATTCCTCGATATTTTGAAAATTAAGAACCTTCTCTTATTTCTTACAAATATAAGAGACCTATTCGAAATTTCGTTTTTAACTACAACAAAGTTACACAAGATCCTAAAATACTTGAATCATGTCCTGCTTCTTGAGAATGTGCAACGTCTGCATATCTATATAAACCAGCTGGTCATATTATTACAGGTGACTTTTCTTTTATCAAAGACAGGCAGCTCCGTGGTCTTCTTAAGAAAGGACCTAAGTATAGAATCCCATCCAAGATAGATTTTATTAAATATCGCGAAGTGCTAAAGGAAGCTTTAGATACCTATACCAAACGATGGTGTAAATCGGAAGGAGTCGAATCGCATGCTCTGAATGACTGGAAAAACCTCATTTTGGATATTACCGATATTCGAATAGATAACTACCACAAAAATCCTTAACTTTTTGAAAATCAAATTTCTAAATCTGAAAGATATTTCAAATCCAAGTTACGTAATTTACATGAAAAATATGTCTTCGCACCTGCAGACAAAGCGGCCAACAACACCATAATTATTTGAAAATGCTACTACATATCAACATTAGTTTCGGAACTTTCCTCTACTAAAACTTATATCGAAAGCAACGAAAGTGTTCCCAATATTTTGAACAAACATAACAGTGAAATTTCTTCTTTTAACATCCCTATTTCTAAATTTGATCTCCCTACAATATACTGTATACCATAACTTCACAAGTCTCCTTACTAGTTTCGATACATTGCTAATTCTAGCAACTGCTCAACAACAATTTTGTCTAGAAATCTGACGTCAGCACTCACGGCTATAAAGGAACACGTGGCAAAATACTGTGAAACTGTCATGAACAGGAATGGCGTAAACTTCTTTTGGTCTATCAAAAATTCAGGGGATGTGATTGACAAAACGAAATCAAGAAATTTTGAAGCAAATACGATATCTTCATACGACTTTTCTAATATGTACACCACGCTTCCTCACGACAAAATGAATGATCGACTGTCCAAACTCATTAAATGGTGTTTTGATCGAGAGGGGAAAACTTATATTTGTACTTCTGAATCGAAGGGTTTCTTTTCCGCCACAGATTACAAATCATACAAATCATGGACATGTGGTGACCTGTGTATTGCCTTGTCCTTCCTTTTGGACAATATTTATGTAAGATTTGGTGAGAAAATCTACAAGCAGGTTGTAGGGATTCCAATGGGTACTAATTGTGCGCCTCTTGTTGCAGATTTATTTTTATACACGTATGAAAAGGAATTTATCCAAAATCTTCAAAAACAAAAGAAAAAATGATGATGTGAAATGTTTCATTGGTACTTCTAGGTACCTGGATGATATTCTTGCTATCGACAATCCTGTTTTTGAGAAATATAAAAATGTTATTTATCCACAAGAATTGATTTTAAACAAGGCAAACGATTCAAACACAGAAACACCATTTTTGGACCTAAATATCAAAATTGTTTATGGAGAGATCCATACAAGTGTGTATGACAAAAGAGATGATTTTGGATTTAACATAGTAAATTTCCCCTGGCTTGACGGTGATGTTCCTAGATTACCGTCCTATGGTATCTATATTTCACAGCTCATCCGGTATGCTAGAGCATGTACTGATGTTTTGGATTTTCATAGTAGAAATTTACAAATTACCAAGAAACTTTTAGGACAAGGTTTTTGCTTTCACAAACTAGTAAAGACTTTCTGGAAATTTTACAAAAATTATTGTCAACTTCTTCTGAAATTCGGACCAATACAGGCAACAGAGTATATTACTTTGGGTATTACACAACCTGCATTTTATGGTGACATTATCAACAAGATAAGAAGGATCAAAGATAGACAACATCATTATCAAAAATGCGTCAGAATCATCAACCGCCTTTTATACCGTGGGTATGATCCTAATGTCACCAGACGGACACTAGGCTTGGTACTTGACCAATCTACAGTCTTGTACAAGCGCATTCTTAAAACTTGCACTCTGACTGACTGTGACGACGGGACTCCATGACGAGCCCTGTCCAAACCTCTTTAGAGAAGACAGGGCCCCGACCACCTGTCCTCTCTGAATGTCAGTCGGACTCCTCTGGTGATAACATACATGAGCTTGCGGCGGCAGAGCACGGATTGTATTACGTAGGCCCTCTTTTTTTATCCATTTACATATTCATCTGTGTTGCTTGGGCCCCTGCGTTTTGCGGTCTTGTTTGTGTGTGGTCATCTGACAGTAAGGAGGTTGATTTAACCACAATTGTACGTTCTTCGAGACCTCTGGGTAATCGGAAAAATGGGAGGGTTGTGCGCACGTAATCCAGGATAACCATACCTTCTGCTATTTCCGTGGCAGATGGCCGTCCTAAGTCGGCACCGGTTGCCCATTGGTCTCGTTGGTTTATGTGTAGTCCTTTGTGTTTTGATGTTTCTGTGTTGTGCGTTGACGTTCCTTGTCCCTTGTGCGTCTCTTTTTGTGCTTGTCTGCTTTGTGTTTTTACTTGGGTGTTTTGGGGTTTTGCTGTGGGTGCTGCAACTTGGTGTTGTTGGAGATCCCCTCCTTTGTTTCTTTTGCTGTTTTAGAATAGTAAATCATTTCGCGTGCAATGATTCGCGGATCTGCCCCTCATCAATGAACATTTTCAAACAACAATACTTTTTTCATCGCTACGGGAATGTAATAAACGCATAAGAAATCCCCCTTTCCAGAATGATCTGTGACATTCTACATTGTGATTGAATGACTGTCATCATCACTAAACAAGACATAGTTACCTGATATGTACATCAAAATGTACAACGAGACAATCACCGGATTTGACAGGTTTCTATAGGGCTGTTGCGACGGATGTTTCTTGCAATCAAGAGACGCTGACTCTCCCCGGGCATCTGGTCTCACTTCAGAATTTTGTTCATTCCGAGGTTCGCATCCGTTCCTTTAGAAATGCCTTGCCTTCTCGACTTTGAGACTGAATAACTGATGGGTACCTCTGTAATGTTTATTCATTTGACATGGTGCGAAGGGTTGTAGTTGTAATAATAGCCAGAAATGTCAGTCCATGAATGATCATTCCTTAAGTCTCCGGTCTGCTTGATTATTCAGACTCTCTTGAAAAGGAAGGGGGCCCTTCACGGACAATTCCCTTGTTTAGAATTTCAATTCTTTTGAATTGTCTAATCTGGTACAATTGCATGGAAATTTGATGTGTGTACTGTACACTTGTAAATATAGACAAAAGTTTACGTTGCCTGATATTCAACGCTTTTTACACTAGTCCGTCGACCTGGAAAGAAGATCTCAACAGATCTAAATATACAGAAAAATGGCAATGATGTTAGTTACGGCAATAACTTTTTTACGTATATTAAACGGACTTGCTAGTTCACAGGGATTTATCGCGCTTCCCGGTTGCTTGATTTACTATATGTTAGGTACATAACCCATAGTACATCAAGCAACGGGAAGCGTGATAAATTGTGGTGTGTGAGTACAACTTCTTGTCCATTATGAAACGAAAAGAAAACGGAATGGAACTGAAAGAATAAGGAATGGAACTGAACGAATAAGGAATGAAATGAAGAGATATTGGGAAAAAAAATCTTCGTCAAAATGTTTGAAAATGAAAATAAAATGTTGATATCCATGCCATCATTATATGGAAAGCTAATGCTGGGTATTAATGATAGATTCAAATTCATTGTTTATTCAACTGAATATCGATAATTAAAGTGTTTTCATAAGTTCCCATTTCGCCTTAACAGCAGTCACGAAATCCACTAAGGCGAAATGGGAATATTTTTTCTACCTTAAATTCTCAGTTAAGCCGAAATGGGAACACACCGTTCAAACTTGATTAAGAATAACACTCCTCTGATGGTAATTGTTTAATTACAATGCAGCTTATGTTCAATTATTAAACAAACAATCTAATTATTATCAGCAAGATAATAGGACATATTCATTACGCGTCAGAGAGACATCGTTATTATATATTTCACCGTGCCGTATCACGTGATGTGCATATAATCTCTTACAAGGGAATCCCCTTCGATTAAACAAGGTAAATACTGTCTAAATCTACTTTATATGAAACAAGTTTACGCCTATCATATGAGCATCATTATTATAAATATGATAGTAATCTTTTCTGGTCAAGAATAGAGGAATATTTAGAGAACACTTAATCAGAAAATTTTCTATTTTGTTTGCATGTTATGATATGGTGCACGTAAATAAACAAAACTTTCTGTTCAAGTGTTCTCTGGGCATACCTCTATTTTTGACCAGAATAGATAACCATCAGATAATTTATAACGATGATCGTATGATAGGCCTAGAAGAAATTCATATAATGTAGATTTAGACAGCATTTACCTTGTTAATCGAAGGGGATTCCAATGCAAGAGATTATTTTCATATCACGTGATACGCTACGGTGTATATATAATAAAAAGATATATTTATCTTTTACCGATGGACGTATCTGCATGGAAACGTTTGTGGACGCAGATGAAACCTGCGAACGAAAATGCCAGCATCTTATCTATTTTATGTTTTTGACCAAGAATATGTACATGTATTACGCTTAAAAATGACAAAGTTTTATGATGGTAATCATTTACATATTATCCGTCTTTAAATGATATTTTTGGTATTTTGATTCACTGAGAGAAACTTTCTCGGTACGAGAATGACCGCGATATATATCATGCAGACAAATTGAGAAAGGAACATGTTTAAACTATATTATCATTGTTAGGTCACTCTCTGAATTGTGTGTATGTATTGTATATATTGCATATACTCGTATATTGTATATATGTTTTACTGATGAAAGAAATAAAGAATCTGATACCGGTAGTAGCGAAGGTTAATACACAGCGAATGATTCTACGTATACAGTAAATCATTATGATAATCTCTCTAAAAATGTATTATTTCGAACCGGAGAGAGTAATGAGAACTTGATAAGAGGGCTGATTGATATGTTGTGAGCCGCGTATTGAATTTGAATTTTATCAGACATTTTGCATTATTTTTCTACATAATCCCCTTCAATATCTATACACTTTTGCCACCGGTGTTTAAGTGCCTCAATACCACTTAAAAAACTCCTAATCTTTACTGTTAAGGAAGCCATACACTGCAAGTATGAAGTCGTCATCGGACTGAAAGTGGGTGCCATAAATAGATGCCTTCACTTTTGGGAATAGATGAAAGTCTGATGGATCAAGATCATGATAATAAAGCGGATGCTCAATCAAGTCAAAGCCAAAATCATGAATGGCAGCCAGGGCAGTGACAGACTTGTGAACAGGAGAATTGTCCTGATGGAACAACACACCTTTAGCTAATTAGCTTTCCGCGGCGCTTAAGTTTAACATTTTCCATTAACTGTGTTAGAAGTGAAGCATAGTATGTGCAATTGATTGTTTGTCCTTTTTGGAGATAAATAGACCTTTTATTTCTGAAATTGACACTGTAACAATAACAAACGAAATTCGAAAAACGAGTATCATTGTAAATGTACTAATCTTAGACACGAGATGTTCGTTGCGATGGCTAATGGATTTTTTCCAAAAGTATGGACGGATCCAAATATGAAAGCTGATTGGGTATTCGTGAGTAACGAAATGAACGTTCGTACCGATCGGCAGAACAAAAACTTGAAAGTTGTGCTTCCGTAATCGGATAAATTTGTTTGCCATTTATGTAGAACAATCGTTCAAAGTCGACTCAGGGTACACATTAATCATTTTTATGTTGCATAAATGCTTGCATGTTTTGGTGTGAATATTTTCGTTGCCTTAATGGTTCCTTTACTGGTGTAGCAGTGACGAGCTGTTCTTTGCTTGTTTTGGTCTCAAGCGTGTGGTCATAGTGGCATCGTCTCCCTATCCTTGTTAATATTGGGCAATTCTTTCCCTTCATATTATTAAAAAATTAAATTACAGAGATGTGTTCCAATGCTCGTTCGTATCTTTAAATCTTCACAAGAAAGAAAGAATAGACGAGGAGTTTAACTTATGTATGTCACCAGATCTCAGTTCAACCTATGTATGTCACAGGATTTTACAGCATGTGCACACAGCGTAACATTTTAATTTGAATAGCTGTTAAAAAACGTATTAAAATCTAACGTCTTTCTGTGTACAGGACGCATTACAAGTATTATACCTTGACCGATTTACTGATGCCTGCTTTGGTGTAGATTAGTTATGAAAAGAAAAACCCATTGAAAAGGATATATCGAAGCTTGGTAGGTAGTGGTTCTTTTTTTTTAATCGAAGTTTGGTAGGTAGTACTTCTTTTTTAATAATGATAAAAAAAATTACAAATATCTACTCATTCTGTCTTTATTATTAAGATTCATCTATCTTATCCATTTTTCAGAGGCTATTAATATATTAAATTATTTGACACTCAAGCCTCGTTGTCTATGGAAATAATAATATAATGCTTACTGGCATGAAATAAAGTTGAAGGAGGGGTGAATATAAATATAGGCTCTGAAGATAGTTTTTATCAATTTCTGTACTAATATTTTTCAATTTTCTATGCGAATCTACCCATAGATTCATCATTAAATATACCCCTAAACATTAGTTTATCCCTTATTAACTATGCATGTATCGGTCACTCCACAAATCTAAAGACATCTTCAATCAAAACAGATATATATGTTTATAATAAGGCACTCAGATTGCGGTTATGAGCTAGCTTAGTTTTCATTTTTAAGGTTAAATACTTTACTAGTATGTACACACAGTTTCAGCTCATCTGAGCAAAGTTCAAGTAAGCTATTGTCAAAGTGCACTTTCCGGCGTGCGTGCGTCCTTCGTCCGTCGTAAACTTTTCACATTATCGACTTCTTCTCAAGAACGACTGAAGGAATTTTTATAAAACTTGGTAGGAATAAAGTACTCATAATCTCCACAAGTGTTGTTATTTTTCGCCCGGATTCGTTCACAGATGGCGTCACGACAGGCAAAAGTAGATTAATGAGGGTGTCCTCCTTTGACAAACATCCTCTTCATAACCGAGGTACATATCGACAAACCGAACTAGATGGATGTCTTAAGAAGCGTGATTATTTCTGGTTCCACTCCGAAGTCAAATTCGGACTTTAAAGCCCTTGTCACAACACGCCGTACGTGCTTTTAGGACGTGCGTATTAGTGGAGGCGCAAGGAAGGAAGTGACAAGAGTACTGAAGGATTGCGTCAACGCATGTCGCACGCGCGGTTATATGGGTGGTTACATACATAATATGTAGTGCAAAAAGTAAGTGCATTGCACGTACTTACGACGTGCGTGCAACTTGCTTATAACGCACTTTCTCCGTACGCGTTCTACGTTAGAGGTTTAGTTACAAGTTTTAGCGCGACGTGTACGTCATTACTCTCTGCGATCTTTGATCAAATGACGTCATGACGTGACGTATAGCTACACGTTATGGACGTGTAAACGATGCTCTACACGTAACGATAGAACGGGTAACTTCTTTTTTGAAAAAATCAACACTTATCAATGATCGAACTTACAGTTTTCGGTGTTATATAAAGCATGTTTAGGATTCTAGCTTTCCTTAAGTCTATGTTTTAGGAATCTCGATGGACATTTCTCGCAAATTAAACTGATTGAAAACATGCAAGCTACACGCACACCTTCCAACATAGCTATACTTCGCAGGTTCATACGTGTAACTAAAAGACGTCTTCGGATTGTGACGTCAAACGGTGACGTGTACTTGTACATCATACGTACACGTTGAATGCACTTGCAACTATACCTCTCTTATGCAAGGATGTCGAATTTACACATACTTCTAACGCACGGTGTCCTTTTTTCCTTGCGTCGAAGATGCGTTGCACGTACTTGCAACGTACTTACAACGTGCGTGTCATACTTGTTGAATTCGTAGACAGCATGCAGACAGGACGCAGTGAAAGTTCTGTATGCAACAAAACTGCTACGTCCTGCCTGCGTGCTCCGGAATCCACAAGGAGGCCGTACGGGACACGAACTACCCACGGTTTGCCTACGTTTTCGCACGTATACAGCACGTACATTTACGTGCACGCACGGCGGGTTGTGATCACAGCGTAAGTCACTTTGTGCTATATCTTATGACTAAGTTATATTTTACATGTTTTAATGATTTTTTCTCAATGATTTATGTGCATATGGACCCTAAGGTTGTGGACTTAAATCCCGGCATTGCAATGCGTACAAGGGTGCCCCCTGGGCTCTTGTTTTATAGTTATTATGCACAGTATCCACTTAAAATGTTTAAGAGATTCCAAAAAATGAAGGATCATTATCTAATACGTTAGTTCAGATTATTTGATATAACAGGTTACACGCAATAGCAAGATTCACAAACACATCTAATATGTCTAGGCTTTACAAAAGGATGGGATCAACCATAATGTTAACCCAAGCATCAGATTAACTTATTGTATGCTTTGCTTGGGGCTGAATTATCATGATGGAAACTTCAAATATTTCGTTATTCATAGAAATGGTTATTGCTCGACATAATTCTCTCATGAGATATATATATTAGTCAGTGTTTGACGAAGATTCAGAATTTATGATACCTGTCTCATGAATTGAACAGTGTACTGTCCAAAAAGGAATGTGTTAATGAATGTCAAAGACAGAACCAAATTTTGAGAGTCAAACAGTCACTGACCGGTTATAAAAAACATTGAATAACACAAACCAAAGATATGTTGATTATCCCAAAGCATTGACAAATGTGGATCATACGCTCAGGAGCCATGGACATGAGAAGAAACAGACGGGAACAACAACATCACACCATAGAAACAAAAATTCTAAAGACTCTAATGTATAACCGAAAAAATCATATGTGGCACCAGTGGTTGTTAAAATGATTTCAATTAAACATTAAGTAAATGTAAGGTAAGGTGTAAGGTTAGAGAGACATCGTTATTATATATATCACCGTGGCGTATCACGTGATGTGCATATAATCTCTTACAAGGGAATCCCCTTCGATTAAACAAGGTAAATACTGTCTAAATCTACTTATATGAAGCTAGTTTACGCCTATCATATGAGCATTATTATTATAAATATGATTGTAATCTTTTCTGGTCAAGAATAGAGGAATATTTAGAGAACACTTAATCAGAAAATTTTCTATTTTGTTTGCATGTTATGATATGGTGCACGTAAATAAACAAAACTTTCTGTTCAAGTGTTCTCTGGGCATACCTCTATTCTTGACCAGAATAGATAACCATCCGATAATTTATAACGATGATCGTATGATAGGCCTAGAAGAAATTCATATAATGTAGATTTAGACAGCATTTACCTTGTTAATCGAAGGGGATTCCCATGCAAGAGATTATTTTCATATCACGTGATACGCTACGGTGTATATATAATAAAAAGATATATTTATCTTTTACCGATGGACGTATCTGCATGGAAACGTTTGTGCACGCAGATGAAACCTGCGAACGAAAATGCCAGCATCTTTTCTATTTTATGTTTTTGACCAAGAATATGTACATGTATTACGCTTAAAAAAGACAAAGTTTTATGATGGTAATCATTTACATATTATCCGTCTTTGAATGATATTTTTGGTATTTTGATTCACTGAGAGAAACTTTCTCGGTACGAGAATGACCGCGGTATATATCATGCAGACAAGTTGAGAAAGGAACATGTCACTCTCTGAATTGTGTGTATGTATTGTATATATTGCATATACTCGTACATGTATATTGTATATATGTTTTACTGATGAAAGAAATAAAGAATCTGATAGTAGCGAAGGTTAATACACAGCGAATGATTCTACGTATACAGTAAATCATTATGATAATCTCTCTAAAAAGTATTATTTTGAACCGGAGAGAGTAATGAGAACTTGATAAGAGGGCTGATTGATATGTTGTGAGCCGCGTATTGAATTTGAATTTTATCAGACATTTTGCATTATTTTTCTACATAATCCCCTTCAATGTCTATATACTTTTGCCACCGGTGTTTCAGTGCCTCAATACCACTTTAAACAAAAAACTCCTAATCTTTACTGTTAAGGAAGCCATCCACTTCAAGTATGAAGTCGTCATCGGACTGAAAGTGGGTGCTAGTAATAAATGCCTTCACTTTTGGGAATAGATGAAAGACTGATGGATCAAGATCAGGATAATAAAGCGGATGGTCAATCAAGTTAAAGCCAAAATCATGAATGGCAGCCAGGGCAGTGACAGACTCGTGAACAGGAGAATTGTCCTGATGGAACAACACACCTTTAACTAATTAGCTTTCCGCGGCGGTTAAGTTTAACATTTTCCTATAACTGTGTTAGAAGTGAAGGGTTTAATCCCGATTGTCCCACATTTGGAAAAAAAATCATATCCCGATTGTCCTACATTTTTAAACTAACACATGCATAATTTATTAATGATAATACAAACATTCAGGTTATAGTCTATTTTATTGTTGTAGATTTTTTGTTACACTTTTGTAAATGATATTTTAAAATATGATTAAATACGATACATTCTTTATTATTACTCATAAGAGACGACCTCCCCCCTCCCCTTGTTAACTTTTTTTTCTGGCTAAATGTTCTTATGTTTTTCTCTCTCAAACACTTTCATATGGACATATTTTTACTCTTTATATTTTCATAAATAAGCCTAATATTTTCTCAAAATAAGTAGTTTTTGCAAAAAATATTTCACCCCAAAGACATGGACGATCTTCATTTTTGGCACCTTTATTGCTATTGGATATAATAATCAGGGGTTTTTTTGCATCAGGAATGTCATTAATTGTAGAGTATGGGATAACTACTGAAAATAATCAATATGAATCTACTATCAATAATACAATCTTAAACTTATGGATTCTAAAGGATTAGTTTCTTATGCCGTATTTCATACATGTAGATTGTACTAGACACGTGTTTCGGATATTGAATCCTCGTCAGTAGTACATCTACTTCATGTCAAACAGTTTAAATAAAGCCAATGTGACTTTTCCTGGTGCCATCTACAATGTCGCGCACAGGGGGGACCGTCCTTTTTTTTATCTACATGATTTTTAATATCCAAAAATCATCCAGTTTTGCCTGATATTGATCTAGATTGACAGCTTTGAAATACGGTGTCCCGAAAATGGTAAAGTAATTTGCAAAAAAAAAAAAAATAAAAAAATAAATAAATAAAAAAACCTGCCAAAATATAGGGTCACAATAATCGATCTACAATCCACATCTCTTAGTAGATTCCATGGGCGGATCCAGGATTTTTAGAGGGATGGTCCAAAAGTCCAAAAAAATGAATAAAAGAAATAAATAAATAAAAGCACACCAGAAAGTACAACTGAAACATTCATGCCGATAATTAAGAAATCATGAATCAGACTTTAACCTTCACCCTTTGATCCCTGAGATAATTGCCGCAATTACCTTATTAACCTGCACACCATATCCCGATTGTTTCACATGACTTTTATACTTTTTCTATACATGTTTTAATGGGTGTCTTCCCGGAATGCCCACATTTTAAATGAAATATATTCCCGGAATGCCTACATGCAAAAGACAATGGGTGTTGTTTTAATCAATTAAGAAGGTCCAGTTACCGTATATGATCAGATAAATCAGGTAAAAATATTTTCAAATTTCAACTGTATTTTCCGTCGTATTGATGAATCTGACGACGATTTTTAAATGAATTTGATAAGAGAAGGATCAGCGTTCATTTTGAAATATTTAAAGAGAGAAAAGAAAAAAACCTGCAAATTATTATTTTTTCTGTTTCTTTTTGCACGTCATGCAGAAGTCAACATGTTCAGGATTTTCTAAGGAAAGGGCGGATCAAGAAAAGTTTGAAAGGGCAGTGAGTTCAACCCATGAGGGGATTCCAGCCGTAAACTCAAGAAAAAGCTTGGAAAAAAATGAGCAATTTTTGCAAATTCCAGGCGGGACCTGACCCTCTACCACTCTAGATCCATGCTTATTGTTCATATTAAAAAAATGATCATGACCTCAAATTTTAAACCAATTTTATAAGAAGTTTGTAAACAAAGATCTCTGGCGGATCCAGCTTTTTGGTACAGCTTTTGGGTTAGGGGGACGTAAAACTGGCAAGGGTTCTGGTGACCGCCGAGGTTATCTATAGGTTACTCCACTGTAATCTTTGGAAATTTTAGGGAGGGTCGCCCCCTTATATCCATGTATGCAAGTGATACTATTTAACAAACCTGTAATTGAGGATTTTTTTCGAAACATTTAGAAGAATGTCAAATGCTCATATTTCTTCCAATTGGTACATGTACTCCTAACATTCATCTAAGGCACCTTATATCACTTCGTTCCCGATAATTCATGACCTTACGTGTCAGAAAATGCGAATGCAGAGACATGATACCATCTCCATCACGGACGATAAAATTTCGGAAAATTTGTTCAAATCGGTGGTTTGGTTTCTGGGGGTGTTTTGGGGTTATTTCTGACTAATGTCGTAGATTTATTTAGGAAACAGTAGTTTAATGCTTCCAAAAGCATGTTATAAGTGTCCTTTCGTTGGGCACTGTCGGGGTGGGGCACTGACTATAATATCATGTAATGTGAACCAAACATGTTCTTGTGAACAATTATTATATATGTATTTATTATATTTAATACCTTGCATTTGTTTTGTAAATATTATCGACAAAAAATGCAGAAACTTACAATAAAATATAAATTCGTGAAATTAAACATTTTTGTATAATTTCTGTATCATTTTGCGTTCACATTTATGACATTGAAAAATTTTACGGTAAAAGAATTAATTGCCACAAAGTGTTGTTTTAGTAATTTCATTTAGTGCATGGTTCGCACCTTTACACAATAGATAATTGCTGGTCAGAAATGACTTGGTGCGTACCAAGTAAGATCTCAATGCTTCATTGCTTCTATATGATATTTTGATAGTGAAGGGAGCTCTCAATTTATTTCTAAGGGAGAGGGAAGAAAAAACTTGAATAATAAAACTCCAGATGGACCTTTCTTAAATATAAATTTTACCCAAACAACCGAAAAGATAGATTATCATGCAGTCGCCATATGACTGAATAAGGACGAACAAAAAATGAGTTCGGGATGCGTCCCCGCCCCAATTAAATCAAATGATGGCTCCCGCAGCAGCGAAGGTCAATCATAAAAAAAATCCGGTAACTTTAGGCTCTACGTGGAATCCAGCATCCTGAAATGTTTACCATAATACATCAACGAATGAATGGCAGAAAAAACCCTAACAAACAAAACAATTTAAAACAATCAATAAAAAAAAAAA
Organism: Pinctada fucata; assembly: GCA_028142955.1. Taxonomy (NCBI): domain Eukaryota; kingdom Metazoa; phylum Mollusca; class Bivalvia; order Pterioida; family Pteriidae; genus Pinctada; species Pinctada fucata. Next base: position 24,273,984 of record AP027102.1, on the reverse strand, counting down.
AAGAAATAGATACAGGATAGAATAGGTAAATAAATCAATATTATATACGTGTAAATATATCTCTTTGTTCATATTTCCAAATTTCGAATACATATCACTGTTAAACGTCTTCAAATCCAATGAATATGATTTTTTTTATACATCCGTCATTCCAGCACACGGAACAGTATTCCATTACAGCAAACAACCCCTTTCCGCCATTACTTTGTGTGATGTTTTACTGAAACATTGCTTGATTCATCGGGGGGGGGGGGGGGTTCCAGCATATGGTTAAAAAACGACAAAATTTGAATTTTCTTTCAAAGGGAGAGGGTAGGAAGAACTTGAAAAAAAAAAAACACTACAACTGGAGGTTTAATTAGAATTTCTGATCCAAGGCTCCACGCAGCTGGAAAAAATAAAGATCAAGCAACAGTCATTTGATTGAATTCAGATTAAGAAATATGGGGTTGCCCCCCCCTATAAAAGTGGTCGCTCCCTAAAAATTACTGGGTATACTTTTTATACAAGTATTATCTTCTACAAAAAGCTGGCCGTCAGTTAGCTGACTTTAAAAGTTGTAAATTCTAGTAAGAAAAAAAAATCGGAAAACACGAGACCAGTCGCACATTTCCGGGCTTTTGCGTTGCGTTTTTTTTTTTTTTTTTTTTCAGTGTGTTAGAAATTGTCTAAACGAGAGAAGGGACTACTTTTTTGATACGCTAGTTTACGAACGAACAACAAAGAAATTTCTGTTATTTTTCGAGATTATTTTAAAGATCTGTTTACTCATGGGTGGTTCCAAACGAAAAATCAGGGGGGGGGGGGGGTCAGCATAAGGTTTTTAAATAAATCGTAAAAACGGGATGAAATAAGAATTTCTTTTCAGTTTTCCAGGATTGGTCTTAAACTGCCTAACATCCCTTCTTGTACATTCTAGAATATCAACACATGCATCACGAATTATTACTGTCCTTTCGAAATTTTGGAAGATAATCACATCACAAGTCCTTTAACAATATTTGAAAAACCTTTTTCCAAGTTTTAAGTCCTTTTTTTTTTCTTTTGATAGGCAAATAATTCCGATTAACTGATAAATGGTCAATGATTAATTTGGACATCCACTCAACTTGTTTTCATTTTCCATAGAGAAATATTGCCCGAGGCATAAAATTTTGATAGATTTAGGGGCTGTATCAGAAAATCCTTATATCTACCCGATCGAACCATGCACTAAGTCGGTTGGTACACTCTTTTCTCGTCCCCTCGACATGCTCCCTCGCTTCGCTCGGGACCATATCTCGGGGTACTTGAAAATCGTGTACCAACCTTTACGTATTCCCGGAATGCCCGCAAAATAATTCAATTCTACCTGTCGGTACATCAAACAATGTGGGCATTCCGGGAATAAACCGTTTTAATGTGGGACAATCGGGATGACACCGAAGTGAAGTATAGTATGTGCAATTGATTGTTTGTCCTTTTTGGAGATAATTAGACCTTTTATTTCTGAAATTGACACTGTTACAATAACAAAAGAAAATCGAAAAACGAGTATCATTGTAAATGAACTAATCTCGGACACGTGTTGTTCGTTACGATGTCTAATGGATTTATTTCCAAAAGTATGGGCGGACCCAAATATGAAAGCTGATTGGGTATTCGTGAGTAACGAAATGTACGTTCGTACCGATCGGCAGAACAAAAACTTGAAAGTTGTGCTTCCGTAATCGGATAAATATGTTTGCCATTTATATAGAACAATCGTTCAAAGTCGACTCAGGGTACACATTGATCATTTTTATGTTGCATAAATGCTTGCATGTTTTGGTGTGAATATTTTCGTTGCCTTAATGGTTCCTTTACTGGTGTAGCAGTGACGAGCTGTTCTTTGCTTGTTTTGGTCTCAAGCGTGTGGTCATAGTGGCATCGTCTCCCTATCCTTGTAAATTTTGGGCAATTCGTTCCCTTCGTATTATGAAAAAATTAAATTAAAGAGAAGTGTTCCAATGCTCGTTCGTATCTTTAAATCTTCACGAGAAAGAAAGAATAGACGAGGAGTTTAACTTATGTATGTCACTAGATCTCAGTTCAACCTATGTATGTCACAGGATTTTACAGCATGTGCACACAGCGTAACATTTTAATTTGAATAGCTGTTAAAAAAAACGTATAAAAATCTAACGTCTTTCTGTATACAGGACGCATTACAAGTATTATACCTTGACCTATTTACTGATGCCTGCTTTGGTGTAGATTAGTTATGAAAAGAAAAACCCATTGAAAAGGATATATCGAAGCTTGGTAGGTAGTGGTTCTTGTTTTTTTTTTAATCGAAGTTTGGTAGGTAGTACTTCTTTTTTAATAATAAAAAAAAAATTACAAATATCTACTCATTCTGTCTTTATTATTAAGATTCATTATCCATTTTTCAGAGACTATTAATATATTAAATTATTTGACACTCAAGCCTCGTTGTCTATGGAAATAATAATATAATGCTTACTGGCATGAAATAAAGTTGAAGGAGGGGTGAATATAAATATAGGCTCTGAAGATAGTTTTTATCAATTTCTGTACTAATATATTTCAATTTTCTATGCGAATCTACCTATAGATTTATCATTAAAGATACCCTTAAACATTAGTTTATCCCTTATTAACTATGCATGTATCGGTCACTCTACAAATCTAAAGACATCTTCAACCAAAACAGATATATATGTTTATAATAACGCACTCAGATTGCGGTTATGAGCTAGCTTAGTTTTCGTTTTTAAGGTAAAATACTTTAGTATGTATACACAGTTTCAGCTCATCTGAGCAAAGTTCAAGTAAGCTATTGTCAAAGTGCACTTTCCGGCGTGCGTGCGTCCTTCGTCCGTCGTAAACTTTTCACATTATCGACTTCTTCTCAAGAACGACTGAAGGAAATTTTATAAACTTGGTAGGAATAAAGTACTCATAATCTCCACAAGTGTTGTTATTTTTCGCCCGGATTCGTTCACAGATGGCGTCACGACAGGCAAAAGTAGATTAATGAGGGTGTCCTCCTTTGACAAACATCATCTTCATAACCGAGGTACATATAGACAAACCGAACTAGATGGATGTCTTAAGAAGCGTGATTATTTCTGGTTCCACTCGGAAGTCAAATTCGGACTTTAAAGCCCTTGTCACAACCCGCCGTAAGCGCTTTTAGGACGTGCGTGTTAGTGGAGGCGCAAGGAAGGAAGTGACAAGAGTACGGAAGGATTGCGTCAACGCATGTCGCACGCGCGGTTATGTGGGTAGTTACATACATCATATGTAGTGCAAAAAGTAAGTGCATTGCACGAACTTACGACGTGCGTGCAACTTGCTTATAACGCACTTTCTCCGTACGCGTTCTACGTTAGAGGTTTAGTTACAAGTTTTAGCGCGACGTGTACGTATGGCGTCATTACTCTCTGCGATCTTTGATCAAATGACGTCATGATGTGACGTATAGCTACACGTTATGGACGTGTAAACGATGCTCTACACCTAACGACAGAACGGGTAACTTCTTTGAAACAAGAGCCCCAAGGGGCACAACGCTCACCTGATACCCATGCACGCTCTAATTGACATACTGACATTGAATACTGATAGTGCCAGTACCAGGATTTTAGCCCACAACCTTTCTAAAAAGATTTTTGCCGGATGCAGAGAAGTGTTTTTTTCAGACAACCTTTAAAAGTACAAAAAAGAAAAAAATAGTCACATTTCAAAACAATAACTTTTTTACTGATTTGAAAAAAACGGATAAAGTGGTCCAACGTCATATGCCCAGCTAGTATAGTTCAATTATGCAACATCAAAAATAAAATCATATTGTAAAATTCCACATTAATGTGCAGCAGAAAAAGAATAAAACAATGAAATAATTTTGACAAATTAAGTTTATTTAAAATTGAACACAAAACCTTTCATTATTGATAGCTAGCATGCCAGAAATTATAAAGCCTGTGTTTGTGAAACGAGAATGCCTCCGGCGGCATCTTTGTTAGTATAAACACCATTTTCTGTTAAGTATGTGAGAGGTCAGGGTCAGCGTAATATTGGTATCAATGGAAAGATCTTGTCACAAGGAATATACATGTACAATATGAAAGCCCTATCACTAACCATTCAAAAGTTATGCCCAATGTTAAAGTTTTTGAGAAGTATGTGAAAGGTCAAGGTTATGGTCATGAGGTCAAAAATTTTGGTAAATACACATGTGAAATATGAAACCTCTATCACCAGCTTCCATTCAAAAGTTATGCCCAATGTTAAAGTTTTCGGAAAACAGACAGACAAACAGACAGACGGACAGGCCAAAAACTATATGCTCCCGAATCTTTTATTCCAGGGGCATAAAAAACAAAGATTTTTCAGTTTTGCCTTTATTCACTGAAATCTATGAATTATGCTTTTGAATAGTATTGATTTCATCTCAAATACATGAAACGTACAGTTAAAATCGTTTTGATCCAATATTCATCAATTCAAGTGAGTTGTGCAGAAATTGTGCCAGTTTGTTTTCCAAAAAAGCAGCGTATGTTGTATCATACCTCATGACCCAGTGAAGCGATTTGAACAAATAATTTCAGTAAATATGCTGAAATGCGACGCTTCTTGCCTATGCATATTTCAACAGGCGAGAAGGAGCGTCGCATTTCAGCATACGCTGTTCAACAACTCAAGTGGTTTCTCTAGGTTTCGCAGTTTGAAACAAATTAAAAGGCCCATGAAATTGTTTAGCTTGTCCAAATAGCAGACCTACGACATCGTTATTTACTGTTAACTAATTGTACACGGACAAGTTGTTAGCGGAGAGGGTTCATGAAATGTATCGGTTGCATTGGATTTGCCGACAAGAAGTTATTTGGTCCGATAAAACTCATCATGTATCTATTATTTGATCAGATAAAAATTCCCAAATGTCTTAACACAAGATCCTGTCGTTTTATGAGAGAAAATGTTTTATTATTCACAACCTCAGGCCTCTGTGTTCCTCTTAGAAATATTATACATACAAGATGACGAACACAGTGGCTTAAGGTTGTGAATAATAATTTATTTTCTCTATTAAAACAACAGCTTCTGTGGTCCAACATTTCATTGGAAGATTTCAGGAACTCTGAACCGAATTATTTAATTTCAAGAATTTCAGATATTAATTTATTAAATGTCCAATGCATTCTCAAAATCCAGAGGAAGAGATTACTCATTAGACGTTTCTTCAAGAAATCAGTCCGTAAATTACTTCATCTAAGGGAGTCTAAGACAGAGGAAATTCGAGCAAACTTTATACATGATAACAAGTATATGCAAGTGTTCCAAGTACATGAATGATAACCATTATGAAAGTGTTCCAAGTATAAAAAATCTATTCCGTTTGCACTGTATCTCCTGAAATGTATCGCAGTACTACTTTGCGGTTTGTATTGCAATGAAGCACCTAGCGGAATACGATGCGTCTTGGGGACGAAGATGAATTAATGCATATCTAGGTCATTGTCCTGTCAAATAGTTCCGATTATTTTCTTATTATTTTCAACAATTGGTGGAAAATACACACAATGTTTATCTTGAATTGTCTTTCCGTGATTGTTTACTAGATAGATGAAATAAAATTTTGAATATAGTTTAAAGTGTGTGAGACATCTACATGTGTGGAAGAATGCGTGTGAAAATGGGTCCTCAGATCATAAAATTCGAATAATTCCGGTCCGGAACCAGGTGCATGGCTTTGAAAAAAATATTTAAAAAGTTGTGTACTTTTAATCTTTACGGCATTTTTTTTTGTGATTCAAATAAAATTTCTTCATTCAAAAGTAGTATCAATGTGTTTAACCCGGTGCGATTTGAGAATTTTTCTCCTATTTTTGGTAAGAAAACATACATTATACCTATGTACAATCTTAAAAGATATTCCTTAAAAATCCAAAAGTGGATATCTTGACAAAATTCTTTCACTTGTAGGGTACCATGCATGAGTACCTCATACCTACAAAATGTCATGACAATCTGAAGAGTGGTTATAGAAAAGAAGCAGAAAATGTATGAAAATCACCCCCCCCCCCCTTCCTTTTTACATAAGAAAAAAAATCATTAAAAAATAAAAAAATAAAATTTAAGCATAAAATACATATCAAAGCATTAAGTAAGTTATTTATGATAAATATGCAGTAAATGAGTGTGTAAAATCATACACTTATTGAGTTATTTAAAGAAATAGTGCAAAAATTTGCATTTCTGGCTAAGTCCGAAGAGACGTCAAAAAAGCGTCAAAAATTTGACTTCGGAGTGGAACCAAAAATAATAACACTTCTTAAGACATCTCTGTAGATCATCCTGATGCTTTCAGTTTGTCGATACGTGCTTCCGTTCTGAAGAAGAAGTTTGTCAAGGGAGGGTTCCCCCGTGACCTACTTTTGCCTGTGGTGGCGCCACTTGTTGAGGGATCCGGACGAAAAACAACAACACTTGTAGGGGATCATTAGTACTTTATACCTACCAAGTTTCATCAAAATCCCTTAAGCCATTCTTGAGAAGTTGAAAATGTGAAAAGTTTACGACAGACAGACGACAGACGACACACGACACACGACGGACGACGGACGCCGGACGGATCGCTATGACAATAGCTCACTAGAGCCTTTGGCTCAGGTGAGCTAAAAATCAACACTTATCAATGATCGAACTTACAGTTTTCGGTGTTATATAAAGCATGTTTAGGATTCTAGTTTTCCTTAAGTCTATGTTTTAGGAATCTCGATGGACATTTCTCGCAAATTAAACTGATTGAAAACATGCAAGCTACACGCACACCTTCCAACATAGCTATACTTCGCAGGTTCATACGTGTAACTAAAAGACGTCTTCGGATTGTGACGTCAAACAGTGACGTGTACTTGTACATCATACGTGCACGTTGAATGCACTTGCAACTATACCTCTCTAATGCAAGGATGTCGAATTTACACATACTTCTAACGCACGGTGTCCTTTTTTCCTTGCGTCGAAGATGCGTTGCACGTACTTACAACGTGCGTGTCTTGTTGAATTCGTAGACAGCACGCAGACAGGACGCAGTGAAAGTTCTGTATGCAACAAAACTGCTACGTTCTGCCTGCGTGTTCCGGAATCCGCAACGAACTACCCACGGTTTTCCTACGTTTTCGCACGTATACAGCACGTACATTTACGTGCACGCACGGCGGGTTGTGATCACAGCGTAAGTCACTTTGTGCTATATCTGATGACTAAGTTATATTTTACATGTTTTAATGATTTTTTCTCAATGATTTATGTGTATATGGACCCTAAGGTTGTGGGCTTAAATCCCGGCACTGCAATGCGTACAAGGGTGCCCCCTGGGGCTCTTGTTTTATAGTTATTATGCACAGTATCCACTTAAAATGTTTAAAAGATACCAAAAAATGAAGGATCATTATCTAATACGTTAGTTCAGATTATTTGATATAACAGGTTACATGAAATAGCAAGATTCACAAACACATCTAATATGTCTAGGCCTTTACAAAGGGATGGGATCAACCATAATGTTAACCCAAGCATTAGATTAACTTATTGTATGCTTTGCTTGGGGCTGAATTATCATGATGGAAACTTCAAATATTTCGTTATTCATAGAAATGGTTATTGCCCGACATGATTCTCTCATGAGATATATATATATTAGTCAGTGTTTGACGAAGATTCAGAATTTATGATACCTGTCTCATGAATTGAACAGTGTACTGTCCAAAAAGGAATGTGTTAATGAATGTCAAAGACAGAACCCAATTTTGAGAATCAAACAGTCACTGACCGGTTATAAAATACATTGAATAACACAAACCAAAGATATGTTGATTATCCCAAAGCATTGACAAATGTGGATCATACGCTCAGGAGCCATGGACATGAGAAGAAACAGACGGGAACAACAACATCACACCATAGAAACAAAAATTCTAAAGACTCTAATGTATAACCGAAAAAATCATATGTGGCACCAGTGGTTGTTAAAATGATTTCAATTAAACATTAAGTAAATGTAAGGTAAGGTGTAAGGTTAGGTGAAGGAATAGACTCTGACAAGGAGATGCTCTGAACTCAATAACAAAATCTGATTACGATAATTATTAATATTGATGTATATGTCTACGGAGATTATTAGAGTATTTATAAGAACAGACCATTCAATTATTTAGGCGTGACGTGCATATAAATTATCCATAATGCGTATTTTACTTTATTACTATTTTATCTTATTTATCTTATTTATTTATTTATTTATTTATTTATTTATTTATCTATCTATTTTGCATTGTACTGAAATTTCAAATTGTATATCATTTCAGATAACGTCATGGAACGCAACGCTGAAATTAGTTACTTAAGGAGCCGTGAACCCTTGGATGTTCCTTACATGACGATCCCTGATCTGATAAGACATCATGCAGAGAAAACCCCCGAGTCAATAGCCCAAGTATGTATAGACTGGGAAACTTTTGAGAGAAAACCCATGACATTCAATGACTTGTACACTAAGGCCACCAGAGTTGCAAAAGGTCTACAGAGATTTGGATTAAGAAAGGGAGACTTTGTAGCAATAGGAACTGACAATTGTCCAGAATGGATGCTTTCAGTTATAGGAGTACTGATGTGTGGTGCTGTGTCTATTTTCTTCACATTCGATAGGATTGATGGGGAGGATGTCAAATCGGTCCTCAGCAAAGTCGGCGATAAATGCAAAGTCTTCATTTTCCCAAAAGGCAAAAATGATTGTTACGTCCCCATTGTCAACAAGTTGTTTGAGCAGCATCAAGAAAAGGAGAAAGTAACATGCGAGTATGCTAAGTCGATAGAAGTAGCAATCGCGATGACACTTGAAACAGACTCGTCCTTTTTCTGTCTAGACACTTTAATGAATCTAGATGCATTTGATGGTTCATTTCCAAACAGCAGTCCCGAGGACATCGCTTGCATATTTATGACATCTGGAAGTACTGGCCAACCAAAACTTATTCCACATTCCCATCTATCGATTATCGGTGCTGGTTTTCACTTCTCCTTAGGGTATGGTAAATCATGTAGAAGCATTTACAATGACAGACCATTCAATTGGATAGGCGGGTACGTAAACCAATGTCCTTAACTTAACCTCAATTCTAGCTCTAATAAAGAACATTAAATGAAAATTTGAGTGTATTAATTGTCAAGGTCCTTTATTTCATTTTTCTATGTTTATCCATATACTAGTATCCCTGGTTGTTGCTGAGATTTTCATTTGAACGATAAATGTTCATATTTTTGTCATGGACAGACGAACATCATCACGTTAGAAAATAAGAGGGCATTGTTCGGCAAAGAGTGACTTTGGGTAAATATTGTAGAACAATATTATTTCCTTATATAAATATTTTCAGGTTTCCTTGTTGGGAAATATTCAGTGGTGGAACACGCGTGTACATTAAGCACCCGTCCTTTATTCCATCCATCCAGCAATACCTCAAGATCATTCATAAGAGCCTCCAGCTCGAAAAGTGCACTGGTTCACTTTTAATCACTTCAATACTGCAAGAAATATCCCAAGACAGATCTCTAGAATGGAACCTAGAAAACGTAGTAGCTGGAGGACAGCCTATACCCTTCTCCTTAGTAAAGTCAGCGAGCAGTTTCTGCCAAAACTTCGTTGTAGTATACGGGGCCTCTGAAGTCTTCATGTTGTCCTTCCTGGTCTGTGCTAAAAATGCTGATTATCCGGATTACATTGTCGGTACACCACTACCTGGAGTTGAAATTAAGGTCGTTGATACAGATGGAAACGTCCTTAAAAGAGGTGAACGTGGCGAAGCATACAGCAGATCTTCGATACCTTTCAACGGATACTTTGGGGACTCCGAAAAGACATCCCAAGTACATACTACAGGTGGATGGTATAAAACAGACGATTCAGCTATCATCACCATAGATGGCAGGCTAATCATTGACGGCAGAATGTCTGATTCCTTAGTTAAATCTACAGGAACGGGATTTCTTTCTGTTGCCTTCGCAGAAGGACATTTGAAACAACATCCTCTTGTACGAGATGCAGCCGTGTTGTCTCTGTATGATTACAACCATTTCCCTTGTGTTTGCTGTGCAGTGATACTGAAAGATGGAGCCGCCATTTTGGAAAACCAAATGGAAGAATATTTACTTGATTCGAAAGAACATATTACAAGCTTGTATAAACAAATTAATGTTCCCAAGAGGTTTATATTTTTTGAAAAGTTCCCGAAAACATACAATGGGAAAGTAAATCGAAAAGAACTTGCATACCAATGCAAGGGGAAATTCGAAAATTTCAAGAAAATTTGAATTGTCAATGATGAAATTATAAAATGAAGTTCATTTAAAGCTACGGATTCCGAAGAAAATTGTCAAGTTTAAGATATAAACCAATTTATATTGCTCTAGTGTTCATATCTTAAATCAAAATTTCGTCGTATAAAAACGGAACGAAATGTTCGAGTTGATATGCAAAAGTGAAGGATTTTTTTATTAGGTTTTTGTAAGACTAAGGTATTTTATTTTTGTATCTCATATATGTACGAATCAAGTCTATTCGAATGAGGGTTGAGACCAAACTGATAGGAAATCGGAATAATCTTCGTCTTCATGATTGCTTTTATATAAGATTATTAGTTTGCGTAGATCTCATTCCATTTTTTATTGAATATATAAAATATAAGAGGTGAGGAAAATGCGATTGTATGTACTCAACTATCAACCGGACAAGAATTAATATTATGGACGTTGAATTTTAATTGTTGAATGACATTTATCAAACTACAGATCATATTTGAAAAGAAGAATTTCAATATGATCTGCCCGGCTACCTTTCCAGCTTTCAATTATGTAGATCTTGAGTAGATATTCTAATATCGATAGATCTTGAAATTGATGCTCTCGTCACTAATTTACATAAACTACATGTAAAATCCAAATAACTTTATCTTTATTTTCATAGAATTTGCTATGAATAAAATGTGTTAATTAGAAATTCATATTGAATCTGTGGCATGTCTGTGGCTTTTAAAATGCGTCACCATGAAATTACAATTTCCGAGACTGTGCAAGGATGTAATGAAGTAAACAAACTGTTTATTGTTTGAGATGAGCAGCAAACCAATTTGAAAAATACGTGTGATTATGTTATGTTGTTATTTCAGTTATTTCTGTGAGTCAGGAGGGGGGTTCAGAATAGACTTCGCTATGCTACGTGGGTGTGTACAATTTGGTATGGTCATATTACAATTAAATGACAAAATTAATAGTTACAACTCGGCAATAATTTAAGTTTTATGCCAAGTTTCTAACCTGTTATTTGAGCACGGACATATACCTATTCTTCAATAGATTGAAAAGTCTTCCCTAGATGCACATATTAGGTCCGTGATGAAAATCAAGATTTTTGCTTATTTAATAAACTGGGGAAAGTTGAAGGAGGGATGAATATAGGTCTAGGCTCTGAAGATAGTTTTGAGCAATTTCTGAACTTATGTTTTTTCAATTTTCTATGCGAATCTACCCATAGATTTATCATTAAAGATACCCCTAAACATTAATTCATCCCTAATTAACTATGCATGTATCGGCCATTCTACAAATCAAAAGACATCTCCAATCAAAACAGATTTATTTGTTTATAATAAGGCACTCAGATTGCGGTTATGATGTTCAACGTCTTCAAATTCAGAAGCATCATTTAAGACCTGATAAAATTACAGCATGGACCATACAAGCACGTTTCGGGTACTACACCCTCGTCAGAGATCCTCAGTCTATACAATGTAAAATGGCCAAAAAGTATGAAAATTATTATGTCCAAAAATGTACCAAAAGACGTAGCAGAATGGGTGGGATATGATGCTACAGGACCCACTTTTAGAAATTTCAAGAAATTTTGTCACAGAAAATTTCAAATGGGTTAAAGAGACAGACACTCAACCGAAGTTGATCGAACTTGGCTACATGTGCCCTCGGGGACTCTTGGTCCACCAGCAGTGACACTCACCAAGTAGTTCAAATGTTAAACGTCTTCAAATTCAATTACATCATTTAAGACCTGATAAATTTACAGCATGGACCAGACATGCACGTTTCAGGTACTAAACCCTCGTCAGTGATCCTCAGTCTAAACAATGTAAAATGGCCAAAAAGTATGAAAATTATTAGGTCCAAAAATGTACCAAAAGACGTAGCAGAATGGGTGGGATATGAGCTACCTAAGGTTCGTTTTAAGTGCTAAAATAATTCATGTATACACATTTTTAGCTCACCTGAGCAAAGTTCAAGTCAGCTATTGTCAAAGCACACTGTCCGGCGTCCGTGCGTGCGTCCGTCGTCCGTCGTTAACTTTTCACAATATCGACTTCTTCTCAAGAACGACCGAGAGAATTGTATGAAACTTTTTAAAAAATTGTTTTATTCTGTTTTTAGCATTATAAAGTAAGCAATATGATGATATACATATGATTTCAATAAGTTCATTCACACTCTTCTGCTCACAGATCCATTCATCCTATAGATTACTATGTATGAAATAAATGAATTAATATAGATTATAGTGCTTAGTCAAGAAAGCGAAAGATTCCCCATTTGTTTATGTACTTGTCAATATTAAATTTTTTTCATATGTATATATACTTCTCATACTTTTATATTGAATAAGTTCCCGTTTAAAAGCATCTGTAGAGGGTAATACATTTCTCATTTTTTGTCTGTAAATATGATATTTTGCCAATGTGATTACTTAAGTAAGAATTGTCATATGTAAAAACATTCCAAATAGTATATTTTCAATAGTAAAATCTACATCAGTGTTCAGTTTCTCTTTAATCCATGTTGATATCTGCCCCCAAAAAGATCTCACATATGAACACTCATACAAAAGGTGTCTTATGTTTTCTGTTTCGAAGTCGGATTCCTTAATTCCCATCTTAAATAAGTAAGAGTTTGTACTAATAATCCTATGTAAAATCCTATAATTGAACCAAAGCAACTTAACATCTTTAGTAAGATAATGTAGAACAGAATAACAATTGCCCAAACCACGTTATATCTGTTTCAATATTTAGATCGTTCTCCCATTTGAGCTCACTTTTTAATTTTACATACATTCTTTTTATAAATATTTCCTACAGTGATTTTGTTCCCTTTTTTTCCTTTGTAATTATTGTTATAGAGGATGAAATGAAAGGTATGTTCACAGCGTAATCATTGAATTCAGTTAGGTTAACACTTCATTTTGATACACACGTCAAAATACCATAGTAAATTGTGAATCGGATATTAAGAGAGTATTTGATCTGAAATGCATTAAAGGACAATAACTCACAATTCACATCAATCAGATCGTAGACATATCTTATTCCTTTCTCGTACATTAATTTACTTAAAAGTGTTTTGTTTTCAATCACAAACATTTCATTATACCATAGTGGTTGGAATAACAGATTGTCCATGTCTACAAGCGATTTAAAAGTATACAGTATATCGAAGACATCGTCCCAAAACTCATTTTTATTAGATTCTGAAAGTTTCTTTATATATGCATTTCTATATTGCCAGAAAGACCCCCAATCAATGTCAAGACTTTCTGTTAGGAGATGGATCCATGAGGCATTTTCACAAACTAAAATAATTTTTATCCATGTCCATTTCGGGCTATTTAAAAAAAATATATATGTATCATTTTAAGTCCTCCCTTCTCATAGTTTTGAATAATATTTTTCCTAGCTATTCTGTCTACCTTTCCTCCCTAAACACATCCATATGATATCTTTTCCATCTCTGTAATGAATGAATTATCAGGATTCGGCAAACTAACAAAAAGGTGTACACGTTTCGGGATAAGAATGGTTTTTACTACAGTAATCCGACCCATGACTGATATCAGTCTTCTTGACCAGTTCTTAATTATGTTTTTCAATTTTACTAGTTTTGCTTCATAGTTTAATTGAATCATATTAACTAAGTCCACTAAGAAAGTTATCCCTAGGTATGTAAAAGGCCCTTGGCTCCAAAAACCTAATAATATGTTCTTTAACGACCCAATTTTTATACAAGTAGTTTTATCAAAATTTAATTTAACCCAGAAAACTTTGAATACTGATTTACGAGATGTAGAGATGCTGCAAGATACTTTTCTGATCCATCTAGAACTATTGTCGTATCGTCTGCAAATTGAATAAATCTGTATTCGCGTGACCTTATTGTTATTCCCTTAATTTCTGTATTATTTCTCATGAGAATTCCAAGTACTTCTGCACACAACAGAAAAATATTGGGGAATGTCAGGTCCCCTTGCCTGCAGCCCCTCCCGATGCCAAAGAAATCTGAAAAAAATATCAAAGTTTGACACCTGTAAAATGATCCGAACCTGTTTTTGAAAGTTGTCACCGAACTTAAAAAAATTCAAACATTTCAATATATAATTCCAAAACTTTCTCGACATCTAATTGGATAATTATTCCAGGTATATTTTCTTCCTCTGTTTGATGCATTAAATCGTATAATAATCTAGTATTCTCCCCCATGAATCTACCTGAAATAAATCCTTTCTGGTTTTCATGAATGATAGAATCAAGTACAGATTTGAGTCTTTTGGCAATTATTCCCGCAAAACGTTTATAAGAAGTATTTAGTAAAGAAATGGGTCTCAAATTTTTGAGATACTCGTGCGGTTTATTACCTTTTGGTAGAACAGAAATTATCCCTAGTCGTTGGGTATGAGACAAAATGCCTTTACTAATACTACATTTAAATGATCTAAAAATATAATTTCCCATATCTCTCCAAAAATTTTTTTTTTATAAAACTCGTAAGTATATCCGTCACTTCCTCGACTTTTGTCTGGCTTGCACAACATTAGAACTTCGAAATTTTCCGCTTTTGAGATATCTTTATCTAAGCCACTTATGTGTTTTCACTCAAATGTGGTATATTAAAGTTTTCAAAAAGTGATTTTAAATCAACATCATCAAGTTCGCTATCTTTATCCTCGTAAAGTTTACAATAAAAAGATCGTAATTCATTTAGTATTTCGGACAGAGATGTGGTCACAGAATTATCTCTTATATTCAGTTTACGACATAATTCCTTTTTTCTAACGAACAAAAGTACTTCGTCGGCTTTTCACCGTTTTCGATCCAATTACAGCGTGATCTAAGAAGAATTCCATCAAGCTCGTATTTACTTATATTTTCTAGTTCTAGATTTAATTCTGTATTTCTATTGTTTAAGGTTTCCGACGGATTTCCATCTAGATTTGCCTTTATTTGCTCTATCTCTTTTTGTAACTTTTCTTTTTGATCAGATGTAAACGTCTTCATATTGAATAGCATCATTTAAGAACAGGTAAATTGGCAACATGGACCAGACATGCACGTTTCGGGTACTTAACCCTCGTCAGTGATCCTCAAATCTAAACAATGTAATAAGCCAAAAAAGTGTGAAAGTTACTATGTCGAAAAAGCGTACCGAAAGACGTAGCAGAATGGGTGGGATATGATGCTACAGGACCCACGTTTTAGAAATTTCAAGAAATTTTGATAACAGATATTTTAGAATGCGTTGAAGAAACGATCAACCGAAATTGATCGAACTTGGCTACATGTGCCCTCGGGGACTCCTGGTCCACCAGCAGTGACACTCACCAAGTGGTATAAATGTAAACGTCTTCATATTGAATAGCATCATTTAAGAACAGGTAAATTGGCAACATGGACCAGACATGCACGTTTCGGGTACTTAACCCTAGTCAGTGATCCTCAAATCTAAACAATGTAATAAGCCAAAAAAGTGTGAAAGTTACTATGTCGAAAAAGCGTACCGAAAGACGTAGCAGAATGGGTGGGATATGATGCTACAGGACCCACGTTTTAGAAATTTCAAGAAATTTTGATAACAGATATTTTAGAATGCGTTGAAGAAACGATCAACCGAAATTGATCGAACTTGGCTACATGTGCCCTCGGGGACTCCTGGTCCACCAGCAGTGACACTCACCAAGTGGTATAAATGTAAACGTCTTCATATTGAATAGCATCATTTAAGAACAGGTAAATTGGCAACATGGACCAGACATGCACGTTTCGGGTACTTAACCCTCGTCAGTGATCCTCAAATCTAAACAATGTAATAAGCCAAAAAAGTGTGAAAGTTACTATGTCGAAAAAGCGTACCGAAAGACGTAGCAGAATGGGTGGGATATGATGCTACAGGACCCACGTTTTAGAAATTTCAAGAAATTTTGATAACAGATATTTTAGAATGCGTTGAAGAAACGATCAACCGAAATTGATCGAACTTGGCTACATGTGCCCTCGGGGACTCCTAGTCCACCAGCAGTGACACTCACCAAGTGGTATAAATGTAAACGTCTTCATATTGAATAGCATCATTTAAGAACAGGTAAATTGGCAACATGGACCAGACATGCACGTTTCGGGTACTTAACCCTCGTCAGTGATCCTCAAATCTAAACAATGTAATAAGCCAAAAAAGTGTGAAAGTTACTATGTCGAAAAAGCGTACCGAAAGACGTAGCAGAATGGGTGGGATATGATGCTACAGGACCCACGTTTTAGAAATTTCAAGAAATTTTGATAACAGATATTTTAGAATGCGTTGAAGAAACGATCAACCGAAATTGATCGAACTTGGCTACATGTGCCCTCGGGGACTCCTGGTCCACCAGCAGTGACACTCACCAAGTGGTATAAATGTAAACGTCTTCATATTGAATAGCATCATTTAAGAACAGGTAAATTGGCAACATGGACCAGACATGCACGTTTCGGGTACTTAACCCTAGTCAGTGATCCTCAAATCTAAACAATGTAATAAGCCAAAAAAGTGTGAAAGTTACTATGTCGAAAAAGCGTACCGAAAGACGTAGCAGAATGGGTGGGATATGATGCTACAGGACCCACGTTTTAGAAATTTCAAGAAATTTTGATAACAGATATTTTAGAATGCGTTGAAGAAACGATCAATCGAAATTGATCGAACTTGGCTACATGTGCCCTCGGGGACTCCTGGTCCACCAGCAGTGACACTCACCAAGTGGTATAAATGTAAACGTCTTCATATTGAATAGCATCATTTAAGAACAGGTAAATTGGCAACATGGACCAGACATGCACGTTTCGGGTACTTAACCCTCGTCAGTGATCCTCAAATCTAAACAATGTAATAAGCCAAAAAAGTGTGAAAGTTACTATGTCGAAAAAGCGTACCGAAAGACGTAGCAGAATGGGTGGGATATGATGCTACAGGACCCACGTTTTAGAAATTTCAAGAAATTTTGATAACAGATATTTTAGAATGCGTTGAAGAAACGATCAACCGAAATTGATCGAACTTGGCTACATGTGCCCTCGGGGACTCCTGGTCCACCAGCAGTGACACTCACCAAGTAGTATAAATGTAAACGTCTTCATATTGAATAGCATCATTTAAGAACAGGTAAATTGGCAACATGGACCAGACATGCACGTTTCGGATACTTAACCCTAGTCAGTGATCCTCAAATCTAAACAATGTAATAAGCCAAAAAAGTGTGAAAGTTACTATGTCGAAAAAGCGTACCGAAAGACGTAGCAGAATGGGTGGGATATGATGCTACAGGACCCACGTTTTAGAAATTTCAAGAAATTTTGATAACAGATATTTTAGAATGCGTTGAAGAAACGATCAACCGAAATTGATCGAACTTGGCTACATGTGCCCTCGGGGACTCCTGGTCCACCAGCAGTGACACTCACCAAGTGGTATAAATGTAAACGTCTTCATATTGAATAGCATCATTTAAGAACAGGTAAATTGGCAACATGGACCAGACATGCATGTTTCGGGTACTTAACCCTCGTCAGTGATCCTCAAATCTAAACAATGTAATAAGCCAAAAAAGTGTGAAAGTTACTATGTCGAAAAAGCGTACCGAAAGACGTAGCAGAATGGGTGGGATATGATGCTACAGGACCCACGTTTTAGAAATTTCGAGAAATTTTGATAACAGATATTTTAGAATGCATTGAAGAAACGATCAACCGAAATTGATCGAACTTGGCTACATGTGCCCTCGGGGACTCCTGGTCCACCAGCAGTGACACTCACCAAGTGGTATAAATGTAAACGTCTTCATATTGAATAGCATCATTTAAGAACAGGTAAATTGGCAACATGGACCAGACATGCACGTTTCGGGTACTTAACCCTAGTCAGTGATCCTCAAATCTAAACAATGTAATAAGCCAAAAAAGTGTGAAAGTTACTATGTCGAAAAAGCGTACCGAAAGACGTAGCAGAATGGGTGGGATATGATGCTACAGGACCCACGTTTTAGAAATTTCAAGAAATTTTGATAACAGATATTTTAGAATGCGTTGAAGAAACGATCAACCGAAATTGATCGAACTTGGCTACATGTGCCCTCGGGGACTCCTGGTCCACCAGCAGTGACACTCACCAAGTGGTATAAATGTAAACGTCTTCATATTGAATAGCATCATTTAAGAACAGGTAAATTGGCAACATGGACCAGACATGCACGTTTCGGGTACTTAACCCTCGTCAGTGATCCTCAAATCTAAACAATGTAATAAGCCAAAAAAGTGTGAAAGTTACTATGTCGAAAAAGCGTACCGAAAGACGTAGCAGAATGGGTGGGATATGATGCTACAGGACCCACGTTTTAGAAATTTCAAGAAATTTTGATAACAGATATTTTAGAATGCGTTGAAGAAACGATCAACCGAAATTGATCGAACTTGGCTACATGTGCTCTCGGGGACTCCTGGTCCACCAGCAGTGACACTCACCAAGTGGTATAAATGTAAACGTCTTCATATTGAATAGCATCATTTAAGAACAGGTAAATTGGCAACATGGACCAGACATGCACGTTTCGGGTACTTAACCCTCGTCAGTGATCCTCAAATCTAAACAATGTAATAAGCCAAAAAAGTGTGAAAGTTACTATGTCGAAAAAGCGTACCGAAAGACGTAGCAGAATGGGTGGTATATGATGCTACAGAGTTCTCTCTTTTTTTTCTGCACAGTAAGGTATAGTCATTCTTCTTATGTTATGTAACAAAGTCTCAAAGAATAAGTCATCATCTATTGTCAGTTGCACGTTTTCATTAATTAAGGATTCGATGTTTTCAAAATTAATTATCAAAGGTGAATATTCCTTAAATGTGTCTGAAATTACTTGTTTAACTTTTTCAACATAAATTATATCCCGTAATAAAGAACTGTTGAATCTTCAGAAACCCCTTCCTCTTTTAAAAGTATCCAAACGCAAAGTAAGTTCAACTAAAGTGGTCTGTCCTGTAGCCTGGTGAAATTTTAACATTTTCTATCAATGATAGCAGTTCCTGAGATATTAGAAAAAAGTCAAGTCTCGCTAATTTAGTTGGGTTACGTCTTTGCCATGTGTATGATACCTTATCCGTCGACCAGATTATATTCGTATTTTATTCGATCAATAATTTTACGACTCCTAGGATTGTTTATATTTGTATTATTGCTACAATCTTTACTTGCATCTTGAATCAAATTCCAATCACTGCATAAAATAACAAAATCGTTTGCCATTTCTTCAGTTACATTCTTGATACCCAAGAAAAAATCTGGCTTATCGTTATTTGGACCATATAGGTTAATTAAGGTGAAACTGTATTCATTGTCTTCACAAATGCTCAAAGCAATCATATTTCCTTCTAAGTCTTTCTTTGTGTCATTTAATTTATATGGAAAATTATTATTTAAAAGCGTCGAAACACCCTGGTGTTCGTTCTGCCATAGCTAGATTCATGTTCGTACTCCCAAAGAGATCTGACGTTTTTATCTTCTTTTTCAACGAAATGCGTGTCTTGAAGACAGCGAATAGACGCTCCCCTGTCCCTTATATAACCAAATACATCTCTACGTTTCTTGTAATCTTGCAATCCCCTACAATTCATACTTAAAATCTTAAATTTGTCAACTGGAATTTAAGTGTTATTAAGTACACATTTGAGGAAACATTCAGTTGATAAATTATACCCAAAGCACAATACATTCACACCACATTCAGACAAAAGTAACGCACAAATAGGTATAGAAATCTCGATAGGTGATATACATTATACTAACTCGTATACTAATATCTATGGGGAACTCTTGTCAGTCATCGTTCATACGAAAGAATTAATTTAAAGGTCACTTACAGACATTGATCTTCAGAAAAAGTACAGGTAATCTAATCATTAAATGGTGATGTCTTACGTTAAATCATC
The DNA here is from genome assembly GCA_028142955.1 of Pinctada fucata. Lineage (NCBI taxonomy): Eukaryota > Metazoa > Mollusca > Bivalvia > Pterioida > Pteriidae > Pinctada > Pinctada fucata. The sequence continues at coordinate 24,253,654 of AP027102.1, read as the reverse complement.
TATATTTCTGTCTCTTGCTTTCTTCAGTTTGTCATCAATATCGTCGTGAATATCGAACATTTAAAGCGCCTGGTACCTCCCATCGGACACGCATATACACTTCCGTTAAAGTACCATCCTTGTTGAATAGAACTATGATTATTCAGGCGCTGAATAAGGGCTGTGTTAAGTTTGGTGACGTCATCTTTAAGGTACAGTCCCTTGCCGTTCTTTTCTTACGTGAGACCTTTTTCGCATCACTTTCGCATTTATGCTAGAGTTTTTAACCTTAACGAGGATTGATCGCGGCATATCTTATGTACAATTGATTGTTTGTCCTTTTTAGAGAAAATCTATCAGCAGAATAACTTCTGCATCCCAGAAATCCGAGGCTAGCAACATATCAATTAGCCCTTTTATTTCTGAAATTGACACTGTAACAATAATGAGTTAAAGAAGATCCTGACGATAATCTCAACAGCACTCACAATAGAGCACCAAATTGAGCATCGACGGACCCCTAGCAAGCTAGAGGTGGGATCAGGTGCCCGGGAGGAGTAAGCATCATAATAACAAACGAAATTCGAAAAACGAGTATCATTGTAAATGGACTAATCTTAGACACGAGATGTTCGTTGCGATGGCTAATGGGTTTTTTTTCCAAAAGTATGGGCGGATCCAAATATGAAAGCTGATAGGGTATTCGTGAGTAACGAAATGAACGTTCGTACCGATCGGCAGAACAAAAATTGAAAGTTGTGCTTCCGTAATCTGGATAAATATGTTTATTCTATTAAAATATAGAACAACCGTTCAAAGTCGACTCAGGGTACACATTGATCATTTTTATGTTGCATCAGTGCTTCGCCTTTTTGATTGTATGTTTTGATGTGAATATTTTCGTTGCCCTATTGGTTTCTTTACTGGTGTAGCAGTGAAGAGCTGTTCTTTGCTTGTTTTGGTCATAGTGGCATCGTCTCCCTTTCCTTTTTAATTTTGGGCAATTATTTTCCTTTGCATCATGAAAATAATTAAATTAAAGAGAAGTGTTCCAATGCTCGATCGTAGCTTTAAATCTACACGAGAAAGAAAGAAAGAATAGACGAGTTTCACTTATGAATGTCACGAGATCTCAGTTCAACCTATGTATGTCACAGGATTTTACACCATGTGCAAACAGCGTAACATTTTAAATTCAAATAGCTGTTAAAAACGCATAAAAATCTAACGTCTTTTTGTGTACAGGGCACATTACAAGTATGTTACTTTGACCTAATTACTCATGCATGCTTTGGGTTAGATTAGTTATGAAAAGAAAAACCCATTGAGAAGGGAGGGGATGATATATCGAAGTTTGGTAGGTAGTGATTCTTTTTTAATATAAAAAAATTAAATAAGATTTATTCATTATGTCTTTATTATTAAGATTTATATATCTTATCCATTTTTCAGAGGCTTCCAATATGTTTTATTTGACACTAAAGCCTATGGGAGTAATAATAAAATGCTAACTGTCGTGAAAGAAAGTTGAAGGGGGATGAATATAGATCTAGGCTCTGAAGATAGTTTTGATCAATTTCTGTACTTATATTTTTTTCAATTTTCTATGCGAATTTACCCATAGATTAATCATTAAAGATACTCCTAAACATTAATTTATCCCTAATGAACTATGCATGTATCGGGCAATCTACAAATCTAAAGACATCTTCAATCAAAACAGATTTATTTGTTTATAATAAGGCATTCAGATTGCGGTTATGAGCTAGCTAAGGTTTATTTTTTAGTGCTAAAATAATTTAGGTTTACACATTTTTAGCTCACCTGAGCAAAGTTCAAGTAAGCTATTGTCAAAGCGCACTGTCCGGCGTGCGTGCGTGCGTCTGTCTTCCGTCGTAAACTTTTCACAATATCGACTTCTCAGGAACGCCTGAAAGCATCTAGAAGGATGTCTTAAGAAGCATGATTATTTCTGGTTCCACTCCGAAGTCAAATTCGGACTTTAAAGCCTTGGTCAGAACCCGCCGTGCGTGCTTTTAGGACGTGTGTTTGTGGAGGCCACGTGAGCTGCGTGTTTCTGAAGACGCAAGGAAGGAAGTGGCAAGAGTACGGAAGGATTGCGTCAACGCACGTCGCACGCACAGTTATATGAGTTGTTACATGCATCATATGTAGCGCAAAAAAAGTAAGTGCGTTGCACGTACTTACGACGTGCGTCTAACTTGCTTAAAACGTACTTCCTCCGTATGCATTCTACGTTATAAAGAGGTTTAGTTACATTTTTTAGCGCGACAAGTACGTATGACGTCATCACTTCCTGCGATCTTTGATCAAATGACGTCATAAGGTGACGTATAGCTACACGTTATGGACGTGTAAACGATGCTCTACACGTAGCAACAAAACGGGTTACTTCTTTCCACACTTGTCGAACTTCCAGTTTTCGGTGTTATAAAGCATGTTTAGGATTAATAGGTTCTATCACGATCTACTGAGTGAGACATAAAATTTACGCGAGTGACGGAAATTTCATCTTTTCCCGAGTGGAGAGTAGTGGTAAAAGATGAAAGACTGCCGTCACGACTGCAAATTTTTATGTCTCACTCAGTAGAAAGTGAAAGAATCTTTTTCTTCTTCATTTCAAGGTAGCTACGCTATTGTTGTTACTCCTTGACAACGGTTACTACGCATTTTCGAGACAAAATGCTGACCGGTAGAAAATAGTAGTAGGCTAGACAACGATCTTGCTTTTCTTACCGATAAATGGAATTTCACAATAGTTCGTCGCACGTCTGCAGAATGACATGATAGCCCTCCGATGTCAAACTCTAGCTTCGTCAACATTTCATTGCTATTTACCGGAAGTACTTTCACAAACCGCAAGCGTCTTCAGTACGATATCTCTGATTGGTCGTTTGGAACAGCTGATTGGTATATAACGTTTAATGATTAGATGATGTAGCCTTTGAGACAACTTATGTGTCTCACATAGGCTGTCTCACATCGTACGACCAAAACTGAAGAAGAATATAGTTTTCCTTACGTCGAGGTTTTAGGAATCTCGATGAACATTTCTTACAGATTTAACTGATTGCAAACATGCTAGCTACACGTACACCTTCCAACATAGCTATAAATAAATGTATTTAGACCTTCGCAGGTTCGTACGTGTAACTAAACGACGTCTTCGGATTGTGACGTCTAACGGTGACGTGTACTTGTTCGTCATACGTACACGTTGAAAGCACTAGTAACTAAACATCCCTGATGTAAGGATGTCGAATTTACACGCTAGCGCACTTCTTTGTGTCGAAGATGTATTGCACTTACTTGCACCGTACTTACAACGTGTGTGTCGTACTTCTTGTTGAATTCGTAGACAGCACACAGACAGGACGCAAAAAAATCTCTGAATGCAATTGAACTGCTACTTCCTGTCTGCGTGTTTCCGAATCCGCAAGGAGGCCGTACGAGACACATACTGACAATGCACGGACATCGTACTGATACCCAAGGTTTGTCTACGTTTTTGCACGTAGACAGCATGTGACCACCTCTTCATTCACTTTGTGCTATATCGTATGCCTATGTTATTTTTTTTTCAATTTGTTATGTTATTTTCTAAATGATTGATGTGCATATGGACCCTACGGTTGTGGGCCCAATCCCGGCACTGCAATGTCAGTATGTCAAGAGCGTGCATGGGTGTGTCCCTATCCCCCCTGGGGCTCTTGTTTTATAGATATTATACACAGTATCCACTTTAAATGTTTTTAAAGATTCCACCATATCAAGGATCATTATCTAATAGGTTAGTTCAGATTATTTGATATAAGAGGTTACATGAAAATATCAATAGCAAGATTCACATTTAAACACATCTAATATGTCTAGGCCTTCACAAAGGGATGGGATCAATCATAATTTTAACCCAGGCATTATATTATGATAATTTATTGTATGCTTTGCTTTGGGCTTAATTAATGATGGAAACTTCAAATATTTCATTGTTCATAGAAATGGTTATTGCCAGCCATGATTCTCTCATGAGAGATATATCAATCAGTGTTTGACGAAGATTCAGAAGTTATAATACCTGTCTCGTGAATTGAACTGTTTACTGTCCAAAAAGGAATGTGTTAATGAATGTCAAAGACAGAACCCTATTTTCAGAATAACATTGAAAAACACAAACCAAAGATAGGGTGATTGTTCCCGACATTGACAAATGTGGATCATAGCTCAGGAGCCATGAACATGAGAAGAAACAGACGGGAACAGCAATATCACACCATAGAAACACAAATTCTAAAGACTCTAATGTATAACCGAAATTGTCATGTGTGGCACCACTTGTTGTTAAAATGATTTCAATTAAACATTAAGTAAATGTAAGGTAAGTTGTTCGAAAAAATATTGTTCGACAGTATATTCTCGCAGTGGTATCAACCAGATGTGGATTTTAAAGAATTCGAAGGAACTTTTAGAACATCTGAAATCCACTCATTTTAGTAGAGTCCATTCGATCAAAGCCTTTGATTTTTCGACACTTTACACTACAATTCCACATTCTAAATTGAAAGAAAGACTCGCAAAAATTATAAGTAATGCGTTTACAAGTAAGAACGGTAATCGCAAATACAAATTTATTGTTGTTAACTATGACAAAACCTACTTTGTAAAAGAAAAGTCAGATTCTGAAAATAAGTACACTGAAACAGACATTATTCAGATGTTAAACTTTCTGATCGACAACATTTTTGTGGTGTTTGGAGGAAAGGTCTTCCAGCAAATTGTCGGAATTCCAATGGGGACCAATTGTGCCCCACTCCTTGCCGACATTTTCCTTTACTCGTACGAAGCTGAATTCATTCAATCTTTGGTCTCTGAAGGGAGAAGATACTTAGCTTCTGACTTCAACTTCACTTACAGATACATAGACGATGTGTTGTCCATCAATAATCCAAAATTCGCGGATTACCTGAGCAGTATCTATCCTTCGGAGCTTGAAGTCAAAGAAACTACAGAGACAAATAATTCAGCATCCTATTTGGACATAATGTTGTCCTACGACACTGATGGTCACATGAACACCTCACTCTATGTCAAACGTGACGACTTCAATTTCAGCATTACGAACTTTCCTTTTCTGAGTAGCAACATCCCTTAATCGCCTGCTTATGGCGTTTTCATATCTCAGTTGATACGCTATGCCAGAGCAAGTACCAAATATACGGATTTTGTTCTGAGAGCTAGGCGTCTTTCAGATAAGCTTCTCAGTCAGGGATATGTTTGTGACCGACTAACATCGTCACTGAGGAAGTTCTACGGTCGATATGGGGAACTCGTCATACACTTTGATGTCCCACTATCCAGAATGGTGGATGATATTCTGTCATAGACCATTTGAACCATCCAACCAAAGATTGTACTCCATATCTTCCAAAATGGAAGTAACCGGATGTGACAGTTCTACCGAATTGAAGCGACGGGTGTTGCATGCAAGCAGGAGATGCTTACTCTTCCTGGGCACTTGGTCTCACTCTCTTATCGGGAGTTCGCTTCTTTTCATATGGTGGAGGTTTTTGTTTCTGTTTGCTTTGGTTCCTGTTTTATCCTGATTTTGTATGCCTTCGGTTTCTGATTTTCTGAATTATCGATTTTGTACTGTAGACAGGGATATGGTCATTATCCATATTTGTCATTGTAAGGTTAGGTGAAGGAATAGACTCCGACATGAAGATGATCTGAACTCAATAACAAAATCAGATTACGATAATTATAAATATTGATGTATATGTCTACGGAAACTATTAGAGTATTTACAACGACAGACCATTTTTAAAATTGTTTAGGCCAGACGTACAGATGCATTATCCATAATGTGTATTTTATTCTATTTTATTTTTTTTTTTTTTTTGCATTGTACTGAATTCAAATTGTATATTATTTCAGATTAAGTCATGGAACGCAACGCTGAAATTAGTTACTTAAGGAGCCGTGAACCCTTGGATATTCCTTACATGACAATCCCCGAGCTGATAAAACATCATGCAGAGAAAAACCCCGAGGCCATAGCCCAAGTATGTATAGACTGGGAAACTTTTGAGAGAAACCCCATGACATTCAATGACTTGTACACTAAGGCCACCAGAGTTGCAAAAGGTCTACAGAGTTTTGGATTAAGAAAGGGAGACTTTGTTGCAATAGGAACTGACAATTGTCCAGAATGGATGCTTTCAGTTATAGGAGTACTGATGAGCGGTGCTGTGTCTATTTTCTTCACATTCGATAGGACTGATGGGGAGGATGTCAAATCGGTCCTCAGCAAAGTCGGCGATAAATGCAAAGTCATCATTTTCCCAAAAGGCAAAAATGATTGTTACGTCCCCATTGTGAACAAGTTGTTTGAGCAGCATCAAGAAAAGGAGAAAGTTACATGCGAGTATGCTAAATCGATAGAAGTAGCAATCGCGATGACACTTGAAACAGACTCGTCCTTTCTCTGTCTAGACACTTTAATGAATCAAGATGCATTTGATGTTTCTTTTCCAAACAATAGTCCCGAGGACATCGCTTGCATATATATGACATCTGGAAGTACTGGCCAACCAAAGCTTATTCCACATTCCCACCTATCGATTATCGGTGCTGGCTTTCACATCTCCTTAGGGTGTGGTAAATCATGTAGAAGCATTTACAATGACAGACCATTCAGTTGGATAGGCGGGTACGTAACCAATGTCCTTAACTTAACCTTGATTCTAGCTCTAATAAAGAAAATTATGGGGAACTCGATATGGGGAACTCGTCATACACTATGATGTCCCACTCTCCAGAATGGTGGATGATATTCTGTCATAGACCATTAGAACCATCCAACCAAAGATTGTACTTTATGTCTTCCGAAATGGAAGTAACCGGATGTGACAGTTCTACCGAATTGAAGCGACGGGTGTTGCATGCAAGCAGAAGATGCTTACTCTTCCTGGGCACCTGGTCTCACTCCCATATCGGGAGTTCGCTTCTTTTCATGTGGTGGAGGTTTTTGTTTGTTTGCTTTGGTTCCTGTTTTGTCCTGATTTTGTATGCCTTCGGTTTCTGATTTTCTGAATTATCGATTTTGTGCTTTATACAGGGATATGGTCATTATCCATATTTGTCATTAAATGAAAATTTGAGGGTATTAATTGTCAAGGTCCTTTCTTTCATTTTCAATGTTTATCCATATATTAGTGTCCCTAGTAGTTGCTGAGATTTTCATTTGAACGATAAAGTTTCATATTTTTTTTGTCATGGACAGACGAACATCATCACGTAAGACAATATAAGGGCATTCTTCTGCAGAGGGTGACTTTGGGTAAATATTGTTAATGAATATTATTTCTTTACATAAATATTTTCAGATTTCCTTGTTGGGAAATATTCAGTGGTGGAACACGTGTGTACATTAAGCACCCGTCCTTTATTCCATCCATCCAGCAATACCTCAAGATCATTCATAAGAGCCTCCAGCTCGAAAAGTGCACTGGTTCACTTTTAATCACTTCAATACTGCAAGAAATATCCCAAGACAGATCTCTAGAATGGAACCTAGAAAACGTAGTAGCTGGAGGACAGCCTATACCCTTCTCCTTAGTAAAGTCAGCGAGCAGTTTCTGCCAAAACTTCGTTGTAGTATACGGGGCCTCTGAAATCTTCATGTTGTCCTTCCTGGTCTGTGCTAAAAATGCTGATTATCCGGATTACATTGTCGGTACACCACTACCTGGAGTTGAAATAAAGGTCGTTGATACAGATGGAAACGTCCTTAAAAGAGGTGAACGTGGCGAAGCATACAGCAGATCTTCGATACCTTTCAACGGATACTTTGAGGACTCCGAAAAGACATCCCAAGTACTTACTACAGGTGGATGGTATAAAACAGACGATTCAGCTATCATCACCATAGATGGCAGGCTAATCATTGACGGCAGAATGTCTGATTCCTTAGTTAAATCTACAGGAACGGGATTTCTTTCTGTTGCCTTTGCAGAAGGACATTTGAAACAACATCCTCTTGTACGAGATGCAGCCGTGTTGTCTCTGTATGATTTCAACCATTTCCCTTGTGTTTGCTGTGCAGTGATACTGAAAGATGGAGCCGCCATTTTGGAAAACCAAATGGAAGAATATTTACTTGATTCGAAAGAACATATTACAAGCTTGTATAAACAAATTAATGTTCCCAAGAAGTTTATATTTTTTGAAAAGTTCCCGAAAACATACAATGGGAAAGTAAATCGAAAAGAACTTGCATACCAATGCAAGGGGAAATTCGAAAATTTCAAGAAAATTTGAATTGACAATGATGAAATGATAAAATGAAGTTCATTTAAAGCTACGGATTGTTGAAGTAAATTGTCAAGTTTAAGATATAAACCAATTTATATTGCTCTAGTGTTCATATCTTAAATCAAAATTTCGTCGGATAAAAACGGAACGAAATGTTCGAGTTGATATGCAAAAGTGAAGGATTTTTATTTAGGTTTTTATAAGACTAGGGTATTTTATTTTTGTATCTCATATTTGTACGAATCAAGTCTATTCGAATGATGGTTGAGGCCAAACTGATAGGAAATCGGAATAATCTTCGTCTTCATTATTGTTTTCATATAAGATAAACAGTTTGCGTAGATCTCATTCCATTTTTTTATATAAAATATATGAGGTGAGGAAAAATGCGATTGTATGTACTCAACTATCGACCGGACAGGAATTGATATTATGGACGTTGAATTTTTATTATTGAATGACATTTATCAAACAACACATCATATTTGAAAAGAAGAATTTCAACATGATCTGCCCGGTTACCTTTCCAGCTTTCAATTATGCAGATCTTGAGTAGATATTCTGATACCGATAGATCTTGAAATTGATGCTCTCTTCACTAACAAGACTAATTAATTTACATAAAATACTAGTAAAATACAAATCATTTTATCTTTACTATCGTAGAATTTGATTGTTATGAATAAAAAGTGTTGATTAAAAATTCATATTGAATCTGTGGCATGTCGTGGCTTTTAAAAATGTGTTACCAAGAAATTACGATTTCCGAGACTGTGCAAGAATGTAATGAAGTAAACTAACTGTTTATTGCTTGAGATGAGCAGCAAACCAGTTTGAAAAATACGTGTACATGTGATTATGTTATGTTATTATTTTTTGTGAGTTTTGAGGGGGATTTTTGTAATGAATACATTGTGATGATGAAAAATTGATATTGAATCTGTGTCATGTCCATGGCTTTTAAAATGTATCACAAAGAAATTACGATTTCCGTGACTGTACCATGATGTTATGAAGTAAAAACACTATTTACGGCTTGAGATGCGCCGCAAACCAATTTGAAAATGTTATGTTGTTAATTTTTGTGATTAGGGAGGGGAATTCATTATAGACTTCGTTATGCTACGTGGGTTTGTACAATTTGGTTTGGCAATATTCCAATGAAATGCCAAAATTGACAGTATCAACGTGAAAATGATATTAACTGAATATGCATTGTTAATTAATTTAAAATTGCGGTAATATACATGTACTAGATCCATTAAAGATGTAAGTCGCAGAAACCGTAGTTTACATTACTTCTACCTTACATGAATATTTCTCTACCAAAGCCAGCATCAGAATCCAAAAATCAAAATGTACAAAACTTTGAAAAATACAACCGACCAACAATGACAAGAGCAACTTACACGAGACGAGGTAAAGGGAACAAATGGAGGAATAAAATACCATAAAACCGTCGACACACGAGGGACAACACGAAATATATAATATCTACAGAATCAAAGTACGTGTATCGTGAATAATAAATTCTATGGATGTAAATGTTTAGAAAATAATGTTTCAATTGGTTCGAATAATTTACAAATTAACAATTAAATAAGATAATTACATACCTGTTACGATGGGAATATTCCAGTGGTGTGCCATTTTGGCTACCGGATCTAATGCATACGCACATGCCGGTCCAATCAGTGCAACTATCTTATCTTCTCTGTACATATCGGCGAGAACACCTGTAATAGAAAAATGCCATTCACAAATTATCTTTGCACATTTTCTTTCAAGAGTTTTGCTTGTTCCTAACTAAACCTTTAAAATTTGTTATCTGGAAAGTGTTTCACATGTGTTTGCATCTTCGTAACTGCGAATGTCTCTTTACTGATATCCTAAGATCTGTTTCATTGGTACCACGAATTGTTCTGTCAAGAAATATGTAATGTATACGGTACTTCTACCTGTCCTCTCTGAATGTCAGTCGAACTCCTCGGGTGATTACATACATAAGCTCGTTACAGCCGGCAGAGCACGGACTGTATTACCGCACGCCCTCTTTTTATATCCATTTACATATTCATATGTGTTGCTTGGGCCTCTACGTTTTGCAGTCTTGTTTGTGTGATGTCATCTTACAGTGAGGAGGTTGTTTTACACCACAATTGTACGTTCTTCGAAACCTCTTGGTAATTGGAGAAGTGAGAGGGTTGTGCGCACGTAATCCAGAATAACCACACCATTTGCTACTTGCGTGGCAAATGGCCGTCCAAAGTCGGCACTGGTTGCCCATTGGTCTCGTCTGTTTATGTGTAGTCTTTACATGTCATATGTCTCTTTTGCATCGAGTGTTTTGGTGTTTTGCTGTTGGTGCTGCAACAGGGTCTTGTTGGAGATCCCCTCCCTTCTTCTAAAGGAATTGTTTAAACATTGCAATCTTTTTTGAAAATGTATGATTATGGGAGGGTTGTTTTACGGTGGCCATTTCAACGCAGTCTTGTTGGAGATTTTTTTCTATTCACAGTATGGAATTTCAATTATTCCATTTGAATCCATCCGTCGGCTAATAAACCTATCGTAGTACGTTATTAACGAATTAATCATATCATCAGTGAATTCAATCTCAAACATGAAACCAAAATTCAGAATGGAAAAATCACAATTAAGAGTCATACAAATTCTTTAAAGATGTGAAGAAAATAAAGATAGGGAGGAGTTTCCCAATATTGCAAACAGCCGAACGCATTCTCACTAGAAGAACACAGCGGACAAAAAAAGGGAGATAGCAACTTCTATCACTTGAGACTGATTAGGCCGCGAAATTAGGTGTCAGGAAAATGTTGTCTCACCCTGCGGGGAGAGATAACCTCATTCCGAAAGTGCGTTTAACCGTAACGTCATTTTGACTTCATACATAATTGCTAAGTTAGCCGGTCAAAATATTAAAAAAAGAATACATTAAAACTTATTTTGAGCTCTTTTAGACAGTGAGAGAAAAAATCGATCCCCTGATATTATTAGGGACACGGAAATCCAACCCTCTTGGCCAGTATTTGCTATTTTGTCCATGACTCGGCAAGCAGTCGAAGTATAAGCAAATCTTTGACACTCGGCTTGGATTTCCTTGTCCCTGATCACATCTGGAGATCGATTCTATTAATCAGAACCTCGAAACACGAAGGACAACACAATATAATTTAACAGTTTCCAGTGTTAACCCGAATTAAATGAACGCGGCGCCATATCAATATCAAAGTAAATAATGTCCGTTGATGTAGGCATTTCAACGACCGCTAGGTTTCTACTGAGAGTAACGACAACTCGTACCATAAGCGTCAGAAATCGGGACATTTCGAGCTTCTTCATAAACATAATAGGAAAAAATCACTTCATGCATGCCCTCTTTTTATATCCATTTACATATTCATCTGTGTCTATGGGGCCTCTGCGTTTCGCGGTCTTGTTTGTGTGATGTCATCTTACAGTGAGGAGATTGTTTTACGTTCTTCGAGACCTCTGGGTAATTGGAGAAGTGAGAGGGTTATGCGCACGTAATCCAGGATAACCACACCATTTGCTACTTGCGTGACAGATGGCCGTCCAAAGTCGGCACCGGTTACCCATTGGTCTCGTCGGTTTATGTGTAGTCTTTTGTGTTTGATGTTTACATGTCGTGTGTCTCTTTTCCGTCTCGTGCTGTACTCGTCTTTTGTGTTTTTGCATCGAGTGTTTTGGTGTTTTACTGTTGATGCTGCAGCGGGGTCTTGTTGGATATCTCCTCCCTTCTTTTCAAATCATGATATTTCTCATTGATTTATCTCTTTTTGGTTATTGGTCAAAGTTGGTATGATTAAGCACAATACTTTGATTTGTTTCATGTACCTAAAACAATAAATGGACAGAGAAAGATAGCACAAATATGCACATTCGATTTTTAGACCGAAAAAAAATCCTTGTGGTAAAACATTTGAAGGGAGGAAACTCCTTAATAATATCTGTAAAACTCGGGGGCCTTTAAACTAAGAAACGAAAAGAAAAGAAACGAAACGAAACGAAAAAAAAAAAATATATATATATAAAGGGGTAGGGCCACGAAGCCCGATATTGGCCGTAATTTTGAACAGTTGTAACAAAATGATAATTATTTCTTGCTTTTATGTATATATTTATCTTGTAATGCTGTTTTAATTGATTGTACAAAGCTTTGTTATGTAAGATTGGAGGGGTAGCTCATTTGGAGCTGCCCATTTAACATGTTGTAGGGGCAGCTCACTTCCAGCTGCCCAACTAGAGTATATAAGGAGCGCGCACCTGATCAATGCGTCGCAGTGTTTAGGGGGATCTGTACTGTGAATATCGCTTATTACTATTATTGGACTTATATCTAATAAATTGGTGAACTTTTATTGCGTCTCTTATTTCAACATGGATTATTTAGATTTACTTTGTTTATTGTGATCTACGTTACTTTTGTCGAACATTGGATTTTGCGACGGTAATTTAGCAGACGACCTGCTCTATTATTTATCAGGAATGACCGCTCGGTATACTTCTAATTGGTAGATACACAAGGGTACTAAACAGACTACGCGACAAGCTAGTCGCAAGGTACAATACAAACAAGAAAACGCTCAAAAGGCCAACGCTACACATTGAACTTCATAGAATTTTTAACTGTGATTTGACATTTTGAAACGTTCTCTACTGAATCATGAATCTAGTTTTTGTAAGTATTGCGTTTATCAATAACTTTTAGCCCATTGAAAACACCTAAATTGGTAGTATTCCGCGAAATTGATGCAAAAACTACATATATCTATAAAATTAGCAATGGCAGGTGGATAGTGGGGTTGAAATTCCCTAATCTTCCCAACCTTCCCCCATTCCCTACATATTTCTATAATATTAGCAATGGCCGATGGATAGTGGGGTTGCAATTCCCTAATCTTCCCAACCTTCCCCCATTAGTCAAACAAAAAAGGAGCATGAAAAATGAGAGACAGATTGTATTCTTAAGACAAAATGTAACCATCTATTCCCAAAAGTTTACGGCTCGCTCCGCTCGCCAATTAAGAATAAAGTTGTATATAAATGAAAACTTCATAATTTTCCGGCTCACTGCGCTCGCCAGTCTACCTATAAACGTGAAGTAAATGTATCAAGAAAGAGATTCAGTTTGTTTTTCTTTTTTTGCTTGTCAGTTTTTATGTGAACAATTTTGTTTGAGCTGAAACCTTGGGCCCCCTTTCTGAAATCATAGATCCGCCACTGAAACCGGTTCTTCCTGCATTCCCATGAGAGAAAATGTCGTAGATGGCGCCACTGAATGACTATTTTTGTCAACCATGAGACAATTCAGACTATTTTTTTTCATTTATTGATTTTCATTAGTGTTGTATAATCGTACAAATTCCATAATCAGAATTCTAATCGATTTTTTAAAAGAATTCAAGTAGGTTTTGATATTTGATATTTTCACAAAAAAAAGTTACCAAAAGGGATGATATAACTTCAATAAGTAAGATACTCCTATGCATGGCAAAACAGTCTAGAAAACATTTCTACCATAAAATGATAAGAATTCGGTCTTTAGTACATGCAAAGAACGGGTGAATTGGCAAAACTAAACTTTCACTGAGCTTGTCCTTACTTCTAAGAAAGCTCTGTTCGGTCGGCATAACTGTTTTCTCCGTTAATGTTTAATGTTACGAATTGGGGGGTCCATCCAACCTTAGTGTCTTGTTTAAGTTATTTTATGGGAACAAAGCAAAAAATTCATGCAATTTACGAGCGAATGAACACCAATGACCTACATGTATTCTTTAAATTCTACGAAGCGTTTGGTCGGCGTAACTTCTTTCCGTTATGTATCTCGAGTTGAGGTCAGGGAACTTCGTTTTGAAATGTACCGGACCTTTCAAACTATTTACGATACGCATGTAGGTTGAACTCATGGATACCATTTCCGAACGTATACATGTAAAAAAAAAATCCGGTTACTTTTCCTCCTTTTCTACGTTTTGAATTTCCAATAAAATAATTTCTTTGCCAAAGAAAAAAAATATTTCGCATCGTAACTTTTCATTTAATTTCTTGTGCATTTCACAATTTAAAGGAGCCCATTAAACTCGGTTAATCAAGAGGTGTGACACCTTACCGGAAACCAAGTTTTTGTCAAATAGTACAGTTTGAATTGTTTCTCTTCTTAAGCAAATTAAATTTAGAATTTGGTATTTAAAATAAATTAATTTTCGAAAATTCGCATGTCTTTATCAATTCAAATTTAGTTGAAAGCCCTGGTTGATGGTCGTCGGTCAAAATAATTATTGGTGTTTATGATATTAAAATTCTCATGTCAATTTTTGTTTGATAAAGTTGATCATGAAATAAATCTTGTTACATGTAAGAACATCCGCTCTAAATTTCATTCTGTGATTGTAAATCTTCCATGGTTCGTGGTCTCAATCCAAATATTGGGAGTTCACTTTTGTCAAAAAATCGTTTGCATTCTTTATTTCCTAACACATCCCCGTCATAGAAGATGATCGCCGATGGTAGTTTGATCATACATGTCCATCCGTCTGACTGACTTTCAAATGAAATTTCAACCTTTTTTAGATTATTGGTTTAAATTTCTTTTAGTTTGTTTGGTTTTCTTTTCGAATTTCGCATCAAACAGGAAGAAATACCCAACGACGTACAGTAGACTTCTAAAAGGGTATGTTTTGCATCGCAAGTATCTATAGGAAGCCAGTCAAATAGATGTATATGGAAATAAAGTACACAGGAGGCAAAGGGCTTTAACGTAAAGAAACTTAACTTTCAAATAAAATTGAATATCTTCTGATAGAAGCAATACATACACATCACTTGAACAAGATACAATTACAAGGTACAATGCGTTATATATTTGCGTCATATGAATAGTACTGTTTTGAAAGAATTTACCGCTGGAGTAAAAATCAAAACAAAAAAATGTCGTATATATCGTAAATTACTTAATTAAAGAAACTCCCATGTGATTTTTGTAGTATTACAAGAAATTAAAACATCACTCTTTTAAACGAGATTTATATACCAGGCTGACTGAAAATAATCTCATTTCATACTTCAATATCAACATTTCATTTCATTAAATTCATTTTTTGCAGTAGTTTTATTTCGATTATACACGTAGGATTCAAATGATGGATAATGCAGTTAAAATGAAGGTCTCTATATTCTGATAACGATTTAACTTCAACAAATCCGTCATCATTGAAAGGAACCACGTTCCGTCTAGAACAAAAACATGTCAAAACAGAATAAAAAAACTAATCATAATTAGGTGTTGAATGCAATAACGGAGACCTCACTTCCATTACATAGGATAATACCGGGTGTAAAAGAACAATAAAGACAACATATACTTTTTTCATGTCTTTGATCGTGTGTTTTATTGAACGAGCCTAATGAGGATTCAGCCATTATATGACTTGATAAGGTGTAAATAAGTTATGTATCGCAGATGAAATGATTAGAATAGCTTACTTACAAATTGTACTTTAGCCAATAGCGCAGTGTCTATTGTAATGAAGCCACAAAGACAACTCTAGAAGACAAACAAAGAATTGCTATGGAATAAAAAAAAATTGGGTTTTTTTTGGTGAAGTCCTTGGCATTCTGTGTCAGCATTACAATGTAAGTATCTGGTCTGACGATGAGACTCCATGATGTGCCCTTTCAAAATCTGTTCAGAGAAAATGTCGGTTGCTTTCGCGGTTTTTTCCATGCAGGAGTTTGCTCCACCTTGAAGAGCACGGACAATATTCTCTACCCTTTGCTTTTTTTCTTATATTATTTACACATTTATCTGTGTGTTGCTTGGGGCCCTGCGTTTTGCTGTCTTATTTGTGAGATTATCTTACAGTGAGGAGGTATCATATCTATCAATTATACGTTCTTTGAGGCCTCTCAAGGTCTTAAGGGTAACTGGAAAAAGGGGGAGGGCTGTGTGCAAGTATTCCGGATAATTACACCATTTGCTACAAAAGTGGCAGGTGGCTGTCCATCACGGAACCGATAACCAATTGGTCTCATTGGTTTTTGTGTAGTCTTTTTGTGTTTGGTGTTTTGATATCATGTCTGGTGTTCCTTGTCCCTTTTTATTTGCTAAATGTCTACTCTGTGTTTTCAATCAAGGTGTGTCGATGTTTTGATTTTGGGTGCTGCAACCACCGAGTCTTGTTTTCCGACTATTTCTTTCCATGCGGATTTCAAAATCGCAAGGGTTACAGATACTTTTAAGTAACAAGGAAGAAAGGGAAAGAACGAAATATTCTCATTATATTTTGACATAAAGCGGTCTTCTTTGCAAAACATATAAATGATGTGCCCCCAGAGAATTAGAGGAATTGTAAAAGTGTTTTAATCTCCTAAATTTTGATGATTGAATGGAGTAGAAATACCTCAGTAGAAATGGAAGAATTAAATAGACCTTTTTTCTGAAATGAGCAAAAATCTTTTTATTGCCAAGGACAATATTTTTGGAATCGGCGTTTGAAATTCAATTTTCAAAAACTCAGATACTCAGATACTCAGAATACTTAGATACTCAAAATATCTTGACGGAATCGGTGAATGAAAGTCAAATACAAAACGTTTCGATTGCTTTAATAATTACCGTGCCGAAATGAATAAATGAATCAATTAAGCGCTTACAATTAACGAAATATTAAGGTGCGTTATTGGTATTAATTTTCGGTTATTCTTGCGCATTTCCTGTTTTATTCCTGTTTCATTGAGCTTGAAAGATATAGATACTTCAATTTATTATGGCCAATATATCATTTCTGACTCTTTTGAACACTTAAATTATTTTCACATCTAGAAAATAGATGTGTTTGAAAATTTGATATGAACTGAATGAAAGATGTGTAGGAAAACGCTAAACATGGTAATTTCTATATAAATTATGCTGGAGGTACTCTTTTGAACTGTATGCATTTCTCTTACATAAGTAATGACCCATGAATTCTTTACTTATGAAATTTTATTGGCATAAACTGTTTTATTAGGTAGACTGATGAGTACAATTATAAATTGTTTCAATTCCGCCCCAAATAAGCCATATTTTAACCACATTCACACTTAAAAACACAACACGGCACTATTCTTGTGAGTGTGTTCTCATTAATTTCAACACTGACATATACTTTTTCTTCAATATTCTGAAAAGCCTTTCAGGAGCGCATTTTGCTGTGTAAAGTTGTTTTATTCTGTATCTCTTATATTTTGACCCTCACTTAGATGGGTTTCGTAATTTTTGTGTAAAATCGAGAAATTTCTAAATGATCTGAAATTTGACCATTTTTAATGTACATATATTTCTTTACACAGGTTGGCGCTACTTACATTAATTTTTGGTCAAGAGCGAAACACAGAAATTCGGATAGGCTTTTGGCTTCCTTTTTGGTCCTACCTTGGATATTATCATAAGCGTTTGCACCTCTGTAACAGTGAGTGTCTTTTGCTGATGAGTGTGCTATGAGCCTGCATTGAAAGTTTGTTATGACATCAAGAGACCATGGACACTTGGATTTATTTGGCTGCCAAATTCCTATGTATGGCGAACATTGGTGCCACAATTGTTTCTCTTCGCGTCAGCAATTATCTAGTTCTATCAAGGAATATGTATATTGTATACGGTACTTCTTAAGAAATTGTTAAACATTGTCATTCTTTTCATGGAAATGTTAAATTATGGATTTTTTGGCTTTACGATGGCCATCCAACGCAGTCTTCTTGGAGATCATATTTTCTCTTCACAGGATGGACTACTTGAAAATCACAAATCTGTTCTTGAGTCCTTCGGTATTCACAACGATGACCCTGATATTGAACTATCTTATTTCTACTGGATTCCCCAAAATGCACAGAAATCCTTACAAGCACCGCTTCATCACCGGTTCGTCCAAGTGCTCCACAAAACATGTATCCATTTTGATAACGAAATATTAGCTCGCATCAAGCAAGGTCTTCAAGCATACTGCGAGACAACTTATTCCAGAAATGGATCCTAAGGAATTCTAAGGAACATTTGGAAAATTTAAAAGCCACCAATATCAATCATATTACCAGCATAAAGTATTTCTATATTTCCACGCTCTACACTACCATCCCACACAAAAAGCACAAAAACAGGCTTTCCAATATTATTCGTAACACCTTTCTTTCCAAAAAAATGGTAATAGGAGATACAAATACCTCGTCATAGGGTACTCATTTCGTACACTCTGATTCAAACAAAAAGCATACCGAAGACGATATCATCCGGATGCTTGAGTTATTTATTGACAACATTTTTTTTGGTATTTCGGGGAACCGTATTCCAGTCGATAGTCGGCATCCCCATGGGTACCAATTGCGCCCCTCTGCTTGCGGCCTTATTTTATATATTCATACGAAGTTGACTTCATCCAGACATTGCTCCCGACTGGGCGAAAACACCTCGCTTCTCAGTTCAATTGTACCTTCAGATACATTGATGACGTGTTGTCCATCAATAATCCGAACTTTAACGATCTACATGAAATCTGTCCTCATGAACTAGAGATCAAGGAAACAACAGAGAGTGACAAATCCGCTTCGTACTCGGATATACTTCTATCTTTCGACGTAAACGATAATTTGAACACCTCACTGTATGACAAGCGTGACGACTTTAGCTTCCACATAACTAAGTTCCCTTTCATGAGTAGCAACATTCCGTCTTTTGCTTATGACGTTTTTGTTTCTCAGCCGATACGGTATGCAAGGGGAAGTTCCAAATATGAAGATTTCATCATTAGAGCCAGATGGCTTGCAAGTAAGCTACTTTTTCAGGGTTATATTACACAACGACTGAAATCATCATCGAGGAAGTTCTTCGGTCGCTACGGGGGTATTGGGATTGAATGGCTGTCATCATCACCAAACAAGACATGCATACTTGATATGTACATCATAATGCCCATCGAGATAATCACCGAATTTGACAGGTTTCATTGGAGCTGTTGCGTGCAATCAGGAGACGCTGACTCCCCCGGACACCTGATCTAACCTCGGAATGTTGTTCATTCCGGGGTTCGCGACCGATAGGATGAGAATTCTCACGATTTGTTCTTGCCTTCTCGACTTTGAGACTGAATAACTGTTAGGTACTTCTTTGATGTTTTGTTTAATCCTGCTTGCAGCAACACCCGTCACTTCAATTCGGTAGAATTGTCACATCCGGTTAATTCCATTTCGGAAGATACAAGTATATTCGGTGGTTGGATGGTTCAAATGGTCTAAGACAGAATATCATCCACCATTCTGGAGAGTGGGACATCATTATGTATGACGAGTGCCCCATATCGACCGTATTACTTCCTCATTGACGAGGTTAGTCTGGTCACAAACGTATCGCTGACTGAAAAGTTAATCTGAAAGACGCCTAGCTCTCAGAACAAAATCTGTATATTTGGTACTTGCTCTGGCATAGCGTAAGAACTGAGATATGAAGACGCGATAAGCTCGCGATGAAGGGATGTTGCTACTCAGAAAAGGAAAAGTTGTGATGTTGAAATTGAAGTCGTCACGTTTGTCATAGAGTGAGGTGTTCATGTGACCATCAGCCAACATTATGTCCAAATAGGATGCTGAATTATTTGTCTCTCTAGTTTCTTTGACTTCAACAATATTAGTTATAGGATAAGTCCCTGTCATACTTCCTACTCAAAGTAGGTGTGTATTTTTTTTTTACATATTAACACACTGACTTTGAGAAGGAAGTATGACGGGAACTAACCCTATAATGAATTTTTCACGCCGAGAACCATTTCGTAACGTTTAAGTGGTAATTTTTGACGTTTGAAAATTTAGTGACCTACCTCAGCATGAAGATAGAACACCACATGACTGTCATACTGCGACGTCATTGGATTAGATTAGTACGAGGCATGACAAATATATTTGCGTCATAGAAATAGTATTAATTGTGAAAGAATCAGTCGCTAAAGTAATTAGAGCTATTATTGCAAAAGTAAAAAAAACATATGTGCCAATAGTTACTTAATTAAGGAAACTCCCATGTGATCCTTTCAAAACTACAAAATAAAATTAAAATAATAGCGAGATTTATATACCTGGCTGACTGAAGGCAATCCCATTTCATACCTCAATATTGTTTTTTTACTATATCAACATTCAATCAATTAATCAAAATCATTTCTTTGCATTAGTTTCATATCGATTTTACATGTAGGGTACAAATGATGGATAATGCAGTTAAAATGAAGGTCTCTATATTCTGATGACGATTTGACTGTAACACATCTGTCATCATGAAAAGGAACTGTATTCCGTATAGAAAACATAATGTACAAACAGAATAAAAAAACTGTAATCATTATAAGGTGTTGAACGCAATATAGGATAGCTCAACTCCATTACATGGGATATAACAGGATGTTAAAGAACAATAGGATAAAATGTACTTTATTCATGTCTTTGGTCGTGTGTTTTAATGAAGCCATCATATGACTTGGTGGGGTGTAATTAATAGTATCGCAGACAGAAACGATAAGTACAGAACAACTGACTAATTGCAAGGACAAACAATGATATGATTACAAAGGAAAAAGGTGTCTATTGCAAAGGGGTCACAAATAATACACATCCTCCTATTTAGATCAGCTATGAATCGCCATGAAATAGGTTTTCGGCTGAGGTCTATGGCGTTCTGTGTAAGCATTTCATGTTCTTATCCGAACAATTGTCTCCAATTCTTTCCTTCCCTTGGGATTTCAAAACTTGCAACGGTCATATTTGCTTTTAAGTGAAAAGAGAGAAAGATACTTAAATAGACGGTTTTCTTTTCAAAAGAACGTTGAGTTCATTTGTCGTCAGTGAAAATCTTTTTTTAGGATTGCGATACTAAAAAAAACTAAGGGAAAATCTCTGGATGGAAAACTTTTGATTGCATCAATAATTCACATGCCGAAATGAATAAATATTAGACAAATAAGTGCTTCCAATAAACGATTAGCATATGGACACATCAATTAACAAATGCAACCCAAGGAATACTTGTGTCGCCTGCGAAGCGCTTCTTTAAATAACTTCTAGGTCAAAATGATTGGAATCAGTAGGAAAGTCTTGTCAAATGAAATTCATGCGTAAAATATCTGATCTATAACTTTTAAAACAATCAAAGGATAAGGTCAATCTCAAATTTTCAGAAAAGAAGGTTGATCTTCTGGATAAAAAATGTTGGTATCAAAAGAAAGATCTTGTCACAAGGAACACACATGTGAAATGATAACAACCTAACATCTACCAATAAAAAGAAAGGTCTTTGAAAAAGTAGGTCAGACACCTAGACCAAGGTCACTGGGTCAATGATTTTATATTAATATAAAACGGCCTCACCTTGAAATATTAAATCTCTATCACTTACTGATCCAAAGAAAAAGCAAACCCTCTTTCTTTTTTTCAAAAAAGTAGGTTAAATATCTAGGTCAGGATCACAAGATCAAAATGTTGGTATCTATCAAAATGCCTGATCTCCAGGAACATATTCATATGAAATATCAAAGCCATATCACTAACAAATTAAAGAAATATAGCTAACCTTTATTTTTTAAATAAGGAAAATAATCTAGGTCAAGGTCACCAGATCAAAAATATTGGTACTTATTGATAGGTCAGGTCACAAGGAATACATATGTGAAATATCAAAGTCACTTAACAATCAAAGTTATAGCCCATAAGTTGTTTTGAAAAGTAGGTCAATTATCTTAGTAAAGGTCACAAAATTTTGGTATCCTCAGAAAGGTCTTGTCTCAAGGAATACACATAGGCAATATCAAAATTCTATCACTTACCAATCAAACGTTATCAGTTGTGATACCTTAAGTGTGACAGACAGACAGACAGCGGACAAAATGATCCGTAAGTGTCGCTATGCTTAATGTTAAACGTCTTCAAATTTACTAGCATCATTTAAAAACAGATAAATTTGCAGCATGGACCAGGTATGCACGTTTCGTGTACGCTAGAGATCTTCAATCTAAACAATGAAATAAAAGTGTGAAAGTTATTATGTAACTTCTAGGTCAAAATGATTGGAATCAGTAGGAAAGTCTTGTCAAATGAAATTCATGCGTAAAATATCTGATCTATAACTTTTAAAACAATCAAAGGATAAGGTCAATCTCAAATTTTCAGAAAAGAAGGTTGATCTTCTGGATAAAAAATGTTGGTATCAAAAGAAAGATCTTGTCACAAGGAACACACATGTGAAATGATAACAACCTAACATCTACCAATAAAAAGAAAGGTCTTTGAAAAAGTAGGTCAGACACCTAGACCAAGGTCACTGGGTCAATGATTTTGAAATGTACCCAAATACGTAGAAATAATGTCGAAGGGTTCCAACTCTAGAAAATTCCAAACCAATTTCTACGTACCAGACACGTGTTTCGAATATTAACTTCTCATAAGTGATGCTTCTAGCGGAGCCACCAAAAATCATTTCAGCAGCGCCCTCTTTAATGTTTTGAATTTAGATTTGTACATTTACATTACAGAGAGTGCGCGGCTCCAAATTTCCTGTAGGGTCGATTCAGTAGAATATCCAAATAAAATCTATATTCAAAATAGCATTGGAGGGATGGTGCTAAAATGTTTAACTCCCTTAATTTCGACGATATTTATCGTGATATGAAATGGCTAGTTTCCGAAATAGCAATATATATCACGGGCACCAGATTCCTAAAGAGAAAATTATAACCCATCTAACACGTTCTTTCTCTTCTCTTTATCCTTTTCAAGGCATGACAGCTCCCATGTTTTAAATCTAGTCGAAACCTACACTTTAACGTTAGCGGCAAGGATGACAACTCGAACTAACAGACTGCGTGCGCATGCTAAGAATAGCGTAAAGTGTAGGTTTCGACTCCATTTCATGTATTTGGATTAATTGCGGCTAAATACAAGTAAAATCAATGATAAATAGGTTACGACCGTGAAGAAAAATATATGTAGAAAATAATGATATGTAGCTTTATGCTGAAATCGTGTTGAAAGTTACGATATTGAGGGGACAAAGAGGGGGTGGTGGTGTTTAAACATGGATGCTGTCATGCCTAAAGGAGAGAATAAAGAAAAGAGAAATGGGAGTTTAAGGTGGGTCCCTACTCAAAGAATTAACAGATGAAATTTTTATTTTATGGTTTTTTCCTAAACACTATGGTCCAAATGAGAAATAAAACACAGACATAGATATGTAATTTTTTTTTCATCAAAGATACAGTACATTGTAGAAAGCTACCCTTGCAAATTAAGATTGAGGAATATCAAATATCCAGCATATGCTTTTGAACACTCCAAATTCAGTTATGATAATAATATTTTTATTTAATTTGTTTTATTTTATGATAACAAGTCATATAGAAGAAACGTAACACATAAAACAAAATTCAAACATAATTCTGAGCATGATAAGTCTCCAAACATAAAGGTACCCCCTTATAATTTCATGACATTTTTTACCAATAATATATACTAAATCCAACTTTTTGCAGAAAAAAAACAGATGAATTTTTTTCGTTTTGATATATTTGATATAATTATGTATGTAGATGAAGAAAAACACATACAGGTACACAGTTTTATAAATGATCAGGATATCGTTCCAAACATAAGGGTACCCCTTTATAATTTCATCGCAATTTCAACTAAGAATATATAGTATATCACACCTGATGGAAGTTCTTCATTTTGCATTATTTCATATTATAATGTATATAGATTTTGAAAAAATCACATACAGGTATACAGCTTTTTAAATGATCAAGATATCGCTCCAAAGTTAAGGGTACCTTATAACAATTTCATTGCTTTTTCAACTAAGAATATACCGGTATACTATATCCATCTTTTTGCATAAACTACCTGATGGAAGTTGCTCATATTGCATTATTTCATAAGATAATGTCTATAGATGAAGAAAAATCACATACAGGTATACATTTTTATAAATGATCAAGATATCGCTCGAAACATACTGCATAGAAGGAAAAACCTATAACGGTTCGAGTAGGGACCCACCTTAAAGATGTGGTTTTAATTTTCTTATATAGGAATCTGGCGCCTGTGATATAAATATATACATGCTGTCACATTGATATAAGGCCAAAACAAAGCTTTTTCCATTTGACAGATCTGGAAAGAAGTAATTAATACACTTGACAAACACGGGGATCGAATTGGTGAAATAGCTTGAGAAGTATGGCACAATGTGTATCAATGTGACGTGAGGCACTATAACCTTTCGCCAGTTATTGTTATGTGAGAAGGCAAAGTGCGATACACGTCAAAATGGTAAAAAAAACCTGGTGTCAGGACACAAGGTGAATGTGTAAAATGGTCAGCACTTACCGTTTTAATTTTGTGAGTGTTTTGGCCAAACCAGAAACAAGAAACAACTACTAGCTTACAAGGAAACAATCAAATAATCAGAAGATTTAGAAAGACAAAGCTTCTACCTCGATATGGGGATAGAAAAGGATAAAACTCCTAATTCATTTTTTCAATCATTTATTATCTTTAATCACATGAACAATTGCAATGATATGCAAAGAATATTAAATCAGAAAATGAAAGCCGAACACAAAAGCCGAAATTAGATTCCAAAATTACAATCTAAGGCTTACAAATTCTTGAAATTCTACAAGTATTAGCTTTCCAAAAAAGCTTGGTCGATATCAACATTTCTTTAATCCCGCAATAATTTTTTTTCGTCGACATAGGTTAAAAATTTTTACTCTTAAAATAAAGACTAAAGAGTAGTACTTATAGAAATGTATGTCTTTATAATTCTGACAAGTTAGAAAATAGATACATTTACACTGGACAACTCAAGATGCAACACTCTTCATATCCATTCAGAAATTGTTTGATCCGTAGGAAAATTCCATTATAACATATATTGACCAATCAAAAGTCTTTCTGGGTGTATTCGCGGGAAAAGTGGAGAGTTCCGATTTCAGTGTATAAGAATTTGGAGGGAAATAAGGGGAAACTTCTAAAAGTTCAATCAAATTTTGTGACTCGTACAGTCTTGTCGATTTTTTTATCGCTCATTAATTTCTTTGTTTCATTTATAAATCAAATTGTCTTTGGTAAGAAAATAAACAATCAAACAAAGTGGTATATCCTTAACGAGAAAAAGCTTAGTCGGGTGGACGGTTAGAAACTTTTTAGCCCACTGGCACCCCTGACATACGTTGTGATCACGTATTTCTTTGTTGTCGACCATAGGAATTTTGAAGGCATGGGGTTCACTGTATCACTCACTTATTGGTCTGGAAGTAAATATTGTCAAAGAAAAACTATAATGCAGATATTACTTTCATCTGCAATATCTAAATTCATAATTGCGATACCTTAGCGTTGTCATGACGACATGTCCTATTTTTTGTGAAGTGGATGAAGTGGGAGGTCATGGGAATGCCTGTCTCTGGTCACGTGTTTTTCACTAGTCACGAAAACGTTTCTTTCATAAGGATAATTCAGTGTTGCATAGTGAATCTGACGGACTCAATTAGGAACTTTCTCCTATTGACAGCATCCGGTCTACAAATCTAGTAAGGTCGATTTCTTGAAATCGACCAATAAAACAGAACTTTCTCATATGAAAGAAACATTGGACAAACAGACAGAGACAATATCACAGCCGCATAGAAATACGAAGGACAACTTTATCTAATGAACAATCTCCAGAATCCAGCGCAAAAGTGGAACGCGTCTCGCCAACTTAAAAAGCCCGGACATGAGTTACGAAACATATCACCATACAATATCAAACGCCCTAATTTATGTTGCGAGAAAGAAAACCGAAGTGTCCGACTCAGCGTTCAAAGAGCAGCCTTTTGGAAAACAATATCTAAATACGGCGCAACAGACATACATGTTTCAGATAAGATTCCACATCAGTGGATATGTTCTGTCTAAAGTTAAAAAGAATTAAGCATGTCACAATCTCGTTTAATCTACAGATTTCTGGTATCCAATTTGTTGAAAGTGAACGGATAGAAATATCCTGTTGGAACTAAAAATGTGACCGAAATCATTGGAGGGATGGTACAATCCTATATTTTGATGATAAGAGACAGATATTTAAAAATTACGTTGATTCAATTTGACGCCAAACTGTTCTCGTTAGTACCATAAATATAGGATCTCAAACGATTTTCTATTTCATGTAATATCTATAAACGAATTATGTGAATTTTACAATCCAGAGGGTAGGTGAAATTTGAATGTTTATCAAATAACAAATGACGTAATTTTCAGAATTACGTTAAAATGTGTAATTTCGAATTCATTTCAACCAACGTCGCCAGGGTTTTTTTTTTGTGACGCTAAACACGATCTTGAGCTTTTTATCCAATGACCATACGTCCAAAGTGTTTTATTTAACGCGTTAGTATAACCTTTCATTATGTATTAGCTTTATGTAACTGCAGAACGGTAGTGTCATTTGATTAATAGCTATAAGAAAAAGAGAAAGTCTTAATTATTGTGATAATGTAACTATTATGCAAATTACATATATTTCTTACATTACATAACCCTCATTAATCATAAACATATCTAGCCGTTCATCATCAAACTAATGACAGCATTGATATTGAAAGATTGATAGAATCTTTCACCAGAAGTGATCAGGGACAAGGAAATTCGACCCGAATATCAAGGATTTGTTTGTACCACGAAAAGGCTTGCCGAGTCTTGGAGAAAAGCAAATCCTGGACAAAAGAGTTGGATTTCAGTGTCCCGGATCACATCGATCTGGGAATTAATTATATTTCTCCCGCTGTCTAAAAGCGCTCAAAATTGAGATTATATGCATTCTTTTTTATATTTTGATCGGCGAACGCAGCAATCATATACGACTTTACAGTTGACGTTACAGTTAAAAGACACATGAAAATGTCATCTTACCTCATAGGTGTAAGAATAAACATCAAAGAAGTACATCTACCTATCAGTTATTTTAAAAGTCTCAAAGTGGAGAAGGCAAGTCAGAACGATTCGAATTTCATTAGAATTTCAAAATCATTAGAATTAAACAAGGAAATCTTTTCTAGCGTTTCCATGGATATTCCACTCCACAGGGGGAGAATCTATTATTCTTTCCCAAGCGTTTCTATGGATATCAAAGTTCATAGTTCGAGAAAAAAATCTAGGTACAATATAACGATTATTTACCAACGAAATTTTACTTATATTGAGATTTCTGTGTTGATATGTATGACATGTACTAAACAAATCAATGTATATATATTTATGAAATTCAGTTCAAATATTTCCAAACTGCACTATTCATTTGCAACAAGAAAAATTCTCTCGTTATCATATTTCAACTCGTATTTCTCATTTTCTGGAGATTAGGAAACAAGATATGTTTGGGAAATAGTATGCTTCCGTCTGCAGCTGTGTTTTGTCCGGATATTGTAATTTAAGCTTTCTTTACTTCAGATCGAGTTTTCCATCATAATATCATAGTGTGTAGGTACTTGACTGAATGATGTCGGTGATATAACTAACAATTGGCAAGACGAAGAATGTAACCTCTTTGGTATCATATGTACTTAAGATGTGTAAAATAAGCTATCTTCGAAAACTTTATCTTAATAAGAGATTATGCTTTTCTATTTTCCTTTGGTATATAAAATACCATGCAATTTTGTCTTATGAGCATAATTTCGAAGCTGCGGTAAAATGTTCACATGGCCTGGATTCAAAAATGTTTGGTTTACTTGTACTTCTTGAACAAAAATATGTTAAATGCATCTATGTTTGTTAACGTCTTAAGCAGTACAGATATAATTACAAACACAATGGCTTCATATCCTTTCTTTGTCAAATAATCACAAAGCACGCTTAAACCTTTCACCGTTCTGAAACTTTCTCTATCAGAATTGTTTTCTTAATCGATTATGCGCCAAAAGACTCTTAGCCTAATTAACCTTTATTTGGCATATCGACTTACACCTGATTTTCTTACAGAATTGCAGAAGGCAGCATAAATGTGTCCCAACGTAACAAAAATTTAGTCTAAATTGATTGTTTTCAATATTGTTGTTTGGTTATTGACGAATGTATTTTAATATTTAGAGAGAGAGAGAGTATTAACAGAAAGATGTCATTGTAGAATTATTCACGAAATAATCAGATATGGTCAATATCCTATTCATGTCCAAGCGATATGTTTTATACCTTATACGTATAACTTTCATTTTTATGACTCCTCTCAATCAAATGAAAAGTTTTCTTTTTCTGAGACTGGCGTCACACTGTACCGATTTATGCAGCCGATGGCCACACGATAAAGGAAATTTTCAAATTCGGGTGTGATCGTCATATCATTGGGCTATTCGTAAGGCCGCCGGCATGATTTGTCAAACCTCGGAAACAACCCTCGGGGGAGTGCTGTCAAAATCTTTGGCATGCCAAAAAAATCCCGATGGCACTCCCGAAGGACCATCTTCGAAACAGGTTCGTGTAATCATCTTGCTCATCGTAAGACCATCGAGAAGGCATCTTGCGTATTTCTAACATCTTCGTTTCTCCTTCGAATAACCATCGTCCATCGGGGATATTTTGCCATACGAAGGTATTACGAACGTGTCAGGAACCTCCCGATTTAGTTAGGAATGCTATACGACTTCGTGACAACCTCGCAATTCCATCGAAATGACATCGTAATGTCATCGTACTCTAGTACGATGACGTTAAGATGGGGTCCCGATTCAAAAGATGACAGACACAAATTTCAAACACATAATATTCAAAGCCATTTTTAAAGTATTTTTCTTAGTTAATCCAAATTTATCAAAATAAAAACTTCTCTGTCTTCTTCAAATTTGCAAGTTCAAATTGCAAGCTCACAATCAATGCATTATAAAGCAAACTAACGTGCCTTGATAATGTTACAATTATAATGAAAAAGAAGGCATTGCTTCCTTAAATGCATATAAGAGAGCATGTACAGCAGTATTTTCTATAATTACTGGTAATACTTGTATCTTGATGTGACAAATATCCATTTCCTTCTTTCCTACATTGAATCATTACGTCTTCCACTTGTTTCCACCAATGATGTTTATAAATGAAATTCGTGATATTTTAAGACGATTTTTGGTTGACAATGATACATGTCAACTGCTACGCAAAGGTCACTGATAACTGAACCCGTTGTCTATTTGTCCGTCTGGTAGTCACACTTTCACATAAAGAACTGTAATGATATGCCCTGTAAAATCAAACTTTCAAAGATGGTCGAACATGATAAGAATCAACATTCATATATCACGGCTAACCATGCTACGTAAACATTGCGATTCAGATATTCGATAACATATATTTGAGTAATGCCAACTTTTGGATATTTTTTGTATTTTTCTGAGACAGAAATAATAAATTGAGGAGGAGAAAATCATTGATTCTGTGCTACTGATTAAACAAGAATTTTTAAACATCCAAAAGGTGATGCATTCCTGGTTACTGTAATCCGATGCATCGCATTCTATATAATACGACGCCATGAAGCAATCTAATAGCCTTCGTTAATACATCGTAAGCCTTCGTATGACCTTCGGATATGTTTTAAGATAAAATTCGTCCCTTCGTGCTGTCATCGGGAACGGTTCGGATACAATCGTGTAGTCATCTTTTAGCATCGTGTTATCATCTTTTAGCATCGTAAAAACATCGGTTGCTGAGCGGATCTTGACCAACTTCGCGCGAAATTGAAAATTTTGATTGACTAATTAGAAATGCATGAAAAAACTTGTCCTTTATTTTTAAAAAATCATCGAAATCAATCTAATACACATGGATATACAACAATGTAGGATGAATAAATTTGAAAGTACTGAGCAAAAGCTACGCAATCGCGACTTACCAAACTTGACATGCCGATTTCGTTCTGATTCCTAAGAAATTATTTACAGCTGATACTCCGATACCTGTAGATCTTAACAACGTGTTTTTTCTTCACACATAAGATCTACAAGTACAAGAAATGCTGTCTGAGAGTCCGTATAAATCCCAACACAAATTGCTTCATGTTCTACTTTCAACTGTCATGTCTGCTGCCTTCGATAAATCAAAGCACTAAAGGTACTGAGTGCGAATAGCCAGAATAATATCACTTATAATGTATGACAAAATATTGTGTTTTCAAAGTTATAAATGTATTTGTTCCTGAACACCTTCGAAGGCCAGTTTATGGACGTATAAAGACAGAACTAAAATGCATAATGTTGTCGTAATGAATTGAAAGATGGTGTCTGACAGTGAACATGAAAATTAAATAACATCACATTAAATCTACCCCTCCCCCCTAAAAATACAACAATCCAATATGACTATCGATTGGTGATTCCATATACAAGGAAAGAAGACGAATCTTAATTTTCTAATTTGATCCCCACTCTCTCTTTAACCTTTCGTGTTCAATGTTAGGTGTGTGCTAAGAATTTGAAGGAAAATTCACTTCTTTTTTAGTATATAAAAACATGATCCATCCTAAACGGGAATGTTTTGATCTTTTATTTTTCATAATTGTTAATATCATATTTCATGATGGTAGTTCCTAATTTTTCCGTCGTATACAAATTTTATTTTGTGAAGCGGGCAAAATAAGCCCACTTGAAATTAGTTTTACGTTTCAATGATTCAATTTAATATCTTTATCATGCATGTACATAACACGACAGCTCGATTCATATAGATATAATTCATTGATTCAGACAGTGATCAGACTTTATACCGATAATGACGCTGTCGCAGTCCCAAGGTACATGTAAACAGAGTAACATCGTTTATACATACTCAGTAGACGGGGCTCCCATGAGTGAAGAAATCAGGCAATCGCTATGTGCTATTCGCACAAAAACACGTCACAAATTACGCCATAACAGTACAGCAGTAAGTGCAAATAGGTAAAACATGCTGAGGTTCTGAAGGGGGAAATGCTTTTATTCCAGATTAAATGTCGGCTTGCTTTTTTTCCTCTCGAACATTTTTGTTGTTAGGGAACTAGTTCGTACCAGTTTAATATTTTCATACGCCACGTACTCAATCGTTTATTTTTCTTAGAACTTGTACGAATTCGGAATAAATTCATATGTTTGGTAATTATAAGTACTGCATGTTTATTTTTGCCATTTTATTGGATGGTGAAATGTCAGCTGTCATATCACAAATTTTGCGTAACACCGCTTCGCTACGCTACGCGGTTTTACAAAATTTGTGATACGACAACTGACATTTCATCATCCAATAAAATGGCAAAAATAAACATTCAATTCTTAATTGATTTTAGTTTTCTTTGTTGAAATACAACAAAACAGCTTAGAAACTTTGTACAAAACTTTAAGTTTTACCGTTGGTACCAAATCCACAGATCATAAAAATTTTTCTGGATTTTACACAAAAATTACAAAAATCATCCATGTTTTGGTCAAAAGATACAGATTCAGAGATACTGAATATCACCGATGTTTTCCTAACGCACAGTAAATGTGCCCATGAGAAAGGTTTTTTTTTTCAAAATATTGAAGTAAAAGTATGTGTCCATGTAAAAATAAATGAGTACAAATGCTCAAGAAAAGTGCCAGTTTGTGGGTTTCTTGAAAAAGTGTTCGCATGCCTTAAATTGGTAACTTAGTAAAATGAAACTAGAAATGTGCCTCAGCTAAGTTTAGATAAATTATTTCAAAGCAAACTTATCAAGAGATGAAGAGATCCTTCCTTTCGTTGTCCTACTAAAGTTGCTTCATTTTTTTAAATGTGGTGCAATATGTACGAATGTAAAAACTACATGCACATTAATAAATAGATACTTGTAGATGCCGCAAAATCATTTTTGAGAGAAACGATATACAGAAGGAGCATACAGATAGGAATCTAAAACATCCATTTTTTCTCATTCGCTGAGATTAAAAGACTACAATATCGCCGAGCATTACATAAAGTGAACGTCATTAACAACGGATTTATCATATCCAGAGGCTTGGTCAGAGGAATTCTAAGCTAAATATTTTAAAACGGCTACAATCTTTTTTCCATATATTATTTTATTCTATCTTAAGCATGTATCACTAGATGATAAAAGAAACATTTCATGAAAATTCTATTATGCCAACTACGTCGAAAATTAATGTTTTTAAACTTTTCATACAATTTTTACTGTCAAAAATGGGATGACAGTAATGTCCTTCTCCAGCATGGTTTCCATGGCAAGAAAATAATTTTTTTTTCGAAAATTGTAAATTAACTTCATTTGCTACGTCAATGTATAAAAATTTACTTCGTACTTTGTTTTGTTGATTTAAAAAAAGTCAAGAGTTGGGACATTGTTTTAGACAAAATGTGCAGAGTTACTTCCCTTTTGTCGATATATAGGTGATAAACGGCTACACTCTTTTTTTCATGAAATATTGCAATCGATGAAGGAAGGGATATTCTTTTATATGTAGACAATTATTTTAAATTTCTATTATTCGCTGAAAATGCGGTTCACCCTCATACAGAGGGGAAAACTTATATTTGTACATCCGAATCGAAGGGTTTCTTTTCCGCTACTGATTACAAATCATACAAATCATGGACATGTGGTGACCTGTGTATTTCCTTTTCCTTCCTTATGGACAATATTTATGTAAGATATGATGAGAATGACAAATATGGATAATGACCATATCCCTGTCTACAGTACAAAATCGATAATTCAGAAAATCAGAAACCGAAGGCATACAAAATCAGGATAAAACAGGAACCAAAGCAAACAAAAACAAAAACCTCCACCATATGAAAAGAAGCGAACTCCCAATATGAGAGTGAGACCAGGTGCCCAGGAAGAGTAAGCATCTCCTGCTTGCATGCAACACCCGTCGCTTCAATTCGGTAGAACTGTCACATCCGGTTACTTCCATTTTGGAAGATATAGAGTACAATCTTTGGTTGGATGGTTCAAATGGTCTATGACAGAATATCATCCACCATTCTGGATAGTGGGACATCATAGTGTATGACGAGTTCCCCATATCGACCGTAGAACTTCCTCAGTGACGATGTTAGTCGGTCACAAACATATCCCTGACTGAGAAGCTTATCTGAAAGACGCCTAGCTCTCAGAACAAAATCCGTATATTTGGTACTTGCTCTGGCATAGCGTATCAACTGAGATATGAACACGCCATAAGCAGGCGATGAAGGGATGTTGCTACTCAGAAAAGGAAAGTTCGTAATGCTGAAATTGAAGTCGTCACGTTTGTCATAGAGTGAGGTGTTCATGTGACCATCAGTGTCGTATGACAACATTATGTCCAAATAGGATGCTGAATTATTTGTCTCTGTAGTTTCTTTGACTTCAAGCTCCGAAGGATAGATACTGCTCAGGTAATCCGCGAATTTTGGATTATTGATGGACAACACATCGTCTATGTATCTGTAAGTGAAGTTGAAGTCAGAAGCTAAGTATCTTTTCCCTTCAGAGACCAAAGATTGAATGAATTCAGCTTCGTACGAGTAAAGGAAAATGTCGGCAAGGAGTGGGGCACAATTGGTCCCCATTGGAATTCCGACAATTTGCTGGAAGACCTTTCCTCCAAACACCACAAAAATGTTGTCGATCAGAAAGTTTAACATCTGATTAATGTCTGTTTCAGTATACTTATTTTCAGAATCTGACTTTTCTTTTACAAAGTAGGTTTTGTCATAGTTAACAACAATAAATTTGTATTTGCGATTACCGTTCTTACTTGTAAACGCATTACTTATAATTTTTGCGAGTCTTTCTTTCAATTTAGAATGTGGAATTGTAGTGTAAAGTGTCGAAAAATCAAAGGCTTTGATCGAATGGACTCTACTAAAATGAGTGGATTTCAGATGTTCTAAAAGTTCCTTCGAATTCTTTAAAATCCACATCTGGTTGATACCACTGCGAGAATATACTGTCGAACAATATTTTTGTAGCCCAGATTTGATTTCAGATAAAACTTTGGTGAGTAAGATCGATACAGATTTGGTAGAACATTTTGAGGAACCAGCGATGAAACGTTGTTTGTACGGATTCTTATGCATTTTAGGTATGCAGTATAAGTATGGTAAATCTAAATCTAAATTGGTATTGTCGAAGCCAAAGGAAGCAAGAGCTGATTTGTGGTTATCTATTATTACAGAGGCAGAAAGGTTTGTTGGGGTGTAAGTGGGATTTCCAGGTGTCGAATTTAAACCCAACTCTTTAACTAGACTGTCGAAATAGTACTTTTTGCAAGTAAATGTGTAATTATTTGAGGCTTTGTCCGCTGGTGTGATGACATAATGTTCTTGGAGGTAGGTAAGTTCTGTGATAACATCAGGGTCTTTAAATATAGACACGAATCTGGTGTTCACAGTTGATTTTAATCGGTTAATTCTAGATAAAAGTAACCCTCTGATTGATTTTATCCATTCGGAAAGGGTGTCGAGCTGTACATCCTCTTTCTTTGCCCAACGTCTTGCATATTCCTCACAAGAGTCCATAATAATTTTGACATTTTGGTTCCATGTAAAGGACATACTTTCTCTGTATTTGGGACCCTTTTTTAACAATTCTCTCAACTTGTCGTTCTTGACTATACTAAGGTCACCAGTAATAACGTGTCCACAAGGAGAGTAGTTGAAATCCGATGAAGAACATTCGCAGGGAAGTGGATGTAGTGAGGGATTACTTAAATCAATACACTGCAGGAATCGTTTGTAATTGTAAATTTTAGATGCAACTGTTGGTGTGTAGCTATAGGAAATTTAAGGAGTTTGTAGGGATTCCTATGGGTACTAATTGAGAATATTACTTTTGGTATTTCACAACCTGCATTTTATGGTGACATAATTAACAAGATAAGAAGGATCAAAGATAGACAACAAAACTATCGAAAATGCGTCAGAATCATCAAACACCTTTTAATTCCGTGGATATGATCCTAATGTCACCAGACGGACACTAGGCTTGGTACTTGACCAATCTACAGTCTTGTACCAGCGCACTCTTAAAACTTTCACTCTGACTGACTGTTACGACGGGACTCTATGACGGGTCCTGTCCAAAGCTCTTTAGAAAAGACAGGGCCCCAACCACCTGTCCTCTCTGAATGTCAGTCGGACTCCTCGGGTGATAACATACATGAGCTCGTGGCGGCAAACTATGGATTGTATTACGTACGCCCTCTTTTTATATCCATTTACGTAGTCATCTGAGTTGCTTGGACCCCTGCGTTTTCCGGTCTTCTTTGTGTGAGGTCATCTAACAGTGAGGAGGTTGTTTTACACCACAAATGTACGTTCTTCGTGACCTCTGGGTTATCGGAAAGGTGGGAGGGTTTTGAGCACTTAATCCAGGATACCCACACCTTCGGCTATTTCCGTGGCAGATGGCCGTCCGAAGTCGGCACCGGTTGCCCATTGGTCTCGTTGGTTTCTGTGTAGTCCTTTGTGTTTGATGTTTCTGTGTTGTGCGTTGACGTTTCTTGTCCCTTTTGCGTCTCTTTCTGTGATTGTCTGGTCTGTGTTTTTGCATTGGGTGTTTTGGGGTTTTGCTGTGGGTGCTTCAACCTGGTGTTGTTGGAGATCCCCTCCTTTGTTTGATGTATACCTGATTGTCAGATGTTTCGCTATCCCATCCAGAGTCATTTTATATTCATCGTTTAAAATATATCAAATGACTCGGGCTGAAATGCATGAAAACAAACGCCGGCGAAGTTCAACTACCAGCCTCCATTTTTGCACTGTCGGCTGTTGGTATTAGCAACAAGGGGGATAATCCCTACGCAGGCACTTTGCATTGTGTATTGAAGCATTTTCACGATTTTCCAAGTTCTAATAAGAAGCACAAAATGTACTAAATAACTTGAAATTAAATTATAAGGAATGTTTCTAAAATTCTTTTTGGTTATGGAAAAAAGCCGGTGCACAAACGTGGTATACGAGAATTATACTGTTTGCGCATAGGCTATTTGCGGTTATAACCCATAACCAAAAACAATTTTAGAAACATTCCTTAAATGTCTTCATCCCCTATCCTCTGTTTCCTTACTTCCAAATATTAAACGTCTTCAAATTCAATAGCATCATTCAAGAACAGAATTGTGACAGTTCTACCGAATTGTGACAGTTCTACCGATGTGACAGTTCTACCGAATTGAAGCGGCGGGTATTGCATGCAAGCAGGAGATGCTTACTCTTCCTGGGCACCTGGTCTCACTCCCATATCGGGAGTTCGCTTCTTTTCATGTGGTGGAGATTTTTGTTAGTTTGCTTTGGTTCCTGCTTTATCCTGATTTTGTATGCCTTCGGTTTCTGATTTTCTTAATTGTCTATTTTGTGCTGTATATAGGGATATGGTCATTATCCATATTTGTCATTAATACGCTACACAAATTCAAAGTGTATATCAGAAGAGTTTCTTTTACTCAGGGGTAATGAGTCGAAACTTCTTCAAATGTATAATACATAATGTGGCTTTTTAAATACTTTACTTTTGTTTTGGTGCTTAATCAATTTGACATCATATCTTTCTTTCCTATTTTGGAAACTTGTCATTTCATCCTCAAATATCATCCAAATTAAAGGAGGTTAATATTAGGCACCATTCCTCAAAGCTCATTTGGTCATAGATTTTATTCAACTATGCCACTGAATTGACCTCACGGGAAATTTGAAGACGCGCACTCTTTATAAACCAAATACACAAAATTCAATAAAATTAAATAAGGAAATATTGATAAATCGGACATTCTGACTTTGATTGATAAAAAATCCACTTCATTGCTAAAATGTCTTATCTTATTGTAACATACAATGCACTCTTTCAAAAACTTAAGTAAAATATGTGGGGTAAACGCTACCATGGCAATCAGTTTTCAAAATGTGGAATTTAAAGATCCAAACGTTGTTATAATAATCATTTTCATTCCAAAAGAAATTACTCGATTGATAAAATTGATTTGATAAAACTAGACAAACTTTTGTTTGGTTACTATAAAAACGAAGACCAATTTACACAAAATTCATCATGTGACAGGAAACATCTATGTGACATTATAGTAGGAATTTAAAAGACTTTATTCAATTGCTTTTATTTTAAATGGCCATATCCAAGGAAACGAAAAGACCTGTTTTAAGTTTGGAGCCAAAATCTTATAAATGATTCCTTAGCAACAGCTTATTTCTTTTATTATTGGGCGAGATTATTTTAATCAAAATTTAAGATTACCTTAACAGCTTATAAAAAATCTATCTTTTCTATATTTTGTCCTTTGACATTGTCAGAAATTAGGCCTGCAATCTGAATTGAGATAAAGAAGATCCTGACGGCAATCCCAACAGCACTCACAAGAGAGCACCAAATGGAGCATCGACGGACCCATAGCAAGCTAGAGGTGGAACCAGGTGTCCGGGAGGAGTAAGCATCCCCTGTTTGGCTAGTCGCACCCACCATCGATAATTCAAAATATAAAATGAGTACTTTTCCATGGATAATATTAAATATTTTCTTATCTTCTGCTTAATGAATTGAATACAAATTTATCTGCGTATTCATTAATGAATTAATGATACATTTACAATTTATATCTCATGATGTGATCCTAAGCCTGTCACTATGTGTGGTGAAATAGGGAAATAAAATAGCAAGCATCCATCATGCGTCTTTTTGCCTATTGAAATGTGTTTTGTTTCTACATAACACAATTTACAACTGCTACATCATCATGTGAAACTGAGAATTTTAGTTTGTCTATGAAAAAAAAAAGATAATAATGCAAGCATCAATCAAACGTCTTTTCTCAACCTGAATTTTGTTCTCGTTCTATTTAACTCACTTTCTACTACATTAAGGATTTTACAGAACGGAAGACTGTAAATTCTGAATATGATGAAATACAAACACTCTACAACATTTTGGACCCTCGGGTCCTTATCAATTGATTAAATGACGATTTTATTTTTACGACGAATAGCATTTCTAATGTGAATATTATTCCTCATTGCAATTTTTTTTTAATTTTACCGATCAAACATAATCTACATGAGTGATAATTTCTTTCATCTCACATTTGAATGTGTTTTATTCATTTAAACCATTTTGATTAGGAAGATACACTTGTTATTATTCTGAAATGGATATGTTGGTTCGGAGTGTGTTTTTACTTTCATATTCTTGGAAATAATGTATTAAATTCAAAATATTAAAACACGTACCTATCCAAACAATGTCTCATCAGTGATGCTCCATACAGAATATTGCATTTTATAAGGTTTTTTTCCTTAAAGATCGATAAAAGCATGAAACAGAACCAGCTATGGACAGAGATGTATTACACATGACTTAATACACTTCAAAACTACATAAACCATGTCCTCATGTTACCTAAAAATCCACCAGATGCGAATATCATCATAGTAATGGAACTAAATTTCGTTATGAATCCTCATTGTAAGATTTCAACAAACAATGCACCATTAGTGATTCTCTATGTCGAGACGGATAAAAGCTGCAAATGAAAGAATTCTTTTCTACGGTGGCCGTAAACGGCCGTGCGAAAAATAAAAATTATCTGGTTCCAACGAAATGATATTTCGTTCCCTCGAAATAATATTTTTCCTCGAAATAATATTTCGTTCCCTCGAAATAATATTTTGTTCCCTCCAAATAATATTTTGTTCCCTCCAAATATTATTTCGTTCCTTCGGAATAATTTTTCTTTTTATAAAGCCCTTTACGGCCACTGTACTTGCTGAACTGAAATATGAAGGAAAATACTATAGATTAAAGAATTTTGTTTTTGAGATGTAAAATTTTGAACAGCGCAACTTTTTAATGATACAGACTATACGCCAAAAGAGTCAGTATTTTGCTGTCGTTTCGCCAGCAAATATGAAATATATTGTATCAGTGCATTAATCACATAGACTCCAATCAGTCAATAACAATTTATAAGCATAATATTCTCAATTATAGACGATTTGAAAATATCGTATTCAACATTTTCTGACAAACAACACAAATAGTCTATCTTGCATATTGTGACGTTATTTTCCACCCGCACTAAAGGACGAATATTGCCTATCATTTTTCTTGATGTTAATTGGGACGTTCGAGTGAAAATCAATTCAAATGACGTGTTACATATAGAATATTACAGAAAGCTGAAATGTAATTTCTAGATTTGTCACTTGAAATTTGTTATAAGTTTTCTTCATAACTGATTGTCTGATAATCTGAATGCTCTGTAATGTAACATTCATGATTTATTTCATAGTATTTTTTTTTTTAATTTCCATTGATTTTACGACTGTGATAACAATGAAACGAATACAGGGAATGTCGGAGATTGATAGGCTTGTTTGCATTACATCGATGTATCTTTTGTCTCTGATATACCATTGTGTTAAGAATAAAAAAATGAATTGAATTGATGAACGAAATATTGGATCGACGATTTTCGTTTTGTGAAATAATGACATGTCTAAAAAATTCCATTTTTTGGAGCCTCTTCTTATTCATGTAAAAACATCAAAATACATTCTAACCGACTTCGATGAAATCCTCCTCAATTGATCAGTTGACTAGACGCTCGTTTGGGCTGCAGAAGGTCTCAAAGGGGTAGGGGCAAAAAGTGACTATTTTTGGCCCCAATCAAAACTTTTAACAGGGTTCTATTTTCTTATTCATTATGCTTCTTCTGATCAAAAAATAACAAATTTTATGTGATTTTTCGAAAAACCTGCCTTTTAGGGCAATATGTTTGAAAGTTGAGCACTATGTCTTTACATTAGAAATTCAGATTTTTTGCAAGGGACACACATACCTACAGTTGTAAGC
This sequence comes from Pinctada fucata, assembly GCA_028142955.1. Lineage (NCBI taxonomy): Eukaryota > Metazoa > Mollusca > Bivalvia > Pterioida > Pteriidae > Pinctada > Pinctada fucata. The sequence continues at coordinate 24,213,405 of AP027102.1, read as the reverse complement.
CCCAGAGCAAGGTCGTGTAACAGGTCCATACTCATATGGTACATTCCTTTTTATATTCTGAATGTACATGGAAAGTATAACTTTGTTACATGTGCTTGCTCTATATATACAATAAACTATTATGTTAAAATCTGGTTGTTATCATTTTACCACTAATTTCCGTAGTAGTGGGCAATTTCGGCGGGAAATAACACTCATATTAGTTGATTATATCTATTTTCAATTCAGTTTCAATAAACAACAATATCTCTACTCTTATTTGAAAGATAAAAAATAGTTTGAAAACAATTTTTGAAAATGGCAAAAAAAAAAATGGGGCCAAAAACGGCAGATTTTGCCCCTACCCCTTTGATGCTATATGTAATGATTTTAACAGAGCATAGATGAGGAAAAAGATAAACTCGTCAATGTACACATTGATCACATATATCTATCGAACATAGGACAAGAATGTATCCCTTGCCATGGTTGTGTGACGAACCTATTCTCTTAGGATACCAATGGACATATACTCTATTCCTTTTTTAATTTCAAAAATGCCGATTCAGATATTAATCATTAAACTAACAGTTCTAATTCAAATAGATTCCGAGTTTAATCGGGTATGGTTTCAGTGTAGAATTTTTTGGTGCCTGATAGCTCAGTCGGTTAGAGTGCTGAGCTGTCAAGACGAAGGTTTCTGGATCTTTTAGGTTTTCAACCAGAGATGTCGAGAAGCGTCAGTCCGAAGTCGGTGTATGACAAAAACTTCTCTCTGACTAACGAAAGTTTGCAGTACTTTTCATTGTCTAGACGGACAAAATTACAAAAATGTCTGAGAAAAGGTAAATATATTTTCGACATTTCTGTTTGCCATCTCGCACTCATCTGTATTCCAGGACTGGATTGGGGATATGCATCTTACCTACAGTTATTCTGACATGAAAGTAATCAGTGAATGAAAGCCTAACACAAATGACGAAACAAGAATGTTTGGGGAAAATGCAATACAGAACGCTCTTACGAGAAAAGAAAAAATGAAAAGACTGAGACAGTGACACAGATACATTGAAACAAGAAGGACTACTTATCTTGACCCATATCTAGTGCAAATGCTGAAGGCACCGTAAATGCAATAGCGGTGGAGCTGTCAAAATGCGCCGTACTAATTATTTTCATATATCACATTAATCACATTACATATCTAATGCAAGTATAGTATTCAAGAGGCTAGGACCAAAAAGGAAACCAAAAGCTTATCCCAATTTCTGAGTTACCCGAAGTTTCGCTTCTTGGCTACTGAATTTAAGTAGCGCCACCCTGAACAAATTTGATGTACACTTCAATCGATAAATACAATTCCATTGACCTCAAAGCCTATCAAATATGATAATTCCTTGTGGAATCTGCCGCTACAAATTAGAAACATATCGAACGCTAAAATAATACAACAATAAACTTATGGGGTATGGTGAAACTGTTATTCGCAATATTGGGTTATATGTAGTGTATTATTGAAAATCTTTCCTTACACTGAGTCAAGACTCAAACTTAAACTATTTTAAGCCAAAGTATTCTCTACCTTAATAGCTACATTTTCTCATCTTTTCCCTGGAAAATTACACTAATATTTTAACATTAGAAAACTTTTAAATTCATGCACCGAACTGCATATCTGCACCTCAGAAGAAGTCATGAATATTACAATAACTTACCTTAAACATAACATTGATTCTATATATACAAACATTTGTCCTTCAATTTTGAGTACACGGTCTCAGTCTCATAATCTTATAAATCTCGTGTTTATGAAATACAGTGTCCTTTCGAACAAGAGTCTTTACATGTAGTCATCTTCCGCCCCAGCTTGGGTAGAAAATTGAAAGATTTTAAAGTTCCTTGGGTAATTCACTAGAATTTCGGCTGCTTGTGATTCAGATAATAATTATTTACATGATATATACATGTATTAGAAAAGTGGGATAGTCTTGAGAAAAGATACCCGGCATTTTGAAAAAGTATGATCAAAATTGGAGGACAAATGTGTGTAGACATGTGACCATAGTATTAATCATGAATTCTACAGAACTGTAGCTGCACAGTTCAGTGCACTCAGTTCAAATGATCGTCGTGAAAAAATTTTGATGCAGTGTTTGCTCAGAAAGATGGGAAACTAGATGTTCAAGCGCAGAATACTTAGTATGGTTAAAACTGGAGTCTTATTCTGCAGAACGCAGATTTTCATCTATGCTTCACGTCAAATTCAAAATGACTGATAGACTTTTGTCCATACCGCCTTAGAGATTCCAATTGTTTAAATATTTTCAGACTTATGAAAATGTTCAGATAAACCAGAAGAGAGTTCAATCTATAGCTATTTCAAGTGTGCAAACATTCTGCAAAGAAGCAAAAGTGAATCCACGAGATGACGTCAGGTACCCAGACAGAGTAAGCATCTCTTGTTTGCTAGCAATACCCATCACTTGGGCCGTGCAGAAAACAATGCTGCACCAACTACGTTTCCCTTATTATATCCTACAACTCCATCCCAGTTACCCGTGCCTAGTGTACCTTGAAAAACTGATAATGTTAAATCATCATCACCTTATGATTTCAATTATTTTTTTTTATTCAACAGCCGGAGTGCTGCAAAAACAGTAGTACAAAATAATTAGCACTTAAAATGTATAATTAAATGGAATGACGATCATTATTATTGCCTCTGGTCATCATCTCTGATTTGTTTCCTTCACTATTAATATAGTCATGGGTCAATCACGTATTGTAATTTAACATCAACATCAGAAAACTCAGATAGGGAGGCTTCTTGTATGTCTCATGAGTAGTAATGATAATCTTGACTAACGGACAATTAATCTTGTAGGAGAGATTTTTTAGTTATGATACATAGAAAGGATGTCGTACTGTGTGGAAAGAGGAATGTGGTCGTTATTGTGAAGACAATACAACAAAAGATGAAAAGATCTTTTTAAGATAGAAAATTTCTTTTGATATGATGAAGACAAAATATGTCTAAATGAATATCGTCATGTATTGGCAGTGGAAAAAATATGTAGGGCACGAAGTGCTTTTCATTAATTTGTTCCATTCCCTACTGCCAATAGAAACCGAGACAGCGCAATATAGGATGGTAGAACAAACAATTTAATGAATTCATGGTGGTGGCGTTGTCGCGATCGTCATCGGGGTACTACCACGAACATGAAAGGGAGAATGATAGTACATGTACACGTGTATTTGTGTGTCCAAAATATATAATTTCATTTGTATGATGAGCATGTAGTACAATGAACACTTATATAATGAATATTTATACTGCAATGTTATCGCATCACTACAATACGACCCCAAGTTTATGAAGTATAATTATACTTAAATATGCGGACCTCTGTTCCATTAAAGAAAGAAGGATTTTTGGTCCATGGATTTGTAAATTCATTGTGAAGCTATCCACGAAAAAATAGACCATTTTCGAGTTACAACTAATGACCGTTATAAACCTTCAGTTTAGTCACTGCTATGACGCACCTGCTTAGTTACGTCAAGTAGGGTTACTTCCGGTCTACCTTAGCAACGTCACATATTGTGACATCAACGGTGTAAAATTGATCTAATCTACTCAAAATTGAAAAACTACTTTTCTTTGAATATGGAAATTATTATAATCGCTGCTTTTGTTTGTATTAACCATTAATTTGTTTACGTCATCAATGACAATGTAAATTATAAGTCATCGGATTATACTTTTTTTCAGTAATATCATATAGAGATAATTATTCTAATGAATATTGAAAAAGTGAAAGACAGGAAATTCTTTGAACGGAACATTTAAAAGTCTTACATAAAAAAATTAGAAAATGGTAACCCAACTTAATTTCTTTTTTTAAAACATAACAATAATTGTGATTTAACCCCCCCCCCCTTTTTTTTTAACGCCATTGCCTTTTTGTGCAAATATATCCCTAAGAAATTGTCAGTAAATAAAACGTTCTAAAATTTAGATGACGCTAAGTATTTCTGAAGTAATATAAGCCGCTTTCTCTTCTGAATGCATCAATTCAGTATGAAAATCGGTATTAACAGGGTTTTTTTTTGGGGGGGGGGGGGAGGTTTTGATGAATGGCAGCTTGTGCTACTGGTAACTTGAGAAAATAAGAAAGATACGAAAGAAATGTCCCTGTGCACCTGACGAAGGCATTAAAAAAAGATGTTAAAAATTGAGAAAAAAAAATCTGAAAAACGGTACCTTGGAATAATGAAAAAACAAATTGTATATAGATAAAAAAATAATGCGTGAATCAAAAACATTTTTCCAAGGGTGGGGTTCATCCTGGCTCTGAAGTTGAAACATTGGGAGCGTGAATAATGACATCTTGAGGGGGAGGGGAGTTCAGAGCCTCAACACCCGCGCGGGTGTGAACTTCACGCAAAATAAAATGTAAATCCTATGAGACTCAAAGTTCAAGTAAACGTTTCATTTGCCGTATTCACAGATAGACCTTCTTGTATCTATTTAGTCATGATCCTTGAACATACATTTCAATACATAAATCTGGCCTGCAAACTTTAAAATGAAAATTGTTCTCGTGAATCTCTGGGGGACGGAGTTCACCCCAGTCACGCCAATGGCCTGATCAATATTTTACAAACGAGGAAGGGAAAGCCGATAGGAGGAAAGGGGGAGGGGGATCAGCCAGGTAAGGAAAATATATCAGTCCTGAGTCCGAGAAGATAATTATTTCAGACTTTTCTTTTTCATTCTTCATTCTTTTAGATTCTGCATGATCTTTTTCCGATTACAGAGTCACAGATACAATGTCACTGTGTGTATCAATACTATCATGATATTTGATTGTCAGCAGGGTACACCTTCGGGGAGGGGGTACCTCTGATCCCCCCTCCCACCCCCTTACCTCCCCCCTCCCCTCCTTTTCACCCTTCCCTTACCTCCCCCTCCCGCCCCTTTCTCCCTCCTCCCGCCTCCTTTCCTCCCTCCCCCTCTCTCCCTTCTCCTGCCCCTTTCCTCCTCCTCCCTTTCACCCTGTCCACCCCCTCACCTTCATAAGCTTTACCCGGCATCACGTCGTTGGCCGGTTGCCGGGGTACTGGGTAGATGTACAGGTCAAAATCAAACATTTAAACACCTGCCGTGTCAAATGACTATCCCAATCTAACTGTCACAAACAATAAATTCAGTCACATACACCTGGACACCTGTCCAGAGTCTCTTGTAACCCCCCCCCCCCCCCCCCCCCCTTTCCTGCCCATTCAACTTCTACATAGAGCAACCCCTTTGACTTATACCTTTTGCTTGAATTTTTCCAACCTCAAATCATGTAAATGGTGCACATTTATGACGCTACAATGCCATTTGGTTGCGTAAATAGTTTATTTCTTAATCGTGATCACGTTATTTTTAGACTCAAATGTAAACCGGAAGTAGGGCATCTTGACAAAACGTCGAAGCGGAGTATAATATCCAAACGTGATCGGTAACTCGAAAATGGTCTATTGGATCCCCATGACTAAAAAGTATTTCAAAGTGATTAATATATCTTCAATATATTTTATTTTCTATATCAAGATAACATATCTGGTTTCGATTAAAATAGATAACATCAGGGAATTTCAAATACATTTTCTTAAAGTTCATCATCAACACACTCTTAGTGTTTGCCTCCAAATAAGGGATGTTTTAATCTTGGTATGCATTCCTTAAAATAAGTCTTGTAAAATAATGTTTCCGGTTCTTAATCATTCTCCTGGCAACTTAATGTCTCGAACTAAACTGCCGGACAAGATTTTTATGTTCATTTTGATATCTTGGAAAAAGCTAATAAATACAAAAATATACAATGCTAGATCTCTTGATTAGTTTTAAAACATTTAGGCCAATGTTATTTTTAGACACAAATTTATTTAAGTGTATACCGTGTATTTACTTTGTAAAGGAAAGGGAATATCCAACCAGAATCCACAGCTTAAAACCGAATATACCAAGCAAAAACTTTTTGTATTTTCGAACGCCAAATCTCTCTCTCTCTCTCTCTCTCTCTCTCTCTCTCTCTCTCTCTCTGATTTTTTTGGGGGGGGGGGCAAAACAAATTTACATACCAGGACATTTTTCCCCCGATTTATTTTAATATCCTATTAACAACAGCGGTGTTACTTCACAGTGGTAGAAAATTTACAAAATGTATCTCACATCCATATTTTACGAGTAAATATTCTGAAAAACACGTAATTGCTAGACAATGATTTTCAACTCGACAATTTAATTCTGTTTGTATCTCATTGTTCTCTTCTTCTTCTCACAATATTTTTAACATGTACATGTATATTATGAAATCAGAATGAGAGAAGGACATGGGAAATTATTTACTTAATTAATCTTTACGGTGATTCCATTCAAATCGCTGTTTCAATTGTCAATACGGGGATAATGTCTAACTTATTAATCTATTCTGTTTATTTGAATCTGTGTTGTGCTGCAGAAATTCATTTGATTCCAATTTATTTCAGTGGTTCAACCAAAAATAATTTTCATTTTATCTGTTGAACTCGGTGGAGAATATTCATATAAAAATTGTGTGGTGCCATTTTTCATGAATATGAACAATGACTGTTTTCGTTGCCTCCGGATGTTTGTTTCACATGGTTGCTTGTGTGCTCGCCCTATAGGTGTTTGCCAGGATTATTGCAGGGCTTTCATGTTGGGAATATTCTCCTTAATATCTATTAGGAAGCAGTTTCGGAAAATAAATTCTGCATTTTATTGTTTTCGTTGTTGTTTAATTCGTGAAAAAAATAATCAAAGTCGACCATGGTAAATGAAAATGACATACTTAGTACTAATGAGACCAAAACTGTTTCAATTAAATGGTTGCCCGACAGGAAAATGAGTTAGTTTTTTTTCTGATAAAGAGACAATAAACGATTTATTGACATCCGTGGACATCTTCTGAGAACGACTGAACGTTTTACGGTAAGATAAGTTATCGAGCAATATAGATGCTCAGAGTGAATAAAAGAAAATACTACGAAAGCGGTAACGAAGGTAGGGGGAAGTGGATTCCCTATCAATACATGTTGTTCACCGAGATCCCTTCCTTCACGTGGTTATTACACTTCTGAATGTTTTGTCGGTTAAGTCTAACATTACAAAGATTGTTATTTTGCTAATAAAATAAAAGTCAATATTCTTTGCAAACGTGATTTTCTTCACTGTTTGTATGAACATTGACATTTTTTCTAAAATGAGTAATCATAATGACGTCATCTTGTCGTCAGGGTATTATATTAGAAACCTATTGGTATCAGTATGTGTAACTTCTGTCGTCGTTATTCAGAATGGAGAAGTTATCAAGAGGTAATTAATCATTGTATGTTTGCACGTGAATAATCTCAATATAATAACATCTTTATGTGACGATATTAATTATCTGATGACAAGACATTGACATTTTATTCACCTAAGATAAAACATGGAGGTGCATAATGTTGCCTTGATATGAACGACTGCATTGTTACAGATATTTTAGTGGTTAATTCACGATTTTGCAAACGATTCTGATGTTTATGGGGAAAAAATAAAAATAATTATACCTTAAGAATGTTTAACCTAAAATTTATACAGTCAAACATGTCTTAAAGTGACCCTCTTTTTTGTGACCTCCTGCTTCACATGACCTTTTCGATTCATCCCTATCAAATTAACCTGTATACAGCGACAACCTGTCCAACGCGACAACGACCGTAATATCCCAGTCTTGTACCGAATTCCGAACCTGTATAATACGACTTTTAGTGTTGCTCATGACTAAAACTACATGAATCTTCTCACCAGTGTCTCTCATAATTAAAACTTCTGTGATATATATTTTCTAAATATAATCTGATGTGGTTTTATATGTGCATATACATGTATATATATGCTGAAAATCGTTTATCTATTTCAATATAATACAAGCGATTTCATTTAGAAAAGCCAGTGATTGCTTGATGCTACATCCCCATATTCTTACTATAGCTATACCTGCATGCTAGTAAAATATTGGTGGATATCCGTAGCTCTCGTTAGCTCGATTCATGACCAGTTGTAGCAATCAGTATTATTTTATATCTTTGGCTATCCATAGTCATCGATGAGAACTGAGAAAGTATTAATAAGTGTTCTTGATTAATCCCCTATTGGTAAAGTCGGAGAGGCTATAATTTTCTACTACTTCGCTGTTGATAACATTGCCGTTAAATGATTATAGCAACGCATATATCATACATATTTTAAGGTATCGGTTGTACAAATAAATATCAGGTGTATTACATAGTTAAAAAATTCGGCATATCGTTTCCTAAATTTACCATTATACAACATAAAAGTTGGTTTCAATCATCAGAGGTCAGCATGTAAACTGACATCTAATGATACGGAAGTGTTCCAACATCAAGTCACGGGGAACAATTTTAACTGTTCCACACTGCAACAAGAAATAAGTGTTTTTATAATAATAAAACGGAAGTGTTCCAATTCTATACCTTCTTGAAGAAAAATTTAAACCCATTTAGTCACGGAAACTATCGATACATTGCCAGTGATTACCGAGATCTTTTTAACAATGTTTCAATGGACGAGACATCAGTGAGATCTCCATTTGTATATTGGATACGTTAAATCCATAGCAATCGTTCATTATGACCATCAATAATCTAAATATCATCTTACATCGTGTGAACCACTATGGTAGATCGTACAGTACATAACCCCATGGAACAGAAGACATGAAAACCTTGGGAATATAAAGTTCTTGATTATAGCCACGCCCCTTCTTGTTGAAATAATGATATGGTAATTATATTCAAGTACTCGGTGACGAATATAGTCAAGTCTTTGAAGTGCCGACAAACCGAATTTAAAATATATATATTTCAATTCCAAAAGTATGTTGCATATTCTGTATATTCATTTTTCAGCACTTAATTATGAATTATTCGATACTAAACAAGACAAGCCAAAAAGTTTCGAAGATAAGAAAATAAATCATAAACTATCTTTTAAAAAATAAGTCATCAAAGTTCTTTTCTTTACTAACTTTTTTGTTTTAAATCCGATTCTAATCAAACATATCTCGAAATGCTTGTCTTTTTAAGACCTTTTCAAAATATATACATTAATGAGGTTTATTCGAAAAACTTTAACAATTCTAATGCCACTTTTTCTGGAAATTTCTCAGTCAACACGTCGTGAACTGTTGTTTAATCAATGTAACAAATCATAAAAATGTGTGGATAGCTCTGAAAACCAATGAGATAGCCGTTTTTTCAGGACACACCTTCCGAATATTTTCATTTCTTCTGTCCGATGGGGTTTGTAGGGTGCGAACTTCCCCGTGGGTTACATACGGTGTAATATCGTATTTCCTCAGAAAAAAGGAAGTAGGAATTAAGAGGCTCCTAAGTTCCGAACATGAATGACGAAAATCGTGCAATATCTGAATAAGGTAGCATGTTTTTAAGTAAGTTAAAGAAAATCCTGACGATAATCCCAACAGCACTTACAATAGAGCACAAAATTAAGCATCGAAGAACTCCCTAGCAAGCTAGAGGTGGGACCAGGTCATGCAAACCTTTAAAACAAAACAACATCCAAAAGAATAAATTTTAACTCTGTTTATGCAAAGGTCGAATGAATAGTTAAATGAAAGTCAAAGACAAAATCCAAAATGATATTCCCAAAAAATTAAATCAAATTTATAAAGCATAAACGAAAAGTTTCTCATGAGAAAAAAGTAGGACAAACAGACAGAGACAATAACATAGCTACATAGATACATTAAGGACAAACAGACGGAGACAATAATACAGCTACATAGATACACTAAGGACAAACAGACAGAGACAATAACACAGCTACATAGATACACTAAGGACAAACAGACGGAGACAATAACACAGCTACATAGATACACTAAGGACAAACAGACGGAGACAATAATACAGCTACATAGATACACTAAGGACAAACAGACAGAGACAATAACACAGCTACATAGATACACTAAGGACAAACAGACAGAGACAATAACACAGCTACATAGATACACTAAGGACAAACAGACAGAGACAATAACACAGCTACATAGATACACTAAGGACAATTTTGTTTAATGAGCTGTTAAAAAGCGGCGCCTTACTTATTAAAACTTTTTGAACATGTTCAAATATCACATTAAATATGTAACATATTTATAATAAAAGCATATCAGATCACCCTTTCCAGAATGATCAGTGACATTCTTGATTGTGATTGAATGGCTGTCATCATCACCAAACAAGAAATACTTACTTGATGTGAACATCAATTTGTACATCGAGACAATCACCGAATTTGACAGGTTGCCATGTAGCTGTTGCGACGGGTGTTGCATGCAATCAGGTGACGCTGACTCTCATCGGCTACACTTCTGAATGTTTTTCATTCCGAGGTTCTCAACCGTTCCTATAGAAAGTCTAATGAATCTGCCTTGCCTTTTCGATTTTGAGACTGAATGACTAATATGTACTTCTTTAATATTTAATAGCCATTCTCTGTAAGGACCAAAATCGTTCGGCACGGCATGTCATGGATTTTGATGATTTTCGGTAAAATGGGTATATATTAAGTACTGACCATGAAAATAACACTTTTTAGCCAATGTGACCTCTGGTTGCCATGGTAACGAGGTCATTCTATTTGTAGCACTTTTGGGACCATGAAATAAGCCAGCTCCGGAGACTTCGTTGCCATGGATACCACTGTAACAGCTTATTCATCTTTATATAATCTATTCTTCCTTACTTCCATTTTTACTTAGTACACTTAGATATGTGATATTTATTACAGGAAGCTTATTGTATTAAGCCAAAATAAGTCAAAATGAAGCGAAAAATAGAGGTGAAAATAAGGGCCAATTTAGTGTGTTTTTGACCATTTTCAATCTTAAATATCACAAAAGGCACCAATAGGAGACTAGTGATTTTCATCAATGGAAATGTATGTTTATTGACAAATAAAATGAACGAAAAATTGGAGTGGGTATTTAAGAGTTTTACCTAAATTCTGTCGTCAAAGACCATTGCCATGGCAACATTAGACCTTTTTGCTTGCTTCATATTATCTTTGAAATTGATTTTATTCCTCTTTAGAGTTACATAAGATTGTCAAAATGTATTCATGTATAGATATGACTTATATCTTTTACATAAGAACAATTAAAATGTTCAAGGTCATTGGCTTAATTTTCAAGGTCATTTATACTTTGAGACTCAAACTTTGCATAAAATATTGATTTTTCAATTTTTTGTTACCGATTTTAATTATTTTTTTATTTAAATATTTTCATAGGTCAAATATATTATGAAAGCATATGAATATAAGAAAGACAAATCTTAGAATTTATTGAATTGTAGCAATTCAATAGGAAAATATTTTCCGTCAAAAAACAAGAAAAATACAGATTTCGTCCCTTTTTTATCAAAATACTCACCAAGAATTTAGATATTCGAAGATGTGAAGAAACGTAATCAATAGTTCTAAGAAATAAGTGATACATTTGTCATTTTATGGCAAATAACTGTTAAGTTCAATATTTCAAGTTTTCTAAAATACTGACACCTTCATTTTATGAAAAATCAGGATTTTTCGTCAAATCTGGTCACTAAAAGTTTAATGACCTTGAAAATTCAGTGGGTGACCTTGAACTATTTTCAAGGTCATTTTTATATCAAAACGCCTCTGATAGATGTATACATGAACTTCTGTTCCAATATTATGCGTAGATAGTTTGATAGAGGTTGTGTTTAAATTCATCTTATTGAAACTTTTCAGCCGATTGTTGCCATAGCAACTAAATTTGATGCTGCTTTGCATATAAAAGGACAAATAAGCCCAATTAATTTTCTTTATTCATGTAGAGTTCAAAGATGATACTAATTGGATAACTAGTATTTGGACTTCAAAAATTGGTTCTTTTATGAAATTTTCAACCTTGTAAAACAGTAAAAACATGCAAAAAAGGGTCTTTGAGTGCCCAAAACAAAGCCTTTTGCTACCCTGTTTTGGCCCAATTTTTCATCTTGTATACATAAGACATCCGAGATGAACGTGAAAAACTTTACAAATATGCATAATAATAAGGATTAAAAGAAAATAATCAAAGCAATTTAAGATTTAAAATGTACCTGTTTCCATGGTAACGAAGCCTACAAATATGCCTTGTCCTTTAGATTTTCCCGATTTTTGAAACTTCAGACACGGTTACCATGGCAACGACAACCTTTTTGAAAAAAACTGGGGTTGATTTACATACTAGTACTTCATATTGAACTTCCATACCAAAAATCTCAAAAATCCATGACATGCCGTGCCCACATGTTTTGAAATTCTTTGGTTCTTACAGAGAATTGCTGTTAATACAATGTATACTAGACAATGACCCGCGCAAGCGCGGGAAGGATTGTCATAGATATGTTAAGTTTAACAAGATCCTGACGTTTTAATCTCAACAACACTCACAATAGAGTACCGTGATGAGCATCGACTGACCCCTAGTATGTTGACATATGATAACGAGGGCTTATTGATATGTTGTATACTGCTGATAAATTATCTTCAAAACCAATCAATGGCAATCTATGCTTCACTTCTGGTACAGTTATGGGAAAATATTAAATTTAAGCGCCGCGAAAAACTCACTAGTTAATGGTGTACTGTACTCCTGTTTACTAGTCTGTCGTTGCAATGGCTGCCATTCATGACTGTGGCTTTAATCTGATTTATCATCCGCCTTATTCACCTTATCTTGCTCCATCAGACTTTCGTCTATTCCCAAAACTGAAAGCAGCTATTTCTGGCAACCACTTTCACTCCGATGATGAAGTCATACTAACATACTTGGTCATACTTGGTCTCCTTCCTTTTATGTGTTGTCTTTGATATTTGATGTTTCTGTGCGTCTGTTTCGATTATTTTGTATCCTGTTCTAGCGACCGTGTGCGGTTTGTAGTTTTGTCTGGTGTCAATCTGTGTCAGTTTCTTGTGGGTTTGTTTCGCTGGGTGTCTGCAGGGTTGTCATGCTGGAGATCCTTCCCTTTTTTGTAGTGGATGGCTTTCTAATCATTCAAGATGAGGAGATCTTTAAAGGTGGCACTGAGGCCCTTATGTAGGGATATAATGCAAAATGTCTGATAAAATTCAAATCCTTAAATACGAGACTCACAGCATATGAATCAGCCCTCGTGACACTGAATATGTTTTTCAAGTTTGAATAGGTTTATTATAATTTTTTTGTATTGCTGAGCGTTCATTTTCCGCAACATGCATATCTGGTGCATAGCATTTGGGAATAACTGTCCAGAAGACTGCTTTGCATTTCGTTTTTCTTTACCTTTCACCATGATCATAATCACTCTTTTTACAGGGTGCAGCTGCTAAAACGTTCCCCTGACTTAGCGTTCAAAATTTTTAATTTTCTTACATTCCATCGCTGGTGCAAAAGAAAAGCTTTCCTTTGACGACAGATACTTTTAATATAATCTTTAAAATCTAATTCTGCAATTCAATCCTAACTTATCATCAACATAATATAAATAAGAGGCTAACACCCTTGCACTTTCGCTCATTTAGTTTGTGCCCACATTTCTTTATTTTTTGTAAATGACGCCTCTTAATATAACCTACAATAAGGATATATTCATTCCTAACAGTTTTTTTTAAAGTTACATGTATAATTAGAATAAGGGGTACCATACGTTTTTTTTTTCATTTGAATCATTTTGCTAACGTATTCAACGGATGAGGATTATCCTAAACATGCATGTCTGGTTCACCAAATGAGATTACTTTCTAGAATTTAGCTCTTTCGAAGCAAAGTTCGACACATCGTTTCCTTTTTTATTAATGCTGTCTCATGTCACAGAAAAAATAGAATATGCCTCAATGTTGCGACTAAGACAGGGGAATTTCATCCGAGTGAAAAAGATTTGCAATCCATGATGAGGCTTGCTGAGTTGTGGATGTAGCAAATCTTTTGCACGAGAATGACACTCAGCTCATTTTCTTATCACTAAAATGATTTTGAACAAGATTATATACCAAACTATGCACAAATCAAATTGTGTTACGAAACGTTTTATTACGTCATAATATATGTCACGTGGGGTGTGAGACTATAACTATCTACCATATGTTGCTATGTGGGATGAGAAAAGCATAGTCAACTACTTTATCTGTTGAATTCTTACTTAAGGTTCAAGGATACACCATCCGAACAACAAATCACTTCGGAGTCTCTCTCGTCGCCAAAATCGACGTCACGTTGTCTATGACGTCACGAAAAAACGCGCCAAAATTGCATCGGCACTCTTATTATTTGACTTCTATCGTTTTCCTTTGAATCTTGATTTAAGGATTGTTTTTCAGCTTTTGCGCTTTATCGGTGTGTATTGGCAGTAGGGAATGGAAACAAAATATGTAAAGCACGAAGTGCTTTTCATGAATTTTGTTTCCATTCCCTACTGCCAATACACACCGATAAAGCGCAAAAGCTGAAAAACAATCCTTATATTTACATTTTACGTGTCAACTTAGTTATTTCTGCCAATTTTTCAGCCAGTTTCTTTACATTTGAAATATTATCGCGGAGGGAGAACGCCGTTTGACGTAAGAGCAAACGAACGTTCGACGTTTTTCGCTTGATTCGAAGTAGTACCTTCTGTACGGAAACGTTGTTGACAAATGAGAAACTGAATTTGTCCTCTTGCTGTATTTTGAACATTTCAATTAAAACTGAAGAAAATTGAATCGTGAAAATTCGTGACTTTTGTCCAACATAATTCAGACATGGCGGAGAGTTAAACTGGAGAAATTTCACAGAACTGAAGGGAAAACTTTTGAAAACTCTTTTTAACACACTGTTAAACTGCTAAGACATATGAAATCAATTGCTATTATTGTATACAAACTTCTGTAAATACCCTTATTCATCTGGAAGTAATTAGAATAATGCAAAAGTCGAGTACAGCCGTCGAAAACGCGAAAACTTTCGGTATTTTCATGACTTACCTCAACATCATGGCTAAAGATTCGATGATACTCGAAATACTTCTGATATTATGAATCCATAAGAAGCAAAGATAAATTCACTGTTGATAATGACACAAGTGAATCAAAACCTCATCCTAAATACTGAATATTTGATGCACTTATGCCTGAATATTCGCTCATCCAAACACGGCATCTTTCTGCAGACAACAATGCAGTTCGTCCTTGAACTTCGTCTACTGACGCGTGATCGACTTACTACGTCACACTTCTTGGAAGTGTACATGTGAGTGACCTAGATTTTGACACATTTAATCACTGGGGTTAGACGGCGTTGTTTGATAATGGATACATGTTTTGAATCTGTATTAAAGCAATAAATAAAATGGGCATTTTATCAGAAATTAATCCGCGTAAGTTCTAAAGTCACGTGATAGGCTCTTGCGATTATCGAGAAATAAAGCAACAGTTGGTTTGGTACCTTTATATATGGGAAACGCAGTAGGAATGTAAATATTAAAAATTAAAAACAGTTCTTTGATGGGTATGTTCATTCAGAGAAAAGGCTTACAGCGCATTCTGCCGCTCGCCGTCATCTCTACGAGAAAATCACGAAAGAATAATTTTATGCTTGTTTTATTTGTAAACAACCGTTTGATTTATACCCGGGGTTAAAATAGCAATTGAATCTAAGAAAAATGTGTTTGATGCTTATTTTTTACACGCGGGGTTTAAATGAGCAACATCTCACAAAAATCTACATTTTATTAGGAAACAACTCCTTAGTTTACATGCGGTATTTGGGTAAAACAAATGAATGGATTTTTCTATGTCTATATATCTAGGAGTAGTGATATTTAGAACAGCAAGCATCACGATAAGGGCAAAGGAGGGGGGAGTATTATTGCTACGTAGCAATTTCTCTCTGCTGTGTGTAAGATTCGCCATTTATTATAAGCGAACCGTAATAATTATATTTTGAATTTATCGAACAGATGACTTTTCATGACAAATGACATAGTACTATAAGTCAAATCTTCTCAAAGTGAATCCTCCTTCTGAAAAAGTTCTCTTTTTGTACATTATTTGTTCTTCTCCTTTTCTTGCAATGCGAATATTCATGGACCTGTTATAAATCAATGATTTCAGGATTATTGCCTAAATTTAACCCTCTGCCCGGCAGTGAATTATTATTACCGGTATACGTTAAATATTATAGGAATGGAAAGTACATACATATATTTAAAATTACCAGTGGTGGATTCAGGGGGGGAGGGTTGCGGATGGGGCGCCCCCCCCCGGCAATGACCCCAAATTTTCCAAAAACAGATATATTTTTGCCAATTTTCAGTTAAATCGGCAAAATCCACCCCTTGAACCCCCCCGGGCAAAGGGGGCGCTGGATCCGCCACTGATTACCTAAAGGATATTTGATCCTGAACAAGTCACACTGACCTTAAGGATGACCTTGACCCACGTTGGATGTCATAATGCTGAATTTCCCAGCATGTTTGATGAAAAATGCGAATGCCTACTTACCTACATTATATGATCTCCATAAATACGTAAATGCAAGGAATACTGTTTTTATCGTATTACATTGAAGTACACTAAAATAATTTTCCGATCAGGAAAGAATTTGTCAATAAACGCCTATAATGAAATATGTGCACGTAGACCAGTAAAAAAAAAGGAGGAGGAGGGGGGGGGGTTATGGAATGTTTATAATATTAATCGAAGATAGAACTCAGTTGCAGCACTGTTTTACTGTTATAAGTCAGTCAGTTGCATTTTACATTATATGGATTTTTTTTTGGTTAAAAATATTTTTTTAAAAATCCTTGTAAATGTTTTCTGTTTTGAAACACAGATTCTTACAAATAGGTTTCAAAACGCCGAGCAATTATAAGGCGACGTCCTGGTTCAAAACGACGTTGTTCGTGCTATTGTTTACCCTTTCTCAGAAGAAAACAAATGTTATGCGGAAATAAATATGATTTTTCATAAATATAGGAATTAAAAAAAAAAACTATTTCAAAATGATATTCTGTCACAAGGCCGATTTTAGCCCTTCCCGGCTTTTCTCCTCATCCAAAACCAATGGATAGCAACACACATGTACTAAGCCTGTATATTATATATAACGTGTAATTGCACTTACATTCAAGTATTAGTAATTTTCTTTGTGTATTCTTTTATCTGAATACATTCTATTTATTTATGATTCTATTCATAAGATATACATCTTGTTCTGGACCGTTTTTATTTCTTTATCAACTTGATTTGACGTTCAAATGGCCAAATGCATCACGTGACGTCATTTGCTTAAAACTGTTGCAGGCGTTAATATTACTGATATAATGGGTAAACATTATAAAATGGGTTACAGAATTCACATTTTGATCAGTTCTATTTCCAATTGATATATGGATGA
The DNA here is from genome assembly GCA_028142955.1 of Pinctada fucata. Taxonomy (NCBI): domain Eukaryota; kingdom Metazoa; phylum Mollusca; class Bivalvia; order Pterioida; family Pteriidae; genus Pinctada; species Pinctada fucata. Next base: position 24,195,895 of record AP027102.1, on the reverse strand, counting down.
TAAATGGAGTAATTTAGATGAAAGGTTCAGGAGATATAAATCCAAATAGAGCACAGAGGGGATATCTTGCCAGCATTTTGTGACAAAATCTGGAAGGGGGTAAGGTCATAATTTTGTATCAAACTTAGAATTTTGTTCGATGATTGCAACTTTTACTTTTTTTGTTGAAAGATATGTTAACTTAGATTAAGATAGCAAATTTTCCGCTCATTGGCATGTTAACAAAGTACTTAAACCCGTCATTTACTGGTTGGACTCTAAAAATAATGACGTCAAGAAAAGAGCCTAAAATGGTATAATATTTACTATTTCATAAAATTTGACTTACCAGCATTGATGTATTTTCTATTTTTTATTTGTTTCAGACCTTCTTTCGTTATTAAAAGAATGACCATATACAAATGTACATTCATGCATCAGGTTTAAAATAACAGGGGTCTATTGATGATATGATGCAGATTTGGGGAAAATTAAAGAAAAAATGGACATGTACACTGTCATCCATAAATAACTATACAAACAAGGAAATCATTCTAAACTCTTTATAAATTAATCCTAATTTTTCCATTCTGAACTCTAAAGAATAATAATAATTGGCTTCACATAATTTTAAATTATGAATTGTGATAACAAAAATGTAAAAAGATACTTTTTTCATCTGCACAATTTTTTTTTTTCAAAAAATATCATTTTTATATAAAAAAAAGAATGAAAATTCAAAAATTGCAAATATTTGGGTGAAGTTTGTTACAAATGATTTCTATAAGGTTCATCTTCAGAGTTATACAGCAATATATTCGAAATTGTTCAGTTTTAAACAGCAACATGAACGGAAATGGTGTATACTAATTTATGGATGGCAGTGTACTTCTTTGGAAGGTCATAAATCAATTGGAAGCTCGATGGCATATACTTTTTTCATTAAAATACTATACATTACATTGTTCTCTACCAATAAAATCAATAAAACTTAACCTGGGATGTTTAATAGTGTTTTGGGGGTGTTTTGGAAAGGGTGTAACCATGAACCTTAAGGTACATAAAAAATGAATGGGGTCTCTGGTACATTCGTCTAAGAATAACAAAAAATTGACAAAAACTACCAAAATTCTCAAAAACTTAGCTTGTCTTATTTCAGTTGCACATTAGACGAATTATACCGAAGGCACTTCATGATAACGATACTGTATTTTTTTTTAAATGTCTGTGGTTAAATTGATTGTAGCGTTTCAGAAAAAAACCTATGCCAATAATTATGCGGAAATATGTTTTCACAGAATAACAATTCATAAAGCATAAATAATGCATTACTTCAGAGCTTCAAAATTCTAGCAATATGTAGAGTAGCAAACCATATAAATGAATTGCTCATGAATTAATGATTCGTACATAATCAAACAATGTATCTGTATGTGAAAATGAAAATTTGATGCAGGATTTGCAAACAAACGAAGTTTTCTTTCGATTCCATTTTAAAAATGAAATAATCTATAATCATTAAAATCTTTTGAGCTTCAAATTTGTTTTCTTTATGTCCAAATCTATACAAGACACTTGTGAATTGTATAGATGAGAGATAAAGCAAAGTCCTTCATCTTTTTTATTTCATTCTCCTCAACCTTTAGGTAATATTACATTGATAAAGAGAAAGAAAAGTTTTTAAAAAGCAACAAAAATTAATTTGGAATTAAAAATAATCGACAAAATCGAAAAGGTACCTTTATAAAGTATGTTAATGTCCTGGGAAAAATGGTGCATATTATTAGGTTAAACTAAATTAATCACTAAACACACTTACCTGGGGCTTTAGAATTCGTGCACACTGTGTCATAATCTCTCTGCACCTTTTTCAGCTTGTAGCCTCCAGTCAAAATTTCGTTGTTTACTCTTTCAATGGCTAGGTCAATTGCAGGACCAACTCGTTCTATATCATATGGCGTGCTAGCATTTTTCAAAATCAAAACACCGATGGGAATTTCGGTTACCGATTTGACTAATTCTGAGATCGTAATAAACAAAAGACAATGAAAGATGCATTTGTCCTTAATTGCCGAAAACAGCATTTCTATTTTGTGGTGAAAATCATAAGAGTGAAATGTCATTTACATCTTCTACTTCATATGATGGTTGCTATCTGTCACATCATAGAAATGATCAGAAAGGTATGGCAAATCTTTTATACTGTCCTGGAGTATCGATCAAAGCTACATTCGACAGCGGTAAGGAGAGAGCATGTCTAGTGGTATAATTAAACAGTTATATTGTTGACAAAATACATTTGTATAATGCACTTAAGAATAGCTAACAATGTTTTGCATCATCATCTTATAGTAAGAGATTAAAAAATGTTAATTAATGATCATCGACCCTCCATGTCTGAAATCGTCTCTTCATCCACTTCTCTAGCATTAATTTTCCTGCAATTAAATGGACAAAATTGATACGGCGTATGAATAATTAATGGATTAACTTGAAATAGCTTTCAAAGTGTATTGGAAGAATTGAATCTGGATGAAACATACAGCTTGAGTACGTTAAGATTTTAATTAATGGAGACAAATTATTGATTATGTCATTTTGCTTCATTTTCCGGTAGAAGAAATGTGAATGTTTCTTAAATCTTGAGTGGAATATCATAGAATTAATTATACTCGCAACATAATATGATGATATGGAAATAATCTTCAGCAAGACCACTTGCACTGACCACAGCAGAACACACCCACATGATAGCAAAAATCAATGGACATAAGACGAAACAAATGCAAAAAACAAGGTCATGCAACCATACCCGCAACAATACACACACCAAATTCACCGACAAACAATTTTAAGTAGACATAACGAAACATAAAGAGCAACACATAAACTGAAGCAGACCGATGTGCATCGTGTGTCGACTTGGGGACAGTCATATGCTATATGTTGTATGTGTCCGGATGGTATGCGCACAGTCCTTTCAGTTATCTGGATTCATCAAAGACACAAAGCTGTTATATAAACAAACAAGCTCTATGTTTGTGAAACATGAATGCCCCCGATGTCAGCATTGATAATATATAATCTGTTATCCAAACAGAACGTCAAAAGCATAATTCAAAGTCACAAGGTCATACATTTGATACTTATGACTAGGTTATCTCAAGGATTGTATATATGAAATATAAAGGCCCTATCATTTACCGATCAGAAGATATGACCAAGTTTAAAGTTTTAAAAAAGTAGGTCAAGTTTCAAGGTCAAGGTTACATTGTCAACGGTTATGATCTGCAAAGAATGGTCTTGTCCTATTTAATCTACATATGACACATTCTAATAAACATTAAAGAGCACCTATCATTTATTCAGTCTCAAAGTCGAGAAGATCAGGCAAAATCATTAGTATTTCCATTGGAACGGTTGCGAACTTCGAAATGAATAACATTCCGAAGTGAGACCAGGTGCCCGGGGAGAGTCAGCGTCTCCTGATTGCATGCAACACCCGTCGCAATAGCTTCATGGAAACGTGTCAAATTGTGGTTGTCAAGTATTTCAGATACAGATAAGTTCGTAAGTGTGTATGTTGGATTTCCAGGTGCTGAATGTAACCCTAGTTCCTCTCTCGGGCATTTGAAATAGTATGACTTGCAAACGAATGTAAAATTGTTTGCCTCTTTGTCAGCAGGAACAATGGTATATTTTTCATGGAGGTCAGAAAGTTCTTTGGCAACAACAGGGTCGTGAAAAATATTGACTCGTGTCTGCTGCTAAGTGAGGGCCGAAGACAACCTATTCTTCTTTTCACTAACTCTCCGATGGATTTCATCCATTGGAAAGTGTGTCTAGTTCCATGTCCTTTACGCGTTACCAACAATACCGAGCTTTAATTTCCTTTTGCTAAAATGAGCGGCTCCAAATTTTGTGTAGGGTTTTTTCTGAAGCGTATTTAAGTGAAAAATATGGTCAAAAATCGTTGGAGGGTAGGCGCAAGGAGCTTAATTCTAAACATGACCAAACAAATTATGCTGAAACCCAGCTAAGGACAGAGTTTAGCAATGAGGGAGATACCCTTCGATGCCCTTGCTTTAACCGTTGATGCCAAAATCAATATGGCATATCATTGAATCATAGGTAAGTTAGGCTTCTTGTAACTAGATTCTGAAACAATTTTCAGTTTTCAAAATCAGGTGACCTTATGTTTTGATTTCGTCTCTATCATGAATCAGGAACTTCTCGACTCATAGGGAGTATTTAAACTCATAGGGAACATTTAAACTTAAAATGAAAAATGTCGTAATAATAGGTGCACTACATACTCCGTCATGATCCAGGCAACTTTTCAATCAAAAAAGTCGTATGCCTTTGATCCTTTGATCCTTTGATCCCAAAATATATCGGACATAACTTTGTCTCATGGGTAATATTTCTAGCAAATTTCGTATCACTTGGTTTAATACCCTCCATTATGATCCGGAAAACTTTCGTAATTATCTTGACTTTTGAGCTTTTGCTTTCGATTACCCCTTCTTCATATAATTGGACACCAATTGTTGACCCCCAGGTCATCTCATACCAAAATAATAGCCCGGTCAGGTCTGCAACTGGGCTTAAACGTTCTAGCTGGGTCGACTCTCTCTATCAATATTCCTTATCATTATTCTTTCTTTTAAAGTCTGAAACACGTAAGTCTTTTGTTTTATTTAATCCGCTTCCGCCGCTTTCAGGTTATATACGTGTATATATTGTATTCAATAATATCTTTCTGCATATGGTAAACTCTTATGATTTAGAAAATCCTTCATGCATATTTTCCATTGAAAATGCTTGTCAATTATACTCCTGATAACATTACAAATTAATCCCAAAGAAATATGAAAAAGGTACCCGGTATTATTCCGACAGATGGGAATTCCTTATCTCTTTATAATGCCATCTGACTTTCTAATGCCATATTCCCGATTCTTACAAAGAACACTGAAAGTATGAAAATCTATCTATCACCGCTCTTTTTATCTCACCTGACATATAGTCATAGCGCGCCGCCCGTCTTCCGACATCCGGTGTATACTTTTTGCATTTTTCACATCTGCTTTGCATCCGCTGCACAGAATTTCACAAAACCTTACAGAGAGCATGTACTAATGGGTCTCTACTAATTAAATTTGTGTTTTTGTGCTGATCGCTAAACAAATATGGCTCTGATTGGCTGACGCATTTTCGTCTTCTCCTCTGCAACCGATGCACAGCTTTTCACAAAACCTTAAGAAGCAAGTACTCAAGGTCCTCTACCAAGTTTGCCGATCGGTCAACAAATATGACTGCCGATGGTTATGATTGGCTGACGCATTTTGGACTTCTCCTCTGGACCCCTGCACAGAATTTCACGAAACTTAAAGAAAGCAAGTACTCAAGGACCTCTACCAATTTTGTGTTTTTCGAGCCGATCGTTTAACAAATATTGCTGCCGCGGGCTCTGATTGGCTGACACTGACCTCTGCAACCGCTGCACAGAATTTCGCGAAACTTTACAGGAAGCAATTACTCATGATCCTCTACAAAGTTTGTGTTTTTCATGCCAATTGGCTTACAAATATGGCCACTGTGGGCTCTGATTGGCTGACGCATTTTCGATATCTCCATAACTGATGCTCATAATTTCACGAATCCTGAAAGAAAGCAAAAGAAGGGAGAGGATCTCCAACAAGACCCTGTTGCAGCACCAACAGCAAAACACCCGATGCAAAAACACAAAAGACGAGCATAGTATGAGTCATACGACATGTAAACATCAAACACAAAAGACAACACATAAACCGACGAGACCAACGGGCAATCGGTGCCGACTTTGGTAGGCCATTTGCCACTCAAGTAGCAAATGGTGTGGTTATCCTGGATTACGTCCGCACAACCCTCTCACTTCTCCAAATACCCAGAGATCTCGAAGAACGTACAATTGTGGTATAAAACAATCTCCTCACTGTAAGATGACCTCACACAAACAAGACCGCAAAACTTAGAGGCCCCAGCAACACAGATGAATATGTAAATGGACATTCTGCTACGTCTTTTGGTACATTTTTGGACAATCATAATAATTTTCAAACGTTTTGGCCATATTACATTGTTTAGACTGAGGATCACTGACGAGGGTTTAGTACCCGAAACGTGCATGTCTGGTCCATGCTGTAAATTTATCAGGTTTGAAATGATGCTATTGAATTTAAAGACGTTTAACATAGAAAGAGGGAATGCGTAATACAGTCCGTGCTCTGCCAGCTTTAGCGAGCTCATGTATATAATCACCCGAGGAGTCAGACTGACATTCAAAGAGGACAGGTGGTCGGGGCCCTGTCTTCTTTAAAGAGGTTTGGACAGGGCCCGTCAAGGAGTCCCGTCGTCATATTTAGTCAGAGTGCAAGTCTCAAGGATGCGATGGTACAAGACTGTAGATTTGTCAAGTACCAAGCCTAGTGTCCGTCTGGTGGCATATCCTTGGTATAAAAGGCGTTTGATGATTCTGACGCATTTTCGATTGTTTGCTGCCTAACTTTGATCCTTCTAATTTTTTTTATCCTATCACCATAAAAGACAAGTAATGTACTCTGTTGCGTGTATAGATCCGAATTGTAAAAGAAGTTGACTCACTGTGATTTTTGTAAAATTTCCAGAAAGTCTTAACTAGTTTATAAAAGCGGAAACCTTGACCTAAAAGTTTTTTGATAATTTGTAAATTTCTACTGTGAAAATCCAAAATATCAGCACATATGCTCTAGCGTACCGGATGAGCTGTGATATGTAAATGCCGTATGACGGTAATCTTGGAACATCACCGTCAAGCCAGGGGAAATTTATTATGTTGAATCCAAAATCATCCTTTTTGTCATATACACTTGTATGAATCTTTCCGGTTTACAATTTTGATATTTAGGTCCAAAAATGGTGTTTCTCTATTTGTCACGTTTGCCTCGTCAAGTACTCAAAGGCCTCCATCAAATTGTCTACTGGCAATCTTTTGTTTGCAACTCAGATTAGCGATGCTGCCCCCTTGGGCCTCTTTTTTAAGTGTTGGAATAAGCTCTTACATCTACTGATTATATATGACGGATATAATATTATCATTACGTACCATTTTGCGAATTGAATGTGGTTGTTTCCGTCTACTTTTTATCTATGTGGGCAAAAGCGTTGTGAATGTAAATCCTGAAGCGAGGTTTGTGCTAAAACTTCGTTTTGCTTAAAAATATAAATGAAAAAAAAAACGGTTGGATAAGATTACATGTACTTGAATGCCTGGAAATTCACCTTTCGTACTTCTAATGTCGAGCCCATATTCTTTCATAGCAAATGTTAGGGATGAAACAATGGCAGCAAAAAATACCTTTACACAAATAAGTTGAAATAAGCAATATTACAAGCCTACGGACAGAAGTAATTGTTTTTGATAAGGTTCCCGAAGAGTGGGCATCAAAAGAATTCAATGGCCTATATATACTTCTTCAACTTTTTGTTCTTATCAATATTACCGTGTGCCAGCGTGATATTCATTAGAAATATTAGACGAAATCGACATATTAATTCTAAGAGGCTCTTATGCTTTCAATCTTTTTATATTTTTGTTTTATCATCATGACAAAACACAGGGATTTATCGCGCTACTCTGTCGCTCAGTGTACTATGGGTTGCTTATTTATTAAAGGGATCTAACTCGTCGTCGAACGAAAAAATAGACAAGCCATCGTTTCAGTCTTCAGAAATCTGGCAATCAATGCCAAAACCAATCTTCTTGATATATTTCGATAGATTATTTCATACTGATTCTTGATTCGAAATTTGAATTCAATACTTCCCCTACAAACCGAGATATACCCCCTACCGTTTCTCTTATGAGGGCCACATTTTTATGTCGGAAAAAAGGTGTCCGGTGAAAATTAGACATCAGTGATCAACTTGAGGCACCGCTTGATCATTTAACGATCCGAAGATCTCAAAGGCATAACATCACACTAAACAAACCTTATATATGGTCGGTACAATTTCATATAAAGACCTTTTAACGATTAACTTTAATGCCCTGTTCACACGAGTGCGCATTAAATCTAATTCGCATTAGATTTGATGCGCTTTATTCTAATGCGAATTAGATTCGCATTGCATTCACACGACACATTCTAATGCGCATTAGATTTTGGTACATTTGCACTGAGAGCCGTATACTTTAGATAGTAAAAGGGTCGAATGCATGCCTGTATGTTGTTTTGCTCATAATAATTTACCTCTTCGTAAGTTGGGCTTATGCATGCATTGCATGACGTCATTGTGAGATAAAATGACGTCATAATATAATGTTACTCTACGTAAGTTAAGAGACGCAGTACAGTTACCTAGAGGGTTCATTGTGAATGAAATCAAGTATTTTTACCTCTTATTCTATGTTCGAGGTCCAAGGGTGATTAAAAGTGCCCAGTTATGATGGAAATATACTGTAGAGAATTCTAGTAAATCATCTACGCATGCGCCAGATTTAATGCGAATTAGATTCGCTTTGCGTTCACACGGCAAAATCTAATGCGCATTAAATCTAATGCGAATTAAACTAATGCGTATTAGATTCCTCGTGTGAACGCAGTTAAAATCTAATGCGCATTAAATTCGATTTAATGCGCATTAAACCCGTCGTGTAAACAGGGCATAAGACAAGCGTCTGATCAGTGAGATGAAAGTCATGAATAATATGAGCGTGTAAAAGATGTAGCTACATTGTATATGAGGGGTTTTCATACACCAGAGAGTTTTGAGAAGATACCAAGCATGTGAAAAGGCATAAAGTTATATGTCTTTGAGATGTTCGGATCATTAAAAGGTAGCGCGGTGCCCAAATTTGGTCGTTACCGCCTGATTATCGCGGGACACCTTTTCGTCCGACATAAAAAACTGCGCTTGGAAGAGACACGGTAGGGGGTATATTTCGACTTGTAAAGGAGGTAATGATTTCAAATTTCTTATGAAGATTCAGTATGAATTAATCTATCGAAATTGAAGGCAAAAAATTGTTTTTCACATTGATTAGCCTATTTCTGAGGACTGAAACGATGACTTGTCTTTATTTCGTTCGACGACGAGTTAGGTCCATCAAGCAACCGGGAAGCACGATAAATCCCTGTGTGATAAACAAGGACCGTTATTAGAAGTTCCAGATTAAAGTCTAGATGTTTTTACAGAAACTCCCAATAACTTCAAAGGATACATATTTCTTATATCTATTTTATTGGTTTTAAAAACTTGAGACTCTGTGTGTTTTAGACGGAATATTATACCTCGTGACATTTTACTATTTTTGCACTTCATATTAGAATACATGAACATACTTATGAAACATTTTGTTATAGCGAAACGTTGGTTCAAGTGTTTTAAACCATAAAGCACATTAAAAAGTTTGAAGTCATGTTAATTAATTAATAAGCCTATATTCATCATTTGGATGTCCTCAATATTGGCTTCGAGTATCACTGATGAGATTACTTAATGAAATAAGTAGATTGTGTACGGAGATATTGACCATAGAACATGCATTCCAGTATATTTATAGCTCAAGCTAACTAGATGTCACACGGTATTATATGTTTCCGCGATGACTGTAGGAGTTCCAAAGAAACACCTTTAGTCAATAAAAAAGCAATCCAAGAAATGCTTGTGTCGCCTGCGAAGATGCCTATTTTTAAAATTTTGATCAAATGTGTAGGTCAAGGTCACTTGGTTTAATATTTGTACATGTATCAGTGGGAAAATTTTGTCAAATAAACTCACATGTGAAATATTCAACATCTTACTTACCAATTAAAAGATATGGTCAATATTTTACTTTCAGAAAAGGTCAATCATCTAGGTGAAGGTCATTAGGTACAATTTTTTGGGAATCAAAGAAAGGACTCATCATAAGAAATACATGTTTGAAATATTAAAGCCTTATCATTTATAAAACAAAAGATATATAGCCAATCTTAATTTTTTTTAATGTAGGTCAAATACCTAGTTCAAGGTCACTAGGTAAAAAAAATGTGGTATGTGTAGAAAGGTCTCATGACAAGGAATACACAGGTGAAAGATCATAGCCCTAACGCTTACCAATCAAAAGATAAAGCCAATCTTACTTTTTTTAAAGTAGGTCAAATATCTAGTTCAAGGTAACTAGGTCAAAAATTATGGCATGTATAGTAAGGTTTCACCACAAGGGATACACATGTGAAATATCAAAGCCCTATCACTTACCAATCAAAAGATATAGCCAATCTTAATATTTTTGAAAAGTAGGTCAAATATCTAGGTCAAGTTCACTAGGTCAAAAATTATGGTATGTTTAAAAAGGTCTCATCACAAGGAATACACATGTGAAATATCAAGGCCCTATCACTTACCAATGAAAAGTTATGGGGTGTGACACCCAAAGTGTGACAGACAGACAGACGGACGGACTTACTGACGGACAGACGGACAACGGACAAGTGATCCCTAAGTGTCGCTGTGCTTCGCAGTCGACACAAAAATAGAGACAACGTTGACATCAAATCTTAACGAAATGACATCTTGTTTCCTTTATATTATATATGTAACAGAAGAAAGTCTGTCCAAGACAAATTGCGGTAGTAACCTATCACTATAAACAGGCTATGATGAATAGCGGATCACAAAATGGTTAATTTTTGTTTCACGTTAAGTAAACGCGTTGCGTAAAAGTATTAAGATAGCTATTACATTTACACGGCTGCATTATCCTTCTGTTTGTTTTGTTTTATTTTATTTTATCTATCGCTGTAATAGATGTTTCTCGTGTATTTTTGTTTTGTGTGAATATTTAAAGTATATTGACCATATTGAGTCTTTTCGGAATACAGAGTTATATCCCATTTGAGACGGTAAAACCATTATGACATCATGAAAATGGTATAGTAACAACAACTTTGTACCGTCGTTTCCCGGACTTTAGGGACTGTTTCCATAGATTGTGTTGACGTCACAGCTATAGTTTACGTTAGATGATGTCTCAAATGGGAAGTATGTCTAATCTTCGAAATTATCTAGTAGACGAAACATGAATTATTATTCAACGAAACTGTAAATCGAAATTGAAAACAGACAACCTATTACCTTTTTTATCGGAATACTGAAACATTCATGATACGTGATACCGTGTATGGCATATCTTCAAACATGGCACAATGACCAACCACGACTGCGGGACTCACGAAGGCCTTGATCACATATCCTACTTGAAAGTTGACCGTGCGTTGATTGTATATCTCGGTTGATCAAGAGATTCCATCGGGTACTTTTGACATCTTTTTACATTGATACCTTTTTAATCTACGAACCTTATAGATGTGTCTAATTGTCTTGCCTACCACGGCATTCTGCCATAGGAAAGGTTTTTTTTTCTTATCAAAAATCTAATAAACTTCTTTTTTTTTTTTTTTGATCAGATTAATGTGAGGATCCCCAACAAAATGATACCACAGTAATCAAAGCGGACCATGTGCATGTGATAAAGAGGGGAGACGGAATACAAACCAACCACTCGAGCATACATCCGCAGACACTGAAAATTCCCAATAAAAAAAGCAAACCACCATTGAAAATGAAGGACGATGCATAAAGAGAAAGAGGAAACAAGAGACCCAAGGGAGCCACACTGCTCACCTATGTTGCAGACAAAAATATTATAATGAACAATTTGGTGGAGGTCCTTGAGTACTTGCTTCCTGTAAGGTATTAAGAAATTCTGTGCAGCAGTTACAGAGAAGGAGTAAAAAATGCGTCAGCCAATCAGAGCCCTCGGCGACCATATTTGTTGACTGACCGGCATGAAAAACATAAACTTGGTAGAATACCGTGATTTCTTTCTTCCTGTGATGTTTCGAGAAATTATCTTTAGCTGTTGAAGAGGAAAATTGAGTTGAAAATGCATCGGTCAATCAGAGCCCTCGGCGGTCATATTTGTTGACCGACCGGCATAATAAACAAAAACTTAGTAGAGGACCTTGATGAATTGCTTCCTGTGAGGTTTAGTGATATCATCTGCAGCTGTTGAAGAGGAGATTTGAAGAGGAGAATTGAGTAGAAAATGCGTCAGCCAATCAGAGCCTTCGGTGGCAATGTTTGTTGGCCGATCAGAACGAAAAACACAAACTTGGTAGAGGACCTTTAGTACTAGCTTCCTGGAAGGTTTCGTGAAATTCAGCTTTTGCAGAGGAAGAGTCGAAAATGCGAAAGCCAATTAAAGCCCTCAGCGGCTTTATTTGTTGAACAGTCGGCACGAAAATCGCAAACTTGGTAGACGACCTTGAGTACTAGTTACCTGTAAAGGTTTCGAGAAATTCTGTGCAGTGGTTTCAGAAGGATATCGAAAAAGTTCGGGTGGGCTATAAAGGATTACAATGAGATGCATAACTTTGTGACATACATCCTCTTGATTAATTTAAAGGAGAATGGAAAAATGACATTTTTTTTCGATCATTTCCAAAGAAAACGAAAATTAACTAATCAAAATATGATTTGGTGTCTTTTTCTTCACGCATTTAATATTGTCGTTTTCAATAATTTTCGTAAAAATTGCAATGAGCGCGAGTGATATGCCCCTAGTGAAATCAAAAGATTTCAATGGACAGATATGTGACGTGTTTAAGTAACTCGATAATTAGTTTTATGAATGAGTTGTGTATTAAAATTGTGATTTACTCAAGGTAGACTTGCTTGGATAAGAGAGTCGTGTAGTATGAAATTACTCATGCATTCAATTGTCATGATTATATACGAACAGTCAATCGGACATTCTTTTGGAAAAAATAGCTTGTACCTTCATATTTAGCTAATTCTTATATAACAAAGGCAACCCCTGCTTCATCTGTATCGACTTATTATTTTACTTATAAAAGATCTATTAGTAATCTTTTTTAGAGTGATCAATCAACTGCATGCTAGTATGTTTACATTTAGGCCTTCGTTGCGAAGATCACCGATGTCAATGTGAAATACTTGAGTCCTTTCTCATCTTAATTTTTATGCTGAATCTGATTTCTTAAAAAAAATAGTATTTGAAAAAATGAATGATGAAAAAGCATTTCCTTTGACGCAGTCAGATTATATTTTAGAACTTATTTTTTTCATATAAGTTTCGATTCCATGACCATGCAACGACAGCATTTAATTGGTTTTTGAATGCATTTTAATCTCTTTAATGTTCTTTTGAATAGCGCCAGGTATGATGATTTCATTTTTACATTGATATCCGTAGAGATTGTTCATATAGATAATTTTCTTTGCGTTTTTGATGTGATGTTGTTGTCTTACCATTTGCCTTCCTCATGTTTAAATGCCGTTCTAAGTCATTCCAAATAAACCTATCTCCATGTTTTATGTTTATATTTAATTTTTATGAAATCGCTTTCAGTGCATAAGCTAATTAGAAAACACATTCTGAATAAAACTTAAAGGATATTTCTATGGTTTCTGGAAAGTGGAATCTTATATCAACAAGGAAAAAGTTGCGATGACTTTCATACTAAGTCTATTATTTTTATGAATAAAACTGCAGGTAAGTTGTTGACCACCGGTTTAAATTCCAATGTTGAATAATTTTGAAAAGATGATTAACGAATATAAAATATTTAAGCTACTAAGTGATGATCTGGTGGTGCATGAAAAACGAGTCGTAAACATTACTGCTGCCACTTCCCACATCGCTTAAAATTTCATCTTGACATTTGGGAAAGTAAGAAATCTGAAAGGAATACTTATTTGAATGGTTTTGTTTTTCATTTTTTTTTTCATTTCTCGAGAACTCCGCCAAGATTCGAAGGTAGTTGAAGAAAGGAGGGATCTCCACCAGGACTCGGTTGCAACACCCAGGGCAAAACATAAAAACACCCCAAGTGAAAACACAGTGGACATACACAGAGACACAAAAGGGACATCAAAACACTATACATTAACCAACATGACCAATGGGCAATCTGAACCGACAAAGGACGAATTTCACGCCCTATAAGCTCGTTAAAGACTTTCTGATCCTGTAGACCGTAAGTCATATGAGGCACGCAGATTGCATACTTTTATGCACCTCCGATTTTCAACCAAAAACAAAGCTTTCATTTTGGAAACTGGATATTGTCGTTCTTTGAATTCGTTATAAAGTTTTGTTCACTCTCTTCGCTATGTTGCCGTTTAGATAATGTTAAACGTCTTCAAATCCAATAGCATCATTTAAGAAAAGGTACATTTGCAGCATGGACCCGACATGCACATTTCGGGTACTTAACTCCCGTCAGTGATCCTCAATCTAAACAATGTAATATGGCAAAAAAGTGTGTATTATACTACAGGACCCACGTTTTAGAAATTTCAAGAAATTTTGATAACAGAAAGTTTTGAATGCGTTGAAGAAACCGAAGTTCATCGAACTTGGCTACATGTGCCCTCGGGGACTCCTGGTCCAGCAGCAGTGACACATACCAAGTGGTACAAATGTTTAACGTGTTCATATTCAATAGCATCATTTCAGAAAATCATTCCCTATCTTTGACTTCCTTGCTATGCAAATCGAAATAAAATTAAAATATTGAGATATATATGTGTACCTTTGTTTCAAAGAATTCTTATCTTTAGCTTTCAACTACATTGTGTATAAAAATGTATTGTATATCTAGAATCTGACATCAAAGAGAGGAGGGGGTCTCCAACAAGACCCGGTTGAAGCACCAACAGAAAACATCAAAACACCTCAATTGAAAACACAGAAAAGACGTACACAGCAAGAGACACAAAAGGATCAAGGAACAGTAAACACGACATCGAAACAAGTAATTACCATATCATTTATGTTCGCATACAAGGTGACCTTTTGTATGAAATACAAATACCATTATAATGACAAGAATCTCCTAACAATATATATATGCAGTTGTATCTATGGATAATTTGGTATGTATTAATAATTTGTTTAAACATGAAAAATCTCCCCATAGATCAAATGATTAGTTACAGTTGGTACAATGGCATTCTGAACAAGAATGTACTAATATTTATGAACTTTTGAGAAAACTCACTTATAATACTAATACAATGCTAACTGATTTCAATATCTACCATGTTTACTGTATCTATACTACTAAAGGAACGAATTAGCCGATTCTCCGTCGAAACGAAGAGGACAGAGATAAATGGTGTGATATGAAGATATAGCATATGATATGACAATGTGAATTTGATAGTTTTTTAGAAGCAATTATTTCTAATTAACGTGTAATCATTAATTATGTCCCACCGTTTTCCTAAAACAAATCTTAGAAAATCTCAAGTTCAAAACCGGCGACGGACTCTAACCATTATCTTATTTTCCACTGATTTATGCTCCCATTCTTATCCCCGACTTCTCAAGTATCATTGAATAAGTAAGGCGATTCTTGCAAGACGTTTCTTATGTTAGTAGGAGGCTATAATTCGCTTCACTTCCATATTCGTTTTCTTTAATATACGACCTACAATTTTACAATTTTATTTTGCATATAGAACATTCGAGAAAAGCCCTTGAAAGGTCACAAGGCTGTATAAGCCAATCAAATTTGTAACAAAATCAGGTCACTGAAATGACGTCAGAGCTACCACGTGTTTACCATGAAATGTAAACAATGGCAAGCATTATAAATGTGTATTTGATATCGTTATATATATAATCTTTGAGGATCGACAAAGACATTTCAGAAAATAATTAATAGATATATGTAAAATATTAATTATATCTAGTTTCTACAAATCCTTTCCTTCATATTTTAAAAGTATTGAAGTCTGATCTTGATTCTTTAAAGTATTACCAACAAAACGTACACCTTGTCACGGCTTGTGTTTCATTACACATGATGTGCATTACCCTTTGTTGTACATGTATACATACGTGCATGACTACCTGCTATGAGCACCCCCTCACCCCACACACAAACACATGGTCAGAATCTTTCCGAACTTCACATATATATTTATTTTACATATATCTATTAATTTTTTTCTGAAATGTCTTTGTCGACCCTCAAAGATTATATATATAACGATATCAAATACATGTACCCAACATGTTTCAAAAAATTGTTTACGATCAATTCATTCGATTTTTGACTCTTTATACCACGATTCTACATACTGAATTGAAAGAAAGAATTTCTCATATCATTTAAAATACCTTCACTAGCAAAAATGGCAATCGCAAATACAAGTAAAGTGTTGTGGGTTACAATAAGACCCATTTTGTGAGTGAAAAGTCTGATTCCAGTAATAGATATACAGGAGAAGAGATAATCAAAATGTTGAAATTTCTTATTTATTTGTGGTGTTTGGAGGAATGGCCTTTCAGCATATTGTAAGCAACTGTGTTCCGGTCGGTGTGAAAAAAAAGCGTATGGATATTCAACTGGAGTATTCAGTGAAGGCTCAACTAATAATCAGTTGAGCCTTAGCTGAATTCTAGTTTTATTTTTACCAGAGACAGTTTTATGTTCTCCACTATTGCAACATTTGCATACCCAACTAAGGCTCAACTTTGTGGTACTCAACTTTGCATTATTTGCATATTCAACAAAGGCTTAACTTCTTTGTCCTCGGCTTTCTTTCGAATACTCAACTACGGCTCAACTATTTCACACTCAGCTTGTCCACTTTGAATTTTGATTAATATCTTTAGAGCACGATATTCTTTTCAGGGCCAATCGGGCCAGATATCATTTTTTAATTCATCAATCAACAACAACTGTATTATCAGGATACACATATTTTTGTGTCGCCTGCGAAGCATAGCGACACTTAGGGATCACTTTGTCCGTTGTCCGTCTGTCCGTCTGTCAGTCAGTCAGTCAGTCAGTCAGTCAGTCGGTCCGTCCGTCTGTCTGTCTGTCTGTCTGTCACACTTTGGGTGTCACACCCAATAAATTTTGATTGGTCAGTGATAGGGCTTTGATATTTCACATGCGTATTCCTTGTGATAAGATCTTTTTACACATACCATAATTTTTGACCTAGTGACCTTGACCTAGTTATTTGACCTACTTTTCAAAAAAAATTAGATTGGCTATATCTTTTGATTGGTAAGTGATAGGGTTTTGATATTTCACATGTGTATTCCTTGTGACAAAACCTTACTATACTTGCCATAACTTTTGACCTTGTGACCTTGACCTAGATATTTGACCTTCTTTTCAAAAAAACTTAGATTGACTGTATTTTTTGATTGGTAAGTGATAGGGCTTTGATATTTCACATGTGTATTTCTTGTGACATGACCTTATTACACATACCATTAATTTCACCTAGTGACCTTGACCTAGATATTTGACCTACTTTTCAAAAAAATGAAGATTGGTAAGTGATAGGGATTCACATGTGTATTCCTTGTCATGAGACCTTTCCACGCATACCATATTGTTTTGCCTAGTGGCCTTGACCTAGGTATTTGACCTACATTAAAAAAAATTCGATCGGCTTTTGATAAGTGATATGGCTTTAATATTTCAAACATGTTTATCTTATGATTAGTCCTTTCTTTTATTCCCAAAAATTTGTACCTAGTGACCTTCACCACCTAAATGATTTACCTTTTCTGAAAGTAATAGATTGACCGTATCTTTTAATTGGTAAATAAGAGGTTTAATATTTCACATGTAAGTTCATTTGACAAGACTTTCCCACTGATACATGTACAAATATTAAACCAAGTGACCTTGACCTACATATTTGATCAACTTCTTAAAAATAGGCCGCTTCACAGGCGACACAAGCATTCCTTGGATTGCTATTTTTTTTTAAATTATAATTATTTTCTTTTTGCTGTCTATTTGTCCGGACTTGCATGTTTTTGTCGATCAAAATCTGGAGCCAGATTTTTGCAAATTAAGTCTTCCTCCCCTGACCGCAGCAAATTAAATAAAACACTGCTAATTCTAATAACACTGAGTTATTGATCAATATGAAATAGAAAATAGTGTGAAATAAGTTTTTGTGCGAAAGATCTACGGATTGAAACGTCCTTTAGCTCAGATATCCTCTGTTAAATTGGCATTTATTTTGGAAGACTTCAAGACTAAAGAATATGGTCTTAATCATCAACACAAAAATTGTAAAGCCTAACCTTCTTTATTCATGCATATTTAAGATACGCATATATCTTTCTAAACTTCAAACACAACTTTCCATATCGTCATCTGCCAAAATTTACCCGCGCATGCTTGAAAAAATGTGTACGGTGTGCAACATCCCATAATAGTCCAAAATTTCAACCTCAACTTGTACCCAACTTCTTCATTTCTAAAGTCCAAGCACTCAACAAGCACTCAACTACTGTATTTTCCTAAGTTTCTAAGTCCCAGCACTCAACTAGCTCTCAACACATGAATTTCTCTAAATTCAAACATTCAACTAGCTCTCAACTTTAATATTTACTAAGTTCTTGGATTCAACTAGGTCTCAACAGATTTACCTTTCTGAAATTTTCAAACACCAAACACTCATCCAGCACTCATTTTTCCTTATCAGTTGAGCATTACACTCATTTTCTACCCAAAACATTTAGCCTTAATAGAGACTAAGCTGAGGTCTAGTTGAGCCTTGGTAAAGTATTAGTTGAGTCTTAGCTATTCTTTTTCACTTGAGGCCTTCTTGCTGATATTTTTCTATACTCATATGAAGTCGAGTTTGTTCAGTCTTTGCTCTCTCATCGAAAGAAGAACCTAGCTCTCCAATTAAATATATCGATGACGTGCTCTCAATTAATAATCCATTTTTGCCGATATTTAGCACAATCCATCCATGTGAACGAAACCGCTCAAAGCATTAATACTGATTTAATACTGATCAAACATATTTTGATTTCATGTTATCTTTCGACGACAATGGTCACCTGAATACTTCAATACATGACAAGTGTGACGACATCAATGTCAAAATTAGAATTTTTTTTGCGTTCTTCGAGACCTTTGGGTAATCGGAAATATGAGAGGGTTGTGTGCACGTAATCCAGGATAACCACACCGTCTACTACAGGCGTGGCAGATGGCCGTCCTAAGTCTGCACCGATTGCCCATTGGTTTCGTTGGTTCATATATAGTCATTTTTGTTTGATGTGTCTATATGATTTCGTGTTCCGTGTACCTTTTTGCTTCTCTTTCTGTGCGTGTCTTCTCTGTGTTTTGTTTCGACGGCGGGTGTGGCTAGCCAACAGGGGATGCTTTTCTCTCCGGGCACCTGATCCCACGTCTAGCTTGATAGGGGTCCGTCGATGCTTTAATTTGTGCTCTATTGTGAGTGTTGTTGAGATTCTCGTCAGGATCTTCTTTAACTCATTTGTGTCACACTTATGCCCTTTGCCGTGTGGAGCTCGTTAAAAAGTTCCCCGTGAGGGGTTTGACAGTAAGTGTTTTGAATAAATTTCCCTGACATTGTCGCCATGGTACTTTATTTATAGACATTACGTCAAACAGTGCATGAATTTCATATATTGTTCATATTTTCGTGCTGAAACATCGACGGCGGGTGCGGCTAGCCAACAGGGGATGCTTACTCCTCCCGGGCACCTGGTCCCACCTCTAGCTTGATAGGGGTCCGTCGATGCTTAATTTTGTGCTCTATTGTGAGTGTTGTTGAGATTCTCGTCAGGATCTTCTTTAACTCATTTGTGCCACACTTATGCCCTTTGCCGTGTGGAGCTCGTTAAAAAGTTCCCCGTGAGGGGTTTGACAGTAAGTGTTTTGAATAAATTTCCCTGACATTGTCGCCATGGCACTTTCTATATAGACATTACGTCAGACAGTGCATGAATTTCATATATTGTTTATATTTTCGTGCTGAAACATCGACGGCGGGTGCGGCTAGCCAATAGGGGATGCTTCTATTCCCGGGCACCTGATCCCACCTCTAGCTTGATAGGGGTCCGTCGATGCTTAATTTTGTGCTCTATTGTGAGTGTTGTTGAGATTCTCGTCAGGATCTTCTTTAACTCATTTGTGCCACACTTATGCCCTTTGCCGTGTGGAGCTCGTTAAAAAGTTCCCCGTGAGGGGTTTGACAGTAAGTGTTTTGAATAAATTTCCCTGACATTGTCGCCATGGCACTTTCTATATAGACATTACGTCAGACAGTGCATGAATTTCATATATTGTTTATATTTTCGTGCTGAAACATCGACGGCGGGTGCGGCTAGCCAATAGGGGATGCTTCTATTCCCGGGCACCTGATCCCACCTCTAGCTTGATAGGGGTCCGTCGATGCTTAATTTTGTGCTCTATTGTGAGTGTTGTTGAGATTCTCGTCAGGATCTTCTTTAACTCATTTGTGTCACACTTATGCCCTTTGCCGTGTGGAGCTCGTTAAAAAGTTCCCCGCGAGGGGATTGACAGTAAGTGTTTTGAATAAATTTCCCTGACATTGTCGCCATGGCACTTTCTATATAGACATTACGTCAGACAGTGCATGAATTTCATATATTGTTTATATTTTCGTGCTGAAACATCGACGGCGGGTGCGGCTAGCCAACAGGGAATGCTTCTCCTCCCGGACACATGATCCCACCTCTAGTTTGATAGGGGTCCGTCAATGCTTAATTTTGTGCTTGTGTTGTTGAGATTCTCGTCAGGATCTTCTTTAACTCATTTGTATTGAGTTTTCGGGTTTTTTGTTGTGGGTGCTGCAACCGGCTGTTGTTTGAGATCCCCTTCTTTCTTTTATATCATCAATATTATCCTACTGTCACTAGACTTACACTTGGCTTGGTACTGGGTCAATCCACAGCCTTGTACCAGCGCATTTTTTAGAATTGTACTCTGACTGGTTGTGACGACAGGACTGCGTGACGGGCCCTGTCCAAATTCCAAATCTCTGTAATGAAGGCAGGGCCCCGATAACTAGTACCTGTCCTCTTTGAATGTCAGGCGGACTCCTCGGGGGTTCAAACGAATGACCTCACAAAAACCGGCAGAGCAAGGGCTGTATTTCCTTTGCCTTAGAACTGGGGTATTTTTGTAATTCCATTTACATATACCGGTATCCATCTGTGTAATTCTTGAGCCCTACGTCATGTTGTCTATTTGTAAGTTCATTGTTCAATGAGGAGGTTATCTTACACCACAGATGTGCGTTCTTCGAGACCTCTGGGTAATCGGAAAAGTGGAAGGGTTCTGTGCACGTAATGCGGGTAATCACATTGGTCTCGTTGGTTTATGTGTGGCTTTTTGTGTTTCATGTTTCTATGGTGTGAGTTGGTGTTCCTTGTCCCTTTTGCTTCTCTTTCTGTGGGTGTCTGTTCTGTGTTTTGCATTTGAGTGTTTTGGAGTTTTGTTATAGGTGCTGCAATCAAGTGTTGTTGGAGATTCCCCCCTTTCTTTGATTCGTTTTATTTTGTTCATGTCATGATAAAAGGCAGGTTGTTAAATACCCAAAGTAATATATACTCATGATCTAGCGTACCTGATAAGCTCTGATAAGTAAATGCTGTGTGACGTAGTCTGGGAACATCACCGTCAAGCCAGGGGAAATTTACTATGTTGAATCCAAATTCATTTCTATTGCCATACACACTTGTATGAATCTTTCCGTTTACAATTTTGATACTTAGGTCCAAAAAAATGTTGTTTAATTCTGTGTTTGATGTAACTTGTTGAGTATTAATTCTTGTTGATAAAAGAAGGGAGGGGATCTCGAACAAGACCCTGTTGCAACATCAACAGCAAAACACCAAAACACCCGATGCAAAAACACAGAAGACGAGCATAGTAGGAGACACAAAAGAGACATACGACATGTAAACATCAAACACAAAAGACTACACATAAACCGACGAGACCAATGGACAACCCGTGCCGACTTTGGACGGCCATTTGCTACGCGAATTGCAAATGGTGTGGTTATCCTGGATTATGTGCGCACAACCCTCTCACTTCTCCAACTACCCAGAGGTCTCGAAAAACGTACAATTGTGGTGTAAAACAAGCTCCTCACTGTAAGATGATCTCACACAAACAAGACCGCAAAACGTAGAGGCCCCAGCAACACAGATGAATATGTAAATGGATATAAAAAGAGGGCGTGCGTAACACAGTCCGTGCTCTGCCGGCTGTAGCGAGCTCATGCATGTAATCACCCGAGGAGTCCGACTGACATTCAGAGAGGACAGGTGGTCGGGGCCCTGTCTTCTCTAAAGAGGTTTGGACAGGGCCCGTCATGGAGTCCCGTCGTCACAGTCAGTCATAGTGCAAGTCTCAATGATGCGATGGTACAAGACTGCAGATTGGTCAAGTACCAAGCCTAGTGACCGTCTGGTGACATTAGGATCATATCCACGGTATAAAAGGCGTTTGATGATTCTGACGCATTTTCGATGGTTAAGCTGCCTACCTTTGATCCTTCTAATTTTGTTTATAATATCACCATAAAAGACAGGTTGTGTTATACCCAAAGTAATGTACTCTGTTTCGTGTATAGATCCGAATTTTAAAAGAAGTTGACTGTAATTTTTGTAAAATTTCCAGAAAGTCTTAACTAGTTTATGAAAGCGGAAACCTTGACCTAAAAGTTTTTTGGTAATTTGTAAATTTCTACTGTGAAAATCCAAAATATCAGTATATGCTCTAGCGTACCGGATAAGCTGTGATATGAAAATGCCGTATGACGGTAATCTTGGAACATCACCGTCAAGCCAGGGGAAATTTACTGTGTTGAATCCAAAATTATCCCTTTTGTCATATACACTTGTATGAATCTTTCCCTTTACAATTTTGATATTTAGGTCCAAAAATGGCGTTTCTGTATTTGTAACGTTTGCCTTGTTAAGTGTTAATTCTTGTGGATAAATTTCATTCTTATATATATGCACAACCAAATGAATGTAATTCCCTGAGATGTTATTATTGAAAGGAACGTGCTGCAATTCGTGTATTAACACTCGTGGCGTCACAATGCATAAGATCTAAAGAAACATGCCGCGACGGCTGTTCTAACCTGCAAACTGAACCCGCGGTGAAATGAATTTGACGTTATTCTTTTACCTAGAAAAGGCAATTTCAGAAAACAAGAATGAAATAGGCAACTATATATAAAGCATATATAGAATAAATGTCATGATTTGTGTTTTGTTACGGTTATACAACACACAGCAAGTGCATTTATCGCATGAAAGGCGCTAACGCGCATTACATGTACGATAAATGCACTTGCTGTGTGTTGGATACCCGCAACAAAACACAAATTAAGACACTTATTCTCTATATAATTCAACAGCGGGATTGTCAATAGTTAGAATATCATCCAGATACCTAGAAGTATTATTGAAACATTTCAGATCCTCAAATTTTCTTTGCTTTTGAAGATTTTGGATAAATTCTTTTTCATAACTGTATGAAAATATATCTGCAACAAGAGGCGCACAGTTAGAAATTTCATTCTTATATTTTTCAAAAACAGTATTGTTTTGATTCAGATGTACAAATGGCAGTTTTTCCCCCTCGATCAAAACACTTGAATGAGTTAAGATAATCGATCATTAATTTCGTTGTAAGGAAGCGTATGCAGTTGTATGAAGAAATCGTATGGGCTTGGAAATCCAGATTTATTTTGGTAAACCACATCCACAAAATTTTTATTAGACCTTACATTGTTCGTCTAGAACAGTTTCACAATATCTTGTCACTTGTTCCTTTATCGTCGTATTTGCTGACGTCAGATTTCTAGACAAAATTGTAATGGAGTAGTTGCTAGAATTAGCAATGTATCGAAATTCTTAAGTAGTCTTGTACAGTTTTCCTATGCAATATATGGTAAGGAAATCCAATTTAGAAATAGAGATGTTGAATGAAGACAGCTCACTGTCATGTTTGCTCAAATCGTTACGGACAAGTATTTGTAGATCATAAGATGAAAGTTCCGAGACAAAATTTGATTTGTGTAGTACAAGAAATCAACTTTAGTCTCGGAACTTTCGTCTACAAAATAGTTTTCAAATGACTATGGCATTGTTGACTATTTATCTGCAGGCAACAACATCATAATCTTTATTGATGAATTTAAAAGTATGATTTGGGTTAATTCATAAATCTAAAAGCATGATTTTAGATATTCTTTCTATTTTGAGTGTTGAATCTGTGTATGATGGAGGAAATAATCAGCCATAAGTTTTTATTTATACCAAACGATGAAGATTTTGTTCTTAGACAGAAAAAATGGTCAAAAAATATAATTTGGTACCTTAAATCTATATTCATTGGTCAATTTTTATCAAATTTCTCGAAAAAAAAAGTATCCCTAATACTACCTTTTTTCTTAACATGTTGTTTTGAGACAAATAAACATCCGTCTTTACATCATCGCCTTATTCCAAATTGGTTTGATCTGCGTTTAATAAGGGTCATTTGTGTTTTTGTCATTCCTTGTTTAATGATCTTACATTAACGAGCAGACCTTCCTGCTTTTCACTAATAGATTTACATCATCAACATATGATAAAATCTTGATCATTGCAATTAGTACATAAATCTGTCGTCTCGATTATACTAAAAACTTAAAATTGTCATATCTTTTATCGGCTAAATCGAATCTTGAGGGAAATCGAGGCAAAAACTCATAATAAATGTATACATCATATAGAAAATGATTGGAAATGATAGAGTATGCAACGGAAATAGATCAAACTTGAATTTACCTCCAAGGCATGCTCTTCGTCGTTTTAGGTCACAAGGAAGGATTTTATAATGCCCTTCCATATAAGGTTTAGGTATGTCCGTCCCTCCGTCTCATTTTCAGTTTCATAATGAAAACTTGTAATGGTTACAATCCAAAATTGAATTACTGATTCTTATCGGAGAGAAGCAAACTTTGGCAATGTGGAGCAGTTAAATTCAACATGTTCCCCGTGATTGAATGTTTCAGGTGTATTAAATTACTTTCTTTCTAGCTCTGTCGCATGAACGAAGCTTTTTTTAAAAATTGATTTGGCCATTTGTCAATTCGACATAATACATTACAACTTGTCATTTCATCCTAAGATATCAACAAAATTAAAAGAGGATCATATCCTTGCACAATCTCTCCAATTCTATTTTGATCATATGTTTTATTGAATTTTCTACAGAATCGATCATACGACAAATACTCCTTGAGAGAGACCCGACAAAGATCGAATTCATGCATGACGCCTAATATGGCCTAAATAGTATACATGTATAGTATTACTTGTTTGCATTATACAACAATCATAGTTTGTATGGTTTATCCTTATCCATGATCATTCCATGTACAAGTGGTCGGACAGATCTACTGCCTAATTCAGTACAGTACTGGAATGGTCAACAGGCCAGTCACATCGGGTTCAATTCCCATACTCGGTACTCTTATAAGTCTACTCGAAGGACTGAGAGACGTTCTTATGTAAGAAAAGGGCAACGGAAATGCCAGGGAAAAAGGAGACGATATTAAATCGATCAATCATGAATTCATCTCCCAATCACCCTCCCATGCCTCGATTACCCAGATTACAAAAAAAAGGGGGGGGGGGGAGGGGATGCCTAAGGCTGTCATGCAACCAGACAATCAGTACGTTGACCAGGTGGCATTCACTAGTAGATCTTAGACTTAGTTGCAGTGACTGTTTTCTCAGATAAACAGACTATGTACAACGAAGAGATGAAATCAATTCAAAACAGTCAGTCGAATAAAAAAAAAAAAAAATCAAAGTAGATGACGTCTGAAGTTCTCAATATGTGGAATATTCTAGCATATATTATATAGCAAACCAAAATTTAAAAGTTTTCACCGCGAAAGATACGGTACATACATATGTATATATGTTTGTTTTATGAATCTGTGCAAAGCAGGTTGATTTGCGCCAGATATTTCAATTAATGGCATGGACCACATTCTATTCACAATCTGATTATATAACAATTGATCAAGTGGGTTTTTTTGTTAGAAAGCAACACATTTTTTGCATGAGCAAATGTAATATAATCGTGTAATAACTATCTAATCCGAAATGAACATATTTACACTTCGAGGAGGATGTTGCGTAAACGTAGACCCTTGCGTTGTGACCACGACAACCCTATCTGGTTCGAACCCAGGTCATGGCAAGTTGAAAGCAATTATTTTATATATACAAGAGTATTCAAATGAATAAGAAGAGTTAGGGCACTTTGAACAATGCTCTTCAAAATTTAGGCATTATTGTAAAAGGACTGCACCTTAAGCTGGTTAAAAATGTACATGCATGGATGTATATACAGGTAGATATGCGTGCTAAATATCTTCTTTAGCATCTATACATGATATATATTGAGAGGTCAATTGACCAAATACACATACTTGCCAAGAAGGTACAAAGGAATTTTATAAATATAGATAAATAAATAAGAAGAATCAAGGAGTAAATGAACAAATTCACTTTTGTCAATAATACAATCTAAATCTGATGCCGTACAACTTTATACTGTGATCATGATAATTTGTATCGGAATGGATCTACACTGAGACAACATGTGCCACAATAAATAACAGCAGGGATCCTATTAAATATTTGGCTTTGATTATAACCTAATATGCTGATATACAGCTATATGGTGATAAAACACATTATAACAGTCAGCCATTATAATGGATTCTGGCAACAAACATTCATTTTAATCATATCTATTTGGACTGATGTTGACGTAACAGTTTGGAATTAAAGGAGCTGTTAAGATAAGGCGTAAAATCAGCCCTGAAAAGTGGAATTTTGAAAATTGAAATTTCAAGAACCTTTTTTGGTAAAATGTATACCTATACGGCATCCCATCAGAATATGAAGTTATTTTTTATCTGTTTTGCATAATATTGCTAATTTTGAGGTCAAAACTTATCTTTTTCTCATAGAAATCAATAGAAAACGGAAAAGTTTTATTGAACATTGTTCCCCCCGGATATACAGAAAGCCACTTTTATTGGAGATGTGTATCCATGATACAAATTTTTTGGCAAAGTGGGGTTCTGTATCTCCGGGGGGAACACTACTCCAGAGGCGAAAAACTAAAAATGGAAAGGGGGGTGCATTTTTTAAGAATCGATCTTTTTGACCATTAAATATAGCACATTTGACTATTTTTCCTCTTTGATCCATCAAACATTGTGTACTCAATATGATTGAATGAAAGATACAAGAATTAGGAACGAAATAAGCAAGAGTGATGTTCATTTCTCCGTCAATGTGTATTTCGCGCTAAAAGGCTTACATTGTAGCCATTGAATGAAGAATAAGACCGTATTTTAAGTTCCGGATTTCATTATTTACCGATTAAAGGAGGTAGAACGTTCGAAATCTATTTCTGATACACAATGTAGACATATTTGATGTCTTTTAGCTTATATTTATCCATTTTAGACAAAATATTCAAAAATGTATACGTTTTTTGTCGGTATTATCGAATTTTCTATCCGAGCACCCCTACCTCTTTCGACCTTAATTTTACAACCTTATGAGTTCCTTAACATAATGTAAAACCTGTAAAAGTTCTGCAAATACATTATATTTCAAAAATGATTCATGTTTTTCTGTATACGATTCGCCATGCGCAAGAAATAAGTCACGGGATTCAGGGCTAAATACGGCCCTTATCTTAACAGCTCCTTAGCTACTTAACTGCAGAAATCAAATGCAAAAATAAAATCTGCATTATGTGACCATATAAAGACATGCTTTTTAGGTTACATATATCTCTTTATCACTCATCATGAGTGACACCATTATTTTAAAGAAGGGATTATTTTTCAGAACGATTGATAACAAGTCAATTAATGTTCAAGACAATTTGAAAACAGCAAATTTTCAATTTCTCAAATCTCGTACATTTGCCTGGATAAGTTTATAAGGGCCTGTATTATGTACGAAAGATGTCGAATGTCTTCATATTAACAGAAAGAGAAAAAATTGAGAGAGACAGCGCTCTCTTAACAGAAGTTGTTTACTTGAACGATATATGCATACATGAAAATTTATATGAACGCTCTATCATAATAAAATCTATATATGTTTGTCATATTTTTGATACAGTAAATTTGAAATGCGAATGTATACTAGCTGCCTGTAAAAGGCCTTCGTATATTTACTTTTCAATTATTAGTTCTTAAAACATATTTCATTTCTCAATACAGAAATGATTAGATCTTAAAATTAGTTCTAATGATTAGTTCTTAAAACATATTTCATTTCTCAAATACATGTAGAAATGGGAATTGGGCAAAAGTTTCGTAACATTACCTGTGCCCTTTCCATGATTCTGAAGAATCGGTGCAAATTGGAGATATCACATGTATGAAAGAGGGCATACTTGGCTTTGAACATACATTGTTATATCTTACTTTAGTTTTACGAAATAAAATTAAAAATTTTATCAATGTGCTTTAGCACATGCAATGAAATTTAGATTTTATGAGTAAAACTAAAGTAAGATATGTATCTCCCACCCATACAGATATATACTGAACATATATCATCCGCACCCTTGAATACTTTCGATCGATGCCTCTTTCATAATATAGTAATTTAGTATGAGGGCAGTACAAAGTTCTAACTAAAATAGACACAAAAAGACTCACCACAGACTTAGAAATAAGTCCTACCAAGACCTAAATTGAATGTCTAATATAAATATAAATATACCACTTGTGCCAGGAGCTATATATATTGTAGTACTACTAATACTAATAGTAATAGATACTATAATGAAAATATATACGTATTTAGATATGCTTCCACAATTAGAAGTTCGTAATTAACAGAATCGGCAAAATTATTTTGAGTTCATTATGTTGAGTTCATTCATGGAAATGAAACATTAATTATCATTACATCAAGTCTCTACAAAACATACGTCTTTGGCGACAATCATAATAATTCAGCAGATTGAAGAGACAATATTTTTGAAAAAAAAAAAAAAGAAATGTATAACATGTCTGTACACAAATTTGACATAGCATACTTCACGTTGTATACCACGTTGGGTCGCAGAAAATATCTGTCGTACCTGGAGAAATGAATTTCATAGTATTATTAAAACTGTGATACATTAAAAAAAAAATTATATTATATATCTTTTTTTCTGAACAGTGTTAACTGTCTTACAATGTGCACTGTTTCTATCAGTATGTATTATTGATCACAATATTTCCTTTTCTTTTCATTTCTCAAAAAGGAAAAAAGAACATAATTAATTAAAATAAATAATTAACACGTCAGATGACTTATAATCTTCAGTTATCTATTCTTTGTTGTCAACTTTTCAGCCTCACGTCAGAAGGAAGATCTCACGAGATCTCGTGCTTTAAATAGGCTGGAATTACCGGAAGTCAGGGAGAATACATTGTTATATCTTACTTTAGTTTTACTCATAAAATCTAAATTTCATTGCATGTGCTAAAGCACATTGATAAAATTTTTAATTTAATTATGCCCTTCCATATAAGGTTTAGGTATGTCCGTCCCTCCGTCTCATTTTCAGTTTCATAATGAAAACTTGTAATGGTTACAATCCAAAATTGAATTACTGATTCTTATCGGAGAGAAGCAAACTTTGGCAATGTGGAGCAGTTAAATTCAACATGTTCCCCGTGATTGAATGTTTCAGGTGTATTAAATTACTTTCTTTCTAGCTCTGTCGCATGAACGAAGCTTTTTTTAAAAATTGATTTGGCCATTTGTCAATTCGACATAATACATTACAACTTGTCATTTCATCCTAAGATATCAACAAAATTAAAAGAGGATCATATCCTTGCACAATCTCTCCAATTCTATTTTGATCATATGTTTTATTGAATTTTCTACAGAATCGATCATACACAAACTCTTGAGTCGTGCACTCTTTGCAATTCAAAATTAATTGCACAAATTCAAAACTGAAAACTAGAGATAACTTAATAAATTTTGGCTTAAATGAGATAAAGAGGATCGTGACGACAATCTCAACAGCACTCAAAAGAGAGAACCAAATTGAGCATCGACGGACCCCCTAGCAAGCTATAGGTGGGACCAGGTGTTCAGGAGGTGTAAGCGCCCCTTTTTAGTTAGCCGGGCCCGCCATGGATGTTCACGCGCGAAAATGAGAATAATATCTACAAACATGCACTGTCTGAGATAATATCTATATAGAAAGTGCTTTGGTGACAATGTCAGAGAAAAACATTTAAAACAATCACTTTAAAACCCGTCGCGGGGAACTTTTTACGAGCTCCACACGGCAAAGGACCACTGATGAGGATTTAAGCACTATCCAAAACACGTGTCTTGTGCAATAAATGTTTAAAACGACTTCAAATTCAATAGCATAATTTAAGAACTGATGAATTTGCAGCATGGACAAGATAGCACGTTTCGGGTACTTAACCCTTGTCAATGATCCTGAGACTTCCTGAACAATGTAATATGGCCAAAGAGTGTGAAAGTTGTTATATCCGAAATGTACCAAAAGACGTAGTGATATGGGTGGGATATGATAAATTGTCATTTGATTTTATTCAAAGTAACGAGTCGGAACACTTCAAATTTCTTATGGTTGAATCAGGGCTAGGTTTGAGTCAGTGTAAGGGTTAAGGAAGAGTTATAATATCGTTGAGTTTTGGATTAGGGTGGACTGAGGTTAGGGTTATTTTAGGGTTATGATCAGTGTTATTGTAATAATATTTTATATAGAGAATAAGTGATTTAATTGTTGTTTTGTTATGGGTATGCAACACACTATTGCATTTATCGTACACGTAATGCGTGGTAACTAGCGCATTTCATACGATAAATGCACTTGCTGTGTGTTGCATACCCGTAACAAAGCACAGACTATAACTTTTTTCTATTATAAATATGATTCGCAATTGTCTGTTTCATTATTTTTTCTGAAATCGCGTTTTTCTATGTAAAAGGGTGAAATTAAGGTCACCGCGTGTTCAGTTTGTAGGTCAGAACAGCTGCCTCTGCATGTTTCTTAGGTCTTAGGCATTGTGACATCACGAGCGTTTACATGCGAAATGCAGCACGTTCCTTTCAATAGTTTCATCTCAGGGAATTACAATGGTGTTGTGATGACAAATATGGACAAGACCCATATCTCAATGCATGGAAAAAATGAAAATTCGAAAATCCTTAACCGAAGGGCATACAGGTATCAGACCCCAATTATTTTTTCCTATATATTCCTTTGTAAAAAGTACTAATATGACGATTAAATACTCGAATCGCACCACCATTTTTTGCTTGAAACTTTTATATTTGCTAGATAGTATCAAAATAAGGTCAGAAATGGATTCATGCAAAAATCTGTCGCTTAGTAGACTTTTAATATCTTTCTAAACCCGAAAGGGGGTATCTGTGGCTCTAATGTTCTACAATCTATCAATTCTAGAGCCTCATAACACATCTGTCATTCCGCGATTAGGATGATGCAGTATCATTCAACATGCTAGAATATTTTTTTTCAATTCATCTGCGACTCATTGACGTAAAAATCGAATCATCTAGTGTAAAAAGAGTCGTAGAAAATAAATGTAAGAAGACGAGGGATTGAAATAATCAGGAACTATTTGCGTGGTCAACGAACATTCAAAATTAATTGTGATCTGTAATCTACAAAGTTATGATAAAACAGGAACCAAAGCAAACAAGCAAAATATTCCACCATATGAACAGAGGCGAATTCCCAATAAGGGAGTCAGGCCAGGTGCCCGGGAAGAGTCAGCATCCTCTGCTTACATGCAACATCCGTCGCTTCAATTTGGCAGACATATCACATCAGGTTACTTCCACTACGGAAGATACAAGTATGTTCTGTGGTTGGATAGTTCCAATGGTCTCAGACAGAATACCATTTACCATTCTTGACAATGGGACATCATATGAAGTGTACGACGAGTTCCCAGTATCGACAGTAGAACTTCCTCAGTGACGATGTTAGTCCGTCACAAACCTGACAAGCTTATGCGAGAGACGCCTATAGCCCTCAGATCTGTATATTTGGTACATGTACTTGCTCTGACGTAACGTATCAGTTAAAATATTAACAAGAAAACTATTGATGCAAAGCATCAATTCGCCGGTAGAAATAAGATACCATAAATGTGTTAATGATGTTTTTATATTTTTGTCAGATAATACTAGGTCGAGTTGACTATTAATGTGCAGTTTACCCGCCTTATGATGTCATGCACGAGTTTTATTCGATCTTCTTCTCTTTAGGGTTTATTATTTAGTAATCCCTTCGCTATACTAGTATAAGTAATTGTTTTTTATCGACCTTTTTGCTGATATACAAATGAGAGTTACAGCATCGATGTTTTTTTTATAAACATTTCCTATCATAACACATTAAAAGCATTATCTTTCGAGTTACTATCCAAATAAAAAAGCATATTCGACTATAATAAATATTGAATTACATCACATCCGGTATGGCTTAAATATCATCGAGTAAGAGAGGCAAGAAAAAAAGCGAAATATTCCGTACGAATTTACATAAGCCCATAGACATTCTCTAAACCTATCAATATAAAACGCCGGTCTCGTGACCGGCGTTAATGAGGGGATATTGATGCTAAGAAAAGGAATGTTTGTGATGCTAAAACTTAAAAGTCGTCACGTTTGTCATACATATTCCAGAAATGGAATCAATCAGATGTGGATCCTAAAAAATTCTAAGGACATTTTGGAAACTTTAAAAGCCACCAACTTCAACCATATTAGCAGCATAAATTCTTTCGACTTCTCTACGCTCTACACTACCATTCCACACAAAAAGCTCAAAAACAGACTGGCCGATATTATTCGCAACACTTTTCTTCAAAAAATGGTAATATAAGATACAAATACCTCGTAATTGGGTGGGAGCATACTTATTTCGTGAAGGAACACTCTGATTCAAACAAAAAGTGTACCGAAGACGATATCATCGGGATGCTTTAGTTTTTGATTGACAACATTTTTGTTGTGTTTGGAGGAATCGTATTCCAACAGATAGTCGGGATCCCCATGGGTACCAATTGCGCCCCACTGCTTGCGGTCTTATTTTATATTCATACGAAGCTGACTTCATCCAGACCTTGATTTCGACAGGGCGAAAGCACCTCACATCTCAGTTGAATTTTACTTTCAGATACATAGATGACGTGTTGTCCATCAATAATCCGAACTTTGCGGATCATCTACATGAAATCTACCCTAATCAACTAGAGATCACGGAAACAACAGAGAATGACAGATCCGCTTCGTACTTGGATTACTCCTATATTTCGATGCAAACGATCATTTGAACACATCACTGTATGACAAGCGTGACGATTTCAGCTTTCACATAAATAACTTCCCTTTCATGAGTAGCAACATTCCGTCTTCTCCTGCTTATGGTGTTTTTGTTTCTCAACTAATACGGTACGCCAGGGCATGTTCCAAATATGAAGATTCATCATTAGAGCCAGACGGCTTGCAAGTAAGCTACTTGTTCAGGGTTATGTTACACAACGGCTGAAAAGTTCTTCGGTCGCTACGGGTATGTATTAAAAGCATATGAGCTCCTCCTTTCCAGAATGATCAGTGACATTCTACATTGTGATTGATTGGTTGTCATCATCACCAAACAAGACACACTTACCTTATATGTACATCAAAATGTACATCGAGACAATCACCGAATTTGACTGGTTTCCATGGAGTTGTTGCGACGGGTGTTGCATGCAATCAGGAGACGCTGACTCTCCCCGGGCACCTGGTCTCACTTCGGATTTTTTTTCATTCCGAGGTTCGCAACCGTTCCTGCGGAAAATCTAATGATTTTGCCTTGTCTTCTCGACTATGAGACTGAATAACTGATTGGTACTTCTGTAATGTTTATAGAGTGAGGTGTTCATGTAACCATCAGTGTCGTAGGACAGCATCATGCCCATGCAAGTAGGATGCTGAATTATTCCTCTTAGTGATGCCATATTTGGTGTTGTCTCTTCCTGCGCTTGTTTAATCTGGGTTTTTTTTTTTTCGGTGTTTTCGGTGTTTTGTTGTGGGTGCTGGGACAGAGATCCCCTCCTTTCAAGATTGTAAAGGACTTTTACGTGCGCCATTGACAAAAGGTGGGACACCTGTCGATAGTGCGTAATGTGATATCTAGGAAATTTCACAAATAGTGCAAAATCGTGTGATTCCAATAGTAGAAATAAATTTTAGATATCAGACTTAAAGAATTCTACAGCATAGGAAGATAATTTTATGATAAATGATCGCCGATATTAGGATTTGAACATGGAAAATCGACCGTAATCAAGTACTGCTCACTTCGAATAACTTGATCTCAATCTAAAACTTAAAACAACTGCTTATAAAGTGCCAATCCATACTTTTGTAACATTCAGAAAGGCAACAAGCTTGTCCTGGAAGCTCATATATTTTTGCTCTTATATTTATTACAATTCAAAACAGGCGGCCCATCAACTTGCCATACTTCGAAATGTAAACAGTCCCACTTTTGTACCACGTGACCTGAAATTCGTGTTTAAAAACCAAATAGTTGCAGTCCGTATTCAGGATCTCAAACCGACGTATTGTCGCCATATTTTGTCAGTAATGTCAAAATGACGTCAACTTTATGACGTCATCGCGTTTAAATGGCACTTTGTTTGGTGATATTTTTCTTTTCATTAAAAACAGTAAACATTCGTGTATTTTCATTATAGATGTCAAGTATTTCTCGTGAAATTTATTTCTAGAGAAATATCAAGGGCCAATTTAGGGGTCCTTTAGCATCATATCTATCCATCCAGCCTGCTACGTCTTTCGGTACATATTTGGACATAATAACGTTCACACTTTTTGGTCATATTACATTGTTTAGATGGAAGGTCACAGACGAGGGTTACCCGAAATGTGCATGTCTGGTCCATGCTGTAAATTCATCTGTTTTAAAGGCCGACGTTGGCAACCACTGAGTCTTTAATATACATGTATACCTGAGTGACATAGGCTTGGTAGGCGTCTTTGAAGATAACGCCGTCTGTGGGCGGCTTGTGACATCAAAGACATACGGACAGGTAATCCTTTATTATGCTAAAGAGATACCTGAGTCTCATGTGTTTTAAGCTGTCAATCAAAAATCGATAGGGGTAAAGGATTAAGATTAAGGAACCATTCAGATACCAATTACTAGTAGAGATGTTAATCCTATGGTGGTTAGTGAAGAAATGACAGAAAGTTTACCTGCCCCCTTATATAGTCCCCCGTCGATAATGCTATTGAATTTGAAGACGTTTAACATTTGTACCGTTGACTTTCATCTAATAATATAGGCTGACTTTTGAGAACAAATTGCAAAACTTGTTCGAAGAAATATACCGATATCTCTGATTTAGATTGTACTTTGTTGTGAATCGCTTACAATTTAATATAAAAAGCATGGCATGCTTACACTTCCTATGCATTGGTATCATTGTTACTGTTTTGAAATATTTCACTCCTTCTTTTTTCTTTTTCTTTTTTTTTTTAATTATGAAGATATTTTCTTTCTACCCATGGAATGTTGGTATTCGATTTTTTTATAAATGAACTTCTATCATTCACACTTTAAAAATCTAAATATATGTAAGGTATCAAGATAGCATATAGTGCAATGAAAAGTAAGGGTAAGAGTAAAGTTATTGCACCGCGGAACCAGGGTTAGAGTTGAGTCATTTAAAGCTCGATCTATGGTGATCGAGAACTATATAGGTAAGGGCTGAGTTTGGATAATGGTAAATTAGGATTACGTTTGAATTATGGTTTGATTATAAAGTAAGGGGGAACAGTGGCGGATCCAGAGTGGCAAACGGGGGATGTCGACCCAAAGAATCGATTCGAGGCACGAAGTGCCGAGCGGGGGAGGGTGCGGGAGGGGGTTGCCCCCTCCTGTAGGTGGGGGTCCGAGGGACCTCCCCCGGAAAATTTTTGAAAAAATGGAATAAAATGGTGCATTCTGGAGCATATTTTCTCCGTACCTTCTCGAATATTCAGACCATTTTTCCACTCAATTTATGTGGTTAATAAAGATTTATAAATAATTTTTTTTCCTTTACTGCTGGCAGGGGCATAGCCAGGGTGTTTTCGATGTGGACGTCTATAAAGAAGGGTTGGACCAAGAACTTCAGCTGTCCGGGGGCACAGACACTTTTTTGGGGGATGACTTGCGAGACCAGAATTTTTTTTTTAATGGAATAAAATGGTGCATTCTGGAGCATATTTTCTCCTTACTTTCTCGAATATTCGGACCATTTTTCCACTCAATTTATGTGGCTAATAAAGATTTCTAAATAAAATATTTTTTCCTTTACTGCTGACAGGGGCGTAGCCAGGGTGTTTTCGATGTGGACGTCTATAAAGAAGGGTTGGACCAAAAATTTCAGATGTCCGGGGGCACAGATATTTTTTTGGGGGGGATGAGACCCGAAGGGATAAGTGGGGACAGTATGGAAATATGTTACCCATCCCCTTGAAGGGAGTGGGGGTGCTCCCGGGAAAATCTTGAAAAAAAAATGAAGCAAATTGCTGACCTCTGGAGCGTATTTGAGCTGAATTTAGATGGGATAACGCATATGATTCGATTTTTTATGTGAAAGGGGAGGAGCTTGGTCACAGGTGTGTAGGTGTACGAGAAGGATTAAAATGATGCTTAATTATAGGCCCCCGGAGCATATTCGAGCTATATATAATGTTAAATATTTGCCCATTTTCCCGGTTATTTCAAAGTATGTTTTTAACAAAATTTGTTTGTAGATGAAAAAATACTCAAACCAGGTATTTGAGGGCAGAAACGTGTAGGTTCCGATCCCCGTACCATCTACATTGATTGTTTGACACACGTACATGTTTTGCAAATTTTTTGAACATGTTCATATTATAGTATTTTTTAATGTTAATTTTCGGGAATAAAATAAACAGAAAACCCCCTCTACAACGTACATCAAAAACTTCGCGATTGTCTGTACGAACCAATTGATACGGTATCAGAAAATTTTTGTAAAGTTTGTTTTAAAATAGTGAATTCTGGTGGCCATTAAGCAATTTTTATTACTCAGTTTGCAGGGTTTTCCGACTGCTAATGTTAATCCCCCCCCCCCCAATCGGAAACCGGGGGGGGGGTCCCGAACACCCCCCCCCCCAAAAAAAACCCCTACATCTGCCCTTGGGGAAGATGGTCATATCATTTTTAGGGGAAAAAACGGGAAAACAGGGCGTTCTGGATTTATAGTGTCACTTAATTATTTATTATATACGTATTTTATATGGACCCCACATTCTTTTTATTTATTTTTTCCAATATCTTTTAAAATTATTTAATTATTTTTTTTTTTTTATTTTTTTTTTTTTGTCAATCTCTCAAGTCATTCTACAGCAAATTATATGTAATCTTATAATACTATATAGCAATTTTGAGAGGAAGTTTTTTTTTTATGTAATACATTCACACATCATTTATACCACTTTCATACCATCATGAGTACTTTACTGAGATGAAAAATCAATGTTGTATGGTGTATAAAAGAAGTCATAGTGAAAGAAAGAAGAAGAAGAAAAAATATTATGTAGAAATGAAAAGATAGGGAGAGAGAAATCCATCATAGCACAAAGACAACCCCCCCCCCCCCCCCCCCATATTATTATTATTTAATCGCTTCATCCATTTTCTCTTCCTTTTTTGCGAAAACGATATGGATGTTTTTGCATGTAAACGTACGTCTGGCTACGCTCCCAAGGACTGGAGTCCGAGAAGTCTGGGAAAGTGGCGAGTTTTCCATGGTCCAACATGTCGGGGTCCGAGTTGTCCAAGTACTCATCATTATCTTCGAGGCGTTTACATGTATGGGGTCAACAGACATACCATATTGCAAGCAAAGTTTTGACAATGACACTTGAAAAAACCTCGAAAGTTCTCGAAAATGCATTACCTTGGAACTGTTGCTAAAGAAGTATCTGAAGCAAATCTGCACTAGAAGGCACAGGAGAAAATAGTCTATCCCATAATTTTAATTTTATAGCGAAGAAATGGCCGATCAGGAGGACAGAAGTCGGAGGCCACCTAGAAATGTAGGAGAGCTCTTACAACTGAGTATTGAAAACCAATCTTCATCCGAAAGTCAAGTCCAGACTATGTCACAAGAGGTTCGTATTTTCAGAATAATATTAGAACAATTTTTCTGGTGTCGGAACGGTTTCCATACAGTATCAGTTTCCTGACAATTTTATATCTACTGTCCGCGCAGCTCACTTCAGAAATCGGAAAATTGAAGTTTTCTCATCTTTATCGGCAATTGTTGCGATTAAAATTTATATGGGAGGATAGATCTCGAACTCTCATAACTAAAGGTGTATGATATATGTCTACACGACCAACATTGTGCTCACAGTGAAAGAAAATAATTTTAGATGAGGAGAATTCTATGTTAATTTTAGGCAGTGGCTCCAGATACGAACGTTCGTATCTTTAGACCTATGTCTCGGCGTACGAACATGTTTCCGATTGGTCTGTTACTGTCACGTGACTCTGGTCATGTGTCCAAAGTTGATTTTTGTAACCATATCAAGGTATATGAGTTTATTCTGCATAATCTGTAATTAAGCAACCGGGACAAGAGGCTATTTCCTATGCTCTCAATCATAATTATAGTGATCACTGATCAGTAATAGACGCGCACTTGTCGGCTCTTGTGTGCACGTACCAGTTGACGTTCCGTCGCTCCAGCGGAATTTGAAGTTTTTGAAAGTTTTGAGACGATAATAAATACGTACATGTAGCTGCAACTCCGTGCTTTTTACTAATTCACTTTTCAGAATATGTCACAAAAAAGATACAATTTGAACACTAGATGCCTTGAAAAAAAACCCGAACCAAATTGAAATATATATGCAGAAGCTCACTACGATTTGTGTTCGTTCGCCGAGACATAGGTCTAAAGATACGAACGTTCGTATCCGGAGCCACTGCCTTAATTTTAATTAAAAAATAATTTTAGCATGACGTCATCAACGTTCTAGACTCAGTGTTAATTCGACATCGACAACATCACGCTAAAATTAATATAGAAAACTCCCTATCTAAAAGTATTTAGTTGTAGGTACATATGTCATACCCCGTTAGTTATGAGAGTTCATATGCTTCTTTTCACTGTCTACATTTGGTTTCTCATGAATTTGAACGATGCTCAACCTGTGCACTTGATTAATAATTGAGATTACCAGATTGTTCAGTTTTGATTGAAACCTTGTACATGTAGATAGAGTTGGAGGGTTTAGATTTATGCTGGCAGGGGACATATATATTTAACTTGACAATAAAAAAAAAATGTTTTTTTGTTGTTTTCTTAAATGATTATCTAGTGTGATCATAATATGGTTACTAACACTATTTGAAATTCTGCTTGTTTTTCTCAAACATAAACAATATGCACAAAAGATCACTTAAATTTAGAATGCATACAGTTCTACAAGGACTGTCCATGTAATGAAAGGGGTCTGTGTTTACTTTGTATGATAATTTTTAGCTCACCTCAATAGTTATAATTTTTAGCTCACCTCAATATTAAAGGAGAAGGGGGGGGGGGGGCTTATGATATCGCCCTGTCGACTATAGGTCCATTCCTGCCTAACTATAAGTCCTACATCAACCAAACTTGCATGGATGATGCATATAAGGATGCTCTCTACAATGCATGGTACATGTACAGATGCTGCATCTGATCACCTACATTTCGCGCTTGAGTGAGCAGGTTAGGTAAAATGGGACAGGTTCATTCCCACCTTTTATAAGTCCTACATCAACCAAACTTGTATGGCTGATGAATATGAGGATGTTTACTACACTGTGCATGGTATGGAAGCTGCATCTGACCTATATTTTATGCTTGAACGACAGGGTTAACTAAAATGGGACAGGTCCATTCCCACCTTACTATAAGTCTTGCATAAACCAAACTTGTGTGGATGATGCATCTGAGGATGCTTAATGCATTGCATGGTACAAATGCTGGGTCTGACTAACATTTCATAATTGAGCAATCAGGTTAACCATTAAGTAAAATGGTACAAGTTCTTTTCTGGCCTATTTTAAGTCCTAGATTAATAAGAAAAATCTTGTTGGTGAATAATCTGAGGATGCTTACTGCGATGCACTGTACAGATGCTGTGTCTGGCCTATATTTCACACTTGAGTGACCAGGTATGGTAAAATTAGAATCTTCATTTCCAGCCTTCTTTAACAATTTCTGTGCCACAGGGCTGATTTTGGGCCGATTCATATTTGGCAGTGATTGGGAAGGACGTGCGCCATACGCGCATCGGCGATGAAAATGCCCCATTGTTTTTGTAAACAGTGCGCCTTAAGCTATACAAATGGCGCAATAAAATCCGTCCTTTGTGTTTACAAACCTTGTGTCAAAATAAAACGAAAGTGAAAATAAAACTCCTCGGACGTCTCTCTATACTTTCGTGGCTATATCAATTAAATGTTCTGTTCTACCTTGCTGTTGGGTGATCAATAATATCGATAGCGGGGATTTTCAAACTACGGTTTTCGTCAAACAGACTGTTATGCCGCCGAAGAAGCGGCTTCGTCTCGAAAAGGGACAGCAAACGCTGTTCTCGGCGCTATCTGACAAGGGCAAGAAAGGGGCTTCTGATGAAGGGAATACCGAGACTGGCGAGAGCGCTACGTCCGCCCCGTCCCTTGACCCTTTGTCGGACCCTACCCCCGAATTATCAAATCTTGAAAAGCTTAACAACTTAAATGAACAGTACGTGTATCAGTACATGTAGAATCTGGTTGAAAACAGTAGTGTTGACTTTACTAGAACAGTTTGAAGTGGTGAAATCAATATGTTGCATTCTCAAGAAGAGAATCCTATATTCTGTAATGGAACTACAAAAATAATGTGTTTGTATGCAGTTAACTTGTTTTGTTAACATCACGCATTAAAGATTTTTTGTTTTGATACATTTACGTTGTAAATCTCTGTCTTTTATTAAAATGTCCCATGAAAAAGTTTAAATGTCCCATTACAACAAAAAATGTCCCATTGATATCGAAAACTATGGGGCCATTGGCCCATCAACCCTTTCGTCCTTCCTAATCACTGATTTGGTGGGAAAAGATGAGAGAGATTATAACAATCGTTAGGAGTTTTGATTCTTAAGATATCCAAAACTTAATAAAACATAAAACTGACTTGATTTCTTGCAGATTTATGTATAGATGGTGTAGATCGAGTATCATTCGATTTTCAGACAAAAAGCTAAAAAAGAGCAAACCAAGACGTCTACAGAATATTGATGGGTCAAATTGATGTCTTTTATTGCTGATATGTTTTATTATTATTTTTACAGATTTATGCTATATTTTATTTATGTTTCCTAGCATTATCATGATTATACAGGATATATATATATATACATCAAAATTCATGTATTTGAATTAAGATTTACCTTAATTCAGAGGCAAGAATGGCTAGATCAAGCCCTGGAAGGTCTCACTGCTAACCCGGTAGAGGATTTGAAAGCAGCTGTGACAATATTACAGAATCCACAATCTACTACAGATAACTGTATTACAGCATTGGAGGAATTAACAGACTGGTGTGAAGAAATAGATTTCGCAATGGGTAAAAACATAAGAATTAGCCAATATACATGTTTTTGAGTAATCCTCTGTACACAAGCTTTGTTAAACCCCTATCACGCTTTTACATGTACGTATCGGCTCACGTATCTACGGCATATCAGGATACGTGGCAGTAAGAAAGGAACGCCGTAGCAACACAGTAGCAACTCCAGCTAACATAGCGAGTACTCTTTGAAACGTAGCATGATCTCTTGATACGAAAGAGTGCGGCGTTTTTTAGCTCACCTGAGCCAATGGCTCAAGTGAGCTATTGTCATAGTGTTGCGTCTGTCGTCCGTCGTAGTCGTAAACTTTTCACATTTTAAACTTCTTCTCCAGAACGGCTGAAGGGATTTTGATGAAACTTGGTAGGTATGAAGTACTCATGGTCCCCTACAAGTGTTGTTGTTTTTCGTCAGGATCCGTCAATAGGTGGCGCCACCACAGCCAAAAGTAGGTCACGGGGGGTACCCTCCTTTGACAAACTTTTTCTTCAGAACCGAAGCATGTATCGACAAACCGAAAGCATCAGGATGATCTAGAGAGATGTCTTAAGAAGTGTTGTTATTTTTAGTTCCACTTCGAAGTCAAATTTTTGACGCGTTTTTGACGTCTTTTCGGACTTAGTCAGAAATGCACATTTTGGCACTATTTCTTTAAATAACTCAATAAGTGTATGATTTTACACAATCATTTACTGCATATTTATCATATTTAACTTACTTAATGCTTTGATGTGTATTTTATGCTTAAATTTTATTTTTTTTGATTTTTCATGAATTTTTTTCTTATGTAAAAAGGAAGGGGGGGGGGTGATTTTCATACATTTTCTGCTTCCTCTCTATAACCACTTTTCAGATTGTCATGACATTTTGTAGGTATGAGGTACTCATGCATGGTACCCTACAAATGAAAGAATTTTGTAAAGATATCCACTTTTGGATTTTTAAGGAATATTTTTTAAGATGTACATAGGTATAATGTATGTTTTCCATGCCCAATGGACCCATGGGGAGTGGCTTCAAACCCTGGCGGGACCCCAACAAATTTTTTTTTTCCCTTTTTAGCTCACCTGAGCCAACGGCTCAAGTGAGCTATTGTCATAGTGTTGCGTCTGTCGTCGTCCGTCGTCGTCGTAAACTTTTTACATTTTAAACTTCTTCTCCAGAACGGCTGAAGGGATTTTGATGAAACTTGGTAGGTATGAAGTACTCATGGTCCCCTACAAGTGTTGTTGTTTTTCGTCGGGATCCGTCAACAGGTGGCGCCACCACAGCCAAAAGTAGGTCATGGGGGGTACCCTCCTTTGACAAACTTCTTCTTCAGAACCGAAGCATGTATCGACAAACCGAAAGCATCAGGATGATCTAGAGAGATGTCTTAAGAAGTGTTGTTATTTTTGGTTCCACTTCGAAGTCAAATTTTTGACACGTTTTTGACGTCTTTTCGGACTTAGTCAGAAATGCACATTTTGGCACTATTTCTTTAAATAACTCAATAAGTGTATGATTTTACACACTCATTTACTGCATATTTATCATATTTAACTTACTTAATGCTTTGATGTGTATTTTATGCTTAAACGAATTTTTTTCTTATGTAAA
This sequence comes from Pinctada fucata, assembly GCA_028142955.1. Taxonomy (NCBI): domain Eukaryota; kingdom Metazoa; phylum Mollusca; class Bivalvia; order Pterioida; family Pteriidae; genus Pinctada; species Pinctada fucata. The sequence goes on along the minus strand of AP027102.1, from coordinate 24,152,625 downwards.
AAGGAAGGGGGGGGGGGGGGTTGATTTTCATACATTTTCTGCTTCTTTTCTATAACCATTCTTCAGATTGTCATGACATTTTGTAGGTATGAGGTACTCATGCATGGTACCCTACAAGTGAAAAGATTTTGTAAAGATATCCACATTTTGGATTTTTAAGGAATATTTTTTAAGATTGCACATAGGTATAATGTATGTTTTCCATGCCCAATGGACCCATGGGGAGTGGCTTCAAGCCCCGGCGAAAATACGATTTTTGAATTCATGGGACTCCTTTTAGATCGACCTTTCATCCATAGTTACAGCTGATAATTCAACAAGTGACCCATGTTTCAATTTCTTATTGATTGACCTTTTATGTGATATGATTCAATTAGGCACGGTCCATTTGATATTCAGGGGGGGCTTGGGTTTTTTTGTCGGAGCAAGATTATTTTTTTCACCCCGGACAGGGGCAAAATAATTTTTTTCTTGCAAGGTTGTAGCAAGGAAATTTTTTTTAACAAAGTGATGCGCATTTTAAGAATGTTTGTGTTTTATCAGTAGAAATTATTTATATTTTCACTCAAAACTCGTAATATTAATATATTAGTTTATTTTTATGCAAGTATTAAATTCACTTTTAAACAGAGAGATAAAAGATTTTACAATACACTTCTCAATTTTTTATGTAAGGTACATGTATATAACATGTTATAAGAGGGTCTGAGGGGAAGGACTGTAAATTGGTGAATAACTGAAGTTCTCCTTCCAAGCTTACAAGAACATAAAATTGAACTCTATGGGATACATGCAACATGTATTAATATCAATACATAATTAGTATTGCTAATATATTTAAGCTTTTAAGGAAGCCCTTTTTTCATTCACATATATGTACAACTTTTGATATCTATGAACTTTGCCGTTAGTAAATAATGTTTTGATAGAAGACTATATGGCGAGCGAAGCGAGCCAAAAAATTTTGATACAATTTGAAAACTGCGGCGAGCGAAGCTAGCCGGAAAAATTTTCAAGAATTTAAGCAAAATTTTATGGTAATTCTTCAAATTCAGATTATTTGTAAGAGCAAGATTATTTTTTTCTGTCACACCATGATAAGCAAATTAATTTTTTTCATCAAAATTGAGAGCAAAATTATTTTTTTCGAAAAAAAAACCCAAGCCCCCCCCCAGAATATCAAATGGACCGTGCCTTATTTAAATTCTTTAAACTTATTTACAATTTTAATTTTAAAGTCGGGAACAAGATTTCAATAGCGGCCATGTTTTGCCGTGTACCCGAAGGGGATTCCCCATTTAGTGCTGTGATACCTGTAACTGTAAACAAAAACGTCGTACTTTAGATTTGATCGGTTCAATTTCTCCACAACCCTTTAGTACTGCGATACCTTTCAGGAGATACAGTGCAAACGGAATAGATTTTTATTTAATGTGCATTATACTTGGAACACTTTCATAATGGTTATCATTCATGTACTTGGAACACTTGCATATACTTGTTACCGTATCATGTATAAAGTTTGCTCGAATTTCCTCTGTCTTAGACTCTCTTAGATGAAGTAATTTACGGACTGATTTCTTGAAGAAACGTCTAATGAGTAGTCTCTTCCTCTGGACATTGAGAATGCATAGGACATTTAATATATGAAATTCTTGAAAATAAATAATTCAGAATTCCTGAAATCTTCTGACAATGAAATGTTGGACCACAGGAAGCTGTTGTTTTAATAGAGAAAATAAATTATTATTCACAACCTTTAGCCACTGTGTTCGACATCTTGTATGTATAATATTTCTAAGAGGAACACAGAGGCCTGAGGTTGTGAATGATAAAGCATTTTCTCTCATAAAACGACAGGTTCCTGTGGTATGACATTTGGGAATTTTTATATCTGTTCAAATAATAGATACAACATGAGTTTTTATCGGACCAAATTACTTTTTGTCGGCAAATCCGATGCAACCGATACATTTCATGAACTCTTTCCACTAACAACTTGTCCGTGTAACAGACCTATGATGAGGTAAAACGATTAGTTAACAGTTAATAACGACGTCGTAGGTCTGCTAGTTGGACAAGCTTAACAATTTCATGGGCCTTTTAATGTTTCAAACTGCGAAACCTAGTGAAACCACTTCAGTTGTTGAACAGCGTATGCTGAAATGTGACGCTCCTTCTCGCCTGTTGAAATATGCATAGGCAAGAAGCGCCGCATTTCAGCATATTTACTGAAAATTATTTATTCAAGTGGCTTCACTGGGTCATAAGGTTTGATACACCGTACACTGCTTTTTGGAAAACATATTTGGCCCAATTTCTGCACAACTCATTTGAATTGATATTAAATATTGGATTAAAACGATTTTAACTGTCGTTTCATGTATTTGAGATGAAATCAATACTATTCAAAAGCATTCATAAATTTCAGTATACTTTAATATGAATAAAGGCAAAACCGAAAAATCTTTGTTTTTTATGCCCCTGGAATAAAAGATTCGGGAGCATATAGTTTTTGGCCTGTCCGTCTGTCTGTTTGTCTGTCTGTTTTCCGAAAAACTTTAACATTGGGCATAACTTTTGAATGGAAGCTGGTGATAGAGATTTCATATTTCACATGTGACACTTGTGACAATACCTTTCCATTGATACCAAAATTTTTGACCTCGTGACCATAACCTTGACCTTTGACATACATTTCAAGAACTTTAACATTGGGCATAACTTTTGAATGGTTAGTGATAGGGCTTTCATATTTTACATGTGTATTCCATGTGACAAGATCTTTCCATTGATACCAATATTACGCCGACCCTGACCTCTTACATACTTAACAGAAAATGGCGTTTATACTAACAAAGATGCCGCCGGGGGAATTCTCGTTTCACAAACACAAGCTTTATAATTTCTGGCATGCTAGCTATCAATAATGAAAGGTTCGGTGTTCAATTTTAAATAAACTTAATTTATGAAATCATTTCATTGTTTTACTTTTTCTGCTGCACATTAATGTGGAATTTTACAATATGATTTTATTTTTGATGTTGCATAATTGAACTATACTAGCTGGGCATATGACTTTGGACCACTTTATCCGTCTTTTCAAACCAGTGAAAATGTTTTGAAATGTGACTATTTTTTCTTTTTTGTACTTTTAAAGGTTGTCTGAAAAAAACTTCTGCATCCGGCAAAAATCTTTTTAGAAAGGTTGTGGGCTAAAATCCTGGTACTGGCACTATCAGTATTCAATGTCAGTATGTCAATTAGAGCGTGCATGGATATCAGGTGAGCGTTGTGCCCCCTGGGGCTCTTGTTTAAGTTTGCACCTAAAATTACGTAGCACATTCATAGCAGCTTTCATACATCGTTGTGTACATAGCACAAACACAGTGCAAATGAAAGATGCGCAGTAGCATCGTAGCAGGAACATCGCTAATACTCTTACAACGCGGAACGAACGAATCACAAACCAGGAGGGTTTTTTTTATTTTGGGGAAGGTACCTGTGCCTGTCTCATTTGGGAAAGTTTGCGATATTTTGCTAAAATTGGGAAAATTTTCACCAAAGTATAACCCAAAAGTATCATTTATTAACACTGTAAATCTATTGATTTGCTTGAACTGAACAAGGGATGAATAAAAAACTTTAAAAAATGCACTTCGAAATATGACATTTTATGCTGATTTCCAGGTTTTGAGTCTTGGTGAATTTTCATAATTCCTCTTTGGGAATTTCAGGGTGATTTTTTTTGGAAAAATAGAGGAAATTTGGCATTGGGAAGAGGCCGAAATTCGGCCCCAAAACAAGGGGGAAAAAAACCCTGCAAACGCAAGCGATATCCCTATGGCATACCTGCCACGTACAAGGAGTTGCTGATTCGTTCCCATGGCATTCTTTTCTTATCTACCATATTTGATACACGTTTCAATTTCTTATGTTATGTTTCTTCAATTTACTTCTGCGTATGTATGGCGTAGGAACTACGCTCTTTGCGTTCCAGTTACATAAGAGCTACGTTGGTGTTACGTTGTATGAGTATCTGCTATGTTAAAGGAGTATCACTTATTCCACCTCGACGTAAAAGGTGCATTGACTACGTTTTTATGAACACATGATGGAAATCTAGGGGAGAAATAAAGTTTTGAAACTATTTAGAATGAATTAAGATTAATTATACCGCATATTTACAAGCTTCCACTGCAACAACCAAGTAGTTTTATTGTGTCGCCTGCGAAGCACAGCGACACTTAGGGATCACTTTGTCCGTTGTCCGTCTGTCCGTCTGTCCGTCCGTCCGTCCGTCTGTCTGTCTGTCACACTTTGGGTGTCACAGCCCATAACTTTTGATTGGTAAGTGATAGGGCTTTGATATTTCACATGTGTATTCCTTGTGACAAGACCTTCCTACACATACCATAATTTTTGACCTAGTGACCTTGACCTACATATTTGACCTACTTTTCAAAAAAATTAAGAATGGATATATCTTTTGATTGGTAGGTGATAGGGCTTTGATATTTCACATGTGCAATCCTTGTGGCAAGACCTTTCTACACATACCATAATTTTTGACCTTGTGACCTTGACCTAGATATTTGACCTACTTTTGAAAAAAGGATAAGACTCGCTATATCTTTTGAGTGGTAAGTGATAGGACTTTGATATTTCACATCTGTATTCCTTGTGACAAGACCTTTCTACACATACAATAATTTTTGACCTAGTGACCTTGACCTACATATTTGACCTACTTTTCAAAAAAAAATTAAGAATGGATATATCTTTTTATTGGTGAGTGTTAGGACTTTGATATTTCATATGTGCAATCCTTGTGGCAAGTCCTTTCTACGCATACCATAATTTTTGACCTTGTGATCTTGACCTAGATATTTGACTTACTTTTGAAAAAAAGATAAGAATCGCTATATCTTTTGATTGGTAAGTGATAGGGCTTCGATATTTCACATGTGTATTCCTTCTGACAAGACCTTTCTACACAGACCATTTAATTTGACCTTTTGACCTTGATCTAGATATTTGACCTACTTTTCAAGAAAAGTAATATTGGCTATATCTTTTGATTGGTAGGTGATAGGGCTTTGATATTTCACATGTATTTTCCTTGTAACAATGCCATTCTACACAAACCATTATTTTTTTACCTTTTGACCTTGACCTACATATTTGACCTACTTTTCAAAAAAAATTAAGAATGGATATATCTTTTGATTGGTAAGTGATAGGGCTTTGGTATTTCACATGTGTATTCCTTGTGACAATACCTTTCTACACAGACCATAAAATTTGACCTTTTGTCCTTGATCTAGATATTTGACCTAGACCTACTTTTCAAGAATTTTGATCCACTTTCTAGAATAATCATCAAACCGCTTCGCAGGCGACACAAGCATTCCTTGGATTGCTATTTTTTCATGTTGAACTGAGTCTAATCAAGAGAAATAATATTTGGAAACCAAAGAACTTTTTTTCATACAAAAATGAGCGCCACTGCAACGCAGCAGAAACGTCGCAAATAAGAAGACTACGTAGCACCAACGTCGTATATACGCAGTAGAAACGCATTGACAATGCATTTCTACCGCGTAGGTAATTTGAACGTGACACGTACCTGCTGAACGTCGCACGTACGTGTTGATAGGACGCATTGGTACGTTGCTCATACGTGATAGAAACACCTCTTACGTCGTATAAACATTGCACTTATGGCTTGGACTTCTGAAAAGGACAAAATACGCGGCAGACCTTTTCGTTTCTCTCGCGTAAAGAATTTTGGCAAAAATACTCCTCTTACGTATCTGAAATGAAAAAGTGTGATAGGGGCTTTAGATACATGTATTTGTTCTTTTATACATTCATAAGCACATTTGTACACCTAATTATTATACCCCCCGCAAACAAGTTTGGAAGGGATATAGGAATCACCCTGTCTGTCCGTCTGTCTGTCCATCACACCTTGTCAGGAGCATAACTCCTCCCCCTGTGGATGGATTTCAATAATATTTCACAGAAATGTTCCTTAGGACCTAAGGTTGTGTCATGTCATAGGTCGAAAGTCAAGGTCACAATAGACATCTTAAGAAAAACCTTGTCCAGAGCATAACTCCTCCCCCTGTGGATGGTTGTCAATAATATTTCACAGGATTATTTTTGAGAACCTAAGGTGTGTCGTGACCTTGAAACAAGGTCAAAGGCCACAATAGACATCATTAGTAAAATGGTGTCCAGAGCACAACTCCTTTCCCAGTGGAAGGATTTCAATGATATTACACAGAAATGTTTCGAAGGACCTTAGGATGTGTCATGACATTGAACCAAAGTCATAGGTTTAAGGTCAAGGTCACAATAGACATCTTTAGTAAAACCTTGTCCAGAGCATCTCATTCCCCTATGGATGGATTTCAATAATATTTCACAGGATTGCTTCTTAGGACCTAAGGGAGAATCGTGACCTTTAACCAAGGTCAAAGGTCAAGGTCACAATATATATCATTAGTAAAATCTTGTCCAGATCACAACTCCCTCCCCGTTGAAGCATTACTACAATATTTCACAGAAATGTTCCCTAGGAGTTAAGGGTGTCTCATGACCTTGAACCAAGGTCATAGATAAAAGGTCAAGGTCACAATAGACATTATTACTAAAACCTTGTCCAGAGCATAACTCCTTCCCAAGTAGATGTATTTCAATAATTTTTCACAGAAATGTTCCTTAGGACATAAGGGTGTGTCCTGACCTGAAGGAAGGTCATAGGACAAAGGTAAAGATCCCAAATAGTCATCATTAGTAAAACCATGTCTGGAGCGTAACTCCTTCCCCTGTGGATGGATTTCAATAATATCTCACAAGATATGTTCTTTAGGACTTAAGGATGTGTCATTGCCTTGAACCAATGTCATAGGTCAAAAGTCAAGGTCACAATAGACATCATTAGTAAAATATTGTCCGGAGCATAACTCCTACCCCTGTGTATGGATTTTAATAATAATTCACAGAAATTTTCCTTAGGTCCTAAGGGTGTGTCATTGCCTTTTACCAAGGTCATTGTTCAAAGGTCAAGGTCACAATAGACATCATTAGTAAAACCTTGTACAGAGCATCTCATTCCCCTATGGATGGATTTCAATAGTATTTCACAGGATTGCTTCTTAGGACCTAAGGGAGAATCGTGACCTTTAACCAAGGTCAAAGGTCAAGGTCACAATAGATATCATTAGTAAAATCTTGTCCAGATCACAACTCCCTCCCCGTTGAAGCATTACTACAATATTTCACAGAAATGTTCCCTAGGAGTTAAGGGTGTCTCATGACCTTGAACCAAGGTCATAGATAAAAGGTCAAGGTCACAATAGACATTATTACTAAAACCTTGTCCAGAGCATAACTCCTTCCCCAGTAGATGTATTTCAATAATTTTTCACAGAAATGTTCCTTAGGACATAAGGGTGTGTCCTGACCTTAAAGCAAGGTCATAGGACAAAGGTAAAGATCCCAAATAGTCATCATTAGTAAAACCGTGTCTGGAGCGTAACTCCTTCCCCTGTGGATGGATTTCAATAATATCTCACAAGATATGTTCTTTAGGACTTAAGGATGTGTCATTGCCTTGAACCAATGTCATAGGTCAAAAGTCAAGGTCACAATAGACATCATTAGTAAAATATTGTCCGGAGCATAACTCCTACCCCTGTGGATGGATTTCAATAATAATTCACAGAAATTTTCCTTAGGTCCTAAGGGTGTGTCATTGCCTTTTACCAAGGTCATAGTTCAAAGGTCAAGGTCACAATAGACATCATTAGTAAAACCTTGTCCAGAGCATAACTCCTTCCCCTGTGGATGTATTTCAATAATATTTCACAGAAATGTTCCTTAGGATGTAAGGGTATGTCATGGCTTTGGATTAAGTTCATAGGTCAAGGGTCAAGTTCACAATAGACATCATTAGTAAAACCTTGTCCAGAGAATAACTCTTTCCTCTGTGAATGGATTTTAATAATATCTCACAAAAATGTTCCTTAGGACCTAAATGTGTATCATGACTTTGAACCAAAGTTAAAGGTCAAGGTCACAATTGATGCTTGATCTCAAGATAACTTTTCAAAAAATATTGCTGTAGGGGGTATTTTCATTCTATTAGGGGCATATTTTCATTGGTTTAGTATTATTCAGTGATTATGATGATGAATATTTTATCTTTTCAGATTTTCACAAGATAAGAGGATTTCCTGTTCTTCTGATATTATTTAATTCTGAGGACCCAGAGATACGCTGGCGTACCCTACAGCTAGTGGCAACTCTAGTACAGAATAACACATATTGTCAGACAGCAGCATTGAAGGACGACTTATTAAGTAAAATGCTGACGATCTTAGATAAAGACTCTGATGCCACTGTGAAAACAAAAGCTTTATATGCTATTTCATGTAAGTGAAACTTTTGAGATTTTTGTATTTTTTTAATTGATGCAAGCTCCTAATTTATCATACTGTCAACAAGTGAAAAAAACACGAAAAATCTACCAGTCAGAAATGTAGAAAACTACAGTCCCAGTTGAAAGCATCAAAAGTACATTTAACAAATTTGTCGAAAATATATACTTTGCATTTCTAAACAATTTTTTGATTCAAGATAACATTTTTATCATCAAACATGCGATTAGCAACATACCTGTTCTTGAACAGTCTTGTTTAAGCATGATGGGAATTTAAACTACATGTACTGAACATATCATAAAACTACTTGTATGATAGCATGAAATGACTTGTACAGTAATCCATTTTTTTTTTTAAATTGCATGATTTATAGGTCTGACTCGTGATGTTCCAGAGGCTCAGAAAGTGTTTTGTGATAAAGATGGATTTTCTATCGTGATGCGAGCCATGCAGTGTGATGTTGAAAAGCTGAAAATCAAAGCTGCATTTATGCTGTCACAAATGTGCTCCAGTAATCCTGCCTTCAAAGGTACAAATAATTATGAGTTATAGATCAAATTTTACTAATTATTAGTTTTCTACCTGTGAGTCGGGGGACTTATTCTACCCATTGTCTGTCAGTATCTGTCTATTCATCTGTCTGTTACACTTCAATATAGTATGTTCCCACATAACCATATTTCCTCCAAATTAGCTAGAATGATCTCCCTCCTTGGATTACAACTCTCGGACTTTATCCATCCCTACTATGGTAAAATTTTTCTACTTTAATACATTTTCCGATGTTTTCACGTCGTATACATCAATGGCTTCATGAGGAGAACAAACAAAAGGATATTTTCAAAGAATAGTCAAAAGATTAGAAATCTTTTTTCAAAATTTTTGTGTAAAAATTTTTTTAACGTCAGTGTTTTTTTGCATGGTAGAAATGGATAAAGTCTGAGAGAGGTAATCCAATATGACAGTTAACTTGGAGCTATGACATCATCATGGGCAAACACTATACTAGACCTTTTTGCTGTTATGCACTATATTTGGAATGTGAAAAAAATAATCTCAGTGAGATACAAATCAGTTTTGACTTTTGTTCATATTGAAGCATTCTAGAAGAACACTACACTTATAATTACATGTATGCTGGTAAGGGATTTACATGTATATCAATCAAAATTATCATAATTTGAATCTTCGATGAATGATTGAAAGAAATGTAGATATGTAATATGATTTTGTAGATATTCTGTGTGACATTGGTATGATTGATCAGTTAGTGGGAGAGCTGGGCGAAGAACATGTAAATTATCATGAACATTTAATGTCGGCCCTTCTGGCCATCGTTAAGGATCACCAACGTGCCATAGAAGAATGTCAAAGGACAGAACTACAATTAACCCAACTTCTTCTCAACAGAATAGAATTTCTGAAGGGCAAAGAGGAATTTCTAGTAAGTACAATATGTGGTCCTTCATAGAGGTATTCCATGTGTATTTTCTAAATTAAGCATTCATATATATAGGATCTCAAATGGATTTTCATTTCATACGATGTATTATGAAACGAGTTGTGGGTTTTATATCCCCGAGCCTTGGCGAGGGGATATAAAACGCACAACGAGTTTCATAATACATCGTATGAAATGAAAATTCATTTGAGATTCTTTTTATCACATGATTTTGCCTAAAAATGTGTATTTCTAACGTGAAATCAACGTTTCCGAGAACTATAGAGGCGAACCACGCCGTAATGTAGAAGTCGTCTGCTATGCCATGAGAAGTAGTGTCCCCATTGCATAGATATTCTGTGCGTAAGAGAAAAGTATTTCAATTTTGAATAGTATTTTAATGCAAGAATTAATTCAACAGCAATTTTAATCATTGATATTGACTCCGGGTCTGAATTTAACAGTTGACCGATATTTGAAAGGTCACATATGTCAAGGTTTATGTGATGAGGTTCCAAACTTGACCAATCGCATTCAAGCAGAGTGATATGTAACGTGTTATCATATCATATATTTATGAAATGGCTTTATGAAACTACATAACGGGTGTATCATGTGATAAACATGTATATGACATAGTGAAATAGTGTCAAAACCTTAAGAAAAAAAGAATCATAGCATGAGATATTTCCAAAGTATGTGTGCACACATTGATATCACGTCAATATTTTTTGTACTACCAAAGGGGGAGTAAACGTAGTATTTTACTATTTTATTGTGCCTTTTTTGAGTGAGAACACTTTTTATCTAGTTCCAGGTAAGGTGATAAAATCCAGTTATATCTCTCAAAATTTAAAGCTTAGGACATAAGCAACAGAATAAAATCAATTTCATTCAACAATTTTTTTTTCAAAAAACCTCTGATATTAACAGGGGGAAAATTACACCCAGAGATTCAGATATAGAATAAAAAGCCATTTGAATGGCATCCGTCAGATTTTGAATTTCATTTTATCGCTATTTATGTTCTTTATCTTTTGATTCATTCTTAATTTCTTTCTTTCAGGAAGAAAAGAGCTATGCAGAGGAACTGTTGAGTATTATCTCTTCTGAATCAGGAGATGTAATGAGGTGATATAATTGATACCATACAATCTATTGGAAGACAAACTTTTTGTGTGGAATCAATGATCACAGAGTTGCTGAAGACTTTCAAGTTATAGATATTCTGCACTAATTAAAAGACTGCATTCATGGTTTATTCTAATCTCAAGAAATCAATTGCACCTTGCGTTACCATTTGTGTATAGCTTAATTATACAACTTCAAAAATCTGGAGCTGTTGAAATAAAAATAAGAAGTTAATTGATCTTCTTGATTTTCTTTAAAGAAAAAAAGGGTGACACTGGACATCAACTCCAATCAATCTTTGAATATGGTTAGCACAGGTCATAGACTGTCATGGGATTTAGCATTGATTCTTTGAAAAGTCATGCAATTTCATCATCATCCTGTCTCTTGTCTTTCCAGATGATGTTTATATCCCTGCAAATTTCATCTTTGATCGTTTTAAAACATCACAGAATGGGTAATTTCTGAAGATTAGTAGGTTAAAATGCTTTGTTATGCACAATATAAGTGAAGGGCTTTACATAATGGTCATAGCAATCAGCCTCTTTTCTGTCTACAAAGTCAATTGGAAAACAATGGTTTGAATCATAGAAAAGTCGTGGAATTTTGGTATAGAATTTCAGTATGAAAAACGATGTTGAATTTAAGTGTATAAAAAGTGAATTAAGCATTCCTGCTGATGAAAGTTTCTTCGTTTATACATGCATGTTTACATGCAAGTTGATAATTGGCTGAAAATATCCTCTGTAAAATGTATGCAAGAACCATTTTGAATACAAACCTTAAACCTTGAATATTAACTGAGTTCTTTAATTTGATCAAAGTCTTGGAAATTTTACCCTCAAGATTGTATACTAGAGACCTATAAGTTCCTTCCTTAAAATGAATAAGTACATGTTTACCAGTTTTCTCAAAATGCTATCCAAAATTCACCTTAAAGAATATACAAAGATGTTGAAAAATTCCATCTGTGACCTTGAAAATCATAGGTTTCTTTGATTATACATGTATCATGATAAAGACATTTACCAAGTGTAACAGATGTTTGTTTAAGAACGAGCTGGATTAGCTTCAAGACCAAGACCTTGTAGGCATAATACATGTAAACCACTTGCCAAAATTCATAATGGCTGACAAAATAATAAAAACTGTCCAAGATGGGCAATATTTGCACATTTTGTTTTTGTTACACCACAGTGGAATTGTGTCTTTTAACAGAGTTGTCATAATGTAAAACAACGCCATTGTGGCTCAGACCATTTTAGCTTTCAAAAATTACATGAAAATGGACCGAGTTCTAGTATATAGACTGCTCTTATGGCAAATACAAGGAGTGATGTGACCCATATTAATTAGTATTACCAACCATACACAAACAGTGGCAACATTAATACTTTTAAATCTCCCTTCAACTACATGTATGTTATGAGGAAATGGTAAGGCATGCACAAAAAAAGTTTTGAATCTACCACTATATTCATGTACACTGTGACCTAGAATCAATGTTAAGACACACAGCCTTTTCATACTATTCATTCAAAGACAGTCCAACATGGGATGTAAAAATCTGAAACATTATGTTACTACAGTGTTACTAAACTTTGTAAATGTGACCTCCGACTTGGTTCAAGGTCAAGGTCATGACCCACCATTTACTTGTATTAATTTTTTTAACATTAATCCACCATTGTCCAGGCCATGTAGAAGTTATGCCCATACAAGTACTTAACCACATGTACTTTGATCTGGAACATGCTGAATATTTGGATGAAAAAGGCTGAAGGTCATGTCACATCGCCACATCATACTGATCATTGATACCATGCTTGAATCATCCAATCTATGGCATATAGAAAGGTCAAACTTATTTCATTCCAGTTTGAAAAATCCATCAAGTAAATGGCAAAATATAAGCAATTGTATAGTCTGACATGTTTCAACAGCATGCAGCATAAAAAACATCCCTCTAAATCTTTATCAAACAATCGTCAAACAGGGTCCTTGATCACCGTCTAGTTCAGTTGTTATTTTTAGTCCCCTACCGGCAACGCCGAAGGGGACTCTTAGTTTCCTCTCGGTCTGTCTGTCTGTCCGTCCGTCCGTCTGTCCGTCTGTCCCATTTTCAGTTTTCCGGACTTTTTTTCGCTGTTGTTGCATATATTGAACTCATTTTTGGTATGTGGATATATCTCAATGTGATACAGATCAAGTTTGAGTTTGCTTTCGATTGACCTAATTTTACAAGAGTTATGGCCCTTGGACTTAGCAAATTTTATGAAAGTTTCAGTTTTCCTGACTTTTTTCCGCTGTTGTTGCATATATTGAACTCATTTTTGGTATGTGGATATATCTCAATGTGATACAGATCAAGTTTGAGTTTGCTTTAGATTCATCTAATTTTACAAGAGTTATTGCCCTTGGACTTAGCAAATTTTATGAAAATCTAAGTTTTCCGGACTTTTTTCCGCTGTTGTTGCATATATTGAACTCATTTTTGGTATGTGGATATATCTCAATGTCATACAGATCAAGTTTGAGTTTGCTTTTGATTGACCTAATTTTACAAGAGTTATTGCCCTTGGACTTAGCAAATTTTATGAAAATCTCAGTTTTCCGGACTTTTTTCCGCTGTTGTTGCATATATTGAACTCATTTTTGGTATGTGGATATATCTCAATGTGATACAGATCAAGTTTGAGTTTGCTTTCGATTGACCTAATTTTACAAGAGTTATGGCCCTTGGACTTAGCAAATTTTATGAAAATTTCAGTTTTCCTGACTTTTTTCCGCTGTTGTTGGATAAATTGAACTCATTTTTGGTATGTGGATATATCTCCATGGGATACAGGTCAAGTTTGAGTTTGCTTTAGATTCATCTATTTTTACAAGAGTTATGGCCCTTGGACTTAGCAAATTTTATGAAAATTTCAGTTTCCAGACTTTTCTTTGGTTCTATTGCAAATAATGCACTGATTTTTGGTAAATGAAGACATCTCAGTGTGATACAGACCAAGTTTGAGTTTGGTTTCCATTGGCCTATTTTTACAAGAGTTATGGCCCTTGGACTTAGCAAATTTCATGAAATGTTTAGTTTCCCGGACTTTTTCATGCCTGTTGTTGCAGATAATGAGCTGATTTTTTGTATGTGAATACATTATAGTGTGATGCAGATTTGAGTTTAATATAGACTGACTAATTTTCACAAGAGTTATGGCCATTGGACTCAGCAAAGGATTTCGTGAATTCATTTTCCCAGACTTTTCTTGGCTGTTGTTGCAGAAGATGAACTGATGAACAGAGATGCAAGTCATAAATTTATGCCGCCGGTAGGGGACTTATATCGCACAGCGATCATTGCATTTTTAAGGATTCACTCGAAATCACTTAAACATGTATACAATGAAGTGAAAATTCTTGCATAAATCAATCTTAGGAATTTTGCTGGAACAACAAATTTCTCTTATCTTGAAATTCAAATCTTTCTCTGCATCAATTTTTCAGTTGGAGTAAAAATTATTTTAATCATTTTTAAATAATCAAACAAAGCAGACAATTCTTATAAAAGTTTATTACAAACGGTTAAATATGATAAACAACAGAGAAAGTGAGCAAGAATAGTATGATAGTTGCAAATATTGAAATTAACATTAGAAAATACAACAATAACAAGACCTGTAATAAGTTAGAAATTGTAAAGTTTACAACCTTTTCCTTCAAAAGCAAAATAAACACTTTTCTTTGACACATCATTTTGTTGTACAAAATGACTAAACTACGAGAAGTTTATCAAATATATGTCCCTTTTGAAGCAGTTATCCCATACATCTACATGTAAATTATGTTTAGATACTTTTAGTACTTCAGAAACTGAAAGTGTGAAAGGAGGGCAAGGCAACTATTTCTAAAACGTTGGTGCCATTACAAAGAAAAGACATTTAAATAAGAAATGACTGACATCTCATTTCTAGAGCTCTAACTTATGAAAATAAATTCCTTCCCAGTCTGCTTTAAATGTAACGTAAAATTGTTGTGAAAAACATTTTAAAACCATGTAATACAATGTAGTGGAAAATATTACTGTAAGCCAAAATCATACTCAAACAGAAGCTTAATAAGTTTTTTTTTTGACATTGTATTAGTAGACTTCTTAATTATGTTCCAATGAAGATATATAAATACAATGCATGCAGATAGATTCCACATAAAAGATACATGTATTGTAAAATTTTCTGTTGAATGTACATGTATTTTAATTCCATAAGAAATTTTGTACAAATATAATAAATCTAACCACAGTTACATAGCACATGACAACATTAACAATTAGTCTACTAGTTCTTGTTCCGTTTCACAAAGTACCATAAGCCCAAAACATTTAGTCTCAAAAATGCCAACAAATAGTAGGGTGACCAAGTCGCCAAAAGTGGCTTATTTTAGGAGTTTAGTCGACACGCATAGTACACAGCAAATATTGGTGTCAAATGAAAGCTCTTTATCTGTAGTCAATGAATCAAGATGTCGTCAAATGATTTTCATTGTAGAACGTTTTCAAAAATGACGTTGAAATGACGTCATCAACGTTTTTAAAAAATTACCGAAAAATCACTGAAAAAAGGAATCGATGAATATTTCTTCTGTGGAAAGTAACATCAAAGATCGAAAGGTGAAAATTGCTAACATATTTAATACTTTTTCGAATATGATAAGTTTTAATTCAAATTTCTCATAAGATATGCGTTTTTGGGTGAAAAAAGTTTATTTTGTTAAAAAATTGCATTACTTTGCGAAAATTCTATTTTATTTTTTCCCCTTCTCTGAGATCCACTGAATGAATTCTGATCGTTCTTCAAGAATTTAAATCTAAATATTTTCCTCTTCCAATTGATATCAAATATATTTAATTATTCTAATGCAAAAACTTCAAAACTGCTGTTTTTCTACTGAAATCTGCATAATCATTTCTATTCAGATTATTTCTATACATCAATCATAACATCTTTATCACTTATGAATTCGATAATAGAAGGATGTATTCCATTCTGATCTATTATGCTCTTTCGCATAATAACTTGCGTTTTAAACACATTATTTGTATTTTCAGTTTTTCGGGGGGAAAACTGTATTTTTCATTCAAAAATCACGGATTTCTGGATATTATCGATATAATTCACAGAATCATAACATTGCAGTTAAAAATACTATCTTTAGTAGTTATATCATAGTTTTTCTATCGAGTTACACAATTCAAGCCAAAATTTTATTTCATTCTCTAAATTGGGGTAAGATTAGGATTTTTATGGCTGTTCTTATATGCCTGTCTTTTAGCCTAGGGAATGGGGGGGGGGGGGGGGGAGTTACGGATATCGGTATTGCAGTACCGTTGCGTCCTGCACCTTTTAGAAAACATAGAGACAAAACCGTTTAAGCTAGTAACATCATATTTACAATGTAGACTTAACTTAACGAACATAAGAGATAATTTTATTTTCAAAGTCGTGCGTAAAAGGTCAAGGTAATTTTGAGGCTAAAGATAGATTTTTATGAGAAATAGATTAAAGTTTTATTGAAATAATGGTTGTTGTCCTCTTTTTGGTTCAGTATGTTTTGGAATCATTCATACTTAAAGGAAAATTAATTATCTTTCAAATATGTAACGGACATTCTATATATTTTGTTCAATCAACAGTGGAATTACGTGTAAACGTACATGTAAGGAAAAAAAAAGGGGGGGGGGGGGGTACATACTCACATTTATTTATTAAAACTATAGGTATTGCAAACAAGATTGATACAATGTCTTTTGAGCTAGACTTTTCTACCATGAACACTGACTTTAAACAGACAGAAAACCCTATTGATTTTGAAGGTCAGGGTCAAGGTCATTTTGTAGTTAAATATAGATTTTTGGCTAGATTTAAAAAAAATCATTTAAATCTATTTTGGGTCAAAATATATTAAATCAATGATAAATAAGATATACATTAAATGATCTTTTATGTATGTAACGGGGTTCTATCTCCCCTTTTTGCACATTTGAGGAAGTATGCGGAAGAGGAGGTGGTTGCATGCATACATGCTGTAACAAGATATGGTGACCAAACCGTCTGAAATAGGAATTTCCAATTTTTATGTTAAATATCTTTCGCTGTATAATTGAGAAATCAGTAATGCATGGTGATATCAAAGCTTAGGAACTTCAGGCTTACCATGAAGATTGAGTAGACCCAGACAAAGGACCTACTTGATTGTCAGGGTACGTGTCTGAGAAGGTCAAGGATTAATCACATGACAGGCGTATGTTGAAGCGTAACCGTTGCCCTATTTTAGTAGAATTTCCGGGTACGGGGGGAGGGGGGGGGGGGGGGCTGCTGCTTATTTTGAATTTTAAATGAAGGACCTATTTACTTCTCTAAGTATGTGTCAGCATAAAATATCTGTGAATTCTAAATCAAAAATATTTATTTTGACTATTAAAATAAATACAAAAAAATAGATATTTTTTATTTACAATTCATAAATATTTTATGACATGTGTACATTTTTCTTTCTTTTTTTTTTTTTGGGGGGGGGGGGGGGGCGATATACAAGATTTGAACATTTATTGATAATAGATACTAGCTGGTTAATAATCAAAATATTTTAAACCTTCTTCATGATAAATAAAATATATTACACTATAATAATTACATTCTTTCGCGTTACCCTAAATTGAAGGTATGTACCAATAAAAACGCACTTCATTTTCAATAATAAAAGGAAATATATTGTACCCTCTCGGTTGCTTTATGTACTATGGTTTATGACCTATATAGTACATTTATCAACCGGGAAGCGTGATAAATCTCTGTGATCAGAACCAGAGCATAATACATCTATATCAAAAAAAACAAAATCAATAGAAATGATAGGAGGGATGACTCAATTGAATTGCTACTGAAAGAATCTTTTCTCAGTTTATTATCTGATATAATCATCTTGGTATTTATGAATCTCAATGTGAAAGAGAGAGTTACAGAATAGGGACGAGTATGAAAATAGCTTATGAATGAACATTCCGGCTTTTGTGGTTAATTTTCACAATTTTAAGTGATGTTTTAGCTTTTTGCCTGACAATACACACATTTTAACTAAACATTATGAACATTAACTTATTTCACTTGAAAGTACCTTGGAAATTGTATAAATCTATGTTATTACTGCTTATGTCCAGAGGAGATACATGGTAAACTGTTTACCTTTTCCTGTGATTTTTCCATTAAAAACATTTTTTCATGAGATCGGTGATGGTTTATCGGGGAGAAAGGGCTTTCTACCCATCGTACATTATTTTATGGATAACGCTGTATATGTACGTACAAATGTACACCCTAGCTGAATTAATCATAAGGATGGGCATCTTTCTGCGATAAATTTGGTACAGAATAAAATCTAAGCAACGAAAACTGTAGCACCCTCGCACGACATCAATACATATGTACTCACAGTCACACACTAGTAGGGAATGGCTTTTATTGCCCCGTCACACTTAGACTTTTTTTGGTCATCGCACGAGTAAGGCCAAGTAAATTTGCAAACACGTCGCAGAACGTTGAGGTCGCTGGCTGGTCTTTGTGCGGTCGCTGGGTCGCTGGAGGATGTTGGTGTGCGCGGTGGTAGTCGGAAAATTGTGTGCATGCACAAAACCGCCGACGACTGCCCAGCGTCCAATCGTAAGTTATGGATTCATTAGGAGGTCGCTGGGCATGTGTTCCCGTGCGCTGTGCAGTCGTTGCTAAAAACGTTTGGAGGGCGCCGATAATTGCAACGAATGTGTAACGACAGAGGAGCTTAAGTCTAACGCGTACACAGCCACACTCTTCTAGATATGGTCTAACGTCATCAACGTGTGCCCAACGACAGCCTTACGTCTTTGGCGTCTGCTTTACGTCTTAAAAACGAAATGTTTTCTGTAAATTAAGTTTTGCTATGATCGCTAAAAGGTCGCTGCCAGGTCGTTGACAAGTCGGTAGGCGAACGTTGCGAGGTCTTTGAGCACGCGTTATATAGAACGTTAACAGGTAAATTTTGGAGTTTGGAAGACGCTGAGGTCGTTGGGCGAATGCTTCTCATGCGCTACAATGTCGCCATGCGTACGTTGAGAACTTTGCTTCATAAATGATTTTCAGACCAAACCCCGACGTTTGTCAGCGTGTTGAAGGTCGTTACTGGTGCGTTGGCCAAAAAAAAATTGAAGGCGTGACAAGGATATGAATCACGTCGTAGGTAATCTAAAAATAGAACTTGAAATTCTTCACAACATATGCAAATATGCGTCAACATTTTTAAAGTTGCCTCCTCTATATCTGTGATTTTGACCTTTGACCTTGATAATCAAAGAAGTGTTCTTTGTGTCATTTGTATTAAATGTATACTTTAAAGAGCTTGACCAAGGTCTGTTGGTGAATGACACAGAAGATCTTCAATGATTTTGACGAATTCATTCTTGCGACCTTGACCTACAATTTTAATGGGTTTCTTCCTATTGTTATTAGCAACAAGTGTATGGGCATTGGAAAGATTCAATCAAAATTGTGCCCTCTTAGTTTGAATAGAAAGATTTTAAACATTTCCCTACATTGACCTTGATCTTTGACCTTTGAAAATCAAGAGTTTTTCCTCTTGATTTGAACAATAAGTGTATGGAGTTTGGTAAACTCCAGTGTATCATCGGGGCTGTATTAAAAGATTTTAAAAATTCTAATCTGTGAGCTTGACCATTGATGCATGACCTTGAAAATCAATAGTCAAGAGTTCTTTCTCCTATCATAAGCAACAAGTGTATTGAGTTTGGTGAAGATCAAATTCAAACTACACCCTCTGTATAAAATGACATAAGTAATAAATGTATGGAGTTTAGTAAAGACCCAATCAAAACTGTGCCCTCTAGGCTAAGCTAAGCTAACATTTCCAAGTTGTGTCCTTGACCTTTGACAAATGACCTTGAAAATCTATAGGGTTCTTTCTCTTGTTATAAGCAATAAGTGTATAAAGTTTGGTCAATACCCAATAAAACCTGTGCCTCCTAGGCTGTATAAAAGGATTTATAACATTTTCAACCGGTGACCTTGACCTTTGACCCATGACCTTGAAAATCAATAGGATTTTCCTCTTGTCATAAGCAATTAGCGTATGAAGTTTGGCCAAGATCAAATCAAAATTGTGCCTCCTAGGCTGTATAAAAGAACGTGACGTGCGCAAACACACCCTCCCACTCTCCCTCAGTTACCCTTACACACTCTCGTAAACACACACCAACGGTTGCGTTATCCCCCCTTGCAGTTATGCTGCGGGGGATATTAGCAAACCTTTGTTTTCCATGATGGAAGAGAAAATTGACAAATATTTGTCCTCCATGTTTGTACACAGAGAAGAAAAATTTTCATTTTAAAGGAATTATAATGTTCACATTTTTAACTTGTTCTAAAAATAGCTACCAATGACGTCATAAATACCGATTTTATGTCATCGCGATTTACGTATGTTAAGGATAAGATTGGAATATTATCCTGTTGATGCAATTTGTACAGAAAATTCAATTTGTGGTCATCAATATTTCTTTTCTTTGTGAAAAAAGACCAAAAATACGTAATCTATGTTGAATGACCCCTTTGACCTTTGACCCCTGAAAATGGAATGTTTGTACATTCAAACCTGTTGACGACATTGATATTTTGAAAGTACATTATTTCTACTTTCATTTGACATATAATTTACCCATGTACTAATCTGTCGACTAAACTATAAAATTAAGCTCTTTGGTCACCGTACTAAAATGAACATAAATGGAAAAGAAAAAGAAGTTTCAACAAAGCAATAAGAGAAGCAGTATGAAATGTAAAGTAACACATATCTTTGCAAGATAAAGTTAGAACAAATACATGTACATGTACAAAATATGCTGTCCAAATGACAGTTGCTAAAACAACGAGAAACAATAAGACAAGGTGGGCCTATATTGCTCACCAGGAGTTGCATCACATTTCATAAAGCAAGAGTGCTTTAAAATAAAATCATTGAGTAGTATGTATTTTGTATTACGAGTTTCTGTGCAGCTTTTGCAAAGGAGAAATTGGCTCAAAAAACATAATTTTTATGGAAAAGATTTTGATAATTAATACATTCTGCAAGTTTCAGTAAACAAATAAAATTCCATGCAATTATTGTAGAGGAGAAGTACAAATTTTGAAAATTAACAATATCACACGGACCATAACAAAGGGACGGACAATATGCTATGACAATAACTCGGGTGAGCAAAAAAAAGAATCTTACGATAAACAAAGCTGACTTTAAAGCAAAAGTTTATATATTCTATATTGATAGAACTATGTAAAATTGTTGGAATGCAATTTCCTTATAAAATAAGTACAACCAAAAATTACAATTTTTGGTCATTTCTTATCATTTTTTTTTTTCATTTTTCAAGTCATAGAAACTATAGACTTTAGATCTTATGTCTCAGAATTCCTTACATGACTATTTACATGTGTGTTGTGAAATCAAACAATGTGTACATAGTTGTGATTCAAATCAAAAACACTGCAACTTTATCACTAAAACTAGTTTTATAAGGATGAATACACTTCATCATAGAAAAATAAAATGTGTTCATGACGAATATTTTAATCTTGTAAGGAACTCATTTTGGAGATTCTTTTTTTTTAATTTCAATGCTTTATTTTTGTGCAAGATTTCACATTACACACCATACACAAACTCCGAATGGTTTTAAATATGGGGATAACGTCATTTGTATTTGAAGGCATAAATTGTATGATTTATCATCACAAATTTAGTTTTACCGCAACTAGTCAGCTGAGCTGATCAAATACAGTATTTACTTCAACTCGGTTAAAAAAATAAATTTCACTTCATGGAGAAAAATACACAACACAAAATCAACTGTATATACCAAGAAAGATTCTTAGTGACATTTGAATACTCAGATGCATGCAAATATGTGTACAATATATACATGATGTGTATGGTTGAATACCGTTATGCCATTACATTAAATTTGCTCTTTGGTGGTAAATACATGTACTACACTTAAAATGAATGAAAGTGGTTTTGCAAGGTTAATGGCAAATTGTTAGTAGACTTTATATCTACAAAACAAAATATACACTGTGCATATACAATGTATGTACACGTCTCGGTCAGAATAAAAAAAACGTGGATCATGATCATGGTAAACTCAAAAAGGGTGTGCTTTTCTACATTTTTGTCGTTATTTGTGCTGAATATTTTGGAAGATTATTTTTGCAGATTTTCAAATTTGTATTAGATCAAGATTTTAAAATTCAAAATGAATGTGTCTATTTAAGAACAGTAACTCAGCCAAAT
This sequence comes from Pinctada fucata, assembly GCA_028142955.1. Classification (NCBI taxonomy): domain Eukaryota; kingdom Metazoa; phylum Mollusca; class Bivalvia; order Pterioida; family Pteriidae; genus Pinctada; species Pinctada fucata. Next base: position 24,130,215 of record AP027102.1, on the reverse strand, counting down.
TATCAATATTTCTCCAATTTCTTGAAAATATATTTCTCTTACATGTAAGAATGACCTAATCTACAAGATTCACAGCTTGTCCCATTCATGCAGAGACTTGCAAATACATATAAAACCATTAAAACATCACAATAAATCTCTGCACAACATCTCAAGTCACAACATACATATATGACTTAATGTATACATTGAAAAAAGGATAAGCCTTTTCACCTCTTTTGAAAACTATTTTGAATGCTCTTATTTTCATGATCAATGCTAAAAAATCTGGAAAAAAAAAACAATAACTTCACACAAAGCCACACTTGAGACCTACTTCACATCAAACAACTCTTGGTTCCCTATTTCATGTATTTGAAAGGGTCTTTGCATATTCTCGTACGTTGTACATATGTGATCGTTTTAAAATACATTCAGCTGAAACTTCCTTTTCATAAATGTATATTACTGCATATACTTGTATAAAAGTTAATTAAGGGCTTAAAAAAATATTGTATGCAAATATGACCCCATTTTTGAAAAAAATATTGTAGAAATATACACTCATGGCAAAATCTGTTGGGTCTGCATATGATTAAGAGAAAAAAATATGGTAACAGAAAAATTCTTTTAGGGAATTTCATATTTCAATGTACATAGCATGAAAAATCGATATTTATTCAGCTATCAGTAAATTATCACAATCTTTCTTATGTATCAAAGGACGGATTTTAATTACATGTAGTTTTATAGCACTTCTAGATTATGTTTGTCTCCTACTTTTATGGATATACAGTACAAATAAATAGTATAATGTAAAGCACAATATACATGTAGGACTCGAAAATCCATGTGGTTGATCAGATTGAATTGTGTCAAACCTAAACATACTTTTCCATGATTTCCAATCAAGGTAAAATTCTAAACAGTCACATGCATGCAAAATTGGACAAGTCTACAAGGAAATTTTATGGTAAATTCATGTAATACTTGACAGATATAGAAAATGGCACGAAAATAAAATTTATAGACTTGACAAATGTAAAAAAATAACCAAGAAAATATACATGAATGTTTTGAGTAATAAGACATTTTTACTTACATGTCTGTATATACTAAATACAATGTAGGTTAATCTAATACATCTTCAGATTTTAAATCTCAATTACTCTACGGTAAAAAAGTTCAAGTTCACTTCAAATGACACAATCAGACCTTTTTTTTCATTTCAGAGGCCAAAAATATGCATGAAATTTCATTTTTGCAAGTAGAAATTAATAAACATTTTTGTTAGAAAGGATCATGTCTTTTTCTATTTCAGAATATTTGTACTCACATTTGTTGAACATTTGTTTACTCACAACAATAACAAAATATACTGATATGTAGGATTTCAAGCATAGAGGCAAGGCAGAAAATGAATGGCTGGAATTCTTAAATGTATGATTACTCTTAAAGGTGTAATCATACAATTTTTCTTAAAGCACATTATATTACCCGCACAAAAAATGTAAAACTTTAAAATCAAAAGACCATTTAACGAAGGGTTTTCTTGTGTGTCAATTTATAAATTTTGACAGTGTCTTTCATTATGACATTTCAAAAATTGCATATTCTACACGATCACATCATCATGACGCATCTACTTAGACATTTCAAACTGGGTTTTCACAACCGGAGATTGGGCTACTAAAACATAACAATTATTACAACCTTAATTTGTCATCAACCTACAATTATCAATGTATAAATCTAAAGCTAGGGATTCAAATTTTGTAAGATGTATGTGGAAAGTTACAGAAGATTTATATGCATATACAAGTGAACAACAAAAGATTGTTCTATTAAAAACAGACAATTATTACAAACTTGGGCTGTTATCAACCTAAACATTTCACAATAATCAATGTATAAATCTTAAGCTAAGAAAGGTATAAAGGATTTATATGCATATGCAGGTGCATGTATTATGGAAAACTACAGTCTCAAATCTTAATACATGTAATGACATAATGGTTATATGGAGGCAGCATGAATATCAAATGATGTAGAAATGCTGCCACCAACAGTGTGCACATGTATGCGAGTGGGATTTTTTGAAAACTTGAGTAATTGCAGAACATACATTATGTACATGTACTTGGCCTGCCATGGGTCTGAATTTGACCTTGACCTACATAATTTATACACAAAAGTGTGTCATACTCCATGTTTAATTACATCATTTGTGTAATTTTGCTACAGACAAATGCAAATCTGGATACATGTGAATAATTTACAACTATACTCCAGTTATATACATATATATTAGTACTTTAAATCTACAACCATTTCATTGCATTGGCTTGTCAAAAATCACTAATTCAACTTTGATAAGTACAAAAAGCACATGTTACATGTACCCTTATGTCTTAAAGCTTGGTGTCCAAGTTTTTTCTCTACGACAATTAATCCACATGCATATCAATTACAATTTTTGTGTCATAAAATGCATGTGCATGTAAATAGGAGATGATTTTTCTCTAATACCTGTGTGTTACAGGACAGGCTCTGGTGGAATAGAGCTATGATTGAATCACAAGTAATACATATGATGTTACAGATGTATTGCATGTTCATTTCTAAACAGCAAACAAAAAATGAATGGTACATCATCTTGCGTAACCCTAGTACATGAATATACATGTATAAAGGAGATGTAAATACTTGTATATATACACCTACAAATCGTACAATTTCCTTGATCTTGACAAATTTTCAAAGTTTTTACCAAAAAAAAATCAGTTAATTGCATAATGTAAATATCGATTACATGTGCACTTGATAAAGGTTAATGTAAAATAGAGATATTTTCATTCCTGAAGAGAAAGATGTAAGTTATAATAGCACTTGGTGTTTTCTAAAATCAAGTAAAAAATGTCTGAAAACCTGAGATCAAGGTCAGAGGCAAAACTGTATGTCTTTTTATGAAAATTAATTTAACCGGGAAAAAAAAACAAACGGCAAGATTGATAAAAATATCCAGATCTTTTAGTACAATATCTGACAAAAAATCTTTAAGATGACAGAGTTTTTAAGACACCGTCATATCATTTTGGAATGTACAGAGATGGAAATGTACAAACATTTAGAAACTAAAAATAGATTTTACAAAGCAGCGTCATCATCATGGTAATCTGGTATGTCTTCATCCCTGGAGAATGGGAGCCGTAGATGCTTCTTTCTCTTATTCCTCTGATCCGAGACAATACATCCGGCAAAGAATCCAATCGCTGCTCCAAGGATCAAGCATCCCACACCAATACCAGCAGCAATGGCTATAAATAGAAATTGAGAAGATCAAACTAAGACATAATAAGCCTACGGTTTGAGATTCACACATTCTACACATAAGCAGAACAACCAATGTGACAAATTTTCGGCACCTTGGGACTTTATCCAGTATAAAAAAAAATATTCTGCTGCATTTTGAAACAAATTAAATAATAGATTTATCTACAAATCAGAACCTTGAAAGCACTCTGATAAACATGAAAATTCAAGGATACAAATATTGGCACAAGTACAGTAAGTTTACCTGCTGCATTCAGGGAATCTTTATGCTCCGTGTATTTTCCCGAGACAAAAAGTTTGTGTATAAGCCAGTTGTACTCACTGCTGGCTACATTGTGGTTTTGTTGTACATCATCCGCAGTGTATATAACAATACCTATATAGATAAAAGTACTATACATTACTCATAAAATAAGGTATATAAGAATAACATCATAAAAGTACACATCACCTTTCAAATAGTATATGTACATATACATGTACATAATAAACAGTACGTATAAAGATTCCACATTACAAACAAAAAGGTGTATATGATATATCCAGTTAAAGAAACATACATGCAACAATGGAGATACTCATACATGTGTATTATCTATCATTTATCTACAGGTTGATTCACTATAGACCAAGATTACATTGAATATGTATGAATTAACATTTCCCATATATAATAACATGTGGTTGTCCATGAATTTTTGTTATTACTTAAACTTTACACTATTTCAAGAATCAATAGATATAAAAAAATTTGAGAATTTTCAAGACATCACAATGCATTTTTTTTTTGACTGAGATTCGAAGCTAGAAGCATTGTGTTGTCAAAAATTTAACTTTGTTTCCCACAATCAGAAGGGTCAGTTGACCATTAAATTGAAAGATATTTGATAAAAGCCACATTCACAGATAACAGAGTTGGCATGTCTGATATTGTGCAATCTGGAATGCACCACATCGAACTACAATACCTTCATGTACATGAACATGTAAAATACAGTAATCATATGAAAAAAGTCAGCAAGAGTAAATACCACGCAGGCAAAAAATTGCGCTGAAAATCGTGGAAAAAGCTCTTATTTAGTAAATAATATGCATTAAAAAAATCGAAATTTCGCCAATGTTTTCTTCCAAAATAATCTATATTAACATTAAAAAATACCAAAGAAATGGTGCGCTCGGTAATTATAATTGTAGATTTAAACGTACCTGTTTTTGAAATAAGTCTAATTAGATACGTAACCTGAAATTAGTTGAATTATAAAAGTCCCCCTAATTAAAAATAAATAATGAAGCAATTATTGGATGATTTCGCGATCGCTTTGATAGCCCGATATTGCTTTGATTGACCAAATTTAATAACAGTTGTATTAATAACAGTTGTATTAGTTATATTAACGTAATGACTTGGAATTAGATACCAATTACAAAATCCATAGTACGATTGAAAGATTTAGGATTGAAAGATTTAGGATTGACAGCCGTATAATGTATAAATTAATTGAACTGACCATTGAAATTAACCACTGGAGTAAACCTGTTTGAGAAGATTTTACTTCCCCCTTCACCTGTCAATAGTGACAGATCAATTTCATGCTTGACCGCACCGCTACCAGTGAAGGCTATTGTCTCTGTACAACACCCCCTTGGGGTAGAAAAATGTTACACTTATACAGGTATTTAATGAGTTAAAAATCCTGATGATAACAGCACTCACAATAGTGCACCAAATTGAGCATTGACAGACCCCTAGCAAGCTAGTACACCCACTTGTACGATCTGACCTTAGATGACCAGGTACCATAAATACTAGGACAAATGTGATTGTAACACGTTTATTTACTTACACACGGACTGGTAGTGTAAATTAAAGTCAAATATAGGTACAGAATTGATCTATCGACAAATTCTCCATTCAGGAAAACAGGTCTCGATATTCTAAACCAGTGTATTGACTGCATTAAAAAATATTTGAGCAAATTGCCTTAAAAAGTAGCGGGTAATACACCGGAGGAGACGGTACTTTACCTCTTAGATCCAAATCTCTTGCTAGTCTGTATTTTTCCCATAATGTGTTGACATTCTCATACCAGACTTGATGTTGTTTGGAAACGCCCTTTATGGTAATCTGTAACAAGGAGACAGTACATTTAGGTGCTCCTACATCAACTTTTAACATTGACAAACAACACCTACTGTCCTGCTTATGAGGAATAAATTATTGGAACAAGTTCGACAGGTATTGCCTTGTAGACTATGTTAGCATATCAATTTTTAAGTGTGGTAAAGAGCAAGTAACAATGATTTTCTAATCTACATTGTAAGATGAGCAAAGACAAAAATCTGTAACACTTCAGAATAAATCATTTAAAATCAACAAAGTTTTTCACTTACATTATATGCAAAATAAGGTGCATGATTGACTGGATTCCATTTGAATGAACCTTCCATTATATCTGAAAACTTCTTGGTGAGTTCGGGAATTGTCACCTTCTGCCTTCCTGCGTTAAAATCACATCTGGTATTGTTGTTCTCATCCAGTGTTTTGGCCACGTAACAAATGTCAGCCCCTTCAATGGCCTTTTGCTTAAGCTTAAGAGAAGACAAAATAGTTTGTGGAAATGCTTCAAATAGCCCTTTTCTTTCAAAAAATGACAAAGTATACAAAAACCCAGCTGTAGATTTTAAATCAAGCACTATTTTGATCCTATGGAACATGTGGAACTCAGAAATTAAAAAACAAACAGATTTTTAGGTACATCCTCTTGATGTGATGGAGTTGTACTGCAGGTCAAGATATACTTAGCATATGGTGTGGAATTATATTTTTCTATATTATAAATGTACCCTAAGTCTGACCTAGACATTTGACCTTCACACATCATAAACCAGTAAGAATCCATCTTTGATGATAATTATGTATCATACATAATATGTGAAATGGAATTGGAGACTGCAAATAGGAAGACATTGTGAAACCAGTATATGCCCCCCCCCCCCTCCTTCTCAACTTTAGTTATCAGTATTGTTAAAAGTAAAGATATAAATTGACTTTTACTTACATATTTATCACATGTGTAATCATATCCATGCCATGGTATACCTATCATTAGCTTGTTACTGTTCATTTCTTCTGTACTAAGGTATTCATCTATGCCTGTAACGGTAAAAAATATGATCCTAATGAGATGAAATCTAAGTAAGATCATAGTCATTGATTAAGATGGCAGGCGATAATAAGTAACTTCTCAAATTGACTTTACTGGATGGGTAATGAGGTACAAGAAGTGATCCTTACCCAGTACAAGGCTACTCAGGGGTACAGTAGCTCTAGCATTACACTTATTATCACATGTTGATATGAAGCTCTCTGGATTAATTATAAACATCTCACATATCTTCACCATTTTAGTAGCTAATGTACAATCTGTACCAAAGCAAGGTGGCTTCCATGGCATTATGCAAATCATCTGAAAATATTGTTAATAAAGGTGAGAAAATGCACATCAGTAACTTGGCAAGAATTCTATCAATTTATACATTTACATCGATTCACTTTTTTTTACAAATTTTTATCCAAGGTACGGAATATATTTTCAAATTCCTTGATGCATTATACATGGACATATACCGGTACAATGTATATATATACATTACAGAAAAATGTATCTCAAAATGCTTATGATCATGGCACAACTGACTGTGGCATGTATCAATAGAAAAGTCAACGATCTATATGGTTATTCCTTATTTGTTCCATAATTTTTGTACAGGAGAATAGTTGTTTGTCCCCTTGTCTACTGTTTCTAACAATATGGATAGATTTCAATCACATATACACCGACATAATTGACATAATTATTCATATGCTACACTTTTGAAAGTATAAAAATATGAGGGCTCAGCCCAATACCATCCATGAGTCACTTTTAGAAGAAGTAACAGTGACATTTTGACAAAGTAAATCCTAAAGCTATTTATGCTCCATTTTGTAGGCAACACATACATGTGTAATTTACCTTTTGTGGACCATGTTTTGCAAAGACCCTATGTAGTTCATTGACAACGCCCATGACATCCTCTACATGTCCATCAGTTTGATGACACTTGTTGACAAGATTAAGGAAATCAAAAACCACAAAATCTGCGTAGGTATTTATAGCCAATGATCTGGTATCATCGTACAACCAGGTGTGGAAAGTGGGGTCAGATATGTTGGTGATAGGTGGTACTTCAGCTGAAATATACGGAAATTTATTGAAAAGTTAATTTTGTACATCTACATGTACATGTATAAATATTACTGATGGAAAATCAAAATTGATTGATCAAAATAACTTCTGGAAACTCAGTATAATGTTGCATTCAAGTATGCATTCTGACCCAAGTCATTGATATCAGCTGAATGAAGTTATAACTGACTTATGAACTGTTTTTCTAGCAAAAAACATGGTATTTCTGATGAAAATATAAAAATCTAAAGATGTTTTTAAAAACTTTAATAATATAATTGGTTATCAAAATCTAATTCTAATGCAACATCTCTATAATGTCGATTTTCATAATTGGTTGTTTGCTCCTTAGTTATGACTGTAAAATGAGAACATTCTAGGCTTTGACGTTCCTCACATCAGAATTTGCCTTATATTTACAATAATAAATTGCATTAGAATGGGAATAACTAGTTTCTGATGTTATGTTTGCCACAAATTGTGGACGGTAAATACTGATTTAAGGTGCAAACATCCGTTTTTTCTGGCTCCGCTAACACGACGCCCAAAAAACTCAGTTTGCGACCGTAAAATCAGCATTTAATGTCTGCAAACATAACATCAGAAACTAGTTCTTCCCTAAATTATTGTAATTTGAAGGTGATAATCATCATAACATATTACATACTATAATTGAAATCATTCAATGGAAAGACTTGTTCATGTCAAAGGAATGTAACAACATGATCAGTCATATTTGATCAAATTCATTTTGCATTTGACAGTAACGGGTCACAGAAGAAAACTCCTTAAAAATATTCATTTCTTACAGTCTTTACAACAACTTTTTTCATCTACTAGCCCGAAAATAAATTTTACTAGTTTTCTGTATAGTTTCTTAAAGAATTTCAACTAACCAGCAAAAATTTTGGTATGATTCTTTAAGGCTAGTGAGTTTTGGGAAAGACTGTTGTAAGCAAAGACACCAGGTTATGTGAGTCCATATCTGACTCACCAGAGTCCAAAGTCATTTGAAAAAGAAAATGCAGGTATGTTTTTGACAAACTCAGACTCTTTCAAACTTAACAGACTCAATTAAATTCTATGCAGATGAAAATGTGTCCATAAATAAAATTCCTTGGCAGTCCTATTATACAGATGCAGGACAGGTAGCATACAATGATGGTACGCTTAGCTCATTTCAGCTTTGGGTATGCTAAAATTGTACTAATATGTAAACAAAATAATTAAACCCCAGCCCTCTAAGATCCGTATTGCATGTACCCTTACCTATAGTGGCATAGTTGACATTATTTTGATGGGCGTAACATGACAGCCTGATCGCATCATCTTCCTTGATATTTTTACCCAGAATCATTGTAACATATTCTAATGGCCATTCCTTGTGCGATGAATTTCCTTCTGTCACTAAAACAACCTGCAATTTGTTGCGAATAGTTATCAGCGAATTATATTTGAATGGAAAATCTGTATTCGAATATTTGTTATTAGATGTACATGTACAAAGAAGTCTCGTAATTATACAGAAAAGAAAGAATATAAAGCATTGTATATAGCTGAAGTTTACGAGAAGGTGTTATTCCAACAGATATGGAAATTGATATCAATCTTGAGCAAACAAGTGTTTGCACAACTGGTCAATACGTTACATACTAGTATTATTTTTAACATGCATAGGGCTGTCTTGTGTCATTTGCATTAAATCAATAAAAGATGAAGACGCTTCAATGTCTTTCTATAACATAGATTTAATCTGATAATATTTTCAAACAAAAGCAGCACCCAAATATCTTAAGTTGCATGACATGTACCCCATGCCCCCTCCCCCTTTCCTGCTGTCATATTTTAAAAGAATTCATCAAAGAACATTTGATTTTGGTCACCCCAAAGCATAAGAAAGAAATCAGTAGTCCGTTTTTGACCGGGGAGGGGGGTCAACATGCACTTTTAACTAGCTGCAATATTTTGTCCATCTCACATGTTATTTCTATTCAGTAACGTGTGAGACAGGGGAAATATTGAAGGTAGCTTTTAACATGCGCGCAACCTACTGTCTCTGTATGATTGTCTCTGTATGATTTCCACGATGTCTTATTTATGAAGATAACATGCACAATACTTAATCAAGTCCGTTGAATTCCCATTTGGGACCACAACTTGATTAGTTTACCTTCATGTAGATATGAGTTAGTGTTTCAGCGTAACATTGTTGTTTACCCCAAACATAACTCCTTACCGGAATCTTTATTATACCAGGTTTTTTTTTTCAGGTACATCCATTGGTCAGAAACATAATTTTGAGGATGCTCTTAAAGTAATTACAAGTAATAACGAATATTCGAATACACATCGAATACGTGTCACGAATATTCAAATAACATTTTCAGGTATTCGTTTCAGCTCTAGTCAACATACTGCTACAAGCTTGAAGGTACACAACTATGAATATTAGATTATATCCAATTCGGGAATACAAAATGTAACTTAATGACACAACCAATACTGATCATATAACATATGTGATTTGTTACAAGAAATCAAGATCTATTACAGACATTGTCAAAGTTCAAAATTTTTACCAGACAATTTGTCTGGTGAAATGAAAAAATTCACCAGTCAAATTTTTATTTTACCAGACAATTCAGAAATACACCAGTCCTGTAAATGAGAGAGAACGTCTTTTTTGAGCTAATAATTATCATGTTTATATGTACTATAACCACCCTCCCTCGGCCTTACAAAAAAAAAATTGCAATCAGAATACGTGAACACCCCATGCATTGAATAGTTTCTTGATTATGTTGGTCACTTCAAGTCATTGAATTTACTCTGGTAATTGGAAAAGTGGGAGGGTTGTGCACACATTATCCAGGATAACCACACCGTATGCTACTGACATGGCTGATGGCCATCTTAAATCGGCACCGATTGTCCATTGGTCTCGTTGTGTAGTCATTTATTTTTGATGTTTCTATGTGATTTGGCATTCATTGTACCATTCGCGTCTTGTCTGTGCGTGTCTCCTCTGTGCATGTTGTGTTTTTGCGGTGGGTGTTTTGGGATTTTGCTGCTGGCGCTGCAACCGAGTGTTGATGGAGATCATCTCCTTTCTTGGATCATCTATGCACGGCAGCACGACTTTCAGAAATCTTAATAGGAATTTCAATTCTGTAAGGCAGTACGGGGGAAAATGGCCATAAAAAAATCAGAGTAGGCATGATGTATAACAGTCAATCCGGTCATCCGGTTACAGGAAACAAACTTTTTTTTTCTTTGGTCTTTAAATTTTTTTTTCTTTTTTTTAATTTTTATTTTCTTTTTGCATGTTATTAACACAGACATACACACAGGCATACAGTTCTTTAAATTGCAGTCTTCGTGAAAACTCACTAGCCCGACCGCCCTGGCTACCAAATATTTCCTCAGGCTACCAAAATTTGATGCTGAACTAGCCCGACTGGCTAGTGACTTTTAATGAAATGCAGTGTCTCATTAAGCGCCGACGACTGGCGATTTCTCGTCTTATACTTGGGTAAAAGCGTCGCCTTCTTTCCTTAAAATGCACACCTTACGTATCAACTTTGATCACTGGTTAAGTATGAAATATTTATTTTATTGAACATGTTTAAAATGAAATATTGTAACGTTTTCTTGTAAAATCTGTTCATTAAAATATTGTCCTAAAATACAAGACAAATATTTCCGTAACCACAGTGCATTGTTTTCTGCGCAGGCGTGACGGGTTATTAAAACTTATTTTACGGTACCAACTAATATGCGAGTATAAACACTGAAATGACGAAATTCTTACGAAATTTTTATAACTATTGGCCAAGCACCGCAAGCGACTTCCGGCCTTTAAGCGTGTATGATTCAAATTAGTTCTTATATTTTTCTTTCTCGGTCCATTTTCTGCAGGCAAAAAGCGTATGTGAAACTATACAAACAAGATCATGCATTTATTGTAAAATTAAGTCTATTGATAATGACATAGCTGACATCCGCCAGAGAAATAATCGGGTGGTGGTTTAACTTCGTTTGATTTTTATGCATACTCTATATGTGTGATTTTTAGCTCACCTCGACGAAGTTGAGATGAGCTTATGCTATAACCCCGGCGTCCGTGTCCCCGTCCCCGTCGGCGTCCTCGTCCGCGTCCACGTCCAGTTAAAGTTTTTGGGGTAACTCAGTATCTGACAAAGTACTGATGCTACAGTAACCAAACTTGCACAAGTGATTCATCTTGGGATGCTGAGGTGAACCCATGCATCGGATGCAGCATCTGACCCACATTTTCTGGTTGAATGACTTTGTCAATGTCTGATTAAAGTTTTTGGGGTAACTCAGTATCTGACAAAGTACTGATGCTACAGTAACCAAACTTGCACAAGTGATTCATCTTGGGATGCTGAGGTGAACCCATGCATCGGATGCAGCATCTGACCTACATTTTCCAGTTGAATGACTTTGTCAATGTCTTGTTAAAGTTTTTGGGGTAGTTCAGTATCTGACAAAGTACTGATGCTACAGTAACCAAACTTGCACAAGTGATTCATCTTGGGATGCTGAGGTGAACCCATGCATTGGATGCAGCATCTGACCTACTTTTTCCGCTTGAGTGATTTTGCCTTATAAGGCCAATATTGAGCAAAGTATAAGTGCTACATGTACCAAACTTGCATATTGGATGTACCTTTGATCAAACTTTCATAAAATGACCTTGACCTACTTTTTCAACTTTAGCGATTTTGCCATTAAAGGCTAATATTGAGCAAAGTATAAGAGCTACATTTACCAAACTTGCATATTGGATGTATCTCTGATCAAGCTTTCAGAAAATGACCTTGACCTACTTTTTTCGCCTGAGTGATTTTGCCTTTATAGGCTAATATTGAGCAAAGAATAAGTGCTACATGTACCAAACTTGCATATTGGATGTATCTTTGATCAAACTTTCATAAAATGACCTTGACCTACTTTTTCCACTTCAGTGAGTTTGCCTTTAAAGGCCAATATTGAGCAAAGTATAAGTGCTACATGTACCAAACTTGCATATTGGATGTATCTTTGATCAAATTTTCATAAAATGACCTTGACCTACTTTTTCCACTTGAGTGATTTTGCCTTTAAAGGCCAATATTGAGCAAAGTATAAGTGCTACATGTACCAAACATGCATATTGGATGTATCTTTGATCAAACTTTCATGAAATGACCTTGACCTACTTTTTTCCACTTGAGTGATTTTCTTAATATACATGTACTTAGAGATATGTTTAAATTGAACTTTGCTGCCGCGAGGTGATCTTCGTAATCTTTGATTACACTATGTTTGCCTATTCAACAGACCTTAGCTGAGGAAACGATGGGTCTTTATAGCGTTTTGATTTTTCTTCAGTGGCTAGTAAAAATTTTGAGTGGCTAGTAGATTTTGGCACTCAACTAGCCTGGCTGGCTAGTGATCAAAAAAAGTTTTCATGAAGACTGAAATTGATTTAAAAATTTTACAGGACAATTTGTCCAATACACAGCTTTTTTCACCGGACAAATATGAAGTTTACCGGCTATTGCCAACAGTCCAGTGACTTTGGCGATGTCATCAAAACTAACACAACGATTGTGATAGAGAGCATGTGTCAGCTCTAATAGCCACAAAGCAGCCATTCACAAACTCATAGATAGAAATGTCTCCAAAAAATAAAAATAAATGAAAACCCCTTATTTATCCCCTTTATCTTCACTCATCATTGATGCACACTGTGGCATGTAAATTTTGTCTTGAAAAAAGAACTCACAGTTTATTTACACGTCTGTGCATGTGCGTCTGAAAGATCAGTTTGGATTTGAAATAAAAATCTGAGGTGACCCGTCATTATTTTTTTTAAATTGAACAAAAGTATGCACTCCAGAAGAATTTCCGATGTTCTTATTACTGCAAAAAAATATGCAAGCATAGAAGAAATTTCGCAATTTTCCGACTTCTTCTGTGAGTTATGGCAAACAAATAACAGTGATTTTGTACTTCAAAAGATTGTGATTTTATTTAAGCAGAGAAGTTTGTGTTAGTATCAAAGTACCTCCTGTGGACTTTTATGAACACGACCAATAGATTTGCAGTATCTGCTATCAGGGCATAGTTTCTGGCATTTAGCATGGGCCTCGTCGCTGTACACAATGCAGAACAAAGTAAATAAGAGAAGAAGTTTGACTACTAAGCTTTCCATGACTAAGTTGTCCATCCTTAATTCGAAGATCTATGTATATAAGGAGGAATTGTGTGTTTCTAATATACACAAAATCTTCCAACTCTACTTTCACTTTAGCCGACCTTGGCGCTTCCGTGACTTCAGAGACAAATCGAACACCGAGTTCTTCGCGGTCTCATTCTTTCCTCAAATTTTCTCATCCTTTCTCATATTTCTAAAACCTGGGTCCTGTAGCATCATATCCCAGCCATCTTGCTACGTCTAAGACTCCTTCGGAATATTTAGGCAGTTGCGGATACGGATTCAGCCGGGGGAGAGGGGTGCACGTGCCCCCGGCAGTGCCCATCGAAGGGGCACTTATAACATGCTTTTGGAAGCAATGCATTAAACTGCTGTGTCCTAACAAAAATCTATTAAATTAGTCAGAAACAGCCCAAAAATACCCGCAAAAATCACCGACTTTAATAAATTTTCCAAAATTTTCTCTGGGATAGATTACAAAGTCGGGAAGGATGCATTGCTTCAATGTCCACTGTCTGTACCGCAGGCACATATAGAAAGAGCGTCAATATCCTGTATGCCATACTATGGTCATAAGAGAATACTGGTATCTTATAGAGAGTCTTTCTATACATATATTTCCTTATGACCTGTAGAGGGGAATCATACAAGATATTGACGCTCTTTCTACATGTGCCTGTGGTTTGTACATCAGGGGGCCTAAATACTAATGAAGAGTTCGTTAACGAGGATTTTAATACTTCAGAATTGTTAAAAATGGATACACAAATATTACATTTTCTTAAATATCTCTCTTAATTTTCGCCATATTTCTAAATTTTATATGCCATTCGCTAATACGTTCTATCGAACTCTCGCTAGCATACTGTGATGTCCTGTATTTGTGTAATTCAACATAGAAAGCTGCAGAAGTACCGAGTTCAAACTCAAGACAGCGCACGACAGAATGATAAGGCATGGTCCATTTGATATTCGGGGGGGGGGGGGGGGGGGGGGGGCTTGGGTTTTTTTCGAAAAAAATAATTTTGCTCTGAATTTTGATGAAAAAAATTAATTTGCTCATGGTGTGACAGAAAAAAATAATCTTGCTTTTACAAGTAATCTGAATTTGAAAAATAACCATAGAATTCGCTTAAAATTCCTAAAGAAAATTCAGCTCGCTTCGCTCGCCGCAGTTTTTACTTTCTATAAAAAAAATTTGGCTCGCTTCGCTCGCCATAGTTTTCTTCTGTAATGGCAAGTTCATATTTCAAAATATCAAAAGAATGCATGTGACTGAAACAATTGAAATGCTTAAATACATTATCAATATGATTTATTACTAAAATAGACCATAGAGTCTAACTTGGGAAGGAGAATTTAGATAAGTTTTTCACTAGTTTTCATTTCTATATGTAAAAACTTACATCAGGCCCTCTTACATGTTACATGACCTTATATACATTTTGTTTACTAAAAATTATATATCGCATATTGTAAAAATCTTTCATCTCACTCAGTTTAGAAGTGCATACAAGTTTTACATAAAAATAATGTTTGGAGTAATTTAATTAAAAATAAAGAATTTCTATTGAAAAGACACAAACATTCTTAATATTCACATCAATTGTTATAAAAAAAAATTTCCTTGCTCCAACTTTGCAAGAAAAAAAATAATTTTGCCCCGATACGGGGCGAAAAAAATAATCTTGCTCCGACAAAAAACCCAAGCCCCCCCCCCCCCCCCCCCCCCCCCCCCGAATATCAAATGGACCGTGCCTAATCAAAACATTTCTCAATATTAATACATATATAATACATGTTACTCATATAATCTTTTTTATTTGTAATCAAGAGAGCGAATCAAATTTCAGCTCCTTTTGTGTATTCTTTTCTTTATCTTCAAATATTTGATACTAATTTAAGAAAAGTTAAGACAGGAGGATAATAATGAGAAATGTTATGATAAGGAGGAGATCACCAAAATGAAAGTGGAACCAAAATGAAAGATGCAGTGATGACCTACATGAGAAATAGGAAGGTCACCAAAATGAAAGTGGAACCAAAATGAAAGATGCAGTTATGACATACATGAGAAATAGGAAAATTAACCAGATTGAATGTATGTCATCACTGCATCTTTTGGATAATCCTAGTGTTCCTCCGACACTTTTAACTCCTGGAGGCTAAGCGAACAATAATATCACATCATGGAAACATAAAGGAAAGCAACATATACATGAATTATTAATATCCCCTCGCAATATAGTTGCAGGGGGGATGTAGTTACGCCGTCGTTCGTGTGAGGTGAGTGTGTAAGTGTGTACGTCACACTTTGTATATAGCCCGAAGGACACAGTTTCACAGATTTTGACCAAACTCCATCAACTTATTTCTTATGGCAAGAGAAAGAAGCCTAATGAATTTCAAGGTCATAGGTCAAGGTCATAGATTGGAAATGGCTTAAACCCTTGTATACAGCCTAGAGGACAGAGTTTGGATCGGATCTTGACCAATCTTCATACACCTATTATACCTTGTGACACGAGAAAGAACCCTATTGATTTTCAAGGTCAAATGTCAAGGACAAACATTTGAAATGGCTAAAATCCTTGTACACAGCACCGCACAATTTGCATACAGCCTAGATGACACAGTTTTGATTGGATCTTTACTAAACTTCATACACTTATTGGAAATGACTAAAATCCTTGTATAAAGCCCAAACGACTCAGTTCAGATCGGAACTTTACAAAACTTCATACACTTATTTCTTATAGCAAGAGGAAGAACCCCTATTGATTGTAAAGGTCATAGGTCAAAGTAAATGTCACAGATAAAAAATGGCTTAAATCCTTGTATGCAGCATAATGGGTACGGTTTTGAATTTGGATATTTACCAAACTTCATACACTGATCGATTGATCGTTTCTTCAAAGGCATTTGAAAAATTCTGTTTACAAAATTTCTAAAACCTGGTCCTGAAGCATCATATCCCAGCCATCTTGCTACGTCTTTCGGTATATTTTTCACAGATTTTGGCTATATTTATACATTATTAAGATTGAGGATCACTGACGAGGGTTAAATACCCGAAACGTGCATGTCTGGTCCATGCTGTAAATTTATCTGCTCTAAAATGATGCTAATGAATTTGAAGACGTTAAACATCTTATTACGCCCCGTATTAGGCTATGTTATTGTGCTGTCAGTGAGTGCGTGCGTCCGTCTGTCCGAGGTCAGAGGCTAATGACAAGAAATTTTAATGACAAGAAAATGAGATTTTAAAGTATTTTTAAAAGTTGATTACCGTTTAATGTTTTTTGACGGTTTTTTATTAATGTGGAAGGGCTATGGGTTATAGTAACGAAAACAAGCCATTTATTTCACAAAAGTAGGCGAGCAAGAACTGCCAGATGGATGCATTATGGTGGAAGATTTCAGTGGCGGATTTTGCCGATTTTTATTGAAAATGGGCCAAAATACAGGATTTTTTGGAAAATTTTGGGTCAGTGCCGGGGGGGGGGGGGCGGACGCCCCCTCCGCACCCCCTGAATCCGCCACTGGATTTCTAATGCATAAAGTGCTGAATAAATTCATCATGCGACGCAGCGTGACAATTTTAACATTTTATCATAGGAATTGTATTTATGTAAACAAATGAAACATTTGTTTACATAAATGCAATTCCTATTGTTTGGAGACAATGTTTTTGACAAAAGAAAGAGCTTTGCTGGCTTCAATGCACGGCCGTTTACTACATGTAGTATTACAAGAAAATAACGAGGGTCTAATGCATGGCGAAAACAAGTGTATAGCCCTTAAGCATAGAAATTTTCAAAAATTTCACAGTGTTACGGACTTTTTTCGCTGCATGCTTTGCAGCTATTGATCTTAAACTTTATATATACCCACTTAAGTCTCGGAAAAAGTTTATCTCATTTTAGCAGAGTTATGGCCCTTGAACTTCGAAGATTTTAACAATTTTACAGGGTTTTTTTTCAAAGCCTTTGCAACTATAAAATTGAAACTTGGTATATACCTAAAAATTTATGATTACAGATCCAGTTTTAGTTAAGGATCAAATGACATACTTTTTGCAGAGTTATATATGGACCTTAAACTTAGAATGGCTCACGGCCACGTGTCATTCAGATAAAATTCAAAATACTGATTAATATACCTCATTGTCTCGAGTAAAACAACTGACCTTGAACTTTGGCATCATGGTAAACTCTGTATGAAGCTACAGTATTATCATGTTATAAAGTGAAGAACAAAAAATTTTGTGTGATAAGTCAGAATTTGACCTTGAATTTTGACCTCAAAAATCAAAGTATCATCTATGCATCACAGAGAACCTATGCTGCATATTGAAAACTACCATAAGAATTGTGTAATAAACAATGTTGTCAAATGGAAGAACAGACAAATGGACAATGTGATTCCTATAGGGCTCCCTCATTTTAATTCTGAGAATTGCCAAACTCTGACTGGCCAGAGAGAAATAAGTTTTTTCACCTCATGCAGCAAAAATGCCAATTTTTTTATGATATGATTTAATCTATCATACATGTATATGAACTTCACTGATCCAAGAAGGTAAATTTGTATGTCTTCAATCACACATTTATTGTATATGTTGACTCTTTTAAAAATACAACCTTGTTCTTGAAGGTGACCTTGACCCTGTTTGATTGTCGAGTCTCATCATAATTGATCATCAATGTAGGTTTAATTTCAGTGCAATGAACATCAATTAAGTTAAAGCCATTCATGTACAAGTGTGATTACCAGACAGACGCCAGATAAAGTGATCTTTAGAATATGTCACCTATGAATTGCATGCGAGTTAAAAAATATTTGAAAATAGGTTTTATATACATGTAAGTTTTAAAATACAATTTAGGTATGTGTACATGCTATGTGTATATGTTATGTTGAACATTTTTTACACGTTTTAAAGCAAACATTTCGCACAATGTATATACATGTGTATGTAACAACCACAACATTTTCCCATGTGCTCTTGCACAATTCATATCTGTAAAAAAATGTTTTACTCATTTTTCATTATAAAACATGCATGTGGACACTTTTGCTGCATAGATTTGAAGGTAAATCTCACCAATCGGGTAGATCATCAGTAAAATGTAAATGTACATGTAGCTGTCTGTGCTTGAGAGGGGATGATAATCTGTCACCAATCCAACTTATTGTATGTAAATTCATTGTGACATTTGAAAATAAATATGTTTAAACTAAAACTAATCTGTCACCAAAACTATTCACAGAGAGTGTGACTTTGTGGAATGTTGCTAAACTGCAACGGTCTTTTCTTAAGATTTTTTTTTGGAACCGGTAAATACAATAGAAGTCTTAGTATTGACAAAACAATCTACCACAACACAAAGCTCATTATAAATTCTCATTTAATTTGACAATTCTCTAGACAACAGAGTTTATTTTCAATGAAAGAAATGAGAATTCACCTTTGCAGTAAAAACATTGATGGATAAAAATGTATATGAAATTCCATGATTTGGGTAATGTTGAGATGAAAACCATTCTCTCTCTCTCACTCTCTACAAACACAAACTTCTTGTTCTCATTCACACTCAACAAGTATCAGAGATATTTTCCTATTGCATACTTTCATAAACAAAGTGTTACCATTTTCAATTTACAAGTTCAAAATGTAACAAGATTAATCTGTAAGAAGTGCATGACTGTGTGACATGTTTAACTTTGTTTGGAATCTTGTATTACACCTTTTTTAATATCTTGAGTCTCTAAGAGAAATGAATGATTAAGAAAACTGTCATCTTTGTAAAAGCAACACGGTAGGTTTCCTCAAGAATAATTGACTTTGAGTCTTCCAAACTACATGTATATGATGCAAAAAAAGGGATGGCAGTTGCTGCATTTAAAGTCCTTTCATAATAAAAATCTGTTATCATTTCTTGACAGGTCTTGGTGCCATCATTCCTGGCCTCATTGCCATTGGCCCCATAGGTCCCATTGGAGGTCCCATCATAGGGCCCATTGGAGGTCTCATGCCAACTGAAAAACATGTCAAAATAATTAGTAAAATAAATGTTATTTTCATGGTAAATGTCTCTATATCTTTAGGAATAATGTATTATAAACTAGATGGCTACTGTTGCAAGCAACAGACGGATTCCTCCTTTATTAGACCTTCCTCGGAACTGAATTGTTAAAATCCGAATAAAGAAGATGGGAAAAAGAATAGTTGCTTTCGTACCTTATTCACTTCAGCAAATGAGTTAATGTCTAACTTCGGATTCTTTTATATTTACCAACAAAATAGAAGAAAAAGATAATAAATACCTTCCATGTTTACGAAAGCTTTAAACTCCATGATTTATCAATTTTAAATCCTTTAGTATACTACCTCAAAACAGATTTGCACAATGATTTGGCAATGAGAAAATTTCTATTAATAGAAAATGACAACAGCATGTTATGCTACTATGAAAAAAAAAGGAAAGAGAGAACAAGAATGAAAGAGTTATCTTTCTCGGACTATGTCAAATTAAAATAAGAAGGACTACTTGTGTGAAGAATAAATAGTATAGGACCAGAACTGTGAATTCTACAGGAGTAAATGTTCGTCATGACCTTGAGAATGACTTTTTGACCTTGAGCCAAGGTCACAGATCAAAGATAAGAACTAGAGGTTATTTTCATCAAAATATATCTTAAACTGATCAAAGTTCAATATTTTATCAACCAAAGTATGCTGTGACCTTGAAATCGAACACATGACCTTGGGTCAAGGTCAAGGTGAGAGGGCTTGATGCAAGGAATATTTGTGTAAAGTTTGAAATCTCAACGTCAAACAGTCTGTATTTTACAGGCAAAAGGTTGTTGTGACCTTGAGAAGGAGAATTTGACCTTGGGTCAAGATCAAGGTGAAAGGGCTTGGCTCAACGATTATATGTATGAAGTTTGAACTCTCAAGGTCAAACCGTCTTTGTTCTATAGGCAAAAGTTTGTTGTGACCTAGAGAATCATAATTTGACCTTGAAACTAGGTCAACATTAAATGACTTCCTATAAGTAACCTACCATCCAAGTTTCAACTCAAAATCTCAAAAACTGTAGAAATTGGCACTGTGCCAATTTAAAATTCCATTTTCAACTCGTAATAGCGCGAAAACCGTAAACATTTCATCGAGCATGTAAGCGTAAAAAAGTTTGCGAATTTCCCAAAGAACAATATAAAACAAATTTCGTTCAAATCGTACGGTTACATTAGGAGTTATCAGAGTTTAAAGATTTGAGCTTTGATGACCTCTAGCGGGGGCATATGTGAACTTTTCGACAAGAAAAAAATTTTGAATTGAGATCTTTATATGCTCTTTCACATGGTATTTTCCACTTGATCATATATTGCGGTACTTTTTTGTAAAGTGTCTGGAACGCATGGGGGTAAAAATAATAATAAGAACTAGATGGCTACTGTTGCAAGCAACAGACGGATTCCTCCTTTATTAGACCTTCCTCGAAACTGAAGTGTTAAAATCCGAATAAAGAAGATCAAAAAAAGAATAGTTGCTTTAGTACCATATTAACTTCAGCAAATTAGTCAAAAGAGCTTATGTCTAATTTGGGACTCTTATTTATCTATCAACAAAATTGAAGAAAACAAATCATAAATACCTTTCATGTTTACAAAAGCTTTAAACTCCATGCTCAATCAATATCTTATCCTTTACAATGACTTTCTCAAAAAAGAATTGCACAACGATTTTGCAATGAGATAATTTCTATTAATAGAAAATGACAACAACATGAAACTACTGATATGTAATGCTACTAAGAATTAAAAAGAAAGAAATAGAAAACAAGAATAAAAGAGTTATCTATCTTACTATGTAAAGTTCAGATAAGATATACTACTTGTGTGAAGAATAAATAGTTAAGGACAAAATCCTGTGAATTCTACAAGAGCAAATGTTTGTTATGACCTTGAAAAAGTTTATTTGACCTTTAACCAAGGTCATGGATAAAAGATAATCATTTGAGTTTATTCTCATCAAGAGTCCTCTTAATCAAATCAAAGCTCAATATTTTATCAACCAAAGTATGTTGTGACCTTGAAATCGAACAAATGACCTTGGGTCAAGGTCAAGGTAAAAGGGCTTGATGCAAGGAATATTTGTGTTAAGTTTGAACTCTTTATGTCAAAAAGTCTTTGTTCTATAGGCAAAAGTTTGTTGTGACCTTGAGAATCAAAATTTGACCTTGGGTCAGGTCAAGGTGAAAGAGCGTGGCTTAACGATAATATGTATGAAGTTTGAACACTCGAGGTCAAATAGTCTTTATTCTATAGGCAAAACTTTTTTTGTGACCTTGCGAATCAAAATTTGACCTTGGGTCAAGGTCAAGGTTAAAGAGCTTGGCTTAATGATAGTATGTATGAAGTTTGAACGATGAAGGTCAAATAGTCATTGTTCTATAGGCAAAAGTATGTTGTGACCTTGAGAATCAAAATTTGACCTTGGGTCAAGGTCAAGGTGAAAGAGCTTGGCTAAACGATAGTATGTTTGAAGTTTGAACTCTCAAGGTCAAGTAGTCTTTGTTCTATAGGCCAAAATTTGTTGTGACCTTGAGAATAAAAATCTGACCTTGAAAGTAGGTTGGCATTAAATGTCTACCTATAAGTAACTTACCATCCAAGTTTCAACTCAAAATCTCAAAAAATGTAGAAATTGGCACTGTGCCAATTTAAAGTTACATTTTCAACTCGAAATAGCGCGAAAACCGTAAATATTTTATCGAGCATGTAAGCGTATAAAAGTTTGCAAATTTCCCAAAGAACAATATAAAACAAATTTTGTTCAAATCCGACGGTTAGTTAAAGAGTTATAAGAGTTTAAAGATTTGACCTTTGATGACCTCCAGCGGGGGTATATGTGAACCATTTGACAAGAAAAAAAATTTCATTCAAGATCTTCAAATGTTCTTTCACATGGTACTTTCCGTTTTTTCATATGATGCTGTACTTTTTTGTAAAGTGTCCGGAACGGTTAGGGGGTAAGAATAATAATAATAAGAATAATAATAAGAATAAAGAAAAGACAATACAATAACAGAAAGGATTCCGACGGAAGTCGGAATCCTTAACTAGATGGCTACTGTTGCATTAGACCTTCCTCGGAATTGAAGTGTTAAAATCCGAATAAAGAAGATGGAAAAAAGAATAGTCGCTTAAGTATCTTATTCACTTCAGTAAATGAGTCAAAAGAGCTTATGTCTAATTTGGGACTCTTATTTGTTTATGAACAAAATAGAAGGAAAAAATAATAAATACCTTTCATGTTTACGAAAGATATAAACTCCATGTTCTATCAATATCAAATCCTTTACAATTACTTTCTCAAAACAGAATTGCACAATGATTTCGCAATGAGATAATTTCTATTAATAGAAAATGACAACAACATGAAACTACTGATCTGTAATGCTACTAAGAATAAAAATGAAAGAAACAGAGAACAAGAATAAAAGAGTTATCTATCTTACAATGTAAGTTCAAATAAGAAGTACTACTCGTGTGAAGAATAAATAGTTAAGGACAAAACCCTGTTAATTCTACAAGAGTAAACGTTTGTTATGACCTTGAAAAAGTTAATTTAGCCTTTAACCAAGGTCATTGATAAAAGATAAGCATTTGAATTTATTCTCATCAAGAGTCCTCTTAATCTAATCAAAGCTCAATATTTTATCGACAAAAGTCTGTTGTAACCTTGAAATCGAACAAATGACCTTGGGTCAAGGTCAAGGTGAAAGGACTTGATGCAAGGAATATTTGCGCCAAGTTTGAACTCTCAAGGTCAAATGGTCTTTGTTCTATAGGCAAAAGTTTGTTGTGACCTTGAGAATCAAAATTTGACCTTAGGCCAAGGTCAAAGTGAAAGGGCTTGGCTCAATGATTGTATTTATGAAGTTTGAACCGTCAAGGTCAAATAGTCTTTGTTCTATAGGCAAAAGTTTGTTGTGACCTTGAGAATCATAATGTGACCTTGAAACTAGGCCATCATCAATGACTACCTATTAGTAGCCTACCATCCAAGTTTCAACTCAAAATCTCAAAAACTGTCGAAATTGGCACTGTGCCAATTTAAAGTTCCATTTTCAACTCAAAATAGCACGAAAACCGTAAATATTTTATCGAGCATGTAAGCGTATAAAAGTTTGCAAATTTCCCAAAGATCAATATAAAACAAATTTCGTTCAAATCGTACGGTTAGTTTAGGAGTTATAAGAGTTTAAAGATTTGACCTTTGATGACCTCCAGCGGGGGCATATGTGAACCATTTGACAAGAAAAAAAATTTCATTCAAGATCTTCATATGGTCTTTCACATGGTATTTTCCGTTTTTTCATATGATGCTGTACTTTTTTGTAAAGTGTCCGGAACGGTTTGGGGGTAAGAATAATAATAATAATAAGAATAATAATAAGAACTAGATGGCTACTGTTGCAAGCAACAGACGGATTCCTCCTTTCTTAGACCTTCCTAGGAACTGAAGTGCTAAAATCCGAATAAAGAAGATGGAAAAAAGAATAGTTGCTTTAGAATCTTATTCACTTCAGCAAATAAGTCAAAAGAGCTTATGTCTAACTTGGGACTCTTATTTATTTATTGACAAAATAGAAGAAAAAAATAATAAATACCTTTCATGTTTACGAAATCTTTAAACTCCATGCACAATCAATATCTAATCCTTTACAATGACTTTCTCAAAATAGAATTGCACAATGATTTTGCAATGAGATCATTTCTATTAATAGAAAATGACAACAACATGAAACTACTGATTTGTAATGCTACTAAGAATAAAAAAGAAAGAAACAGAGAACAAGAATAAAAGAGTTATCTATCTTACTATGTAAAGTTTAATTAAGAAGTACTACTTGTGTGAAGCATAAATAGTTCAGGGCAAAATCCTGTGAATTCTACAAGAGTAAATGTTTGTTATGACCTTGAAAAAGTTAATTTGACTTTAACCAAGGTCATGGATAAAAGATAAGCATTTGAATTTATTCTCATTAAGAGTCCTCTTAATCTAATCAAAGCTCAATATTTTATCAACAAAAGTCTGTTGTGACCTTGAAATCGAACAAATGACCTTGGGTCAAGGTCAAGGTGAAAGGATTTGATGCAAGGAATATTTGCGCCAAGTTTGAACTCTCAAGGTCAAATGGTATTTGTTCTATAGGCAAAAGTTTGTTGTGACCTTGAGAATCAAAATTTGACCTTGGGGCAAGGTCAAGGTGAAAGGGCTTGGATCAATGATTGTATTTATGAAGTTTGAACTGTCAAGGTCAAATAGTCTTTGTTCTATAGGCAAAAGTTTGTTGTGACCTTGAGAATCATAATGTGACCTTGAAACTAGGTCATCATCAATGACTACCTATAAGTAGCCTACCATCCAAGTTTCATCTCAAAATCTCAAAAACTGTAGAAATTGGCACTGTGCCAATTTAAAGTTCCATTTTCAACTCGGAATGGCGCGAAAACCGTAAATATTTTATCGAGCATGTAAGCGTATAAAAGTTTGCAAATTTCCCAAAGAACATTTTAAAACAAATTTCGTTCAAATCGCACGGCTAGTTTAGGAGTTATAAGTGTTTAAAGATTTGACCTTTGATGACCTCTAGCGGGGGCATACGTGATTTTTTCGACGACAAAATTTTTTTACCTCTAGATCTTTATATGCTCTTTCACATGATACTTCTTGTTTTATCATAAGAAGTGGCACTTTTTTGTACAGTCACTGGAACGATCTGGGGGTAAGAATAATAATAATAAGAATAATAATAAGAATAAAGAAAAGACAATACAATAACAGAAAGGATTCCGACGGAAAAGTCGGAATCCTTAATAAAGAAAAGACAATACAATAACAGAAAGGATTCCGACGGAAGTCGGAATCCTTAATAATAAGAATAAAGAAAAGACAATAGAATAACAGAAAGGATTCCGACGGAAGTCGGAATCCTTAATGACATTTTTTTCAATCAAAGTCAAAACAATTTAATCATGTTAATCAAACTCTTGTCTGAAAAGGTTTGCCCATTCATTAAATTACAACAAGGATGTATGTACTTCTTACCTGGCATCATTGGACCCATAGGCCCCATGGGTCCACCAGGAGGGCCAACCATGGGCATGGGACCTCCCATAGGAGCAGGACCTGGAGGTCCACCAGGCCCAGGGGGCTTACCTGAAATATACAACAGCAATCAGCATGGTACAGAACATATAAACATGAAAGCAACAATACCAATCAAAAGGTACATGTACATGAATTCCTTTCATTGAAATTAAACAGAGCATACGATTTTTCCATTAAACATTAAAATCACAATCAAATGATCCCAAGGTTTGTACATGTACTTGCCCATTCTTCTGATAAAACATAAGGTACAGTGAAATGATTATTTTGTTCAGAGAATCCCTGTAACCGGGTACAAAGGAAAATAGTGTTCAATATACTTTTACTTATAGTATCACTATTTTGAAGCTATGAAAACTAAGCTTACACAATGTAAATACACCTTTGAATTTCAGAAATCAGATACTATCCAAAAATTCTGTCTCTTCAGTACTTTTCCCATGATTTGACAAACAATATAAAATCCAACCAGTGATAGAGAAGGAGTTTTTGTGAATGGGACATTTTCCACCATTCTCTACATTTTTGATAGACCATTTTTCAAATGTATGGAACTATGGTGCATGATAATGTCCTTCCCCATCACTGCCAGCTAATGAAAGAAGCAATAATTCAGTTTTTTCCCTTCTTCTTCTTTGTTACCACCCATTTCAGCAGGTGGAGCTATCAATGGCCTTCCTTGTCCCTGCTCGAAGGGATTTGATGCTAAATGAAGATATAATCATTTAGGATACTATACTTACCACCCATTCCTGCTGGTGGAGGTATCATTGCCCCGCCCGGCCCTCCTTGTCCCTGCTGGAAGGGATTTGATGCTATCTTCCCTGCCTTAAATGCAGCAGCTGTAAGAAACATTTCAAGTTTAATGTCTCAAATAAAGGAAGAGTGTACCTGCATAGGCGTAATAATTGAATTGAAATAGATGATACATTTACTTGCCAGAATTTGACCTTTCTGTACCTACATATATTTAACGTCTTGTTTATCTAAATACTTGGTTTCAGCCAACAAATACAAATGTATCAGCATACAAACTTGTCAAACTTTATCTCACCATGAAAACTACCAGTATCACAAGACACCAAATATTATCAAGATTAAATAAATGTTACTGAACTCAACAAAGTCATATTTTCTTTTCAAAGGGTAATTATAAAGTTTTTCATTGCTTAATTTCAAACTTGATTGAAAAACTTGCTTTTGTTGTTGACTACATGTATGGTTGTATTTTCAGAAAAAAAATTCCCCATATAGACATTCTTAAGCTAAGATGGTAATTAACACTTAGTTATGACATACTTGTATCGTCTACAAGTTTCTGTACTTGCTCTTCCAACCATTTCTGGTAATACAGTCTCACATTCTCTTTATGTTTTCTTCCATTACAATGTGTTTTCCTGACTGACGGCTAAAAAGATGAAAAGAGGTTGGAGCATAAGCATATGATTTGAGCAATAATTCCGAATTTACTATAATTACATGTACAATGTTCACCTAACTGTCTCTTTTACACATAGAGCTACCGTATTTCAATACATGCATATGAAATAAGAGATGTAAAAAAATAGTTGCCAGAGTCACCTAATGCTCGACTGCATAGCATAATATCTCTCATGACAGCCAATTTATTTAAACTCCCTTTCTCAGGCAACAACATATATCTCATCATAAAACACTGAAGCAGAAAAAGTAGGTCAAGGTCAGATTTCAATAGTCAAACCCAAGATGCATCCAATATGCAAGTCTGGTGCATGTAGCACTTATAGTTAGCTCAATATTGCCAATTTAAAGCAAAATCACTGAAGCGGAAAAAGTAGGTCAAGGTCATATTTCAATAGTCTAACCCAAGATGCATCCAATATGCAAGTCTGGTGCATGTAGCACTTATACTTTTCTCAATATTGGCTTTTAAAGGTAAAATAATTCAAGCGGAAAAAGTAGGTCAAGGTCATTTTATGAAAGTTTGATCAGAGATACATCCAATATGCAAGTTTGGTACATGTAGCACTTATACTTTGCTCAATATTGGCTTTGAAAGGCAAAATCATTCAAGCAGAAAAAAGTAGGTCAAGGTCATTTTTTGAAAGTTTGATCAAAGATACATCAAATATGTAAGTTTGGTTCATGTAGCACTTATACTTTGCTCAATATTGGCTTTTAAAGGCAAAATCATTCAAGCGGAAAAAAGTAGGTCAAGGTCATTTTATGAAAGTTTGATCAAAGATACATCCAATATGCAAGTTTGGTACATGTAGCACTTATACTTTGCTCAATATTGGCTTTTAAAGGCAAAATCATGCAAGCGGAAAAAAGTAGGTCAAGGTCATTTTTTGAAAGTTTGATCAAAGATACATCAAATATGTAAGTTTGGTTCATGTAGCACTTATACTTTGCTCAATATTGGCTTTTAAAGGCAAAAATCATTCAAGCGGAAAAAAGTAGGTCAAGGTCATTTTATGAAAGTTTGATCAAAGATACATCCAATATGCAAGTTTGGTACATGTAGCACTTATACTTTGCTCAATATTGGCTTTTAAAGGTAAAATCATTCAAGCGGAAAAAAGTAGGTCAAGGTCATTTTTTGAAAGTTTGATCAAAGATACATCGAATATGTAAGTTTGGTTCATGTAGCACTTATACTTTGCTCAATATTGGCTTTTAAAGGCAAAATCATTCAAGCGGAAAAAAGTAGGTCAAGGTCATTTTATGAAAGTTTGATCAAAGATACATCCAATATGCAAGTTTGGTACATGTAGCACTTATACTTTGCTCAATATTGGCTTTTAAAGGCAAAATCATTCAAGCGGAAAAAAGTAGGTCAAGGTCATTTTTTGAAAGTTTGATCAAAGATACATCAAATATGTAAGTTTGGTACATGTAGCACTTATACTTTGCTCAATATTGGCTTTTAAAGACTTTATTGCTATCTTAACATTTACCTTATCATCTCAACATTTGCCTTATCATTTGAAATAATTTTAAAAATCCCAACCCCAGGGGCTATATCCTCATCTGGATATATTAAATGATGTATAATTAAACATTTGCAACAAAAAAAAACAACAGAATATGAATATAGGAAAGGTAAATGTGTAATCTTAACATTTACCTTATCATCTAGTTCGGACGACGCCGACGCCGACGCGGACGCCGACGCCGACGCCGGGGGTATTGCAATAGCTCTTTTGCACTAAAGTGCAGTCGAGCTAAAAAAATTGAAGACATTTCTTATGAAATTGTATGATACATCCAAGCTGTATAGATTTATACATCATAGACATTGTTTGGCAAACACTATATACACAAGTACAATGTAGTTCATTACTACCGGTAGACTTTTTACATTTGTCACATTGTATCTTCTTCATGTAAACAAACGTAAGTTTATATGTGTACGGGTAATGTATAATGTACTTACTGAATCATGGGTAAGGTATGTGTCACAATAATCACAGTAATACCTGAAAAATATAAATGGCAAGATTAGTGACATCACTAAGGTACTGATCCAATAAGTGTTATTACACCAATTCTGTGCAGTGATTGGGAGGACAGGGGCCAACACTACAGAGGACATCACTACCGGTATAGTCCCATTATGATTAATTTGAAAGATTGACCAAAGTCTGTGTACTTTCCTAAGAAGTGACCAATTGAAATTTAGAAAAATCATGGAAAATGGCCTATTCACAAAATCTCCTTCCCGACCACTGTCCTTGTTGTACATTTTAGTCTTGATCAATATGGTTGTTCAGAGTACATGTAGAAAGTCTGTATATTAACAGGTATACTGACACCTGACATAAGCATGATAAGGGACAAATTTATAATATTATGAACATATCTTGATATTGAAAAAAATCTTGAATTTTTTTATGTCACTGACATTGACTCCAATAAGGATCTCTATATAAAAGGATATTTTCTACATTTTATTTCTACAATGTAGTTGACATAATCATATACATGTATTCATGTTGGTATTGCACATCTGGTTTTCTTTAAAAAATATCAAAATGATATAGATTTTGTCATAAGGTATGTAGAGATCTACAGGAAACATTTACCTGAACTAGCCCTTACAATGAGCAGAACACTCTTTGACAAAAAAGTTCACTACACATATACACTACCGGCATCGCGTGTTTTTACCCTGTCAAATCATCCCCGCAATCTTTTTTGACCCAAGGTTTTAAATCCCCGCGGTCATGGATTAACAATGGAGTTGACTCAACGCGGACATCGATCCTGGCAATTCACCGCAATGATCGCCGGGATACGCGGTGGCAATCGCCGCAGTTCTCAGCGGCAATTAATAACTTGTTATTTACCTGTAACAGTACTATAACCATTCTTTTATATTTTACTTATTCTTTTAAAATTTACGTCCTTTATTTTGATGTATTGTTATCATTGGTGACATAAAAATGTCCTTTAAAAGCGTTACGTTGTACATACGAAAAGAGAACCGTGTGACTGAATGATAGAACTAGTTATAATGTCCAGCTGTGTTTATCTAAGGATTAGAGAACAATGGGCAGTCTACAGGAGCGGTACGGTCAAGCAAAAATGGGTTTAAAGTCTCCGTCTTTCGACTTTGAGAGATACATCGACTGGAGCCGAGGCTTTACGACATTTTTTTGTATATCTTTACTGAATTACTGTTCAAGTCCAAAGCACTGCAGACCGTTTTTTTTTGTAGATTCTTCCGTTTGAGATTACTAGTTAGCGGTGTTTTATGTTCGCTAGTTCGTATGTTAAAATGTTGAAAAGCGTCTATCTCCCAATTAGTCAAATATAGCCTTGATAGCCTTATTTAGTAATTTATTGTTTATTTGGTTGTTTTGTTTGCGCAAGTGAGGCGATGTATAGTAAAACGTTATCCAAACAAACCAATTACAAATGTATATATATATACGAAATTACGAAGGTGGTAATTAGGTGTGAAACGATTTCAATAGATAATTCACAACGTCCTGCAAAGTTTACAATTATAGAAGATTTTTTATAGATAACATGTATCTAGAAGTTAAACTCCCATTCCACAATGCAAAAATATATCTTTTCATAGAAAAAAAAGCTCCGTTTTTATGCGCCAGGGACGCAGGAGTCAGAGGTAGATTAATCACCAGCGGCCGTCCGGGAGAAAGGGGGGGGGGGGGGGGGGGGGTAATTTTCCTATAAAATGGTAGAATAAATTTTCTAGCCTGTCCGTTTATTGATTTTATACATACTATTTTCATCTTTAAAAGCATTTTGCGCTGTAATGCAACCCCCCCCCCCCCCCCCCTCTGTCCATGCTAAGTGTGAAATCGCGACTTCCCCCACCCCTTCACGATTCAAAAAGGCGTAAAGCCAAAATTACTAATTAGATCATTAGATTAATACAGGGGTAGACGATGTTTGTGTGGATCGAAATAATCTGGGTGTCTTCTTGTCTCTTCGACTTCCGTAAAAAAATATATGTAAACACTATTTTATTTCTTTCTCAAGAAAAAAAAAAGAACTATATCGTACGTAAACATTATATACAGGAAACCTTATTAAACTTTGAGCGTAATTTTATTTTCTTTCTGTCACAAATGCCTAATTAAATCTCAATTTCATGCAGATAAGGAACATGCAAAGTTTAAATTCAATTCTTCGCAAAAAATCCAGGTGAATACTATGTAAAATTTATTTATTATCTACGGCTTAGTCATGTTGGTACAATGTTTGCTTATTATTTTCTTACTTGAAGTAAATAATTATTATGAAATTGCATACATTCTGGAAAAGTCGCTAACGTCGATATTTCCATGTACATGTGACCACAAAAACCCTACTTAGTTCTGCTTGAGTAACGACGTGTCGTGTGTACGTAGCTGTCAATATTGATTAGGGAAGGGTTATATATGGGCGTGCCTATATGTCTGGTCTTACAAGGTGTGAAGACATCGCCTCTTCCCGTACAGGGGATGATTGTTATACAGGTAGAAGCGCAGGGTAACTGAAAAGGTGTGAACAACTTGTGAGGCATCGTATGCATATCAAAAATGAAATGTATATTATGTATTTTCTTAAAGGCCGACGGGGGACTATATAAGGGGACAGGTAAATTTTCTGTCATTTCCTCACTGACCGCTGTAGGGTTAACATCTCTTATTGGTATCTGATTGGTTCCTTTAATCCTTTTACCCCTATCAATTTTTGATTGACAGCTTAAAACAGATAAGACTCGGTTATCTCATTAGCATAATAAAGGATTACCTGTCGGTTTGTCTTTGACGAAACACGCCGCTCGCAGACGGCGTTGTCTTCAAAGACGGTATGCCACGCCTATCAAGCTTATATCACTCGGGTAAACCTATTAACAACCGGGTGGTTCCCAACGTCGGCCTTTAACAATGTACCATGTACGTTTAAAAAGAATAAATTATTGTCATTGTCATTGTCATTGATTTAGTTTTGGTTTGGCGTTCACCGGTTAACTTTTGGAATTCAGTGCGAAAAAAAGGGGGGGGGGGGTTGGTTATTGTATTACATCTGTTTTATTATTAGGCTATCCTCATTTTTTTTTTTTTTTTTTTGCTTTTCTTTGTATGCCGGTCTTCTTTTTTTTTTTTTTTTTTTTTACTTTATTTACATGATTCATCTTTGTCTGGATACACGTTCTTCATCAATCAATGTCTTATTTTTTTTTTTTTTTTGCGGACTTGTTTGACCAGAACAAGGAGCACGCACTTTTTCCTTTTCTTTCCTTTTTTTTTTTAATTGCATTATCGTATGGTCTTCAATTGGTTTTCTCTGAAAGTCCAATCATTGTGAATTGAATTATTTCTAAGGAGCGATACTTTTACAATCAATGGGCAGATCTAACTCACGGGGGGGGGGGGGGGGGGGGGAGGCTATGAAAATCAGCTTTACTATAATGGCAAATTCCAGGAGGTGGGGACTGGATCATGACCTCCTATCTCTAGATCCGCGTGTTGACATGCTATTCAAAGCTATACCCGTTTAAAGACGGGTGCTTATAAATAATTGAAAAAAGAAAGGGGGGGAGGGGGAGTGATTCAGATTCAGATTCTTTATTCACTATAAGCCGTTAATGCAATCGCATTTGACAGGTTGGGTCTTCCATCTGGTTCAGGTCTGGCAGTGGGGATTACTAATTGACGTGTTTTCACACCTTATCGGCTGACTGCGCAGGGCGTATCATCTACCTTCAATCGCCGTTTGATTTACCGTTTTGGAAATCTGAAGGGGGGTGGAATGCGACTTTGTAAAAAAATAAAAAAAAAAGAATTGTGACTTTGTAAAAAAAAATAATAATATCGAGAAATAAATCTTACCAGCCCGAAGTGCTGGCGTAAAATTATGTATTTTAATTTGCAGCGACTGAAGAAAATATGTTATTGCAGAAATATTAGATGCCGCAAATGCATGTTCACGTAGCTCCCTCTTGCTATTTCTAAAATTTTACAGTAAAAAGCCAGGGGAAAGGGAGGGTTATATAATTCCAAACTCCCCGGTCGAGCTCCCTTGTACATATCTATATGTCGATATCACAACTCACTCTTCAAATTTGATTACTTCAACTTGTACCCATTGACTGACCACTTAAAATGACATGATAATTTTACGGACGAACGCATACACAAGTACCTTTACGTAGATAAGAAACTTAAGTGGACGTTGGACATTTAAATCTCAGACGCAGAACGAGGATAAAAAAGAATGTCGGAGAAAATCAATATTGCATCATAATAGAAAAGGACCATTATGGTGAGCGGATCCACACTATTACGTCCCCGGGGTCAGACGAGTACCCATGACAGCGTAGAGATCGCCGCTCAAATGGCTTTGTTTGTCCAGCAATATACCTGTTACCTGTATAAGCACTAATTAATTTGTTTGGAAATTTGATTGTCTGGTCTCTACAAACGGAGTTATGCGTAACGTGATACACAACTCGGGATTTTGCATTTCATCTGGAGTAATCTTTCATATAGCATTTATTTTATCAACGCTAGTTTAATATGTTTTTAATAATAAGAAGTGAACAAGGACCGACGATTCATTGCATCTTTCACATACCTATTATAAGTACCCGTGTAAAGAGCCTACAGACATAATTTGATCATGCTTCAATTTTAATGTGAATAGATTCCGCTTCATCTGGACTTGACGCCAGAAGATGTAAATATTCATTATTTTGACCTGCTTATCCGATATAAACAAGAGCCCCAGGGGGCACAACGCTCACCTGATACCCATGCACGCTCTAATTGACATACTGATATTGAATACTGATAGTGCCAGTACCAGGATTTTAGCCCACAACCTTTCTAACAAGATTTTTGCCGGATGCAGACAAGTTTTTTTTTCAGACAACCTTTAAAAGTACAAACAAGAGAAAATAGTCACATTTCAAAACAACAACTTTTTTACTGATTTGAAAAGATGGATTATGCGATCCAAAGTCATATGCCCAGCTAGTATAGTTCGATTATGCAACATCAAAAATAAAATCATTTTGTAAAATTCCACATTAATGTGCAACAGAAACAGAATAAAACAATGAAATGATTTCATAAATTAAGTTTATTCAAAATTGAACACCAAACCTTTCATTATTAATAGCTAGTATGCCAGAAAATAATAAAGCCTGTGTTTGTGAAACACGAATGCCCCGCGGTGGCATCTTTGTTGGTATAAACACCATTTTCTGTTAAGTATGTGAGAGGTCAGGGTCAGAGTAATGTTGGTATCAATGGAAAGATCTTGTCACAAAGAATACACATGTACAATATGAAAGCCCTATCACTAACCATTCAAAAGTTATGCCCAATGTTAAAGTTTTTGAAAAGTAGGTCAAAGGTCAAGGTCAAGGTCACGAGGTCAAAAATTTTGGTATCAATGGAAAGGTATTGTCACAAGGAATACACATGTGAAATATGAAAGCTCTATCATCTTCCTATCAAAAGTTATGCCCAATGTAAAGTTTTTCGGACAAACAGACAGACGGACAGGCCAAAAACTATATGCCCCCGTATCTTTGATTCCGGAAGCATAAAAAACAAAGACTTTTCGGTTTTGCCTTTATTCATATTAAATTATACAGAAATCTATGAATGAGAGCTTTTGAATAGTATTGATTTCATCTTAATACATGTAACGTACAGTCAAAATCGTGTTAATCCAATTAACACAGACAAGTTGTTAGCGGACAATATTAATTCAAGTGAGTTGTGCAGAAAATGAGCCAATTTCTTTCCAAACAGCAGTGTACGGTGTATCAAACCTCATGACCCAGTGAAGCCACTTGGACAAATTATTTTCGGTAAATATGCTGAAATGCGGTGCTTGGAAATGTATTTTTAGCATATTGAATCAATAGTCGTGATAAATTTAACTTCGAACTTGATCTTGTCTTTTATGCAATCTACAGATAGGTTTGAAAATATGCAAAATTCGGAACATTTTCGATGAGGATGCAGAGTTCCTGTAAAAAAAGTGAAAATTGCGAAAAAAGGACATGCATGACCCCCCCCCCTTTTTTCTTTACATTTTTATACGTGCCAAAGATTCGCAATCAAAAAAGACCAATTTTACAGACTTCCGGGCACTTCAAGTCAGTCAAAATTTTTAGTGTGCACCTTTTTATTTCCTGTAGTTACCCCTACTAAAGGGGCAAGGAGGTATTGAACCAATCAAATCTGTAACACAAGATATATGGCGACTATGTTTACCATAGATACAGAAATAAGACAGAGAAAATAATCATTAAATAGGGATATTGTTCTGAAATATGCATGTATGAAAAAAAAGCAATCCAAGGAATGCTTGTGTCGCCTGCGTAGCGGATTTTTTTTTTACTGAAATTAGGTCAATTATCAAGGGCAAGGTCATTAGGTTAAAAATTATGGAATGTTTAGAAAGGTCTTTTCATAAGGAATACAAATGTGAAATATCAAAGCCCTATCACTTACCACTCAAAAGATATAGCAAATCATAGATTTGTTGAAAAGTAGGTCAAATATATAGGGCAAGTGCACGAGGTAAAACATAGGTAATCACAGATTACGAAGCTCACCTCATGACAGCAAAATTCAATTCAAACATATTTCTTAGTACATGTATATTGGCTTTTAAAGGCAAAATCACTCAAGCAGAAAAAGTATGTCAAGGTCATTTTATGAAAGTTTGATCAAAGATACATCCAATATGCAAGTTTGGTACATGTAGCAGTTATACTTTGCTCAATATTGGCTTTTAAAGGCAAAATCACTCAAGCGGAAAAAGTAGGTCAAGGTCATTTTATGAAAGTTTGATCAAAGATACATCTAATATGCAAGTTTGGAACATCTAGCACTTATACTTTGCTCAATATTGGCTTTTAAAGGCAAAATCACTCAAGCGGAAAAAGTAGGTCAAGGTCATTTTATGAAAGTTTGATCAAAGATACATCCAATATGCAAGTTTGGTACATGTAGCACTTATACTCTGCTCAATATTGGCTTTTAAAAGCGAAATCACTCAAGTGGAAAAAGTAGGTCAGATGCTGCATCCGATGCATGGGTCCATCTCGGCATCCAAAGATGAATCACTTGTGCAAGTTTGGTTACTGTAGCATCAGTACTTTGTCAGATACTGAGCTACCCCAAACTTCTTATCCAAATCACTCAAGCAGAAAATGTAGGTCAGATGCTGCATCCGATGCATGGGTTCACCTCAGCATCCAAAGATGAATCACTTGTGCAAGTTTGGTTACTGTAGCATCAGTACTTTGTCAGATACTGAGCTACCCCAAACTTCTTAACCAAGTCACTCAAGCGGAAAATGAAGGTCAGATGCTGCATCCGATGCATGGGTTTACCTCAGCATCCAAAAATGAATCACTTGTGCAAGTTTGGTTACTGTAGCATCAGTACTTTGTCAGATACTGAGCTACCCCAAACTTCTTAACCAAGTCACTCAAGCGGAAAATGAAGGTCAGATGCTGCATCCGATGCATGGGTTTACCTCAGCATCCAAAAATGAATCACTTGTGCAAGTTTGGTTACTGTAGCATCAGTACTTTGACAGATACTGAGCTTCCCCAAACTTCTTAACCAAGTCACTCAAGCGGAAAATGTAGGTAAGATGCTGCATACGATGCATGGGTTCACCTCAGCATCCAAAGATGAATCACTTGTGCCAGTTTGGTTACTGTAGCGTTAGTACTTTGTCAGATACTGAGCTACCCCAAACTTCTAAAAGGACGCGGACGCGTGGGTTTATAGCATAAGCTCACTCAACTTCGTCAAGGTGAGCTAAAAATGATGGTATGTGAAGAAAGGTCTTGTCACATGGAATGCACATGTGAAATATCAAAGCCTATCACTCAGCAATCAAAAGAAATAGCCAATCTAAGATTTTTTGAAAAGTAGGTCAAATATCTAGGTCTTGGTCATGAGGTCAAAAGTTATGATATGTGTAGAAAGGCCTTGTCACAAGAAGGAATACACATATGAAATATCAAAGCTCTATCACTTACCAATCAAAAGATATAGCAAATCTTAATTTTTTTGAAAAGTAGGTCAAATATCTAGGTCAAGGTCATGAGGTCAAAATTATGGTATGTGTAGAAAGGTATTGTCAAAAGGAATACACAAGAGAAATATCAAAGCCCTATCACTTGCCAATCAATAGATATAGCCAATCTTTGTTTTTTTAAAAGTAGGTCAAATATCTAGGTCAAGGTCATAAGGTTAAAAAAAAATAGTATGTGAAAAAAGGGCTTGTCACAAGAAATACACATGTGAAATATCAAAGCCCTATCACTTACCAATCAAAAGATATAGCCAATCTTAGATTTTTTGAAAAGTAGGTCAAATATCTAGGTCAAGGTCACGAGGTCAAAAAATGTGGTTTGCGTAGAAAGGTCTTGTCACAAAGATTACACATGTGAAATATCAAAGCCCTATAACTTGCCAATCAAGAGATATAGCCAATATTAGATTTTTAGAAAAGTAGGTCAAATATCTAGATCAAGGTCACAAGGTCAAACATTATATGTGTAGAAAGGTCTAATCACAAGGAATACACATGTGAAATATCAAAGCCCTATCACTAATCAATCAAGAGATATAGCCAATATTAGATTTTTAGAAAAGTAGGTCAAATATCTAGGTCAAGGTCAAAAGGTCAAAAATTATGATATGTGTATAAAGGTCTTGTCACAAGGAATACACATGTGAAATATCAAAGCCCTATCACTTACCAATCAAAAGTTATGGGGTGTGACACCCAAGTGTGACAGACAGACGGACAGACAGAGGGACGGATGGACGGACAGACAAACAACAGACAAAGTGATCCCTAAGTGTCACTGTGCTTCGCAGGCGACACAAAAAGTCAACATCTTAAAAATAAATTCAGCGTATATTTGATAGCGTATGTGGCCAAGTTAATTCGAAGTATGAAAATAAGTACACAAAGCCAAACTAGCTATAGCTTGTCTTATTTAAAAAATCATTAAAAATCTGAAAGTTGATATTTTGACAAAATTCTTTCACAGTTTCATTTCTAGTGATAAATATAAAAATAAAAAGAGAAAAAAAACTGAAAAAGGGAAAAAAAAATTGTTGGGGTCCCGCCGGGGTTTGAAGCTACTCCCCATGGGTCCATTTGGCATGGAAAACATACATTATACCTATGTACAATCTTAAAAAATATTCCTTAAAAATCCAAAAAAGGATATCTTGACAAAATTCTTTCACTTGTAGGGTACCATGCATGAGTACCTCATACCTACAAATTGTCATGACAATCTGAAGAGTGGTTATAGAAAAGAAGCAGAAAATGTATGAAAATCAACCCCCCCCCCTTCCTTTTTACATAAGAAAAACATAGTGTAATCAAAGATTACGAAGCTCACCTCGCGGCAGCAAAATTCAATTAAAACATATCTCTAGGTACATGTATATTGGCTTTAAAAGAAAAATCGCTCAAGTGGAAAAAAGTAGGTCAAGGTCATTTTATGAAAGTTTGATCAAAGATACATCCAATATGCAAGTTTGGTACATGTAGCTCTTATACTTTGCTCAATATTGGACTTTAAAGGTAAAATCACTCAAGCGGAAAAAGTAGGTCAAGGTCATTTTATGAAAGTTTGATCAAAGATTCATCCAATATGCAAGTTTGGTACATGTAGTACTTATACTTTGCTCAATATTGGACTTTAAAGGTAAAATCACTCAAGCGGAAAAAGTAGGTCAAGGTCATTTTATGAAAGTTTGATCAAAGATACATCCAATATGCAAGTTTGGTACATGTAGCACTTATACTTTGCTCAATATTGGACTTTAAAGGTAAAATCACTCAAGCAGAAAAAGTAGGTCAAGGTCATTTTATGAAAGTTTGATCAAAGATACATCCAATATGCAAGTTTGGTACATGTAGCACTTATACTTTGCACAATATTAGCCTTTAAAGGCAAAATCACTCAAGCGGAAAAAGTAGGTCAAGGTCATTTTCTGAAAGTTTGATCAAAGATACATCTAATATGCAAGTTTGGTTTATGTAGCACTTATACTTTGCTCAATATTGGCCTTTAAAGGTAAAATCATTCAAGCCGAAAATGTAGGTCAGATGCTGCATCCGATGCATGGGTTCACCTCAGCATCCAAAGATGAATCACTGGTGCAAGTTTGGTTACTGTAGCATCGGTACTTTGTCAGATACTGAGCAACCCCAAAAACTTTAACCAGACATTGACAAAGTCATTCAACCGGAAAATGTAGGTCAGATGCAGCATCCGATGCATGGGTTCACCTCAGCATCCAAAGATGAATCACTTGTGCAAGTTTGGTAACTGTAGCATCAGTACTTTGTCAGATACTGAGCTACCCAAAAAACTTTAACCAGACATTGACAAAGTCATTCAACCGGAAAATGTAGGTCAGATGCAGCATCCGATGCATGGGTTCACCTCAGCATCCAAAGATGAATCACTTGTGCAAGTTTGGTTACTGTAGCATCAGTACTTTGTCAGATACTGAGCTACCCAAAAAACTTTAACCAGACATTGACAAAGTCATTCAACCGGAAAATGTAGGTCAGATGCAGCATCTGATGCATGGGTTCACCTCAGCATCCAAAGATGAATCACTTGTGCAAGTTTGGTTACTGTAGCATCAATACTTTGTCAGATACTGAGTTACCCAAAAACTTTAACCGGACGCGGACGCGGACGCGGACGCGGACGGGGACGGGGACGACGATGGGGACGCGGACGCGGACACCGGGGTTATAGCATAAGCTCATCTCAACTTCGTCGAGGTGAGCTAAAAATTCATAAAAAATCAAAAAAATACATTTTAAGCATAAAATACATATCAAAGCATTAAGTAAGTTAAATATGATAAATATGTAGTAAATGAGTGTGTAAAATCATACACTTATTGAGTTATTTAAAGAAATAGTGCAAAAATGTGCATTTCTGACAAAGTCCGAAAAGACGTCAAAAACGCGTCAAAAATTTGACTTCGAAGTGGAACCAAAAATAACAACACTTCTTAAGACATCTCTCTAGATCATCCTGATGCTTTCTGTTTGTCGATACATGCTTCGGTTCTGAAGAAGAAGTTTGTCAAAGGAGGGTACCCCCCGTGACCTACTTTTGGCTGTGGTGGCGCCACCTGTTGACAGATCCGGACGAAAAACAACAACACTTGTAGGGGACCATGAGTACTTCATACCTACCAAGTTTCATCAAAATGCCTTCAGCCGTTCTGGAGAAGAAGTTTAAAATGTGAAAAGTTTACGACGACGGACGACGGACGACGACGACGACGGACGACGGACGCAACACTATGACAATAGCTCACTTGAGCCTATGGCTCAGGTGAGCTAAAAAGAGTCGGGATGAAAATAAGGTAGATCCACAGGAGCTCGATGCCAACAACCCTCAATGACACCCGCCCCTTCACGTCTC
This sequence comes from Pinctada fucata, assembly GCA_028142955.1. Taxonomy (NCBI): domain Eukaryota; kingdom Metazoa; phylum Mollusca; class Bivalvia; order Pterioida; family Pteriidae; genus Pinctada; species Pinctada fucata. The sequence goes on along the minus strand of AP027102.1, from coordinate 24,089,299 downwards.
TCTATAGTCAATATATATAAGGAAAGTAGAGGCGGATATTCTTGTGGATCGTTGGCGTCGAGTCAGGTTATCCGAAACATTTTTAGGCTCAATTTACAAAATGTACTTATGTTTCATGTCCTAATGTTTAAATCATCATTTTATTTATACATGTCATGCTTAAAAACAAGTTTCTATTCATCCGTAAGAAATAGCACCTGGTCAGGTAACACCTGGACAGGTAATTGTCAGCGCGGCAATCAACCGCAACGCCACCGCAACTCCCGGCGATCTTGGCACCGCGATGAAGTGATTTGCGGGGGTCAGCGGCGATGCTGAGGTGGAATTCCACCTTAAATAAGCCAGCCGCGATAGGTGGGCTCAGTAAAAAAACGCTTTGCCGTATGTGTACTATGTACAAGTACATAATGGCTTTAAAAAGTTTAAAGTTAAACACTCCAGTAAAACACAACATTACATGTACATATATCTGATTAAGAGACTGGATTATCATATATCCATCACCCATTATAAAAAAAGTTTATACATACTTCATTTTTGTTGAATGTGGTCAGGTATAGAATAACTACAAGGACCTGAAAAGATATTTTCATAAATATAATAAGACAAAATCATTTTTCTTTTGCATAAATACTATTCATACAATGTACACTACTAACTTGTACTAAGTCATCAAGATTACTGGGACAAATCAAATACAATGTATGTTTTTAAAATACTTGTGCAAGTGTGTTTGATGGGGGACTTAAAGGTTGCAGTCATTGCTTTATTTTCTCTGAAAACAAGGGAAAGAAAGCCTGTATGTAAATTTTATGTAGGTACATGGTAATAATGAGTTTTGCATCAGAGCTCCCTATTGCCATGATTGACCCCGTTCCCAATGCAAAATAGGATTTTTTTTCTCCATTTTGTTGACCAATGTTTTCATTTTTTCCAATTTGACACCTCATGGAAAATTAACGGAAAAATCCTGAATTTCAAGTGAAAAGTCATCCAAATCTATTTTCATTTTTTTCACATTTTTGCAAAAATGCTGCAATTTTTCCCAATTTCAAAGGAGCTGGCCCTAGTCCCAAATATGGATGTGACTCATGTGCATGCTTGCATTGTGCAGACTGGTCGTGCAGATATTAATTATTATGCTGCCATTGATTGATACCCTTACCCGAATCCCTTGTTAGCAATTTTAAAATTTATTCAGGGAGTAGGCCCACACGCTTTGCCGGCATGATAGTGGCATAAATATAATTGCATGGGCAGAAATAAGGTTATTCCCCACTTCCGACATATTTTTACTTTCATCTAGGACATTCATTGCTTAAAATCCCTCTTAAAAACAGAGAAATAACAGTTTTTAATCACCCTGTACCATATACTGTAAACGTGGTTATTTTCGCTGGGGGGAAATTTTGTGATTCTAACATCAAGACAGTATGCGTGGGGGAAATATTCGCGATGAAAATGGCTTTCCCATTGCAAGAATGCAGCGGGGATACATGTATTTTTGAGTGGGAGAATTTTTCGCAATCTCTATCGATTCGCTAAAAACGTGAAAATTAAACCCACGTCCATGTTTACAGTATCTATGGTTAAAACTCCACTTAAATTGGTTGTAGTGACTTGTGATCTTTTCATTTCCAATTGCAATCTTTCCAAGTGTGTCAGGGTATCAGTCAATGGCAGCATAATAAAACAGACCATGCCCTAATCACAAAAGGGATTAAATTTACAGGTACTGATGGTAGGCCGCGATCGTCTGGCCGCGATCATCTGGCCCGCCACGCGGGCATGATGGTGACATAAATACCATTGCATGGGTAGAAAGTAGATTATTCCCTGCTCCCTTACATACATTTACTTCAATCTAGGACAATTATTGCTTAAAATCCCCCTTAAACAAAAACGGAAAAATGACAGTTTTGAGTTTTCAATCATCTTCATTGTTGTTGACACACTGGAATGATGGAGGCTTGCGATTGGATAAGAGACCACGTCACATCACAACAACCAATTTTAGGTGGAAATCAAGCGGTAGATATACAAGTAGAGTTGGGAATTGGATGAAGTAATCAAAATCAATTAATCGGAAAGCCTTTTGATTGATTACATGGTCATCGATTATACATAATACGTGTAGAGCAAGTGACCATATTTCACCGCATTTTTCGTATATTGCCAAGAATTTTTCCACACTTGAAGGCCTTTTCAATGATGGGTTTTGCTTAAATTTAATTTTCGATCAAAATGCTACAAAAATAATCCATTTTACCAAGTTCACTGTTTCCCTATAAAACATCAAAATATTTAGTTTCCAATTTTTCGGAGGTGACCATATTTCGCCGTTTTTGTTGATAAATATCCCATATGCACACAAAACGGACAAAATACTTATTTTGTTTTCTGGAAATCTTTTGTCACTACAAATTCTGAGAAATTATACCAAACAAGTTAAAAGTCATGTTTGTAAAACATTAATGCCCCCCTACCCCTTCTGTGATTAAAGTCTGTCACAACTTTATAATTGCATTGATACAACCTATGGGGGTATAAAGTAACAGTTTCATTTCAATATGTAACTCCACTCAAGAGATATTGAACAGAAACCCTGAAGTTTTGGTATTTTTCAAAGTGCAAGGGGCATAACTCTGTCCAAATTTTTTTGATCGGACCTAAATATGAACTTGACCTAGATTTTCATTTGATGTGTCTGTATACAAAATTTCATTTTTATATGTAACTCCACTCAAGAGATATTGAACGGAAACCTGGTATTTTTCGAAGTGCAAGGGGCATTACTCTGTCAAAATTTTGTTGATTGGACCCAAATAAAAACTTGACCTAGATTGTCATTTGATGTATCCATATACAAAATTTCATTTCAATATGTAACTCCACTCAAGAGATATTGAACGGAAACGCTGAAATTTTGTTTTTTTTCGAAGTGCAAGGGGCATAACTCTGTCAAAATTTTTTCGATCGGACCTTAATGCGAACTTGACCTGGATTTTCATTTGATGTGTCTGTATACAAAATTTCATTTCAATATGTAACTCCATTCAAGAGATATTGAATGGAAACCCTGAAATTTTGGTATTTTTCGAAGTGCAAGGGGCATAACTCTGTCAAAATTTTTTCGATCGGACCTTAATACGAACTTGACCTTGATTTTCATTTGATGTGTCTGTATACAAAATTTCATTTCAATATGTAACTCCATTCAAGAGATATTGAACGGAAACCCTGAAATTTTGGTATTTTTTCGAAATGCAAGGGACATAACTCTGTCAGAATTTTGTTGATCGGACCCAAATATGAACTTGACCTAGATTTTCATTTGATCATCGATGTGTCTGTATACAAAATTTCATTTCAATATGTAACTCCATTCAAGAGATATTGAATGGAAACCCTGAAATTTTGGTATTTTTCGAAATGCAAGGGGCATAACTCTGTCAAAATTTTTTTGATCGGACCCAAATATGAACTTGACCTAGATTTTTGTTTGATGTGTCTGTATACCAAATTTCATTTCAATATGTGAATCCATTCCAGAGATATTGAACGGAAACTGATGTCGCGGACCGACCGACTGACCGACCGACCGACAGCGGCAAACCTATATGTCCCCTCTTCTTCGAAGGGGGGCATAATAAAATGTTTTCTCTGTTTTCCTAAAAATTTTGGGTGTTTACTTTATGTATAGAATTTGACGTTTTCATTCATTTTTCCTCATTTTGTGGTATTTTTCATCACAGTTGAGTGCAGGAGATGTCACAAGCTGAGTGCAGGAGATGTCACAATATATTAAAACATGATTGCTACAGTCATAATCTCATATTGGATAAGATATAGAAAAATAAACTTGACAAACAATTCGCATAACTAATGAGAAGCAATTTACTATGAAACGGCGAAAAAAAAAAGTCACTGGCCAAGTATGGTTCCTCCCTCTACCCTGCAAAACTGTAAAGTATTTCATGATTTTTCCATAACTTACTTTTTCTTGGCAGCAAATTTTATGGAAAGTCGGCAAAATGTTTCATACGAGTACGCATACTAACCTTTAATTAAAAAAGTTTAAAAGTCAAAGACATATATGTACAACATGTATGGTGTATCACTTGACTTAAATTATAAGTACATGTACAACGTATGAACTGTTTGACTCTAGCAAAAGTATGGTTTAATGATGCAAAAAGTTCATTCTTATAATGTTTTAAATTTCCAAAATTACAATCGATTATCAAAATTACAATCCATTATCATAATCGGTAGGGTCTGGCAATGATGTTGCCAACAATAATCGGCACAACACTATATTCAGTACAAGGTGATTGAAAACCTTAATTTTTCCGTTGGTATTAAGAGGAATTTCAAGCAGTGAATGTCATAGATGGAGGTAAAAAATAATTGCTGACAGTGATTGGGAAGGAAATTGCATGAATGGGCCATTTTCCATAATTTTCTAAAATTTCAATGGGCCATTTTTAAGAAAAGTATTGAGTATGGTTTAATGAGACTTCAATGGGCCATTTTGCAAATGAATTGGGACTATGGCGCATGGCCCCTCTCCTTCCCAATCACTGTGATGACAAGGGATTCAGGTAAGCCAGGGTATCAGTCAATGGCAGCATAATAAAACGACCCTAGTTACAGTGCAACGAAGAGGCTATTTTATCATGTGTTTATTATTCAGTTATTCTTTCTTTATAGATTTAGTGCTGTTTGGTGCTCGGCTGTGATTCATGGTCTGACGTCACTTTACACATGCATATTTGACACAAGGATGGCGGAACAAACAGCATTTTATGAGCCGTTTTCAAATGGCAATAACGTCGATTCTACAGCATATCAGGGGGTAAAGGAAAGAGAAGATAAAATTTAAGGTAGGCATATCGATTTCAACGATTTGCATGGTCTTTATCTCCAGGCTTTCTACTGTTCCTACTTTTTCCTACTATTTCCTACTTTTTTATTTTGATCCTATTTTTTCCTACTTTTTCTTCAAAACCTCCTACTATTCCTACTTTTTCCTCTCAAAAGTAAAAAAATCGCTTGCTTCACTTGTCATCGACATCTGATTCAAAGTTTTTAAAAAATTTCGCGCTCGCTTCGCTCGCCCATTCTGTAAATTTTACATGGAAAATCAATCTGTCCTTATTTCTCTCTTTCATTTCCTCAAAGATGAACATTACCAGTCTACAATCATTGCTTACTGTGATTTGTGTGTCATACTTACTGAAAATTGTCGCTAAAGGTGATGGAAAATTTCATACTTTTCCCCTATTAATTCCTACTTTTTCCTATTTTTCTCCTACTTTTTTTCATTGACTACTCCTACTTTTTTCCTACTTTTTCATCAAGGTAGAGTAGAAAGCCTGTATCTCTAAACACCTGGAGAAAACTTACCTGAAAATCATTCAATATCGGACAGAAAATATGCAGTAATTGGCTGCAACAAAGAAAGAATTCTTTGCACTGTACATAAATTAAAGGCAGTGGCTCCAGATACGAACGTTCGTATCTTTAGACCTATGTCTCGGCGTACGAACACAAATCATAGTGAGCTTCTGCATAAATATTTCAATTTGGTTCGGTTTTTTTTCAAGGCATCTAGTGTTCAAATTGTAACTTTTTTGTGACATACTCTGAAAAGTTAATTAAGTAACAAGAGCCCCAGGGGGCACAAAGCTCACCTGATACCCATGCACGCTCTAATTGACATACTGACATTGAATACTGATAGTGCGAGTACCAGGATTTTAGCCCACAACCTTTCTAAAAAGATTTTTGCCGGATGCAGAGAAGTGTTTTTTTCAGACAACCTTTAAAAGTACAAAAAAGAAAAAAATAGTCACATTTCAAAACAATAACTTTTTTACTGATTTGAAAAAAACGGATAAAGTGGTCCAACGTCATATGCCCAGCTAGTATAGTTCAATTATGCAACATCAAAAATAAAATCATATTGTAAAATTCCACATTAATGTGCAGCAGAAAAAGAATAAAACAATGAAATGATTTCACAAATTAAGTTTATTTAAAATTGAACACAAAACCTTTCATTATTGATAGCTAGCATGCCAGAAATTATAAAGCCTGTGTTTGTGAAACGACAATGCCCCCTGCGGCATCTTTGTTAGTATAAACGCCATTTTCTGTTAAGTATGTGAGAGGTCAGGGTCAGCGTAATATTGGTATCAATGGAAAGATCTTGTCACAAGGAATACACATGTACAATATGAAAGCCCTATCACTATAACCATTCAAAAGTTATGCCCAATGTTAAAGTTTTTGAGAAGTACATGAAAGGTCAAGGTTATGGTCATGAGGTCAAAAATTTTGGTAAATACACATGTGAAATATGAAACCTCTATCACCAGTTTCCATTCAAAAGTTATGCCCAATGTTAAAGTTTTTCGGAAAACAAACAGACAGACGGACAGGCCAAAAACTTTATGCTCCCGAATCTTTTATTCCAGGGGCATAAAAAACAAAGATTTTTCGGTTTTGCCTTTATTCACTGAAATCTATGAATTATGCTTTTGAATAGTATTGATTTCATCTCAAATACATGAAACGCACAGTTAAAATCGTTTGATCCAATATTCATCAATTCAAGTGAGTTGTGCAGAAATTGTGCCAGTTTGTTTTCCAAAAAAGCAGTGTATGTTGTATCAAACCTCATGACCCAGTGAAGCCACTTGAACAAATAATTTTCAGTAAATATGCTGAAATGCGACGCTTCTTGCCTATGCATATTTCAACAGGCGAGAAGGAGCGTCGCATTTCAGCATACGCTGTTCAACAACTCAAGTGGTTTCTCTAAGGTTTCGCAGTTTGAAACAAATTAAAAGGCCCATGAAATTGTTAAGCTTGTCCAACTAGCAGACCTACGACATCGTTATTTACTGTTAACTAATTGTTTTACCTCATCATAGGTCTGTTACACGGACAAGTTGTTAGCGGAGAGAGTTCATGAAATGTATCGGTTCCATTGGATTTGCCGACAAGAAGTTATTTGGTCCGATAAAAACTCATTAAGGATTCCGACTTCCGTCGGAATCCTTTCTGTTATTGTATTGTCTTTTCTTTATTCTTATTATTCTTATTATTATTATTATTATTATTCTTACCCCCAAGCCAATCCAGAGACTTTACAACAAAGTACCGCATCATATGATAAAATGGAAAGTATCATGTGAAAGAGCAAATAAAGATCTTCATATATATTTTTTTTCTTGCCGAAAAGTTCACATATGCCCCCGCTAGAGGTCATCAAAGGTAAAATCTTTAAAACCTTATAACTCCTAAACTAACCGTGCGATTTGAATGAAATTTGCTTTATATTGTTCTTTGGGAAATTTGCAAACTTTTATACGCTTACATGCTCGATAAAAGATTTACGGTTTTCGCGCTATTTTGAGTTGAAATTGGAACTTTAAATTGGCACAGTGCCAATTTCTACAGTTTTTGAGATTTTGAGTTGAAACTTGGATGGTAGGTTACTTATAGGTAGTCATTGATGATGACCTAGTTTCAAGGTCAAATTTTGATTCTCAAGGTCACAACAAACTTTTGCCTATAGAACAAAGACTATTTGACATTGACAGTTCAAACTTCATAAATACAATCATTGATCCAAGCCCCATCACCTTGACCTTGACCCAAGGTCAAATTCTCATTCTCAAGGTCACAACAAAAATTTTCCCATAGAACAAAGACCATTTGACCTTGAGAGTTCAAACTTTGCGCAAATGTTCCTTACATCAAGTCCTTTCACCTTGACCTTGACCCAAGGTCATTTGTTCGATTTCAAGGTCAAAACAGACTTTTGTTGATAAAATATTGAGCTTTGAATAGATGAAAAGGAATTTTGATGAGAATAAACTAAAATGCTTATCTTTCATCCATGACCTTGGTTCAAGGTCAAATAAACTTTTTCAAGGTCATAACAAACATTTACTCTTGTAGGATTGAGAGAATTTTGTTCTTAAATATTTATAGTAGTACTTCTTATTTAAACTTTACATAGTAAGATAGATAACTCTTTTATTCTTGTTCTATGTTTCCTTTTTTTTTTATCTTAGTAGCATTACTTGTCTGTACTTTCATGCTGTTGTCATTCTCTATTTATAGAAATTTTCTCATTGCTAATTCATTGTGCAATTCTTTTTGGGATAGTAATTTCAAAGGAATCAAAATGGATAGAATAGATCTAGGAGTTTAAAGCCTTCCTAAACTTGAAAGGTATTTATCATCTTTTTCTTCTATTTTGTCGATAAATAGAAAAGAGTCCCAAATTAGACATAAGCTCCTTTGCCTCATTTGCTGAAGTGAATAAGGTACAAAAGCAACTATTGTTTTTTCCATCTTCTTTATTCGGATTTTAACACTTCAGTTCCGAGGAAGGTCTAATAAAGGAGGAATCCGTCTGTTGCTTGCAACAGTAGCCATCTAGTTATGTATCTATTATTTGAACAGATAAAAATTCCCAAATGTCTTAACACAGGATCCTGTCGTTTTATGAGAGAAAATGTTTTATTATTCACAACCTCAGGCCTCTGTGTTCCTCTTAGAAATGTTATACATACAAGATGACGAACACAGTGGCTTAAGGTTGTGAATAATAATTTATTTTCTCTATTAAAACAACAGCTTCTGTGGTCCAACATTTCATTGGAAGATTTCAGGAACTCTGAACGGAATTATTTATTTTCAAGAATTTCAGATATTAAATGTCCTATGCATTCTCAAAATCCAGAGGAAGAGATTACTCATTAGACGTTTCTTCAAGAAATCAGTCCGTAAATTACTTCATCTAAGGCACAGTCCATTTGATATTCTGGGGGGGGGGGGGGGGGGGGGGGGGGGGGGGGGGGGGCTTGGGTTTTTTTTCGAAAAAAATAATTTTGCTCTCAATTTTGATGAAAAAAATAAATTTGCTTATGGTGTGACAGAAAAAAAAAAATAATCTTGCTCTTACAAATAATCTGAATTTGAAGAATTACCATAAAATTTCACCAAAATTCTTGAAAATTTTCCAGCTCGCTTCGCTCGCTGCAGTTTTCAAATTGTATCAAAAGTTTTTGGCTCGCTTCGCTTGCCATAGTTTTCTATCAAAACATTATTCACTAATAGCATTTTAACTTCAGATATTTGAAGATATCAAAAGTTATATATGTATGTGAATGAAAAAGGGCTTCCTTAAAAGCTTAAATATATGATCAATATTTATGTATTGCTGTTAATACACGTTGCATGTATCTCATAGAGTCATGTTCTTGTAATATTGGAAGGAGAACTTCAGTTATTCACCAATTTACAATTTTTAGTAACATTTAAAAAATTGTCTAGGAGAAGTTCCCCTCAGACCCTCTTATACATGTTATATACATGTACCTTATATAAAATATTGAGAATTGTATTGTAAAAATCTTTTATCTCTCTGTTTAAAAGTGAATTGAATACTTGCATAAAAATAAACTAATATATTAATATTTAGAGTTTTGAGTAAAAATATAAATAATTTCTATTGATAAAACACAAACATTCTTAATATGCGCATCACTTTGTTAAAAAAAATTTCCTTGCTCCAACTTTGCCAGAAAAAAATAATTTTGCCCCGGTCCAGGGTGAAAAAATAATCTTGCTCCGACAAAAAACCCAAGCCCCCCCCCCCCCCTGAATATCAAATGGACCATGCCTAAGAGAGTCTAAGACAGAGGAAATTCGAGCAAACTTTATACATGATAACAAGTATATGCAAGTGTTCCAAATACATGAATGATAACCATTATGAAAGTGTTCCAAGTATAAAAATCTATTCCGTTTGCACTGTATCTCCTGAAATATATCGCAGGGTTTTTTTTTTTCCTTGTTTTGGGGCCGAATTTCGGCCCCTTCCCAATGCCAAATTTCCTCTATTTTTCCCAAAAAATCACCCTGAAATTCCCAAAGAGGAGTTATGAAAAAATCACCTGAGAAAATAAGACCCAAAACCTGGAAGTCAGCACAAAATGTCCTATTTCTAAGTGCATTTTTAAAAGCCCATGTTCAGTTTAAGCAAATCAATGGATTATCAGTGTTAATAAATGATACTTTAAGGGTTATACTTTGGTGAGAACTTGTACAAATATTTTCCCAATTTCAGCAAAATGTCGCAAATTTTCCCAAATGGGACAGGCACAGGCACCTTCCCCAAAATAAAAAAAAAACCCTGTATCGCAGTACTGCTTTGCGGTTTGTATTGCAATGAAGCGCCTAGCGGAATATGATGCGCCTTGGGGACGAAGATGAATTAATGCATATCTAGGTCATTGTCCTGTCAAATAGTTCCGATTATTTTCTTATTATTTTCAACAATTGGTGGAAAATACACACAATGTTTATCTTGAATTGTCTTTCCGTGATTGTTTACTAGATAGATGAAATAAAATTTTGAATATAGTTTTAAAGTGTGTGAGACATCTACATGTGTGGAAGAATATGTGTGAAAATGGGTCCTCAGATCATAAAATTCGAATAATTCCGGTCCGGAACCAGGTGCATGGCTTTGAAAAAATATTAAAAAAGTTGTGTACTTTTAATCTTTACAGCATTTTTTTTTTTTTTGTGATTCAAAAAAAATTTCTTCATTCAAAAGTAGTATCAATGTGTATAACCCGGTGCGATTTGAGAATTTTTCTCCTATTTTTGGTAAGAAAACATACATTATACCTATGTACAATTTTAAAAAATATTCCTTAAAAATCCAAAAGTGGATATCTTGACAAAATTCTTTCACTTGTAGGGTACAATGCATGAGTACCTCATACCTACAAATTGTCATGACAATCTGAAGAGTGGTTATAGAAAAGAAGCAGAAAATGTATGAAAATCACCCCCCCCCCCCTTCCTTTTTACATAAGAAAAAAATTCATAAAAAATCAAAAAAATAAAATTTAAGCATAAAATACATATCAAAGCATTAAGTAAGTTAAATATGATAAATATGTAGTAAATGAGTGTGTAAAATTTATACACTTATTGAGTTATTTAAAGAAAAAGTGCAAAAATGTGCATTTCTGACTAAGTCCGAAAAGACGTCAAAAACGCGTCAAAAGTTAGTTATCGGATTTTAACGAAATGAACAAACTTGAATCATACATCCTTCTAGATCACATAGATACAATAAGTTTTTCAATCCATTCAGTGGAACTGGAGAAGAAGATTTTTGAAGAGGGGTACCCTCCGGGGCCTATTTGACCCCGCCCTGGATCCACCCCTGAAGGGATCGAGCCGAAATGAACAAACTTGGTAGAGGACCTTTAGTACTTCATGCATACCAAGTTTCATCAAAATCCTCCAAGCGGTTTCAGAGGAGAAGATGAAAATGTGAAAAGTTAACGGACGGACGGACGGATGACGGACGCCGGACAATCCGGTATGACAATAGCTCACTTTGAGCCTTTGGCTCAGGTGAGCTAAAAAGCACTGAGTTGCAACCGTATTTGTTATAGTCTCAAAACTTTCAAAAACTTCAAATTCCGCTGGAGCGACGGAACGTCAGTACGTGCACACAACAGCCGACAAGTGCATGACTATTACTGATCAGTGATCACTATAATGATTGAGAGCATAGAAAATAGCCTCTTGTCCCGGTTGCTACATTACAGATTATGCAGAATAAACTCGTATACCTTGATATGGTTACAAAAAAATCAACTTTTTATTTTGTTATGGACACATGACCCGAGTCACGTGACAGTTACAGACCAATCGGAAACATGTTTGTACGCCGAGACATAGGTCTAAAGATACGAACATTCGTATCCAGAGCCACTGCCAAAATTAAAACGACCCATGTCCGAATCGCAAAAGGAATTATGGTCATCATTCTATCACGCCTTACCCAGTGCACTTTGTCATTATTTGGTTGTTAATTTATTGTCCAAATATCGTTGCTTTAATCGGTGATTGAACACGGATTGCAGTCAGACATAAAGTGGCCAAAATCTCAGTGCAGTCAGAAGAAATTCGAGATGATAAATAAGTCCGTTGTCACGTCTTGTCGGGGAATGGCGTGATAAACCATGTTTAAATGAAATTTACTGATACAAGAAAGCTAAATTTCTGTAAATTCAACTTACTTTGGCAGATTACATAAAGAAAGCCGTGTTTTTTCTAATCAAACGCGACAATAACGTTTGTATAACAACGAATAGGCTACGGTTCATACGTTCCGGAAAATATCCTCCAAAACCCGGCCGCGGTTATCTTTACGACAGCCGAATAGTATCACAGAAAAAAATTAATTTATCTCGAGAAAAGATCTCGTAATAACGAGATAATTATGTCGTTATAACGAGATAAATTAGATAACTGACTCGTAAAATTTTACGAGAAAAGATGAGATAAGGACTGAGATGAAAAATTGTTTCGAATGGAAATTTCCATTGCAAAAGTGGTGTTTCGAAGTAGTCATCTTTCTTTTTTAGTTGAAAGATACAATTTGAAAAAAAAAGAAAAGAAAATGTGAATATACATTATTATTCAATGCTCTCTTTTACAGATGAAATAAGTTTTACTTAGTTTCAATTCCTACTTTTACTGAGTATTTTTGTTAAAAAAGTATATCTTTTTGGCAAAATTTTACAGAATTAGATTTGAGGACACTTTAAATTCATTTTGCTTCTCATTGAGATCCACAGTATATTGTATGTCAGTGGCGGATTTTAGGGAAGCCCCTCCCCTCCCCCCGGCAGAACGCCAATTTTTTTAAACTACCTTTATCAAGTCTAGTTATTTTTACCGCCTATGAAACTTCTACGCAATACCAACGAATGGAATGGATATCGGTGAAAATATGCTCCATATTTCACAATTTTAAACTTTTTTTTTATTCTGGCCCGGACTGCAATCTTCGCAACAGGAGGCATCTTGATCATTCCCAACCATGGACCGACGTACACAACTCAATAATAATCTTGAAACAAGAGTATTAATAGGGCATTCCCGTATCCATGGTATCCCACAGAGGGGAAATTTCCAACATATTACTTAGAAAGGGGAATTCTAAACTACTCTGATAAAAACCAAATTATTAGTCATTATATGTACATTGATCAATATGAAGGGATTAATACATGTATTATAATTATAGGTCATTCAAGCATTTGTTTTCACTTTCAGGGGCGTAGCCAGGCAAACCGGCTTTAACTAAAAAAAAACATCCACATCGTTTTTGCTGAAAAAAAAGACAAAAGTCAAACTGAAAGTGCCGCCCTGCAGCAACACTTTCGTCCTCGGCAGTGTCAAAAGAAGGCGGATTATGGCATGGTTATACTGTTAACTGCCAAAAGACACTCCGCAAAGCACCGATTTGAATGTTTTATTCAAAATTTTCTCGGGTATATAACTTGCAGTGTTCGCTATCAAGCACAGTGGCTAAAGTACACAAAGAGATCCCCCTCCCCTCCACTTATAATACATAAACATAATTGTTTGTGTATTATAAGTTGAGGGGAAGGGCTTATTTATTCTGTACCATTTGTGTAGTACTGTAGCCGCTGTACTATCAAGGTGTGAAGGATGCAGTGCTGTCACGTTCAATATCTGTTTGTTGACGTACATGTCAAGGGGAGAAACCACCCGTTTTTAGGGTAACAGTGGCGGATCCAGAGTGGCAAGCGGGGGGGTTTTGTATCGACCCAAAGGGTCGATTCGAGGCACGAAGTGACGAGCGGGGGAGGGTACGGGAGGGGGTTGCCCCCTTCTGTAGGTGGGGGTCTGGGGGGCCTCCCCCGGAAAATTTTTGAAAAAATGCAATAAAATGGTGCATTCTGGAGCATATTTTCTCCTTACCTTCTCGAATATTCAGACCATTGTTTCCACTCAATTTATGTGGTTAATAAAGATTTCTAAATGAAATATTTTCTCCTTTACTGCTGGCAGGGGCGTAGCCAGGGCGTTTTCGATGTGCACGTCTATAAAGAAGGGTTGGACCAAGAACTTCAGCTGTCCGGGGGCACAGACACTTTTTGGGGGGATGACTTGTGAGGCCCGAAGGGTCAAGTGGGAACAGTATGGAAATATGTTACCCATCCCCTTAAAGGGGTCCTCCGTGAAAATTTTGAAAAAAATGAAGCAAATTGCTGACCTCTGGAGCTAAATTTAGATGGGATAACGCATATGATTCGATATCAGCAGACCATGAACCGTATCTAGGACGAAGAAAACTTGAGATGTGAACATGACATTCCCTAAATACTTATATACACCGTGGGGTATCACGTGATACACAAATGATATGTTCCACGGGAATCCCCTTTGATTGAATCAAGTTAATACTGTCTAAATCTACTTTATATAAATTTATTTTAGGCCTATCATATGGTCATTATTATCAATTATATGATGGTAATCTATTCTGGTGAAGAATAGACGTGTATTCAGAGAACACTTAAACAGAAATTTTTCAATGCTCGCCACATGTTATGATACGGTGCACGGACAGATACAAAATTTTCTGTTTAAGTGTTCTCCAAATATACGTCTATTCTTGACCAGAATAAATTACTATCATATAATTTATAATAATGACCATATGTTAGGCCTAAAATAAATTCATATAAAGTAGATTTAGACAGTAATTACTTGGTTCAATCAAAGGGGATTCCCGTGGAACATATCATTTGTGTATCACGTGATACCCCACGGTGTATATTTATGTACTTTCCAATCGACCGCTCGCACTTTGTTAGCGATCGTTGTATCATGCGCGGATACAGCATTTTTGGTCAGAGGGGGTCCAAAATTAAGGAAGTCTACCTATCATGTAGGTACATATATATCGGTGCACATGATGGGAAGGGGGCAATTTTGTTAGCTTTCCTTTCACGTTTATTTTCATGAAGAATTGGCGAGCGCAGCGAGCCAGAATTTTTTTAGATATGAAATATTAATTTTGTCTTGATTCGATCGAAATGATTATTTATAACATTGAATATTTCACTCCTTATATTGGCGAGCGGAGCGAATTTCATGAGAATAAATAGATAAGAGATGTGTCATTTTCCGAATAATCAGACATCTTAAAATGACAAGACCTTGAAAAAGATGAAGGAGGTTATACTATGAAGTAAGGGACTGTTCAAAATATGAGTTCCTGAGACCCAAGACAATTATATAAAATTACTTAGTATAAACAATTGATAATAATTAGTTTTGTATTTGTAAATGGCGAGCGAAGAGAGCCGAAATTTGAGGTTTCAAAGTCCTTTCATGCATTTTAGACCCCTTTCAATTAGAAATGGGCCAAAGCTGGACCCCACCTCCGAAAATCTAAGGGGGGGGGGGGGGGTTCCAGACCCCCGGTCTCCCCTCTAGATCCGCGCATGGTTGTATTGAGTTCTAATGAAACACGAGAAAATTACGAAAAATGCATTCAAATCGGTGGTTTCTGGAGTGTCTTTTATCTATTTCTGAACAGTAGTTTGCTTTAAATACTATTTCAAAAGACCCTCCCCCTTCTTTTGGCAACTGGGGGAGGCGCTCTCCTTTTTTTTTGCGAGATATGTGGACGTTTTTGCTTCGCCCCTGGCTGTTGATTTGTCCTTGCTGTAACATGTACTTAGAATATTGGTACGATATCGAGTAAAAAATGTTGAGTATCATTGGGTTTTGGCTTTGAAAAACTGAATGCTTAATTATAAGCCCCCGGAGCATTTTCGAGCTATATACAATGATAAATATTTGCCCATTTTTCCGGTTATTTCAAAGTATGTTTTTAACAAAATTTGTAGATGACAAAAATACTCAAACCGGGTTTTTGAGGACAGATTGAGAAACGTGTAGGTTTCGATCCCCGTACCATTTACATTGATTGTTTGACACACGTACATGTTTTGCAAATTATTGAACATGTTCATTCTATAGTATTTGTTAATTTGTTTCAAAATAGTGAATTCTGGTGGACAGTAAGCAATTTTTTTATTACTCAGTTTGCAGGGTTTTTTCCGAGTGCTAATTTTACCCCCCCCCCAAAAAAAAAAAAATTGGGAAACCGGGGGGGGGGGGGGGGGGGGGGGGGGAACTGGTTTCCAGAAGATAGCTCAAGATGTGGTGAAAGGATTTTCACCTAATCAAACCAAATTTAACCAATGTTATATGGCCAAAGAGTACGGTGAAAATTATGTTCAAAATTGTACCGAAAGAAGTAGTAGAATGGTCGGGATATGATGCTACAGGACCCACGTTTTAGAAATTTCCAGAAATTTGGTAACAGCAATTTTAGAATGCGTTGAAGAGACAGGCGATGAACCGAAGTTGATCGAACTTGGCTACATGTGACCTCTGGGACTCCTGGTCCACCAGCAGTGACACTCACCAAGTATTTTAATCAAGTCTGGAAAATAAATAAATAAATAAATAAATAAATAAATAAATAAATAAATAAATAAATAAATAAATAAATAAATAAATAAATAAATAATCCGACAGGCTAAGCTAGCTACCCTATATTTTTTTGGCGTGTTATGGGAAACACAATTTTTTAGGCCTTACGATCGTCTTTTATTGTATTGTATGTCAATGATCATTGTATACATCACATTGCTTTGTTATTTATGATATATTCATGACGAATTAAAAAAAATGCATTTAATCTAACTCTGTGTCATCGTTTGGGTATGATATGTATATATAGATCATGGTATTCCCCATATCTTGTCCTCTTACAGACATGTATTGAAACCAAATTAAAACAACAGCTCATTCCTCCATACAAGATATACAGAACACAGGAGATCGATGCCAAAAACCTTAAATGATACACATCCCTTCCCATCTCTGTCTAGTCTAAGGAAAGTAGAGGCGGATATACTTGTGGATCGTTGGCATCGAGCTCCTGTGATGCAGAACACTTGGAAGAAAAAAATTCTTTGGTGATTCCACCGCCTACCGATATACCTATCTATCAAGCATGAAATGTAGGTCATATGCAGCCTCCGTACCATGCATTGTTGTAAGCATCCTCAGATGCATTATCCATGCAAGTTTGGTTGATGTAGGACTTGTAGTTTGGCAGGAATGGACCTAATAGAATCATTCCTTCAAACTCTTTATTAAACAAAGATATACGTATAAATAATGTAAAATTTCTTTATTTTGTACACCTTTCTCTCAGATTCTTTAATTCATTCAACAAATAGAGAGGAAAAGATACATAAAAATAGGTGTAATGTAAAATCTCTTTATATTACACCCATTTCTTTTCAAATTCTTTACAATTTTCTTTGTTATGCCGCTCTGCCTGCTAATTAGTTTGTTTTCACAATAATTATTTTGTTTGCAAATCAAACCAATTACCGTTACTACCACCAGTTTATTCCCGGAATGCCCACATTCTTTGATATGCCGACAGGTAGATCTGAATTATTTTGTGGGCATTCCGGGAACACATGAAATTACTAAAACAACACTTTTTAACAATTAATTCTGTTACCGTAAAACTTTTCTATGTCATGTGAACACGAAATTTATTTTCACTTTTTTATTGTAAGTTTCATCATTTTTTTATTGACAAATAAACAAAAAATATGCGTTCCTTTACATTCATTTTTTTTTTCAAATATTTCAAAATGTAATTCCCTTTTCCAATTCATTGTAAAATGAAGTTTAACTTTTTACGTATATTTGACCATTTACCCGATTTAACTGACCATATAAGGTAATTAGACACTCTTAATTGGTAAAACCAACACCTATTGTCTTTTGCATGTGGGCAATATATCGCATTTAAAATGTGGGCATTCCGGGAAGACACCCTACCACCTATACCAATTAAGGGTACAACAGTCCCAGGTCAAAGATCCCCAGGGTACAACGGACCCCTAGTTCAAGGTATCCGAGGGAAGAACAGTCCCGACGCTTTTGATAGCACCAGAGCTTCAGAGGCTAACAAATTGTTTCGTTTGTTTCAAACTTTTCTCGGGGACCCCGAACCCCCACCAGCAAGAGAGGAGACAGAAAACATCCTTCCATACTTTTCGCCGCTCGGTCACGCAAATCATCACCTATTAAAAGTGTCTCATGTGCCACCCCCCCCCCCCCTTTCGGACGTTGAAGATTTTCATTTTCATTCATGACGCTCACTTAATCCCACTTGATCCAGCGTCATATAACATTATCATAAAATACATACCTATCAAAGTATATATATGGTTAAAAAATTTAATCTAATACACTTCAAGCTTATACCTGTAACTTAGAAGATGTAGAAATGTACTCGACAAAGAATTTGACGGTACCGCGGGGCAACCTCTATTGTGGAAACGACTGTGCATCGTTCCGTAAATATTTGCGGAATGAAATTCATATCAATTAAGGTAATAGATGTATAGTGAACGAAATCTTGTCCAAAATATTGAAATGTGTATGAATTATTTCATATTTCTCTATCGCTTTTTATATTGCAGAAACTTTTGTACGTACCATGATGGTAGGTATATTTTTATAGGGTCAATTTTAGGAGTTATCTCCCCTTGATCATGTTGATGGAAAATACTTAATTGCGAAAGATCTAAACGCCCCCCCCCCCTATACACCACTTAAACTACACCCATCCCAAAGTTCTCAAGCATTCTCTAAAAGGGGAAAGATAAATGTGGTATACATTTATTTAGCGAACTCCTACTAAGGACAAATTTTAGTTTTTGAACATTAATTTGTTTTAAAGCATATGTTATCAAAGTGGAGAGACCACTTGCCATTTATCAGAAGAAAGAGTTACACCTAGATGTCATCTGCTGAGAGAGCGTAAAAAAAACTATATGTATATTAGGTAGATCTTCAGTGCAACGAAGACGCTAATTTTCTAAAAGGACGGGGTTTGAACACCAAGATGGCGGCGGCATTATTTGTTTTCGCGCTTCCCAGGAAAAGTACAGTCTAAACTCCTTTACTCTGGGAGTTTTATCAGTGAGCAAACCACGACGTCATTTCGACGTTACCGGGAAAAATTGCGTCACAAACGTTGGCATTCAAAATGCAATAAAATCATTATTGCATTGAAACTTAGCATGTACAAAATAGAAAATTAAATCTTCATCACAGTGTATTAGTTGACAAATTTACGTTACAGGAAAGCGGATGTCACTTCATTGAAAATGGACGATTTTGGAAGAAAAAATTGGAAAATATAAAGCCTTGTTATATTTAAATCCTAAATTCAATTTTTCCCATTTAATCATGAAATCATTTCTGGACATTCTTGATAATTTTGATAGTTTTTGACAAAGATTCATCCACAGGATTCCTAATAATTAACGGGCAACTACAGTAAATTGGCTCGAAATTGCAATTTTTTTAGCGTCAGTGTCATCTTTTATTCAAGTATCCTGCCTGTGTTTAAAACACGATTCATTTTATCTTTTCCATATGTAAGTGCAATATATTTATGGATATTTTGGAAGTTAAATCAAAATTAATTTCCAATAGCTTTACGAGAACTGGAATGACACTTTCAATATTATGACGTCATCAAGAAATTCACGAAAACGTCGATTTATGCATATTTCAAAGTCTCGTAGAAAATTTTCCTGTTGATAAAATAAAATGTCAGTTTGTATAGTCAAGGACAGACAAGAAAAATATAATTTCAGAAATTTTAAGAAAAATTGATTTTTTTTTTTAACGAATTTGACGTCCAAGTGTTCAATATACCTACCTCCTTTTAAAAGACAGGAAAATAACGCTATTTTCGGTCAACCGAATAAGATGAAAAAAACAAACAAACAAACAAATCGATGCGAGTTACCTCTCTTTCTCGATTTTATTTTAAGCAATGATTTCAAGCATTGAAGAAACTACCACCATATATGGATGACAGCTTGACCATAAAAGGAAATTGAAACTAGCGCTTGTAAATAACATCAACCAATCAAATGGCAGCGATCGAAAGACATGCAATGTGTACAGTGCAGCTTTGGTATTTAGCTGGACGTTGTAGAAGAGTAAAGACCTAACTATAAATTACCAGAACTTTTCAGAGGAAGAAATGACTTATTTTCCATCATATGGGGAATCGCCAGGGTGCGAATGGAGGAAAATAAATGGAAGATGGGTGCAGAAGACACCAGCGGATCAGGCAGATTCTACTTTCACTTTACCAGAAACGTCGCAGCATCAGCAATCGCAGCAGCTGAAGTCCTACCATCACAAACAACGGAAAACCTTGGAAAATTTAGAACGACAGGGTAACAGGTAAATACACTGTCAGTTATCCACTTGACCATTGATTACAAAAGGGGGGATCGATGTCATATGTCAGATACATATGTACATGTACACTGCATTTTCGCTCTTGACGTCTTGTGTAACTGAACTAATTTGAAGATTAATTCACATTAAATTTGTTGTTTTGTTAAATAATAATCTGAAACTATCATAATGCTTAATAAGTGTCCAAAAACTATTGATCAAGTCACCCTATTATAAAAATGTTGAACTAATGTTGATTTCTTAAGTGAAACATTATAAGTTTCCTTAATTTTATCCAATTTTGTTAATTCAAATACCCTGGGCATAGGGTACTTGTTTGGTTACTGCTTCCATTGAGTTACTGCTTTTACACCTGTAATGATTTTTGCTAACATCATGAAGATAAAACCATTTCATTAATTTCAATAAAATTTGGGACTCTTTAAACAGTTTAGTAGATAATTTTCACTTTTCTCATGAAACATTTCATTTGATATGTATTAAATTTAGGCATTGGACATTACATCATATCAGTAATTTTTAGCTCTACTGGTCAAAGACCTGTCGAGCTTATGCGTTTGCCCTGTGTCTTGCGTCCCGCGTCCAGCCGTCTGTCTGTCTGTCCGTCCATTAAACTTTTCTTGTGAGCGCGAATCCTCTGAATCTGTGAATAGAACAAAATAAATTCTTTTTGCATTATAATGGGCCTGTGGTCTAGTTGTGCACCTGATATTTTATTTTAGCCCTTGACCCCCAGGGTCTTGGAAAATGGATGTGGTCATTTTCTCCTAAATAACTCTATGTAATCTTGTGAGCACCAATTCTAAGAAAGTATAATTGATAGAAAGATAATTGTTTTTTGCTTTGTTCTCAGTCTGTGGTCTAGATGTGCACCTGATATTTTGTTTGAGCCCCTGACCCCCAGAGTCTTGTTTATGAAATGTAATTTCATTTGATACCATGTCATGTTTCTTTAAGGTATCAGTTGTATTCCTCTTCTCATTCACTTTGATGCCTGCTTCAAAAATTTTGACCTGATTCATTAATGTTGCCATGCATGGTTACATTTTATTAAAAAAAAAAGAAAGACTTGTAAATTGAATAAGACTTCAACATTTTTTCATCTTTTGCATTCATAGATGTGTAACGGAGCAAAGTTGGCAACCTGTATTACGCAATGTTCAAGGAACAGGAACACTGGTAAAATCTTACACAATATTTTTCCTGATTATTGAAATTAGATAAATTATGACAGTATTACTCCGAAATTCAACATTTTACATTTTAATTACATTATCATGATTAATTTGTTTTGTTTTTCATACATTTTAAAATATTCTTCTATGAATTCAAATGTGAGCTTTGGATTTTATGATAAAATTTAAGCTTTGGATTTTATGATGAAATACAATGTACATATGAAATGGAATTATGAAGTATTGCACTAGATGTGGTTAATTTTCTCCTATAGCATATCACAGTATCCCCCTTTACATATATATGCATGTCAGTAAATATTATGACAGAACTCATATGTTTGTTTCTATTGCTATTTTTTTTCTCTCTTTTGCAGAGAAGAATAAACTGTGGTTTAAGTGAGGGTATAAAGATGTTACAATTGGATACCTATGCCTTTCAACACAGTGGCTTCCTATATTGTTCAGAAGTATGATTCTTCAATAACGTGGTTTCTTAAATCTGTTTATAATTTGGCAACAAATTTTTATTCTGTATTTTAAGTCTCATTGATAAAGCTGTATGCTATATGATTGGAATCTGTTATATCATTTTAATTCATTATAATTCTGAAATATGATGAAAATCTTTTCGGTGTCATCTTGTATTTCAGTTTTATGCTTGGCTGTTGGAAAAGTGCTTACCCAGAATAAGTGGCACTACACAGAGACATATATTTGGCATGATTGAACAAATGGTGGCAACAGGTAATTTCACACAATGTTCAACAAAATATGTGAGGTATTTTGTCATTATATAGGGTATATATAACTTGTACTGAAAATATTCTCTTTATCATCTTAGGGTATATGTAAATGTAAAATTAAGGACACTCAGTTATTAATACAGCAAGTCATTAATTTATATTACACATGCCAATAATTTCTGCTTTATTTAATGATTAAAAAAAATTCTACTTTAGGTAAAGGGGTACTTGTGTGTGATAATTCTAGGTAGCTTAATTCATATTTCTTTAAAGACAATTCCTCTTGTAAACTTTCAGCTATAAGTACAGAGTTTCATATACCTGTCATTAAGAAGCTCCTATTTAATGTGGCGGCATTAGCAGTGGAATCTGGTCAACAAAGTCGTATAGGGAGTCACAGCCTATGGAAGAGGCACAGGGAAACTGTCAACAACTGTATTGTTAGAATCTCAAACTTTGAATACTCTAAGGTACATAAGAGGAATGTTTTATGTAAATTTGTGCACTTTTTCTATTCAACAGTCAGACTCCTTTTGAGTCACCTAAATAGTTTATAGTACCATGTATTGGTATCCTTTGTCTAGCCTCTGTTATCTTTCCATGTGCCTAATATCTTATCCTATACTTCTTAGCAAAAATGAAATAAAACAAAAAGATGGAGGTTTTTGGTACTTTTAAAAATGTATGTAAATCGATTTCAAGTTATGGCTTATGTGATGACAGCTTGCACATTTTTATTCAAATTTTGAATTTTCTAGAGAGAGGAGGATGGAAAACCATGTTTGATGGACCTGCCCAAAGAAACCCTCCTAAAAATCATGTCTCATTTATCTGACCCGGCTGACATTACCAACTTGGGTCAGACTTGCTCATACCTGAATGACATCTCAAAGGATGTTTACTTGTGGAAACACCTGGCATTTTTTCACTTCAATGACAAGCAGCTATTGCCATTTCTAGAGCAGGAAATATTTTATGACTTAGAATGGCAAGACATTTTCAAGCGATGTTTCAGGTATAATGTTTTTAAAATATTTATCGGATCATTAATTTTGAACAGACAATTTTTCTTCTTCTTTTTAAATGGCATTTGGCATATACATGTACTGTGGCAAACTCCTAAAAGTTCTTCAGATCTGCTTATTAAGAAAAAAAGAAGGGCTATATTTTCACATGTGTTCCTTATTCTTTTTTAGAAAACACAAAAAACTGAAAAAGTTATATGGAGATGAATTGGAGCTGTGTAACAATTGTCGATGTATATACTGGAGGGTGAGGCATTTTAGATAATTCATGATAGTTAACATGTACTGTCACCATGGTCACAAAATTCATACACTGCACACTGACTTAAGTTGTAAATTCCATGTATATATGTGAAGGTAGATTTATAGTACAGAAAATCCTTATCACTTTTTCTAGTCTGTTTTCAATTTAATTGTGCTTTCATTTGATTGCATTACTTGAAGTGTTGCAGAGGATATAAAGAGTATGGTCATTAAACATTGAAGATGTATAATTCTCCATTAATCCTAGAAGATATGTTTCAATCGAAGGGCTTTAAGCACTTCTTCTATTTAATCAACTTAATGTTTGAAATTTCACATTCCCATATATTTCCTTGTAGCTTCTGGGTCATCCATGTAATACAGTAATGGAGGGACCCCCAAGTCATACCAGTATATCACCATACCACCTGATGGAACTGTTCCACCTCTAATCAAATCAGTGTGGAAAATGGATAAAAACACTCTAAGGTGAATCAGATACATGTTGCGTTTATTGTTTTGTTAAGTTTTGTTGTGTTTGCATTTAAAGACACAAAGCATAAGTACTACTTTGTAAATAACATTGGTGTTGCTTTTTCATTCTGTTCTCATATTTTCCTTCTATGTTCTGTTTTTTCTTCTTCTATTTTCTAGAAGAACCTATTTACATGTATCTTTAAAACTTGTAAGTTTACAGATTGCTCAAGGCATATACACCTGCTAGTATTTTAAGCATCTTGATGCAGAAAAGCTACACTATTAAATTAACTACAAAATGCTTGTTCAGGTTCACTCTTTTTGTTGTGTACAATATTTTATTGTATGAATATATATTGTAAACCTTTATGTGATATATTTAATTTTTATACTCTGTTCTGTCTTTGTAGTTTTCAAATTTTGATTTTGCATTTGATGCATTTGTACAATTTATTTTCTTAACTATTTAAGATTTTTGTTCCATATACATCATGTATATTTCTACTGAATCTGGGCATATTAAATTACCAAGACAAGACATTTGTCATCAATTGCAAGCTTTGTGATGTTGCTTCTCTGAAAGTTTTAAATTGTACATTTTCTGTAATGCATGATATTTAGAGGTTTGATCATTCTTTTACTACATGTATATGTAGAAGGAAGATTTGATTTTAAATTGATGTCCTTTTTATACAAATGGCAAATATCTCGGTGTAAGATTTTGCATAGTAAAGTGATGCTCACAGTTGGCATTTTTTATTGGCTCACCTGAGCCAAAGGCTCAAAGTGAGATCTCGTCAACGGTCATACTGCTTCGTGTGTCATCCGTCATCCATCCGTAAACTTTTCACATTTTCAACTTCTTCTTCAGAACCTCTAAACTCTATGAATGTGTGCACTCATTTACTGCATACTTGACACATTTAAGATTCTAAATGCTTTTTAATTGTTTTTTTCCTTCAATTTTATTTTTTGATTTTTTTAAATTTTTAAGTACAAAAAAGTGATGGGCAATTTATTTTCCTAAATATGCAAGAGTTGTCTTTCTTACATCAATTGCTACACATTCTGATGGTACCTATAAATACTTTCATTTGAACATTAAAATCTGGATCTGCCCTGGTAAAGTATAACTTCAATATGTATGTATCATTATGCAAAGTACGTGTTGTAAGAGTATGCATGGTTATTGTCCCCCGCTTTTGCGAAAGCGCGGGGACATTAAAACCGGTTCGTCCGTCTGTCCGTCTGTCTGTCTGTCTGTCTGTCCGTCAGTCACAAAAACTTTAACCTTGTGCATAACTTTTGAATGGTAAGTGATAGGGCTTTGATATTTCACATGTGTATTCCTTGTGACAAGACCTTTCCATGGATACC
Source organism: Pinctada fucata (assembly GCA_028142955.1). Taxonomy (NCBI): domain Eukaryota; kingdom Metazoa; phylum Mollusca; class Bivalvia; order Pterioida; family Pteriidae; genus Pinctada; species Pinctada fucata. The sequence goes on along the minus strand of AP027102.1, from coordinate 24,063,994 downwards.
AAAATGTTTGACCTTGTGACCTTGACCTTGGACTTTGACCTACTTATTAAAAACTTTAACCTTGACCATAACTTTTGAATGGAAAGTGATAGGGCTTTGATATTTCACATGTGTATTCCTTGTGACAAGACCTTTCCATGGATACCAAAATTTTTGACCTTGTGACCTTGACCTTGGACTTTGACCTACTTATTAAAAACTTAAACCTTGACCATAACTTTTGAATGGAAAGTGATAAGGCTTTGATATTTTACATGTGTATTCCTTGTGACAAGACCTTTCCATGGATACCAAAATGTTTGACCTTGTGACCTTGACCTTGGACTTTGACCTACTTTTCAAAAAACTATAACCTTGACAATAACTTTTGAATGGAAAGTGATAGGGCTTTGATATTTCACATGTGTATTCCTTGTGACAAGACCTTTCCATGGATACCAAAATTTGTGACCTTGACCTTGGACTTTGACCTACTTATTAAAAACTTTAACCTTGACCATAACTTTTGAATGGAAAGTGATAGGGCTTTGATATTTCACATGTGTATTCCTTGTGACAAGACCTTTCCATGGATAACAAAATTCTTGACCTTGTGACCTTGACCTTGGACTTTGACCTACTTATTAAAAACTTAAACCTTGACAATAACTTTTGAATGGAAAGTGATAGGGCTTTGATATTTTACATGTGTATTCCTTGTGACAAGACCTTTCCATGGATAACAAAATTCTTGACCTTGTGACCTTGACCTTGGACTTTGACCTACTTTTCAAAAAACTATAACCTTGACAATAACTTTTGAATGGAAAGTGATAGGGCTTTGATATTTCACATGTGTATTCCTTGTGACAAGACCTTTCCATGGATAACAAAATTCTTGACCTTGTGACCTTGACCTTGGACTTTGACCTACTTATTAAAAACTTAAACCTTGACAATAACTTTTGAATGGAAAGTGATAGGGCTTTGATATTTTACATGTGTATTCCTTGTGACAAGACCTTTCCATGGATACCAAAATGTTTGACCTTGTGACCTTGACCTTGGACTTTGACCTACTTTTCAAAAAACTATAACCTTGACCATAATTTTGAATGGAAAGTGATAGGGCTTTGATATTTCACATGTGTATTCCTTGTGACAAGACCTTTCCATGGATACCAAAATTTTTGACCTTGTTAGGTGAGCATTGTGCCCCATTGGGCTCTTTTTGAAGAATCAGTATTACATATGCTGCTTACAAAGTAATATTTTCAGAAGGGAATAAAGAATCAAACTGTTTGTCTATTTGTTATCAGTAAATTGTATTTCTTCCTATTTGAATGGCATTGCCAAGAGTTGAAATGATAACTTTTTTCAGCACATGATTAATTATCATATGAAATTGAATAAATATTTACAGTCCAAAGGATCTACATGTACAATGCAGTGAAACTAAGGATATTGTCTTGAAATAAGTTTTCACATCGAAGTGAAATGTTTCATAGGAATGTAAAAAGATCTGTGTCATGTATACATGTAATTTTGTTTAGCTTGTATGAGTTTATTGAAACATTCTTTGGGAAATGTGCCAGAGGACTTTTTTATTAGATTTTAAGAATTAATGCAGAAGATCCAAGGAAGTTATTTCACAAACTTTGAGCCTTTAGTGTACTAACAAACTAGAATATGTTAAGTTGAGCAATATAGGCTCACTTGATCCTTTTGTTATTTAATGTTGTAAACTATGTTTCATTTTCATTCTTATTTTAATGTTGGATGTCTGTTACTGATTCAGAAAATGAAAATTTTTAATTTTTATTAAAGTTTTAATAAATGTGAAATCTTTGAATTATCAAATGTTTATGCCACTCAGCCTTGAGAAAGGAGTGATTTCTCCGGCCCTTTATGTCAAGGGCAACTCTTGAATGAATGACAAGATAGTTCTCATCATATGGTATTACATCATATCTCACTCGTTTATTATGCAAGAGCTTACTATTATGTCCCATGATAAAAAGGTACAAAAGTAAAGGTCAAGAAGTTTGATATTGTAAGCTCATGAAAACACTCTAGAAATGTGATGCTAATTTTAATCAAAATGGTAGAAATGACTAATGTGGATAATTACCATTCAGGAAGTCACAAACTGAAGGCATACGAAATCCGGATAAAACAGGAACCAAAGCAAACAAACAAATACCTCCACCAAATGAAAAGAAGCGAACTCCCAATTAGGAGTGAGACAGGTGCCCAGGAAGAGTCAGCATCTCCTGCTTGCATGTAATGCCCATCGCTTCTATTCGACAGAATACTTCCATTTCGGAAGATAAAAATATAGTCTGTGGTTGGATGATTCAAATGGTCTAAGACAGAATATCATCCACCATTCTGGACAATGGGACATCATAGTGTATGACGAGTTCTACGTATCGACCGTAGAACTTCCTCAGTGACGATGTTAGTCGATCACAAACTTATCCCTGACAGAGAAGTTCATCTGAAAGACGCAATCTGCATATGGTACATTTCAACATATAATTTCCATTTTTATGACCGAGGACCTTTAAAATATATATGACAGAAGTTAGTTCCTGAATTCATCAAACAACCATGGTCATGTCATTCTCCTAGATTTGCTGTGTTTTGGCACTAGTACTGAAAAAAATATTTCTTAATTCTCAGTTCCTATATTTGGTAAGTATCTCCCTGAATAATACACATTCAAACTCTATACCTTCTTGAAGAAAATTTCAAATCGATTTATCATGCACCAGACACGTATTTCGGATATAAAATCCTCATAAGTGATTCTTCCAGTTAAAGTGATTTTCAGAGGTAGAAAAAATTCATTTCAGTAGCGCCTTCTAGTTTTTTTTTTTTTTTTTTTTTTGTCCCCCGCTTTCGCGAAAGCGCGGGGACATTAAAACCGGTTCGTCCGTCCGTCCGTCCGTCCGTCTGTCCGTCAGTCACAAAAACTTTAACCTTGTGCATAACTTTTGAATGGTAAGTGATAGGGCTTTGATATTTCACATGTGTATTCCTTGTGACAAGACCTTTCCATGGATACCAAAATTTTTGACCTTGTGACCTTGACCTTGGACTTTGACCTACTTATTAAAAACTTTAACCTTGACCATAACTTTTTAATGGAAAGTGATAGGGCTTTGATATTTCACATTTGACAAGACCTTTCCATGGATACCAAAATTTTTGACCTTGTGACCTTGACCTTGGACTTTGACCTACTTATTAAAAACTTTAACCTTGACCATAAATTTTGAATGGAAAGTGATAGGGCTTTGATATTTCACATGTGTATTCCTTGTGACAAGACCTTTCCATGGATACCAAAATTTTTGACCTTGACCTTTGAGTTCGACCTACTTTTCAAAAAACTATAACCTTGTCCATAACTTTTTAATGGAAAATGATAGGGCTTTCACATTTCACATGTGTATTCCTTGTGATGAGACCTTTCTGTTGGTAATAACATTCTGACCTTGTGACCTTGTCCATGGAGGTTGACCCACATTTAAAAACTTCAACCTCGACCTTAAGTTTTTGATGGTAATTTAAATCATAGGTCTTAAATATTTCACATGTGCATACCTTTTCATAAGCCCTGTCCCTTGGAAACAAAACACAAGTTTGGACCTTTTGACCTTTTCTTGGAGTTAATCTTTCATATTTAGAATGTATATATATATGAGATATATTATTAAAACTTAAGAATGGGGGGATGTCTGTAAGCATTCCTTTAAAGACAAACACCCAAAAGTGGGGGACCACAATTCCTTGAATTTGATTTTTTCAATTTAAATTTGCGTATTTTACAGAGATTGCACGGCTCCATATTTCTTGGGAAGGTTCGATTCAGTAGCATATCAAAATAAAATCTATGATAAAAATAGTCATAGCTCTAGATCTGTCCGGTATTAGTAACTCATTTTTACATAATGTTTAGAATTTGCTCTTCATATACTGATTATTTAATTTCTACTATTTCGACCTGAGTATCACCGTTGTGACATTACTTGTTGAAATGTGCATATAGTACACTGGAATTTTTACAATAGAACATGTTGATGACTCCAATCGTCACTACGTAATGGTATCTTGCCGGTGGACACTTTGTGTACGAGGGTATCATTCCCCAGGTTCACATTGCTTTAATTTGATATATATTTCTAAATTTCTGTTATCAAATTTGATTAAGTGTAGGTCCACGTAAGAATAGGACAGGGGTGATATATCAAATATTTTTTTGCAAAAGTTTTATTCCTGTTTTTTTTTTGTACAAATCGACATATGAAATTCATTTCTCAAGGTAGGGACGATGAAGCGAGATATTCACATCATAATTATAGCCCCATATTGGATTCACCATGGCCTGCCGTCCGTCTGTCTGTCTGTAGACAAAAGCTTGTCATTGAAAACCAATTGATTGATTTCAATGAACTTTTAAACAATGAAGAACGTAATATGTAGACGTGCATGAAGTGAGGGGATTGTAGCAGAAAAGTTTATACCAGAGTTATGACCCTTTGACTTAATATATTTTTGATGCATTTTAAACGTCAGAATCTTTTGATCGCAACATTTCATAAAGCTATCATTTATGAACACATTTAACATTCTTAGTATTTTATTGAAAATAGTGACCTTAATCCTGGATGATGACCTTATATGAGAGAATTAATTCGAGGGAAAGTCAATGTCAGGTAATAAAATTGGATATGTTCAGAAAAATCTATGCTGCGGTTGGGGGGCGGGGTTATACTTCGTCCCTTTAGAGTAGTTTCAATTATAAAGGATTATGAAGGGGAAAGATGACGGGAAAATTATCTCCATACATGTAATGTTTAACGTTTTTAAAGGGGTCGGGCCACGAAACCCCTAAATCGGCCCTGTTTATTAACATTTGAGTTGATTGAATATTTTTTTGTGACTTGATACTTGATGTTTAATTTTGTGCTCTATTGTAAGTGCTGTTGAGATTATCGTCAGGATCTTCTTTAACTCATTTGTTAACTTCTTTCCTAAATTATGTGTTTAGATTTTGTAAATAATGCATGTATCAACAACTATTAGCCCTGTGAAACCCCAAAAATCGGCCATTTTCTGTCAAATTGCTGCAAAACCTACATGTTTCTTTAAAATTAGCATTGGCCACATCCATCGAGAAACATGAAAAATTTACAAATGAAAAATAACAATTATATCTTCTTGTCATGAAAGTTTTATGTTTCTCGACGAATTTGGCTACGTCCAAATTCTCCACACAAGACTCATTTTCGAGCATTTTTTACCATTTTCTGTCAATAACGTCAAAATGTTGTCACTTGATTACGTCATGAGTCTTCCTATGGTGCTTCGGTCCGTGATATGTTCTTTTTATTAAAGGTATCAGACCCCAATTATTTTTTCCTATATATTCCTTTGTAAATTATACTAATATGACGATTAAATACTCGAATCGCACCACCATTTTTTGCTTGAAACTTTTATATCTGCTAGATAGTATCAAAATAAGCTCAGAAATGGATTCATGCAAAAATCTGTCGCTTAGTAGACTTTTAATATCTTTTTAAACCCGAAAGGGGGTACCTGTGGCTCTAATGTTCTACAATCTATCAATTCTAGAGCCTCATAACACATCTGGCATTCCGCGATTAGGATGATGCAGTATCAATCAACATGCTAGAATATTTTTTTTCAACTCATCTGCGACTCATTGACGTAAAAAACGAATCATCTAGTGTAAAAAGACTCGTAGAAATTAAATGTAAGAAGACGAGGGATTGAAATAATCAGGAACTATTTGCGTGGTCAACGAACATTCAAAATTAATTGTGATCTGTAATCTAAAAGCGGGAAACATTCATGATATTTCATGTGATATATCAAGAATTTATCACCAAGTTTAATTTTAAGGAAAATTGCAGGGTCGTTTTAGGGGCTTCGTGGCCCTACCCCTTTAATAGCATCATTTAAGAAGAACAGATATATTTGCAGCATGGACCAGACATGGACGTTTCGGATACTTAACCCTCAATCTAAACAATATAATATGACCAAAGTGTGAAAGGTATTATTTTCAAAAATGTACCAAAAGACGTAGCAGGATGAGTGGGATATGATGCTAAAGGACCCATGTTTTAGAAATTTCAAGAATTTTGATAACAGTAATTTCCGAATTCGTTGAAGAAACGATCAATCGAAGTTGATCGGACTTTGCTACATGTGCCCTCGGGGACTCCTGGTCCACCAGCAGTGACACGTCTTCAAAATTCAACAGCAGCATTAAAGAACAGATAAATTTGCATCATGGAACAGACATGCATGTTTCAGGTACTAAACCCTCGTCAGTGATCCTTAATCTAAACAATATAAAATGACCAAAGAGTGTGAAAGTAATTATGTTAAAAAATGTTCCAAAAGACATAGAAGGATGGGTGGGATTAATTCAACCAAATTCAGTACCCTTATAAATAACTTTTTCACCATCCAAATATGTAGAAAATGTCATCGGGACATATCTGAGCACATTTCGCAAGAGATATGTTTTGCAAAATTTGTAAGGTATTTCATCTCCTGATTATTACGCGGACGTATACTTTTAAAATCTACTTTGAAACAAAGGAGAATCCACTTTATAGGCATAGCTCTGTCATTTAAATAGCTGTTTCTTTGACGTAAGGCACTATAACTGACGTAAAGGTCACTTTGTAAATTTTTTTTATGAAAATGAAGCAGCAGCCATGTTCTTACTATATAACAATTCACATTGCATTCATATAAAACAATGGTAATTACCATTAAGTGCACCATATGCGCTTTTCAACAAACAATGTATCATCAGTGTTATTCGAGACCGAAGGAGAGGAAACCTGATATAAATAGTGAATATATATGAGAAACGAAAATTCTATAATTGACCTAAAATGTATGGCAAAGATCCAACTAAGGACAGAGCTATGTCATGATACTCCTTAGTTTAATAATAATTATCAAAGGAGCTGTTAAGATAAGGGCCGTATTTAGCCCTGAATCCCGTGACTAATTTCTTGCGCATGGCGAATCGTATACAGAAAAACATGAATCATTATTGAAATATAATGTATTTGCAGAACTTTTACATGTTTTACATTATGTTAAGGAACTCTTAAGGTTGTAAAATTAAGGTCGAAAGAGGTAGGGAAGCTCGGATAGAAAATTCGATAATATCGACAAAAAACGTATACATTTTTGAATATTTTGTCTAAAATGGATAAATATAAGCTAAAAGACATGAAATATGTCTACATTGTGTATCAGAAATAGATTTCGAACGTTCTACCTCCTTTAATTGGTAAATAATGAAATCCGGAACTTAAAATACGGTCTTATTCTTCATTCAATGGCTACAATGTAAGCCTTTTAGCGCGAAATACACATTGACGGAGAAATGAACATCACTCTTGCTTATTTCGTTACTAATTCTTGTATCTTTCATTCAATCATATTGAGTACACAATGTTTGATGGATTAAAGAGGAAAAATAGTCAAATGTGCTATATTTAATGGTCAAAAAGATCGATTCTTAAAAAATGCACCCCCCTTTCCATTTTTAGTTTTCGTCTCTGGGGTAGTGTTCCCCCCGGAGATACAGAACCCCACTTTGCCAAAAAATTTGTATCATGGATACACATCTCCAGTAAAAGTGGCTTTCTGTATATCCGGGGGGAACAATGTTCAATAAAACTTTTCCGTTTTCTATTGATTTCTATGAGAAAAAGATAAGTTTTGACCCCAAAATCAGCAATATTATGCAAAACAGATAAAAATTAACTTCATATTCTGATGGGATGCCTTATAGGTATACATTTTACCAAAAAAGGTTCTTGAAATTTCAATTTTCAAAATTCCACTTTTCAGGGCTGATTTTACGCCTTATCTTAACAGCTCCTTTAGTACAAGAAAATTTACAAATATATTTCATATTAATGTAGAAACGTTAGTAAAATTTAATTAACGATATGCTTGGGGACTAACAGTCCACCAGTAGTAATACCATCCTAGTAGTTGAAATTAATAAATTATAAATTTATGAAAAATATGTTCTATCGCAATAATTTAGTGCGCCACTTGCACATTTCAACAAACAATGTCTCATCAGTGATGCTCGAAGCCGATATCAAAATAGTGAATATATGAAGAGCGAAATAAAAAAAAACCTACAATATATGCAAAAATGCCACCTAAGGACAGAGTTATTCCTGATGGAGATACCCTTCAGTTTCAGAATAATTTATGGTAGGAAAGAAAAAGGAAATGAATACTATTTACTATTTAAAGGATCGTATGATTTCACTTCATTATATAAGCAATTTCTTTCTTGTTGATACAATCCGCTGAAACAGGTCGGATTTTCTCTGGAAGAGAACAAAATGTTTAGCTGGACTGATTTGGTTATTAACTCGCCACTTGCTTCGTAGGTGTTTTTGCTAAAGACACCAGAGCATAAATCAATAATTGCATGCACAATATTACATAATTTGGTAGGAAATGTGTAGTGTTGGAATAATTGTATATATAATCTGCTCAGAATAGGAAATGGTTTCCGCAGAACATGCTAAAGTGGCTTATAGAATAGTACTATAGAATAGAGCATTGCAATTTCTGTATACCTAGAATCTTTCGCGGTCAGCCTGCTACTGCGAAAGTTTGTCTCATTCAATAGCATCAGGAACGGATCAGCGAATCATTGTCCAAGCGAAATTGTTTACTTTTATAGAACTTAAAAAGAAAGTACCAGCGAATAATTTTACGTATAGTACACAACATGCAATTAATTGATGTGTGCATGCTGATGATAGTGTCACACAAAGTTCTACAGATACAGATGTTAATTACATGATTGAAAATGTATCTCATCAAGAAGTTTTGAATTTTGCTATTTATATGAATATACATAAGAGATTGTTCATTACATAAAGTTGTCCTTCGTGTTTCTGTAGGGCAGTGTTGTTTTCTCCGTCTGTTTGTCCTATTTTCTTTTCTCGTGAGTATATGTTTTCAAGAATTAGTGAACCTTTTTGTTGTGATTTGGAACATGATTTGGCGTTTTGTGTTTGACCTTCACTCACTGATTCATTAATTCTATAGGGATGACGGAAGATATGTATTTTTTTTTTCTGACCTCATTCTCATACGCCCAGTATTATGTGTGCTATAACATTTTCTAATTTCAAATTTCAACTCGTTTGCTATTTTAAACATTCAAGCGGTAGATTAAATTATTTAACACAATTCTTATATAATTAAGCACCGTATGTTTTTGTTGGAATACACTAATATGAAAATACATGTAACTGGCAAATTCTTTTTTCTTTGAAAAACAAACTGGGTTTCCTTGTGTAACTTTCTAAGTCTATCCAGATCGTCTGTGTGACAGTCACTGTGTGAAAATTTAATTTGTTTAACTCGTATGCTTAAGTTAAACTCATGGATTTTAGTTATGATCAATGTATCGATAACTTGAAATGATCTAGTTTTGGAATTTCAAAGGTATGAAGTAAATAAAGTACTCAGGCAAAAATAATCTACATTATCGTCGATTTGGAACTTATGCTTTAGATTTTTCTAAGATCTTCATTTGGCCTTATGAAGACCCAATCTTTATTACAATAAAAATAGGAGCATGTACATGTAAATTGTGACAAAGACGGGGTTCCTTATCATTTTGGCTTAAAGGACCAATGATTCATCATCCAAAACTTGCGTTCACCTGATTAAGTAATAACTATTTTCCAGAAAACTGCTCTTTTCTTCATACCCATTTCCTTCTGATCTTGTTGTTCTGATTTTTTTATATGATATTCCCCCCCCCCCCCCCGATCTATTACATACCAGAACAGCACAATGGCATACCATCAGTACCATCAGTGTCGTATGTATTACATAATATAGGCTAAAAGATAATTCCACAAGTATATTCCATATAGGATAAAGGATCGATGTAGCCGCATTAATTTACATAAAACTTACGTTTTCATAATTTCTTAATTTTTGTCTTAAATTTGACGTAATACACATTATTTTGATATCTCGGTAACTTGTCATTTCACCCAAAATGTCATCGAAATAAAAGTAGGTTAACATCTTAGCACCACCCCTCCAATGCTATCTTTGGTCATATATTTCATTTAACTATGCTACTGAATCGATCCTACAGGACATTTGGAGCCGCGTACTCTATTCAAATTAAAAAGCACAATTTTAAATTCAAAGAAATAAAACAAAACGGCGCTATTGAAATACATTTGGCTGTATCACAAAGTCACTTCGGCATTTTTAAATAAGTAGCACCGATGATGATTTATTATCCGAAACACGTGTCTGGTACATTAAAATTGGTTTGTTTTCTTCAAGAAGGTAAACAGTTGGAACACTTCCGCATTATTCTTAGCACAGAAAAGATTTGTTATAGAACATTCAAAAATGAATTCTTAGGAACTGGCAATGTAACACATGTATACGTTGGTTAGCATAATAAAGAATCAAATGTAAAGCAGAATATTAAACATATTAAAAAGAAAGTTTATGATGTAGCATATATTTCCAAATTGCATACAAACTATTTCCACTTTCATAAGCCTTTTAATATGTCATATATTCACAATTCATCTGAATGTGTTAAGTCCTTCAAAGCCCAAGGATGAATTCATGTGTGTCAAAATCTCCTCACAATCCATCCAAAGGATTTAATAAATGAGAATGGTTCACTTTATAAACAAGAGAGGAGGGGATCTCCAACAAAACTCGGCTGCAGCATGAGTATGAGGATACAATCCTCTTCATTATCCCTTGTTTCTTTTTACATATGCGTCAAATCTTCTTCATAATTCAAAGGAGGCTCTGCAGATTGACACTCTATTTTCGAATCGTAAGAATTCCTTTTTCCATTCGCAATGACCTTCTCTTCGGGTGTTTCAGTATTCCCTCGTGTTAATGGAGGAAGGACGGACTTGTTGACCTCGTAAGTGATGACGACACCCAGAGTTTGGACGTAGTAGTTGACCACGGAGCGAAATCTGTCCCTGTTTGTAAAACAAATTAAGAAAGAAAAAGCTTATACGGATTTCAAATGATGACAATGACATTCCAATTCCTCTCTCTTCCATTAATGGACCAACTACATGTAATAATATACCTAAAAACATATGTTTTAAAAAGAAAGGAATGAGTCTTCATCAGGACTCGATTAAGCACCTATTTCAAAACGCAAAACACCCCTAGGTAAAAAAAACCCCACAGAGTAGACAAGCACAGCAAGAGGCCCAAAAGACACAATCAGTGAATGAAAGTCAAATACAGAAATCAAAAACTGAATCCAAAAATTACAGTCAAGATGCATACAAATTCTTGCAAAATATGAAACAGAACAAAGATAGGAAATATATCCCCAACTGTGAAAAGAGCAGAAAACATTCTCACGAAGCTAGAAAACGGACAACAGACGGATACAATAACACACATTTGTAAAACTACAAAAGACAACAGTATCTTGATGAATATAATCTGAAATTTTGCACATGAGAGTTAAGAGGTACATTTTTATCAAGCCGTATATTGTTTGATTGTTTTAAGAAATGACTGTCTCACTTTTGGTGTTCATGGGTGTATAATTCTGGTTGGTCACGTGCCAATTTCGTGAATCGCGAAGACAGTCATTACTTATATTGACATGCTTTTATTCTAAATATCGGTCATTTTTATTTGCGTGCACTTCGCATATTTTGCCTGTTATAGCGTCAAATGTATTTGAACGTTGGTAAATTCTCCCTACATGCAAAACTTGAACGTGACGTCACATTATCAATCCAAGTTATTAAAATGAATATAATTCTAGTTGTCTAATGGGCGTTTATCACGGGGAATCTACTCGTAATTAAAATATTTAACATAAAAGGAAAACGCAAGCAATCTTGTTGAATTAGGATGACTTTCAGTATTCATTTTTGAAGAAAATGTCTTGTTATATCTTTATAACAAGATTTCGACTTTCGCTGTTTTGCAAAAATATTTTTGTATGCTGAGTTTTTGTTACTTTAGATAGAATTTCATGTAAAGAATCTTAAATAATGACAAAAATTATAACCAAATGTCTAAGAATTGGCTTAATTTCAATGAAGATGTTATTCTTATATCCAATTAATATCCTTATATAATTAAAAGTCTATTCTTTCCCATATTGACATCTGAACGTTCTATAAATAAGAGTACATAGAAAATTCTTATAATATATTTTTTCAATACATGTACAAAATTCAGAGCAATATTTCAATAATATAACGTCTTTCATAGATCGGAAAATTCCTATAAATGTTAAAGGTCTTCAAATTCAATAGCATCATTTAAGAACAGATGAATTTGCAGCATGGACCAGACATGCACGTTTCGGGTACTTAACCATCGTCAGTGATCCTTAATCTAAACAATGTAATATGGCCAAAGAGTATGAAAATAATGATGCCCAAAATGTTCTGAAAGACATAGCAGAATTGGTTGGATATGATGCCACAGGACCCACGTTTTAGAAATTTCAAGAAATTTGGTCACAGAATTTTTCGAAGGCGTTGAAGAGACAAACGATCAACCGAAGTTTATCGAACTTGGATACATGTGCCCTCGGGAACTCCTGGTCCATCAGCAGTGACACTCACCAAGTGGTTCAAATAACATCATTCTTATCAATTACTACTATAATGCTACTCACAGAAACCATTCCACGGCATATAGAAGTGAAGCCGCTTCTGCTGGTATGTTGAGTGCAGTAAGTAATATTATCACTGTAACCAAACTGGCTCCGGTTACAGAAGGTATGGCAAGGGTCGAAAATGTGGTCAGAATACTATAAAAGAAATATTTGCAGGCTGTTATATAAATCCAGTTCATGATATTCAGAGTACAAAATGGAAAGAGCTTATATACTCATAAAAAAGTAACGCATAGTATTTGTTCATTTCATCCTTAGTGCACGTATAAAATATTTTAATAGACAAAATCAAACCAAATGTACAAAATGGTATTTTCAGACCCTAAGCTTTCAACGAAAACCTCTTTAGTGTTTTAAAATGTTAGTTAAAATGACTCAAAAACAATATGCCCTCGATGTTCTTTTAGAAGCCAAATTGTGTATTTTTCGGAGATCCGTATGCGCTTGTTTTCCATATCATTTGAAAATGTTTTGATTCGATTAACAAGCGGATACACCATACTCAAATGCGACAATCTCATAACATTTGGCGGCATTACTACGCATGATGAAGTTTAATTCTAAGACGTCATCCAGAGTTCGTCGCATTCCTTGAATTTGCGAATCAGTTTTATCGAGAGAAATTTGTTTCATAAGGAGAAAAATCTTCTATATTTGACCCTTTGATCCTTGAACTTTACTGAGTGTAAATCACAAATGGGAGTCATTCAATCACGTCACAATGTTCAAACTCATGGCATCGGACATTGTAAGCATGCATTGCATTAAAGCGGAAGTGACCTGAAGAAGTTAAAGTCAATTTTTTTTATGGGTATCAATTAACTTTGACTTGGGCAATAAATGAATTTCATTCCGGATAGTAATAGCGAAGCGAAGCGAGCAAGCGGGCCCGAAGGGCCCGCTTGCTCTGAGCAAGCTTTAATGGTAACACATATATACGAAACAAGTGAAAAAATGAACGAAAATGAGGAAGAAAAGATACATACTGACCAATTCATTTTTCTTCAACCAAGAATTGGCCAGATGGGCGCCGCCATTTTAGTCAGTTTTATACGAAACTATTTCTAGATGAATCTCTATTTTTGTAGCTATATGGTGTAGATTTGGTTTTTACAGTGTGTAATATAAATCTAGGATGAAAAGTAGTGAAATAGTTGAAAAGTGTTAGCTAATGATGTCTGCAACAGGAGACTGAAAATTTTTTATCCTAGCTCAGTTTCGTATCCTGTAAGAAATTTTTTTGAAACCTTAGTTTCGTATACCTTATGGATTTTTTTTTAATCCTTAGTTTCGTATCCTATATAATCACTGCAATTTGCAATATTTCATGCACCGTCTTCGCTTCGCTTCAAGGGCTTTGCCATAATTCATATTAAGTCTACATACATGTAATATTTTATAATACGGAAGTGTTCTAACTCTATACCTTCCGAAGAAAATTTCAAACCGATTTATATATGTAGTAGCTTATAGATTAAGTACGATTTTGACTCGTGACTTACCATACTAAAACGACCTTCGCCGCATCAAGTTCAACATTGACCATCTGTGTCACAAACAGACAGGACACGGTTATATACATGGAACTGCCACATCGACCTAGTGCTGCTGACAATGGCACAACAAATCTGGTCACACGAGGATCAAGGTTGTTCTTTCTCTCCAAGCTCTTCAATGTTTCTGGTATGGCTATAGCTCTGATTTGGAAACAGAAAAAAATTACCAAAATATAATCTGATGTGTAAATCTAGTAAACTGTCCATTGTACATTGAAATAATATCCAAAATCAGAAAAGGTGGATCCAGCGTTAGTCATAATACCTAACTATAGCTAGATTTGCAAAATTAATGTCTTGTTTCTGCCTACACTTAAATAATGAAAATTCCAATGAAGGAAATCATACATACGTGCTAGACGTGGCGAATACAATAGCAGTTGGTTGAAGAATAGAGAACAGAAATTTGAATGGATTTCGTCTTCTAACAATAAAGTAGGTAATTGGTTGGAATATCAACATAAACACTATAAGTCCGGTCATCACGGTCAAAAAGTACATTCCTAGACGCTGAAAATCATCCTCCAGATTTTTTGTCTCTGCTATAGTCTTGGCGATGAGACTAATGACACCCACAGGCGTTGTCCTTTGAAAGAAAAGGTAAAACAGTTAAAAGCAAATAAGCCAATAGTGTTGAATCAAAACTACCTAAGGTTTTGACTGATGATTTTAGGAGTCAAATGATCTTATCTTTAATCAATAGCAAATCACCAAGTAGAAACTTAGACATCGACGTTTAAAACTTGTCATTCAAATCAACTGATATTTTTAACAGATCATCGACATCTTTCTTTTTCTATATTGATATTTGTTCTATAAGAGATGTATGCTGCATACCAAATTAGCCATCTGAGGATTTGCAAGATGACTTCACTTGCTGACTCAAAAAATTTGAAGAATGGAATTCCAACACCTCTCGTGAAACTTGTTGCTATTCCAAACAACGTGCTGACAATCACGAGACCTGTGATGAGAATACATTAAGTGAAAAGTAGAATTGAAATATAAACATGATGAAAAATAATTCTCAATATCATTTTTTTTCCAAAAAAAAAAAAAAGATTTTCATTCCGAAGTGAGTAAACTATATAGAATAAATTTATGAATCGATATCGCAAGCGATATAAGTCCCCTTCCGGCATACAAGAAATAAGTTCAATATATACGACAAAAACCAAGAATAGTCCGGAAATTGAAAATTTCATGAAATTTGCTATGTCCAAGGGCCATAATTCTTGTAAAAATTAGTCAATCAAAACCAACCTTGAATTTGATCTGAATCACATTAAGATACACGTACATACCAAAAACCAGTCCATACACTGCAGTAACAGCCAAGAAAATTCTGGAAAACTGAAAATTCCATGAAATTTGCTAAGTCCAAGGGCCATAACTCTTGTTTAATTATGTCAATCAAAACCAAACTCAAACTTAATCTGTACCACACAAAGGTGTATTCATATACCAAAACTCAGATTGATATCTGCAATAAAACCGAGAAAAAGTCCGGCGAACTGAAAATTTCATGAAATTGCTAAGTCCAAGGGCCATAACTCATGGAAAATAGGACAATCGAATCCAAACTCGACCTTAATTTGTATCACATTAAGATAGATACACATACCAAAAAATGAGTTCATTATATGCAACAACAGCGAAAACTAAAGTGTGACAGACAGACGGACAGACGGACGGACAGACGGACATACAGACAAACGGAGTGGAAACTATAAGTCGGTAGGGGACTAATAAAGAATTATACCATGTAAAATAGAAACATACAAGACATAAAATAGTCTAAGCAAGAAAACAGACAAATGAAATGAGTAGAACGTTATCACGATTTCATAATTTCATAATTCTCATCAATAATATTGAAAACGAAAAAAAAGAAAGAATTCAATTACAGAAGTAATGGTTCATTTATGAGCGACTTACTTTGTCACTGCAAAAAGATCTTGGAAGATACATGTACAGTAATAATATTAAACATTATAGCATCTCGTTGACCTCTATGTTGGAAGATATTTAAGGTTAGAACCATCCAAAAACACTACATTTATCCAATTTACCGGATATTACTTTCTTTTCTGCACGGCCTAGGTAACGGATGTTCCTAGCAAAATGGAGATGCTTACTCTTTTCGGACACCCCATGGGGAATGCACTATTACTCCCTGGCAGAATGTTCGAGTTGATTGTATTTGTTGTGAAAATATTTTCCACATTTCTGATTCTTTGGCGGTGTGGTGGTCTTTGTAGTAGCACAGTCCACTCGTAATTACTATATGTTTGTCCACAGGTGCCTGTAGATATGATCGTTTCCATCCCTCCCCTATCTTTCTGTTTCAGAATCGTGGCTAAAATGGCCGTGGAGTAAAGTTCCCCTTTCTTTACTCCACGGCCATTTTAGCCATGATTCTGAGACAGAAAGGGGGATGGAAACTATCATATCTGCAGGTACCTGTAAGTTTGGCAGGCGTTGAGATAAATAGAGTTGCAATTTAGATTATAATGTACTTATAGAGGTAAAAGAGTTGGAACACTTCCGTATTTTCTTATTTCTTCATTTGATGTGTTCAAGATGGCACCACTTTTGATTTGTTGTAGTTTTACTTGTTCTGAGTTCTGATACTGGTGCCAATAAGTGAAACTCCCCTTTTATTTTTCAAGTAATACAGCGAGAGAAATTAAATAAGCTTTAAGCTTCCGTTTTCAATATATGTACTTAGATACTCTTACTTGGATTATATATTAAGTATGACTTATCTGATATTTGAATACGTTTAATATGTTCGGCACGGCACTACTTTCAACAGCGCCGCCTACAATGCAGTTCGTACGTACTAAGACTGGACTCTGGAATTCGTTCATCAGAGAAAGTTGACCTTCGTGTTTCTATGAAGCTGTGTTACTGTCTTCTTCTGATTGTACTATTTTTCATTTCTCCTGAGGAAGTTCTTCTATATATATTTTTTCAAGAGTTCGTACGCCTTTTGGTTGTGGTTTTTGAAATCTGATTTCATGTTCAGCGTTTGACACTCATTCACTAATATGAATAATGATTTTTTTTAACAAAACGAAAATACAATATTTCGACAAGTTTGAACTTCCATAAGAAATCTTGTTGGAATTTCACAAAAACACTATTTTCAATTCGTGCAACAGATTATTAAAATTTTGTCTTTTGAAGATAAAACGTCTATTGTAGGGCGTAAGACCCTACTGCATCCTTTTAACATGGTTTTTACTGGTGTTTATTGTTTTCTTCCACAGCGTAACGACAAGTTAAACGAACAACAAAATCCAGCCTTCTTTTTGCAACATGATTCAATATATGTCCTATGGTCAATTTCAGTGCACCATATGTGCATTTCAACAGTCTCATCAGTGATGGTCAAGGGCGAAAAAAAGGGAACCCATTTTATGATACCATTTTTGCTTGTGACATCATAAAACGTATTTGTACGATCTATTTTATTCAGGCCCATTCTTCTGAATGCTTTGCCATATCATACCAGTTAAGAAAAGGCTGATATTGCTTTCTATACATTTTACATTGCCGTGATCAAAATCAAAATTGGTATCAAAGAAAGAACACAACGTCAAACACGAAGTAACCCACGTGTGAAAATTTCACAATAAACAAAAACGTTAAAAAAACTATTTGACATAAAAAAAAATATCCAATGCAACAAATAAGCCGAAAATATTTATCGGTGCATGTGTCGACTAAAGGTGGCCTTGTACTATATTTGGTCTGTAATAAAGAGGTCTCAAATTACCCACTATTGTTATATAGTGACATCCTTACTTAATGATGACGATACAACAGAGTAATACAGGCGGGTCATTGAAAAATTTCAGAAGAAGCTGTACGTATGTTTTTATTCTAAATATATAAATTTTACAAAAAGACCTTAAATTAATATCTCAACAAACAAATGAATAAAACCTCACTTATGTCATGAATAAGGCGAAGACCTACAACAAGATCTTGTAGCAGCTACAATAGTCTAACATACATATACACGACCGTTCATTAAATAGACACAGTACAAAATAATTACATCAACGAACATCCGGAGATAATAAGACAAACAATAAGACTTACACTAAGAGAACCATAAACAAGAGCCCCAGGGGACACAACGCTCTCTCTTAATACCCATGCACTCTCTTAACCTACTAATATTGCAGTATGAATGATAGTGTCAGTACCAGAACTTGAACCAACAACCCTGGGAATATATACACATCAACCATTTTTTAAAATTCAAAAATATAAAGTTTGGGCTTGAAATATATATCGCAGCAATAAGAGACTTAAATATGTCAAATACACAGTGAAAGAGTGTGCAAAACGGAAAAAATGAAAATGGACGAAAACAATTTGTTGGTCAAAAATGAAATTAAAGGTATTCAGATGATTTAAAAGTGCGTAAAACGATGAGAAAATTGGAAAAAATTATAAAGGAAGAAAACATTTTGGGTGCCGGTGCCGGGACTTGAACCAACAATCCTTGGGTGCATGTGTACAGTAAACATATCTATTCATACTTCAAAAAAATCATAAAAATTCCAAAATAGAAGATTATAGTATGTAATGTATATCAAAGCAATTAGTAACTTAGATATGACAAACATGCACAAAATGAGGGCACAAAACCACACATTTATAGAATTATCCAAAGAAACAGTTAAAAAATGAGCATTTCTGACAAAGTCCAAAAAGACGTCAAAAACGCGTCAAAAATTTGACTTCGGACTTGAACCAAAAACAACAACACTTATTTTAAAAGACATCCCTCTAGATCATCCAGATGCTTACGGTTTGTCGATATGTGCTTCGGTTCTGACGAAGAAGTTTGTCAAAGGAGGGTACCCGCTGTTACCTACTTTTGCCTTTGGTGATGCCACCCTTTGACGAATCTGGACGAAAAACAATAACACTTGTAGGTGACCATGAGAACTTCATTCCTACCAAGTTTCTTCGAAATGCCTTCTGTGGTTCTTGAGAAGAAGTCGAAAATGTGAAAAGTTTACGACGGACGGACGGACGCCACGCTATGACAATAGCTCAATTGAGCTTCGCTCAGGTGAGCTAAAAAGACACATTCGAAACACGAACAACAACGCATAAAAGGAGTGAGACGAATGTGCATCCTTTGGATCGCAACCTTCGGTATTTATAGAAAATAGTGTGATTTATCCTGGTTAATTGCACACAACCCTCCCACTTAAGCGTATAGGAGAACTTTCTATTTACCCTGTCTTTTCAAATAAAAGTACCTCTTTATAATCGAAACCATCTTATTAATTATAAAAGACCTACCTAGCAATGGGTACTTACCTAGAATATTAGTGCTAGGGGAACTTCCTACACTCTTCTTATCTATCACGTCCTCGGTTGCCGTTATATTTGTACCGTTGATCACTTTAAAACTGACAAGTTGTTGCATTTCGTACTTCGTCTGGGCCTATATAATGTAACTTCATTCATTGATATGCTTTTCACTTGTGACAAATGCTTATCATATAGAAAGTTCTTCAGTCGTTGAAAACAAAGCACGATGTCAATTTTTGGAAAGAATTCAAATATAGATCAATCTGTTTAATTCTAAATCAATCTGGAAT
Organism: Pinctada fucata; assembly: GCA_028142955.1. Lineage (NCBI taxonomy): Eukaryota > Metazoa > Mollusca > Bivalvia > Pterioida > Pteriidae > Pinctada > Pinctada fucata. The sequence goes on along the minus strand of AP027102.1, from coordinate 24,044,060 downwards.
TTGCTTAAATGGCTTTATGAAATGACAATTATTGTTTTATTCATAATTATTTCTCGGTTGGTTTCATTTGGAAGGTAAGATAAGCTTAAATTCGCTGTGGTACCTGCTCGAATGTTGCTGATACTAGATTTTCTGGAAAGAGGTTTCTGAAATAAAAAGTGTGACATTTATGACTTCAATGTTAGGGGAAATACGTGTTAAATGTATGCTAAAAAATTACCGCTGTAGAAGATCCTCACTAGATTAAGTTTGTTTTGTAAAAAAAAAAGAAGTTTATCCGCCAGCATGCAGACTTTTCTTTAAATTCGACCCAGTATTTCAAACAGGTTTAAGGTTCAAGATAAAATAATGACTTCTGTGTGAATAAGACTGCGTGACGGAAGAATGTTTTCTTCAATATTACTATATAACATGTCAAGTTCGTTTTGCATCAGAATAAAAATGTTAAAGTTCAGTTTACAGAAATGCAATGATTTGTTTTTAAGTATTCAAGGTTATGTTATGTTTTGTTTGATTTTTTTTTATCGTTCTTACCTCAGTAAATCAGCAAATATATCTTGAGTTTGCAAATCAGTGCTCAAAGTCTTTGAAAGTGCCGAAGATGAAACTCCACTACCTACAATGGTGTCATTACGTAAGGAATATTGAACGAACAAAAATAAGAACATTTTAAATTACGAAAAATTTATGAAAATATTTCCCTTGAAAAAATGTACTTCTGGTCTTTTATTGATTTTCACAAAATCATTTGTCAACCCCCCCCCCCCCCCCATTTAATTGTTATATGAGAAGAGGATACCGTACGTGTGCCTAGTTTCACAGTGTTTCGGCAGTAGACTTGAATTATATTCGTAAATTCTACGTTACAAATTTTAACAAAAATTCAAAGTTTCCACCTCTTATCTTTGTTGTTGATAATTATTTAAAACTGTAAGGGGCATCTCCCTGACGGCATTGCTCTGTCCTTAGCAGGTTCTTTGACAGAAATTTTAGGTCAAGTTTAGATTTTTGCTCTTCATTATTTCACATTATTTGGATTTTCTATTTATCGGCCTCGAGCATCACTTATGAGACATAACGTGTTTAAATGCGCATATGGTTCACTAAAAGTTTATAGCAGAACATTTCAATTAATGTTGACAATTGGAATTAGTTTGGAAACACGTTTTAGTAAATTAATCGAAATACTATTTGAGAATACTACACTATTTCATAATGAATCATACGTTTGAATCACCGCAAATTATTCAGTTCCATATTTTTTTCACCAACATGTGTTTGTTTCAAGTTGTCTACTTTAACAAAGAGTAAATAAGTTGATGGAGTATTATTGTAATTTTAAATGTACTAATATATATCATGTTTATGCATTGCCTTGACCTACTATCCAAATGTGTTGTAAATAAAAACAGGGAAAAAAAACATTTCCCCATATATTAGTCTGTCTTACCAGGTGTTATGAGAAGCACGAGAACACTACCGAGGATTGTGGGAAGGAAATTTGTAATGATGATATATGTGAAGCAGACAACACTGATTCTTCCATTTGATTTGGGATCCATCGATGCTGTCCCTAAACAAAAAGGCAGTGAAAAGAATCTAATATTGATTCTATATATTGGTTGTTTTTTTTTTCTTTTCTTTTTCCAAATATTGAATCAGTTTCTTCGATGCTAAAGTACATTATCATCAACAAATTTGTCTTAAAGACACATAAGAAAAAAATGAGAGTCGTTTCTTCATATAAACTGGATAATTCAAATTTTACAATTCAAAAACACCAAATTCAGTTGTTTAAGTGTAGGAGGGGTGAATTCAAAGTTTCCACCTCTTATCTATGTTGTTGATAATTATTTAAACAAAGTTTAGAGTTTACGTTAGAATTGGCACAATATTAACAATATCAAAAATAAGCAAAAAGTCTGAACGAAAAAAAAAAACATTAAGAAAAACATAATGAGAAACTATTATATTCTGAAAGGAGAGGATCTCCAACAAGACGCGGTTGCAGCACAACCAGTGTTTGAATCCTTACCGGTGATAACAGAGGCAATAATTAGTGGGACTATCATCATCTTTAACATTCTAAGGTACAACTCTCCACAGATACCTTAAAAATGATAAAAAGATAAAAGTGAAATAGTCATACTTTTACAATGTTCAAGTAATTGTTGTCTGTGTAAGTGTTTTTTGTCATGTTTTGGCTGTCGAGTTGAAGAGTGAGGAGGTCAGTTACAAAGATATATTTCTTATAATTACTTTAAATGCAGTAATGTAACCTTGAATTTCATAGAAATCCTGTAAACAAAAGACCTTAAACCAAAACGAAACTGTCATCAATACACTTTAAAAGTAGGTCTGAATTCCTGTTGATCATATCAATTAATCTTGAGATAACAGGAATATTTTGAATAAATCTTTTCATTCGATCAACAAGTTAATAAATCAAAAATCAAAGACAGGATAAAAGTTTTTCACATAATCCAAGCTTTTGTAAATTTCATATCTATGCATTTTGGGTATTTGTATACATGAATGTGCTAAATCATACTGTCCGCATGAATAGTATTAAATTTTTGGATCGATTCGTAACAGCTAAGGTATACATCAATTAGATATATAACTGATCCGTCTAAAGTTAGCTATTTTATATAAAGATAAGATACTTACCCAGCCACATTATAGCGTCTTTTGAAGGATCCAAACTGCGAACACCAAACCCAAGTGCGAATCCCAATCCCACTCCAACCATTGTCAGAAGTACGAGTAAATTGTCCTTTATCAATTTCAAACATTTCCCAGTCTTTATTTCTTCTTCTCTCTCCATTTTGCCAATAATCTATTTCTTCTTCACTTTTCACAACAGCTTCACAGAGCGAATCTTGAACTTTCTCTAAGGAGTAGATTTATTGCAGTTAAGCATGTTAAAAGAAATATGATCTGCGATTTTTTGCCCAGGATGCAAGGATTCATTGGAGTGAAGTTAGATATATACATACTTTAGTGTAAACAACTTTACTTAGGTCGAATAAGATAGAAAACAGGTCTGTTTGTAATACAATGCGTCCACTTACAATAATAAAATTGGTAACCTCACTGTTTTTATTTCCAAGTGGATGAAATAAAACTACGCCCTTAATTAGATTGTTACATTTATAAACTCAGAGGTAAAAACGCGTTCACTGCATATAGAATTTGCATATAGTAATGAATTAAGTATTTATTTTTGGGAGTGCATGATTAAATGCCTTTATGTGCAGAATTTGACGAGATAACGTACTATTTCGTTTATAGGTTGTACAACGGTTACCTTTTCTGCATTAAAATATTCATTCGCATAATACTTGGCTTATACAAATAAACGTGGGACCGGAGGAGAGTAAGAATCTCCGCTCCTTGCTGACATATTTTTACTCATTTATGTAATCATTGATCTATGAAGGAAAAATAACAGTTAGCTCTTAATTTCAACTTCACGTACATATACATTGATGATCTACTGTCCATCTATAATCCAAAATTTGCAAATTACCTTGGCGCAAATTACCTTGAAGTTAAAGAAACGACAGAGACCAATAATTCAGCGTCATATTTGGATATCATATTGTCTTTTGACGTCCATGGTAATATGAACACCTAACTCTATGACAAACAATTTCAATTTCATTATCACAAATTTTCCTTTTCTGAGTAGCAACATCCCGTCGTCACCAGCATATGACGTTTTCATTTCTCAATATTAACACGTTATGCTCGACAAGCTCCATATGTTTTCAGATTTTGTTCTAAAAGCTAGACGGCTTTCAGTTAAGGTATTAGGGGTATGATAACAATATCATCGAAAAGCTAGAAATTATGTACTTCTATATCTTACTTACTTGAAGATATTCGATATTTTTCCCATGTTTCATTCAACTCGCCATGAAAGTGTATGGTCCCGAACATTGCCGAAGTCGTGCGTCTTCGGTCAACTTCGCGGTATTTAATTATTCTGTTATCAAAACAACCGGAAGTAGAGAATTATGCCCCTTATGCCTTAAGCTTCTCAGTCAAGGATAAATACATCGTCACTGAGGAAGTTCTATGGTCGATTTGAGGAAATGGTAGCACACCATGACGTCCCCCTGTCCAGAGTTATAAATGATATTCTGACGTAGACCTTTTATGGCAAGACATACCAATTTATACATTTGTCTTCCTTTATGGGAGTTACCGATTGTGACCTTTCTACCGAATTGTGGGATTTACCGATTGTGAAATTTCTACCGAATTGAAGTGGCGGGTTTTGCGTGCAAGCAGGAGATGCTGACTCTTCCTGGGCACCTGATCTCACTCACAGGAAGTTCACTTCTCTTCATAGGGTAGATTTTTTAAATTTCTGTTCCTTTGCCTTAGTTCTGGTTTTATCCTGGTTTTGTATGCCCTTGGTTAGATGATTTTTCGATAAACGATTTTGTACTTCTTGATAGGGATATGGTTTTTTTCATATTTGTCTTTTCTATATCGACAAACTGAACCTCAACTTATCTCTTACTATAAATAAATTAAGCGAAGGTATGATGATAAACGTCTTCAAATTTAAGAGCAGATAAATTTACAGCATGAATCAGACATGCACATTTCGGGTACCCAGTCAATAAATCTACCGAAAGACGTTCCAGGATGGGTGGGATATGATGCTACAGGACCCATGTTTTAGAAATTCCAAGAAATTTTGATAACAGAAATTGTCGAATGCGTCGAAGAAACGATAAACCTAAGTTGATCGAACTTGGCTACATTAGTCTCTCAGTTGTGGCGAGAATAACATTAAAAATACCCGTAAGTCATCCTCGAAAACCCAGGCTCGATTGCACTTACTCTGTAAACGCAATTGAGCCTGGGTTTCTGAGGTTGCCCGTAAGTGCAAAATATATAAAAATGACTAAAATTGTCTTTTAAATACCTACTTCTGAAGCTATAATTATCTTTTTTCAATTGCTATTTATTGATGGAAGAGATATAATCATTAATCACATATCTATCATGTTCATTACAGAAAAAAATGTTGTGAAGTGGTACATTGGACTATAAAACATGGATGAGACAATAAAGGTAATTCTCTTGATGCGCGTAAAAATGAAAGTCTTTTGTGTTTTTGCATCGGGTGTTTTGGTGTTCTGCTGTTGATGCTGCAACGGGGTCTTGTTGGAGATCTCCTCCCTTCTTTTATCTCTAGAATTTTACATAATCCAACCATTTAGGATTACCTTGGCGTGTCATCTATCCCAGTGAACTGGAAATCAAAGGAACAATTTAGGACAGAACTTCAGCCTCCTACCTAGACATACTACTTAGTATCGATCGGTGACAACGGTCATTTGAACATCATTTTATGACAAACATGACGATTCTACTTGTGCAGAAACATGCCCTCTTCGCCTAACTATGTCCTCTTTGTCTGCCCATGGCATATCCATTTCACAACTGATACGCTATGCAAGAGCTCGAAAACTTAAATTGAGGGCAAAAAAGCTCGCCGGTAAGCTGCTTGCTCAGGGTTATTTAGGTGAAATGTTAAAGATGTCACCGAGGAAGTTATAATGGTCGCTACAAAGAACTTATTGCACATTTCGACATTTGCTTATCAAGGATTATTAAGGACATTGAGTACGTCCTTTCCAATTGACCGTCTTTTATCCTTGTCTGTAATGTAAAAATGTAACTTCAAAAAAAAGAGGGTGCTTCTGAAATTATTTTTAGTGGCTCCGCTGAAAGCATCACTGATGAGAATTTAATATTCGAAACACGTGTCTGGTGCATGTAAATTGGTTTGGAATTTTCTTCAAGAAGGTAGAGAGTTGGAACCCTTCGACATTTTTACATATTTGGACATTACCGGATCTTACGCGTTTCTATTTGGCATTTACGGCGGGTGTTGCATGCAGTCAATGGACGCTCACTCCTCCCGTACACCTGGTGTAATGGTGACTTATACTATCAAGCTATATTCCCCTGGATCTATTACTCCAGAATTACGACTGATACTTCTTCTCTTGTATTCTTCATGCCGATTCGATTGCATAAATTGAACATTTTCTTTTTATATTCTTCTTGTTTCAATGTTAAACGTCTTCAAATATTTGACTTAGTATGCAAATTTTGTTTTTGTACATTGGTCAAAATCGGAAATAAATCATCTGGTATCTTATGTAAAGAAGGATGTCATATTAGTATGATCTCTGTATGTCAACTTTCACCAGGTCAAACACTAGAAAAGAAGTCGAAAGTAAAATCTCCACTGTACTGACTTTATAAAGAAAGACAACTCAAACCGTCAACTTAAACTTCATACATTGAAGTGGCATTCCTTTTTCTGCATTGTGCATTGATCTGTTCATACCGTAATTGATAAATTATCCAGTGCAAGCTTAAACTAGAATTACATCGTTCTGAGAAACCACTCACATGAGCGACTGATCAGTGAATAAAAGTCAAATACAAAACACAAGATTTCCTGTCAAGATGCATGATTACTGATTGAATAGAATTAAGGGATCTCCAACTCGTTTGCAGAATCCACAGCAAAACACCAAAACACCCTAAGTGAAAACACAGAGAAGAAAAGGATCAGGAACACCAAATACGACATCAAAACACTGACACACAAAAGATTACACTTAAACCAACAAGACCAATGGACAACCGTAGCTGACTGCCAGGTTAGAAGCAAATGAAGTTGTCCGGATTACGTGTGCACAACCCTCCCACTTTTCCGGTACGTTTTACAGAGGTCTCAAATAACACACAATTGTACTCTAATATAATCTCATTGTGATATGAACAAACATACGAGATAGCAAAACGCAGGGGTCCAAGGAACACAGATGAATATGTACGAGTAAATGGATACAAAAAAACGGGGGGGGGGGGGGGAGGGGCGCACATAATACAGTCCAAGCTCTGCTGGCTTTAGCTAGCTCATGCATGTACATTGTTATCATCCGAGGAGTCCGACCAACATTTAGAGAGGACAGATCGTCGGGGCCCTATCTTAACTATCTTTCATGTCAACATTTCTTTTCCTTCCTATTTCTCATTCCGCGATACCCGTGCGTGCACGGTTCACTGTCTAGTAATAGTAATCAAAAGCAGTGAGCATACGAAAACAGTCGGTGCTATTCTGTCTTAAGCTGATATTCAATCACGCCAAAAGTCTGACCAACTATCAAATTAGGATCTGGACCGTACTTTTCTCCGACGAGAAAGTATAACGTGATCATATCATTGTAAAAAAAATCAAACTCGCATTACTCATATCAATCTGTGTTTTCAAATACGATTTCTTTGATACGAAAAATTGACAGCCAAATATGGGACTCTGTCTGGTTTATATTTTCTGGGAAATTTACGTAATCACAGCGTAAACTTTACCCAAGTCTTGCTGCAAAGAAAAATGTAAGTTAATATACCATTCTCAGGTCATTTTGCATGCAAATAAAATTACCACAATCTGTATTGGCTTCAATGGTCTTCAGACATTGACTTGACTTCTTTTCATTCTGATAGAAAAGTCACCTGAAGAAGCTAGCTAAATTATCAAAAAAGCAGGATGACAGCCTGTCTATTTACTGAATATCCATAACGAGAGACACAGGGGCCATGACGTTTACATAAGAACATTGTGAACGAAAATCAAACACAAAAACCAAAATCAGATTCCAAAGATCACAATCAAAAAGAAGGGAGGAGATCTCCAACAAGACCCCGTTGCAGCATCAACAGCAAAACACCAAAACACCCGATGCAAAAACACAAAAGACGAGTACAGCAAGAGACGGAAAAGAGACACACGACATGTAAACATCAAACACAAAAGACTACACATAAACCAAAGAGACCAATAGGCAACCGGTGCCGACTTTGGACGGCCATTTGTCACGCAAGTAGCAAATGGTGTGGTTATCCTGGATTACGTGCGCACAACCCTCTTACTTCTCCAATTACCTAGAGGTCTCGAAGAACGTACAATTGTGGTGTAAAACAACCTCCTCACTGTAAGATGACATCACACAAACAAGACCGCGAAACGTAGAGGCCCCAGAGACACAGATGAATATGTAAATGTATATAAAAAGAGGGCATGCTTAATACAGTCTGTGCTCTGCCGGCTGTAGCGATCTCATGTATGTTATCACCCGAGGAGTCCGACTGACATTCAGAGAGGACAGGTGGTCGGGACCCTGTCTTCTCTAAAGAGGTTTGGACAGGGCCCGTCATGGAGTCCCGTCCTCACAGTCAGTCAGAGTACAAGTCTCAAGGATGCGCTTGTACAAGACTGTAGATTGGTCAAGTACCAAGCCTAGTGTCCGTCTGGTGACATTAGGATCATATCCACGGTATAAAAGGCGTTTGATGATTCTGACGCATTTACGATGGTTATGCTGCCTACCTTTGATCATCTTTATTTTGCTTATCATATCACCATAAAAGACAGGTTGTGTAATACCCATAGTAATATACTCTGTTGCATGTATAGATCCGAATTTATAAAGAAGTTGACTGTAATTTTTGTAAAATTTCCAGAAATCTTATCTAGTTTATGAAAGCGGAAACTTGACCTATAAGTTTTTTGGTAATTTGTAAATTTCTACTGTGAAATATGTAATTGCCGTATGACGGTAATCTTGGAACATCACCGTCAAGCCAGGGGAAATTTACTATGTTGAACCCAAAATCATCCCTTTTGTCATATACACTTGTATGAATCTTTCCGTTTACAATTTTGATATTTAGGTTCAAAAACGGTGTTTCTGTATTTGAAAGGTTTGCCTTGTTAATTTTTAATTCTTGTGGATAAATTTCATTCTTATATAATTCAAAAGCAGGATTGTCAATGGTTAGAATATCATCCAGATACCTAGAAGTATTATTGAAACATTTCAGATCATCAAATTTTCATTGCTTTTGAAGATTTTGGATAAATTCTTTTTCATAAGTGTATAAAAATAAATCTGCAACAAGAGGCGCACAGTTAGTACCCATAGTAATTCCTACAACCTGCTTGTATAGATCCTCACCAAATCTAACATAAATATTGTCCAAGAGGAAGGACAAGGCATTACACAGGTCACTACATGTCCATGATTTGTATGATTTGTAGTCTGTCGAGGAAAAGAAACCCTTCGATTCAGATGTACAAATGTAAGTTTTTCGCTCTCGATCAAAACACCATTTAATGAGATTAGATAATCGATCATTAATTTTGTCATAAGGAAGTGTGGTGTACATATTAGAGAAGTCGTATGAAGAAATCGTATTTGCTTGGAAATTTCCAGATTTCATTTTGTCAATCGCATCCCCTGAATTCTTAATAGACCAAAAGAGATTTACATCGTTCCTGTTTATAACCGTTTATGTGTTCTTTAATAGCAGTAAGTGCTGACGTCAGATTTCTAGACAAAATTGTAGTGGAGCAGTTACTAGAATTAGCAATAAATCGAAATTTGTCATGATACTTGTGCAGTTTCGGTATGCAATATAGTGTTGGGAGATCCAACTTAGAAATAGAGATATTGAATGAAGATAGTTCACTGTTATGCTTGCTTAAAATGTTAGATGCACTTTCATTGCTTTTGATATATGTATTAGTAGACGAAAGTTCCGAAACCAAAGTTGATATGTAGTAACGTTTTCAAATGACAATGGTGTTGTTGGCTGCTTTATCAGCTGGTGCAAAGACATATTTTTCATGTAATTTACTTAGTTTGGATTTGAAATATCTTTCTGATTTGGAACGTGGATTTTGAAAAAGATGAGGCTTACAAATTCTTGAAAAAAATGAAACTTTTTCGCCAAAATATTTTAATCGAACAAACAGGCGGTGACAATGATACAGCTCATAGCAACAAGACGGACAACTGTATCTATTTAGATAAAATAAATGTACAATCTTCAGAGTCCAGTGCAAGAAGGGAGGAATGCACTGTAGGTGGCGCTATTTAAACGCACCGTACTAATTTGCAAAGTATAAACATACATGTATTTAGATATAACATGAATCATGTCATATACATCTAATTATAGCGTAGGCCGGAAGTCTTTCGGTAAATGCGAATAACATTGTTCATAACATAAGCCATATGAAGTATTTGATAATTTGACAAACCATTGTTTAATAGACTTTGAAGAAATTATCACACGAAATAGCGCATCTTTAAGAAAACAAGGAAAGGAGAACAATGTCACAGTTAACACAGCAGAGATTTATCCCCAGATGTGATCAGGGACAGGGAAATCCAACTAGAGTGTCACGGATTTGCTTGTACCACGACGAGGCTTGCCGAGTCATGGACAAAAGCAAATCCTGGATACGAGGGTTGGATTGCCGTGTCACATCTGGGAATTGATAATTTTTCTCTCAATATCTAAAAGAGCTCAAAAATGAGGTTTTTATGTATTGTTTTTCATATTATGCCCGGCTAATGCTGCAATCATGTATGACGTCACAATGACGTTACAGTTAAAAGCACTTACGGAATGGGCTTATCTCACCCTGCAGGGTGAGACCATAACTATCAACCATATGTTGTCATGTGGGATGAGAAAAGCCCATCCGAGGGGTCTGGTTTCTGGTCAGGGAACGAAGCTTGCCGAGTTCCCTGACAAGAAACCAGACCCCGAGGGTGGGATTTTCTCATCCCACTCGACAAACATATGCTTGATCGTTTTCTCCCATTTCTAGGGGCCTTTCTTGAAATTCCATTAAATCATGAAATCGCCAACTTTATCGAATTCGAAAAATAAAGGAATATCTGTTTTCAGCGCACTTAAAAAATGGTTTATTCTAAAAGAATAAACCGTATTCCTTAGCCTTAATCGGTTTAATAAGAATTAGAATGTAGAAACAAAAGTTTTAAAACCATGTTTTGTTGGGACGTCGCCGCTTTAGGTGCAAAATCACAATGGCTTATATCGACGTCACAATATGGATACGGCCAATACGGCCGACGTCAAAAGTCACGCAAGGGCATGTAGGATACAGTGATCCTATATGACGCGTCGCTATTGACAAACTCTATCCCATATGGGGGCAAATGAAAGAAAACATTTTTCCTGACACCTTATTTCGCGGACAAATCAGTCTCAAGTGAGAGAAAATGAAGATCCTGACAACAATCTCAACAACACTCATAATAGAGCACCAATTGAGCATCGACGGACCCCTAGCAAGCCAGAGGTGGGACCAGGTGCCCGGGAACAGTAAACATCCCCTGTTTGGCTAAACGCACCCGCCGTCGACGTTCACGCACCAAAATGAAAGCAATATCACATGCACTGTCTGAGTGAAAGTGAAAGTGCTATGGAAGAACACATACACACGTCTGAGACGAGGAAAAGGAGAAAGCAGTTAAAATATCACGTCAACAATCAGATGGATACAACGATAAAAGTCACATCAAATCAACCGTCAAAATAGAATCATGAAGAGCAACATATAACAAGTTGAAGGAAACCAAAACTCAATCAAATATATGTTCAAATTAGCAGAATTAGCATTTTAAAAATAATTGCTATCTGATTATGACTATGACCACAGTAATGAACCTAGGATAATAGAACTTCCAAAGTGGTCTGACGGTGTAAAGTTAATTCTTTCTTTCTTTCTTTCTGTTTGGGCACCTGGCAACCCTCTATTTGGTCAGTTGGCTGTATTGATGTTATATTGCGGGGAACTAATTCGCCAACTGCCCGTTACAGAGTACTCTAGCCAGGCCGTTCCCCTCTGGGGTGCCTCATAGCCCCTTCTATTATTTAAGGGGCGGAGTACTACCCCATTTTGATGCCCACCCTCCACTTGTGTATGTGGTGTATGCATGTATGCAGGAGGGTTGTATAATTATGTACTGCTTGGATGGTCCGTATTTCCAACGGCTTTTATAAGATGCCACCACACCTGTATACCTTTGCCGCAGCATGAACTTGGGTACCCAACCGGGCCCTTTATAGTCCCCTCGGTCAGGAGACTCGGTAGGGACGAACGAATGGATATGACTTTCAATTCTCATATGACCACACCGGGATTCGAACCCCGGTCGTCTGCGTGAGAGTTGAACGCCTTATCCACTCGGTCATCTCTACCTGATTCAGATGTTGCATTATGTCGGTGCGAAGATACTGATACTGTTAAATTTTGCATGACCAAAAATGTTCATTCTGTCAAAATGCTTTCAGAAAAGTGCGCTTACCCCTCATATCGGCCCTATAACTTCGATGAAAAATGTTTTTGATAAACGAATGATTAAATATCACTTTTTGCAATGTTGAATGTTTGAGAAAATACCGCGTCATATTTTTTGGTCCTCGTAACGTCAAGCGCGTGATGTAGGACGTCTTGTTCTGACATCATTTGCCCTGAATGTCGCAAACAAAGGAAAATCATCGTATTTTACACACAAATCTTCAAAATTGATCTACGCTCCAGACCTCGCCCACGATATTTTTATGCAAATTAAAAGGCCGTCAGAAATACATCGACTGCTGCATTCATGGGCAAGGCCTGGAGCGCTACTTGATTTCATAATTTTGTATCGAAATTTAACTCATTTGTTAATATTTTCAATGATTTCAACGTTTCTAGACGTTTTGAGCGACGTATCATTCAGTATAGGACTGTGAAATCACAACAGGTTTCTTGATTTGGATTCACCATACATTGATATTTTATAAACTAGAATATTATGGATATATGAACAATTTTGAAAATAAGGCTGAAATTCAAGTTGAAGACGTTTACATTTATACCACTTGGTGAGTGTCACTGCTGGTGGACCAGGAGTCCCCGAGGGCACATGTAGCCAAGTTCGATCAATTTCGGTTGATCGTTTCTTCAACGCAATCTAAATTTCTGTTATCAAAATTTCTTGAAATTTCTAAAAAGTGGGTCCTGTAGCATCATATCCCACCCATCCTGCTACGTCTTTCGGTACCCTTTTTCGACATAGTAACTTTAATACGTTTTGGCATATTACATTGTTTAGATTTAGGATTAAGGATCACTGATGAGGGTTAAGTACCCGAAACGTGCATGTCTGGTCCACGTTGCCAATTTATTTGTTCTTAAATGATGCTATTCAAGTTGAAGACGTTTACATTTATACCACTTGGTGAGTGTCACTGCTGGTGGACCAGGAGTCCCCGAGGGCACATGTAGCCAAGTTCGATCAATTTCGGTTGATCGTTTCTTCAACGCAATCTAAATTTCTGTTATCAAAATTTCTTGAAATTTCTAAAAAGTGGGTCCTGTAGCATCATATCCCACCCATCCTGCTACGTCTTTCGGTACCCTTTTTCGACATAATAACTTTAATACGTTTTGGCATATTACATTGTTTAGATTTAGGATTAAGGATCACTGATGAGGGTTAAGTACCCGAAACGTGCATGTCTGGTCCACGTTGCCAATTTATTTGTTCTTAAATGATGCTATTCAAGTTGAAGACGTTTACATTTATACCACTTGGTGAGTGTCACTGCTGGTGGACCAGGAGTCCCCGAGGGCACATGTAGCCAAGTTCGATCAATTTCGGTTGATCGTTTCTTCAACGCAATCTAAATTTCTGTTATCAAAATTTCTTGAAATTTCTAAAAAGTGGGTCCTGTAGCATCATATCCCACCCATCCTGCTACGTCTTTCGGTACCCTTTTTCGACATAGTAACTTTAATACGTTTTGGCATATTACATTGTTTAGATTTAGGATTAAGGATCACTGATGAGGGTTAAGTACCCGAAACGTGCATGTCTGGTCCACGTTGCCAATTTATTTGTTCTTAAATGATGCTATTCAAGTTGAAGACGTTTACATTTATACCACTTGGTGAGTGTCACTGCTGGTGGACCAGGAGTCCCCGAGGGCACATGTAGCCAAGTTCGATCAATTTCGGTTGATCGTTTCTTCAACGCAATCTAAATTTCTGTTATCAAAATTTCTTGAAATTTCTAAAAAGTGGGTCCTGTAGCATCATATCCCACCCATCCTGCTACGTCTTTCGGTACCCTTTTTCGACATAGTAACTTTAATACGTTTTGGCATATTACATTGTTTAGATTTAGGATTAAGGATCACTGATGAGGGTTAAGTACCCGAAACGTGCATGTCTGGTCCACGTTGCCAATTTATTTGTTCTTAAATGATGCTATTCAAGTTGAAGACGTTTACATGGCAGGTCCTTTTATTCAGAAAACAACAGTTCTAACCCATACGTAGTAATATCGTATAACCAGAAAATTTCTCGAGATACTAATTTTCGCTATATTCGCGAGTGATTTGGAATCGCGAAAAATTATTCTCGCAAAAATTGTGTTTAATAAGGTATAAATGAATTTGTATATCAATGACATTTTGTTTTTATTGTACATGTGTCATTCTTCACATATCCTGACTAAACATAAAGCAAAGAAGTTCAAGTGAATTCTTGTGATAGAAATAACTGAAACTTTAATAATGGAAGGTACAAAACAGTGCAGTTATATGTATATATTTTTTTGTAATTTCGGAATCGCGAAAAAATGTACTCGTGAAAATAAAGACACCCTATTTTCCCATGAAAACGCAAAATTTGATAGTCGCAAAAAAATTCTGGTTATACGGTAATACATATAGAAGCATTTAATCATCTTAATTGCATTATGCATGCATTTCGACAAAGTATGCCCCTTTAAACAGTACTACCCAAGGCAGTTTTTACTGAATTGGTCAAATGCACAATCAAACGATTTACTTAAATCAGTCATATCTTATAATGAATAAGTTTTGTCCATTTAATAATAAAAAGAATACAAACCATTAGCTTAAATAATTCATTTTCAAAAATTCGCAAGTGTTCAATTCTGAAAACAAATGCTATGATTTCAACAGTAAAACAACAACAACAACAAATTTCACAAAGTGTGTATAACAAGGAACTATCAATGATACATGTAATGAGTAAATGTATATAAGGATAAAGTCGTTTATTCCATTCCAAATATAAACAAAACTGAAAATGTCGTCAAAAAGACAATGGTTTTCGTTATGATTTATAACATGACTGTTGTCCTCTGAATTCAAGAAGCACTTTTTCTATGGGACACGAAGTGAGCACCATGCGCTCTTCCAGCTTCCGTTGAGCTTGGGTGTATCCGGCCATTTGCATTGCTAGGTATTGACGGTCTACTCCGACACACTAAGGTTCTTTGTCGTACCTTGTCTCCCTTGATTGTATTATCGATGCAAAGAGGATGGTTATATATTTCCGATTTCATAACTGCATTTGGAGACAGAATACAGGTCGGGGATCCTGTGTTGCTGAGGCTTTGTGGTGTCTATTTCAAAACAAAATATTCAGTTTGCAATGGCAGAGAGTTGAACATTAAAAATTTGAGGAATACAAATTCATAGTGCGAAAAGACACGTGATCATGCATCTTCAGAAAAAAAGATTTGACACCTCTACATTAAGGAGATTCCGTTAGTTTTGAATCGAGAAATGCCAAGTTGGTTTTCTTGTGTTATCTTGTGTTGATTAAGAAATAAAACAAGTCAAGCACTTTTCAAAATACAGACTTTCTCATGTGTTGTACATATGTTGGTGTTGTAGAACGTAACGGTCACTGAGAAGTACAATATGGACACACAAATATATAATTGTTTTTCCTAAAATTTTATTCAATTCATACAAGGAGCGCTTAAGAGTTCTCTATCTAGATGCACGCTAGATTTTCGGGAATTATTTCTTAAAGGTATTCTGTAATTTTAGTATACAAAAGAAAGGAGGAGATTTCCAATAACACTCGGTTTCAGCACCCACAGCAAAACATCTCATGTAAAACACAGAGCAGACAAGCACAGGAAGAGACGAACCCGAAAACACAAGATAGAAACATCAAACACAAAAGATTATACATAAACAAACGAGACAAACGGGCAACCGATGCCGAATTAGGATGGACACCTACGCTAGTAGCAAATGCTGTTATTATCCGGATTACGTGCGCACAACCCTCACACTTCTCCGATTACCAAGAGGTCTCGAAGAACGCACAATGGCGGTGTAAAATAACCTCCTTACTTTAAGATTATCATACAAACAGCATAACGCAGGGACCCCGGCAACACATAGATGGATATGTAAATGGATCCAGATATAAAATAAAGGTTTATAGCGAGCTCATGCGAGTTATCACCCTGGGAGTTCGACCGACAAAGTACAAAAAAATGTGAAAGGGGATAACTTCAAGAATAGCTTCACCTTATCAAAAACAGTATTGATAAGAAATATTAATACATTGAGATATCAAAACCAGAGACTTAGAGCAAATAGGTATTATTGTATCTTTTTACAAACCACCATGCCCAGTAGTTTTTCTTACCTTATTTTTAGATAGCCTGCTCTTTGTCTTGACCGCTGTTATTTGAACAGCAGATGATTGTTGTTTCACTTTTGTTTCCTTTGATCTAACGCCATCATTTATTCGGAGACGAGGTTCTTGCTCAATCCAGCGGAAAAGAGGCATCATGGGAATGACGGGAACATATATGCTAGGGGAACGTGTCTCGCATAAACAAGAACTGCTTACTGACTGGCCCTCTGACTTGGGAAATTTGCTGTATGTGTACTCCTCTCTGGAAATGATAAACATATAAATAAATCAATTTAAAATCAATCAATCAATAAAAATAATTCAATCAATCAATTTTATATAGATTATCAGTTCTTAGACAATAAACATCAATATTAGTTATCAATTGATACATGTAGGTCTATATTTGTTTTTTTTAAATTTCGGAGGTAAGTAATTAAAATCAAATTTTTAAAATGTGTGTTTTAAGTATGAATGAAACTTCTATACCTATAGTCGTCTATGTAGCTCATAGAATGACCATAATGCTTAAATTTGTAGGTGATAGGTTTTGGTGAGGACATGTAACCGGCGGTGCTGAAACTACTGCTTGAACCATATGCACTCCCTGCTCCAGACGGAGTTGTGACATCTTCATTTCTTCCTCCTTCTCCTGTTTCCTGGGAAGATACCTATTTGAAACGAAATGCGTTTGTAAAACACGAATTAAAATCGTTTTGAAAACTTTCTTCAAGAGGGTAAACAGTTGGAACACTTCTGAATTATTATTATAAACACTTATTACCTTTTGCCTTTTGTGGAGCAGTTAAACTTGCTCTCCGTGACGTTCCAAGACTAACATCATACGGCATTTACATATCACAGTTCATCCGGTACGCTAGAGCGTGCACTAATGTTTTGGATTTTCATAGTAGAAATGTACATATAACCAAGAAACTTTTAGGCCAAGGTTTCCGTTTTCATAAACTTGTAAAGACTTTTTTGGAAATTTTACAAAAATAACAGTCAGCTTCTTTTAAAGTTCGGACAAGCAACAGAGTATATTACTTTGGGTATTTCACAGCCTGCATGTTATGGTGACATAATAAACAAAATAAGAAGGATCAAAGGCAGACAGCATAGCCATCGAAAATGTGTCAGAATCATCAAACGCCTTTTATACCGTGGATATGATCCTAATGTCACTAGACGGACACTCTGCATGATATTGGACCAATCTACAGTCTTGTACCAGCGCATCCTTAAGACTTGCAATCTGACCAACTGTGACGACGGGACTCCATGACGGGTCCTGTCCAAACCTCTTTAGAGAAGACAGGGCCCCGACCACCTGTCCTCTCTGAATGTCGGTCGGACTCCTCGGGTGATAACATGCATGAACTCGCTACAGCCGGCAGAGCATGGACTACATTTCGTACGCCCCTACCTTAATTTTATATATATTTACATATTCATCTGTGTTCCTTGGGCCCCTGCGTTGTGCAGTCTTGTTTGTATGGTCATCTTACAGTGAGAGGGTTATTTTACACAACAATTGTGCGTTCTTCAAGACCTTTGGGTAACCGGAAAAGTGGGAGGGTTGTGCGCACGCAATCCAGGATAACCACACCATCTGTTACTAACAATGGCTGATGGCCGTCCTAAGTCGGTCTCGTTGGTTTATGTGTTGTCTTTTATGTTTGATGTCTCGTTTGCTGTTCTTTGTCTCTTGCTGTATGTGCCTTCTCTGTGTTTTCACTTGGGGTGTTTGGTGTGTTGCTGTTGGTGCTGCAACCGAGTTTTGTTGGAGATCCCCTCCTTTCTTGATGTTTTTAATGTGTAATAATAACCTTTCTCAAGCTCCGTCGCATGAACGAAGCTTTGTTTTGGCCTTTATCAATTTGACATCATATATATTATTTTACTTTTTTGGAACCTTGTCATTTCATCAAAATAATATCATCGAATTTAAAGGAGGTTAACATCTTAGCACCATTTCTCAAATGCTACATGTATTTCATTTAACTATGATACTGAATCGACCCTACACAAAATTTGGAGCCGCGCTCTCTCTGCAAATTGGAGAGCGCTACTGAAATATATTTCGTTGTATCAGAAAATATCTTCGGTATTTGATAAGTACCACTGATGAGGATCCGAAACACCTGTCTGGTGCATTAAAGTTGGTTTTAAAATTTTTTTCTAGAACGTAATGAGTTGGAACACTTTCGAATTAATACCAGTAGAGAACACATATTAAATATGAAATATTAACCACTTGTTTACGTATTTCGTATCTAATGTCAATCTCATAAATAGAGAGAGAAAATATGAATATCTTAGTTCGCATGCTAAAGGAAAAGAAAATGTACAATTCATTCTTGATAATTTGTTACCTAGTACCCAACGACTTCTTGGCATCTCTTCATTTAAGGATGTCATATGGCAAGCGCTATGCAAAGTGATTGTTAAAGTCATGTTTATTTGTTATCGAAGTATAGTTGTTCAAGTGGATAGTATGCTCATACTATTTTCGTGCAGGAACATCGACGGATGTAGTGACTTGCCCAACAGGGGATGCTTATATATAGTTTTCATTTTCGTGCAGGAACATCGACGGCGGGTGCGGCTACCCAACAGGGGATGCTTATATATATTGTTTTCATTTTCGTAAAGGGACATCGACGGTGGGTGCGGCTAGCCAAACAGGGAATGCTTACTCCTCCCGGGCACCTGGTCCCACCTCTAGCTTGCTAGGGGTCCGTCGATGCTCAATTCTGTGCTCTATTGTGAGTGATGTTGAGATTATCGTCAGGATCTTCTTTAACTCTTTATAAAGTAAACAGTCACCTCAATAAAGCTCAGGCAAAAACCAGCATTGATACTTAAATGTGGTGAAATACTAGAATAGAGGTATTATATAAAAAGACGAATTACCCTTGATAGACTAGGATTTGCAACAAGTTTTAAGCGGCTGTTCTGAGACTTTGGTGTATTGTCTTTATCCCTTTTGATGGGTAATAGGCAAGCGTTGGCTGACAGACTTCGACTTTTGAAATAGTCTGGCATTTCGAAGTCATAAAATCTTTTGTAAGGAGTGTTGGATAGAGAGTGGGGCCTAGAACAAACCTCCCATCCTTGAAAATCCTGAAAAGATAAAATCTGATTGTGAATAAAATTTTAATTCATAACAAAAGCACAATCCTTGAGCTTTAATTATTTCTTTAAGAGCGACTTAATGCACAATCTTTACTTTATGGATGGCTATAGATGGTTATCCAACGTTAGCTCCGGATATACACTGGAACATTGGTATATATCTCCTTTAATGTGTTCGTGTTCTAATAGTGTTTGTTTGATTTCTTTCTTTGTCGGCCATCTTGATGTTTGTTCTCGTTTGTCTGAATGTCTCCGATTGTTTTGGTGTAGAAGAGAGTCAGTATCTCCTGTTGGCTTGAAACATTCATCGCTTCAATTAGGCAGAAATATATATAGCTTATTTAGGTCAATTTCAATTATGTAAATGCATGAAAGAAAGGAAGGGGTCTCCAACAATACTCGGTGGCAGCTCCCACAGCAGATTTTAAACTTCAAAACACCCAATGCAAAAAAAACCCACAGAGCAGACATCCACAGAAAGATACGCAAAAGGGAAAAGGAACACCAACACACACCGTAGAAACATGAAACATAAAAGACCACACATGTCACTTCAGTATTTTTTAAGACTTGAGCATCTATCAAGAACCTACACACTCACATGCACAAAGCATTAACAGATTAACTTGTACTTAAGCATAAAGTTCCGATGGTATTTCTTATCATTCATTTCATTTCATTTCAGAGCATGTTGTTGTAACTACATAATACAAATCATATAAACCATGGACATGTAGTGACCTGTGTGGTGCCTTGTCCTTCCTCTTGGACAACATTTTTGTACAATTTGGTGAGAATCTCTACAAGCAGGTTGTAGGGATTCCTATGGGTACTAATTGTGTACCTCTTGTTGCAGATTTATTTTTCTCACTTCGGAATTTTGTTCATTCCTAGGTTCGCAACCGTTCCTGTAGAAAATCTAATGATTTTGCCTTGCCTTCTCGACTATGAGACTGAATGACTGATGGGTACTTCTGTAATGTTTATTTATACACGTATGAAAAAGAATTTATCCATAATCTTCAAAAGCAAAGAAAACAAGATGATGTAAAATGTTTCATTGGTACTTCTAGGTACCTGGATGATATTCTTACTATCGACAATCCTGTTTTGAAAAGAATAAAGATGTTATTTATCCAAGCATTTACTCTAAACAAGGCAAACGTTACAAACACAGAAACACCATTTTTGGACATAAATATCAAAATTGTTAGTTGAGAGATTCATACAAATGTGTATGACAAACGAGATTCAACATAGTGAATTTGCCCTGGCTTGACGTTGATGTTCCTAGATTACCGTCATACGGTATCTTCATTTCACAGCTCATCCGGTATGCTAGAGCATGTACTAATGTTTTGGATTTTCATAGTAGAAATTTACAAATTACGAGGAAACTTTTAGGTCAAGGTTTTCGCTTTCACAAACTAGTAAAGAATTTCTGGAAATTTTACAAATATTATGATCAACTTCTTTTGAAATTCTG
This sequence comes from Pinctada fucata, assembly GCA_028142955.1. Classification (NCBI taxonomy): domain Eukaryota; kingdom Metazoa; phylum Mollusca; class Bivalvia; order Pterioida; family Pteriidae; genus Pinctada; species Pinctada fucata. The sequence continues at coordinate 24,023,055 of AP027102.1, read as the reverse complement.
ACCCATACAAGCAACAGAGTATATTACTTTTGGGTATTTCACAGCCTGCATTTTATGGTGACACCAAAGGTAGACATCATAGCCATCGAAAATGCGTCAGAATCATCAAGCGCCTTTTATACCGTTTGATCCTTATGTCACCAGACGGACACTAGACTTGGTACTTGACCAATCTACAGTCTTGTACGAGCGCATTCTTAAAACTTGCACTCTGACTGACTATGACGACAGGACTCCATGACGGGCCCTGTCCAAACCTCTTTAGAGAATACAGGGCCCCGACCACCTGTCTTCTTTGAATATAAACATCAAAGAAGTACCTAGCCGTTATTCAGTCTCAAAGTCGAGAAGGCAAAGCAAAATCGTGAGAATTTCCATCGAAACGGTTGCGAACCCCGGAATGAACAACATTCCGAAGTGAGATCAGGTGCCCGGGGAGAGTCAGCGTCTCCTGATTGAATGCAACACCCGTCGCAACAGCTCCATGGAAACCTGTCAAATTCGGTGATTGTCTCGATCTACATTTTGATGTACATATCAGGTAAGTATGTCTTGTTTGGTGATGATGACAGCCATTCAATCACAATGTAGAATGTCACTGATCATTCTGGAAAGGGGGTCTCATATGCTTTTATAACATCCCCATAGCGACCGAAGAACTTCCTCAATGATGATTTCAGTCGGACTTCTCGGGTGATAAAATATATGAGCTCGCTACAGCCGGCAGAGAACGGACGTCCTCTTTTTATCTCCATTTACATATCAATCTGTGTTGCTGGGGCCTCTGCGTTTTACGGTCTTGTTTGCGTTTGGTCATCTAACAGTCAGGAGGTTGTTTTACACCATAATTGCATGTTCTTCGAGACCTATGGATAATCACAAAAGTGGAAGGGTTGTGCACGTACTCCAGGATAGCCACAACGTCTGCTATACTTACGTGGCAGATTGCCGTCCTGAGTCGGCATCGGTTGCCCATTGGTCTCGTTAGTTTATGTATGGTCTTTTATGTTTCATGTTTCTATGGTGTGTGTGTTGGTGTTCCTTGTCCCTTTTGCGTCTCTTTCTGTAGATGTCTGCTCTGTGCTATTTTTGCATTGGGTGTTTTGAAGCTTTGCTGTGGGTGCTGCAACCGAGTATTGTTGGAGATCGCCTTCTTTCTTTTGCATTCATGTATTTTGTTATTTTTTTATTAATCTTTCCATAGAATTAGAAGAAGAGATCTCTTAAGGAAAGGAAATAATCTCAAATAGGACTCAGATGTAGCACCCACAGCAAAACTTCGAAACACAGGATTTCGAAAACACAGATTTGACATGCACAGCAAGAGACACAATAAGGAATAAAGAAGATCCAACAAAACAGATATTACCACTTTAAAACACTTAACATAAATGAATTCACTTAGACTAACCAGACCAAAGGCAATAGGTGCCGACTTTGAATGGTCACGTAATCAGCAAATGATGGTATTATCCAGATAACGTGCGCGCAGCCCTTGTCCGGGTTACCCTGAACGCTCAAATGTTGTGTATAACACAGTAATCCCCTCACCGTATATATATAGTATGGTGACGACGCAAAAGAGCCAACCACAGGGACACAAGCAACAGAATGATAAATATGAAGATGGTTTATCAAATGCACAATGGCATAGAAAACTGTACTTTGTCTGCCGGCCGGAGAGATCCCATGTATGCAGTCACTCAAGAACACCTTAATTAAAGCGGAAGTAAAGTTAATTACTTATAACTTAACAAAGCACCTATAGTTCTTCGCTACAACGTGGTCTTATTTGAGATGCATATATTTAGCTGTATTCGTTGTAACGTTTGATATCGCTTCCCCCATCCTTTAACTTATTCTGGAAGATTTGTATACTACCTGTACTTAATGCTTACCTTATCTTTATTTCTTCTTGAATTGTTAGCTTGGATGACCAAACTCAATGGAGTATTACTATTCCGATTTGTTTTCTCTGTCAACAGTCCGTCTGACATAGAAGATTTTCTTGACAATCGTTTGACTTCATTGACGTCTCGGCTGTATCCAGCGCTAGAAGCATCATCTCTGCTTACGTGATATCCATCTGCAGTGCAAAAAGTCCAGTTTTTCATATTTCTTTATAAGGAATTATACTACGTAACATCTGCACAATTTCTTTTCTTAAGGCTCATTTTGTATCAGAAGTATGATGTGTTCTTCTTGTACATTACGTGCTTACTGTGATCAATATGATTCATGCACGTTGGAAAACTTAAATATAGGATTAAACTACTTTTAATAATTATATTAAGCTAATCAAGTCATGACTTCATTTGAAGCAGTGCACATGTAAAGTACAAAATGTGTGATGGGATTATTAAAGACCATAAATTGCACTTATATGCTACATTTGTTATTTTTAAAAAGTTGTTGAATATATATAGCGATGTAAAGAAAATGAATATCCTAGAATTTACCTGAGCACCGTAACGATGGAAAGATGAGTAAACGTTTATCTATACGTATTAAACACGCATTTATCGGTACATAATTGAATTCATTTGTTCAATATCAAAATATAAATACTACGTCTAAGTTGAGAAGCAAGGCATCAAGATTTCGAACAGTAAATGCATTTTTTTTATATTTCAAACACGTGCATGTATGTTATAAAGCGATTAAGACTTAAAATGAAAATCATCTAAAGCGCTTTCGACTTATGATCAGTTAGAGACTTTGATATCTGTAAAAATCTTTGTTGAAAAGAGGCTTATCGCTCAGCGAAATATTATCTGTATGAGCTATGCTAAATGGATATCACCATTAGCCATGTAACATTTGGTTATTGAAAAACAAAAGCATTATGAAATCATGTAAATAAAGTAATTGAAACAAAATTTCACATGTTTGTCCATCAATCGAAGGATTTCACTTCTTATTTCACGTGTTCATTTTTTAAGCTCTTATTTGAGTCGAAACCTCGACTCTTAATGTGAGATGAGATGGCGTCAAAAATGGTTTTCGGACAATTAAATGATTCAAGTTTGAAAAGTTCTAGTGCGATGAAACTTCATACACCTACTCGCCACGAGTCAAGGATGACCCCTAGTGAATCTGGGGTCAAAAAGTCAAGGTCATAGAACTCTGTTGACTTAAAAAGTTTTTCGTTATTGCACATACGATAATGACACGTGCCAGCAATGTTTCTCATGAGTCATGGATGACATCTAGTGATTTTTGGGGTCAAAGGTCGAAGTCAAGGTCTTAGGACTCTTACATTGAAAATGGATTCTGGGTTATATTTAAGCATGTATTGCACCTATTATCATGAAACTTGCCAGAAACAATTTCATAATGCCTTTTGATTTCGTTATCAAATGTCAAGGTCATGACTTTGGTTTCTGGATCAATTAAGAAGGTGTATTGCACCTACTTTCTAGACATTTATCAGAAATTTCAATCTCGAAGTAAGGTATCGTATGAAGTATCAAAGAACATGGCTAATAATAATTGTTTCAATTACAACATATTGTTTCTTCAAAACCAAGGAAAATGAAAATTTTCTTATAAGATTGTTGAGAAAATTAACATATCGAATGACTAAGGCGCTTTATCAAACCAAGGCGCTTTATGTGAATTACCAGCTTGAGGACGGTGTCGGTGATCGCTTTTATGAATATCAATAATGAAGAATATTGTAATAAATGTACGTACACATTGTATGATCACTTGTATTATTTTCGGTGCACCATATGCGCAATTATTATTATCATTAATGACCGAGGCTGTCTCTCTCTGTTATTCAATAGAGGACTTATAAATTCGAACATTTGAGTAATTTTTCATTTTGCAGATTCTTGATTCATATTTCAATAATTACCAAATGTGTTTGTTTATCTGATTCTAAGCATTTTGATTGGTCGATCGCATTTATTGTGACTTCCGTTATGAGATGATAAAATGTCAAAATTGACCGGAACTACTTTCACACTAACGCAGCAGAAATCAAGAATTGTCTAACGCATGAAATAAACAATACAAATGGTCTCAAATAATCCATTAAAACTAGAGACAGTTCCATGTGTCTACTCATAAACATCACAGCACAGTACTGTGAATGTTTGCAGAGATTACATCGGTTGCTACGCGCATGATTTGAAAACTGCATCAAGTGAACATGAACGACAGCTTGTCGACGGATTTCTTGTGTTTCTAGGAAAATTTTGATTGACCTATTAGAAATGCATGAAAAAAATTGTCCTTTATTTTGAAATTAATCTAATACACATAGATACACAACATGCAGGGTGAATAAATTTGAAAGTACGTAGGAAAAGCTACGCAATCGCGACTTACCAAACTTGTCATGCCGATTTCGTTCTGATTCTTAAGAAATAATTTACAGCTGATATTCCGATACCTGTAGATCTTAACAACGTGTTTTTTCTTCACACATAAGACCTACAGGTACAAGAAATGCTGTCTGAGAGTCCGTATAAATTCCAACACAAATTGCTTCCTGTTCTACTTTCAACTGTCATGTCTGCTGCCTTCGATAAACAACGCGTCACAAATTACGTCATAACAGTACAGCAGTAAGTGCAAATAGGTAAAACATGCTGGGATTCTGAAGAGGGAAATACTTTTTTTCCAGATTAAATGTCGGCCTGCTTTTTTTTTCATCGAACATTTTTGTTGTTAGGGAACTAGTTCGTACCAGTTTAATATTTTCATACGCCATTTACTCAATCGTTTATTTTCCTTAGAATTTGTACGAATTCGGAATAAATTCATATGTTTGGTAATTATAAGTATTGAATGTTTATTTTTGCCATTTTATTGGATGATGAAATGTCAGTTGTCGTATCACAAATTTTGCATAAAACCGCTTCGCTACGCTACGCGGTTTTACACAATTTGTGATACGACAACTGACATTTCATCATCCAATAAAATGGCAAAAATAAACATTCAATTCTTAAAAGATAAAATAACGAATAAAAGTATGTTAAATAAGGGCAAACTTATTTTGATCTCGTTGGAAGCTATGGAAGGGAGAATCAAAATACTGACACTGTCACGTTCATTTCAATCATCCCTTTATATTGCTCAGACGTTTTAAGAAATTAATAATAAATATGATTGAAAAACGAACTGTCAAACTCGGCTGCCAGAGAGCAGCTAGCCTCCTCAACAAAAAATAAGAAAGGTCTTTTAAAAATAGGCTACACTGGATTAACCACAGCGGAAATACTTGAACTCTTGTTTTGAGAAAAACTAAATTAAATGTCAACATTGTCTCTACAACGACAGCACCGCGTGAGACGTTGCAGTAGAGCAATGTCTAATAAGTAGGTCCATATCGTTTATATATCTGAAAAGTCTGTAGTTTTTGCAAACACTTCAAGAGTTCGTCAGAAGGAATTATTTTCTGTCGTCGACAAACTATTGAAGTGTTTGCGAAAACTATGAACTTTCCATATACCTGGACGATATGGATTAATTTATTAGGTGTTGTCCTACTGCAATCGCTGTTCAGTTTTGTAAAGTTTAATTTAGAAAATGAAAAAATACCAAAAAACTATGTAAGGAAACACAACACCATACGTTTCGATCCCACGCGGTGGATAGATTTTTCATTAAAAAGTTTCTTCAATATGCATTCGAAAATTTCTGTTATCAAAAATTTCTTGAAATTTCTAAAACGTGGGTCCCGTAGCATCATATTCCACCCATCCTGTTCAGTCTTTCGGTAATTTTTGAACATAACTTTTACACTTTTGGCCATATTACGCTGTTTAGATTGAGGATCTCTGATGAGGGTTGAGTACCCGAAACGTGCATGTTTGGTCCATGCTGCATCTATCTGTTCGTTTATGATGCTATTAAATTTGAAGACGTTTAACATTTGTATAACTTGGCGATTTTCACTGCTGTTGGACCAGGAGGGCACATGAAACCAAGGTCGATCAACTTCGGCTGATCGTTTCTTCAACGCATTCGAAAATTTCTGTTATCAAACATGCAAAACCATTCATTAGAAAAAGTTGCTATATGATACATTTTCATAGACAGATTTAACAGAAATATTACCGTTTTAAAGTCAACATACTTCCTTCGTCTGAATTCTCTAAATGCAATTTTAATATTGAGGTCCAAAATTAATATTTTCAACACATTTGTGTTACCTTTATTTGATTCTTCAGTCGTTGATGGCAAGCTTCTTTGGTTCATATAATTATCTCTCATTCTAGCTCTTATGAGTATAGCGCCAACAAAGTGATCATCTTTACTCATAATAAAAGTTCTCATCCGAAAGCCATGCATCAATACAAATCTTATAAAGAAATGGAGCGGATTCCTGTACATGTATACCTTTATTATTGTTTTCGTCCTTGTCACTTTCTATACCATCTCCTTCCATTTGACGTAAATTCTGTACAGCATTGGCCTCAAACATATGTTTGTACATACAGGAAATGTACACTGGATTGATCTTGTACAGTGCATCTCTGAATTCCTCGCTGTATTTGATACCGCGAGAACCACACCATATGGAACTCTTAGGGAATAAATCTGGAAAAAAAAAAGAAACGTCATTTACTTACTAGTATATATCAACTTCCATATAATTTAATTTTATATATAGGATTGCCAAAACTTTTTTATAATAACAAATGTCTTAATGGGATCATTTGTCAAAGATTGAAAGAATTCAAGTTAGCTATCATCAAAAGCGGTCTTGAGACCATAATATTATGTGATTTGAGATGAGGTGAGTTGAAATGAGATGAGATGAGTTATCTAAAAAGAATCAGAGTTTTAAATTTGGCCTTCCATGCAGCGGTCTGTCAACATCAGAGGACTTTGGGAAGCACTAAGATCTTTGCTTATGGGATAAAGATAATTAAAATGCGGTTCCAGCTTCCTATGCAGATCTCGTACCTTTACAATTTGTAGTTTAAATCGAATTCTACACAGCGAATTAAAAAAAAGTTAAAAACCATTAATTAGCGTCCATTTTGGAAGAATTTCAATGTAGTAGAAGACTTGAAGAATTTTTTTTTTTTTGTTAGAAATTACATGGGAAATCAAAATCCCATTGCCACGATTTAAAGTTACGAATCTAAGCAAAAGTTGCACTTCTTATGTATACATTACTTTGTCTTTAATGAAAAGAAATCCCAGTCGATTTGGTTGTTTTGATTGTTTCGTATGCCCCATAATAAAAAAAATTGGTGGCATTATATATAAAGTCTTTGCTCTGTCCATTGGAAAACATTAACCTTTGCCGTAACTTTTGATTGGTATATGTGATAGGGCTTTCATATTTCACATATACATAAAGAATTCTTTGTGACAACTTATAAGACATTTCCCCTGATTCCAAAATTTTGAACTCATTTCGCATTCCGTGGGCAAAATCATATGATTTTTTATGACTTGAGGGCCTGAGGCAGCATTGACCAAGGCCTAGTATACCACAGCGAGTCATTTTTCTTCTTGCATTCATAATCAATATCCCCATGTGAAATTGTTAAAACTTTAGCATTACATATTAAAGGCGAATCTAAAATTTTCATGTTTTTTTTTTTATTGGGGAGGGGGGTTGATGAGGGGGTCCGACCCATCAGGAGAGGGAAGGGAACACGGACGCGTCATGAGAGGGAAGGAAACAATCTTGAATTTCAAATAATGAAATTTCTATGTCCTTATAAAATTATATGTCCTTTATGTTAATGTGACTAATCTCAGGGACGTATATATACTGTCCCTGCTAATCTGAACTGAGAAAATATCTTGCATGTAGCAGGCAGAAGTAACAGGAGCTCGATGCCAACGGTCCACAAGTATATATCTGCCTCTACTTTCCTTAGTAGAACTTTGACTGTAGAGAGTTGTGAAGGGGCGGGTGTCATTGAAGGTTGTTGGCATTGAGCTCCTGTGGCAGAAGTATCCCACCATAGTTGTCATAGCAAATAGATCATTCCACGAATAAGAGACCGTCTGTATTTGTCACAATATTAGAAAAAAAAAGAAACAAACATCGATGCTCATCCTCTTCAGTTTGTGCTTTTTTTTTTTTTTTTTTTTTTTTTTTTGAAAAGATGATTTTGTCGTAAAGATGTAGAGCAAGGGACCATATTTCGCCGCATTTTTCGTATATTTTCTGGGAATTTTCGATACTTGGTGGCCGATTCAATAATTGGTTTTGCTAAAATTTAATTTAATTAACTCCATTCTCGATCGAAATACTAGAAAAATGATTTATTTTACCCATTTTTATTGTTTTCTAATAAAACATCAAATTATTCTGTTTCCATGTTTTCGGGGGTGACCATATTTCGCCGTTTTTGCCGATAAGTATCCATTTTGCACACAAAACGGACAAAATTGTGACTTTCTTTTCAGGAAATCTGTCGTCGCCACTAATTCTACGATCGAGATGATGCCAAATAAAATGTTTTCTTCGTTTGGCTTTTGGAAAAAGGAGTATATATGGTTTATGTAGTAAAGTGGTCCCCTAAAATCGACTTCTTCTAATTCAAATTTTGTTGTAATTTTTTAAAAGTTAAATATCTATATTTTGAGAAATCTAGTTGTAAAACTGCTCCTTGCTTTCTATGACATTGTGAAATTTGCATAAATATCATGAAAATCGGTGATTTTGTAAATTTTTCATGAAAAATAGCATAATTCTTGATTACTTTCATTTAGATAACATCGAGCGAGATTGTGAACAACTTTTTCCTTTTACATGCACTTAGAGACGTACATAGGAAACAACATATCAAAATATAAAAGTTGTTCAGAAGCCCGCTCGATACTAACTAATAGGAAGTTTGTCGAAAATTACCCCCTATATGATGTTTTTCCAGAAAATTGGCAAAAGATTCCAGTTTTGAAGCCCAATTTCTAAGAAATTGAGAAAGGAAATTAAAAGTTATGTATCATTTCATAAGTAGCCTACATTGTGGAATAAATATTGGTTCAAATTCATTACTTCATGAAAAGTTTAGATTTTGCTCTGAAAGGGGGCCGGTTTCCTGTATAAACCATATAGATCTATAGTCCTTTTGGTATTTACGTCTAAATTTAGTGATGTAATTAATTTTTCCTTATTTTGAGGTATTTTTCGTCACATTTGAGTGCAGGAGATGTCACATTATATCAACACATGACTGCTATGGTCATATTTGTTAGGACATAGAAAAATAAGCTTGACAAACAATTCCAATAACCAACGAGAAGCAATTAACTATGAAACGGCGAAATATGGCCACTGGTGAAATATGGTTCCTTGCTCTAGAAATATAGATCTAGATCTACACTTACCCGTTTTAGGTACATTTCTTTTGCTAGATTTCATCTGGAAATCCAACTTGAAACGAAATACACCCAGCGGAATTTGTCTGTTTTGCAAATATATGACGTCATTTCATTTGTTGCAGAAGATAAATATTATCTTTTATAACAGAAGTTCATCGGATGCAGGCATGTCATTTTGTATATCTTTCTTTAACCATCCATGATCATTGAATGCATAATATATGTGTCGGTCAAATTTTATTTTCGAGTTCTGTATTTTGTGTATTCCATAGGCTGACCTCATGAATTATTCATGAGGCTGTGGAAGGGAGGCTTGTCAGTTTCGGAAGGGTTGCACCATGTCGGATAGAGAGAGTGGTGACGAGCAGCAGCAAGCTCAGGGTACATTTTTCATTCAAATGATATAACTTTAATATATATTTCAAAGAAATATTGAAGGAAATATTGTCAAAAGCCCTCAGACTAAACGAAGTGGGAACTGGCCGACATAACGGGGTCAGGTGCACGTTTATGTTTTTCCTCGAAGCGAACGTGGATATTTCAAGAAAAAATATTCTAGTCTAAAGAGGGAGTAGTTTATTTTATTGACTCCTTTCTTTTTAGAAATTTATATGTTTAGAACGATATTCGTCAACTGACACTCGTCATTTCCTCGTTTTCATCGATTGTTCGATTCCTCGTGAAAACAGCTGAGTAAACCAAAATGGCGTGTGTATTTTCATTATTTGCTACAAAATAATCTTCTGAGAAGGTTTTCACTTTGAAAATATTGATGAAAGTTGCTTAAAGACTTTCTCTTAAAGTCAACCTTAGTTAGGGGATGAAAGGCAAATGAAAATTGTGTGGGTGACTGGGTGTAAAATATGTGCCGGTAAAAATTTCATATCTCTGTAATTGTAGATTTTGTGCTTGAGTCTTTATTCAGTGTTCATTACTTTTATTCTATGGAAAGCTCTGCTTTCCAATCATTATTTTTGTGCAGATGTAAAGCATTTATTGAAAATAGTTTGTCAAATCAGCAGTTCTCATGTTTGACAGGTGGGTTTAAAGCTTTCTTGTGACCCAGATTTGCAAGGTGGTAATTGGCCTTGACCTTCAAGTTAATATGTTATATTGGATAGGCAAAGGATGTACATGATGCATAGATGTACTTTTACATTAAAACAGATTAAATCTCCCGTACATACACACCCTCCCTTTGATTTAACGCTATTTTGCATTTATTTATTTTAGCATGCATCATGGTGCACCCATGCTTTATAAATTCTACATTAATCCCTTCTTGGAATATCAAGGACCCTATACTGCATACTGTACATCATAAACGTAACAAACACAAACCTGCATTGCAGTATCAGTTTTTTTGGGGGAAAATTTGCAACATTTTGCAGAAATTGGGAAGAGTTTTTATATTAATTATCACCAAACTCTAACCCTAAAGTATCATTTATTAACGCTGCTGATCCACTGATTTGCTTCAACTGAACAAGGGATGAATAAAAAACTTCGAAAAATTGCACTTAGAAATAGGACATTTTGTGCCAACTTCCAGGTTTTGAGTTCAGAAGTATTTTCTCATGTGATTTTTAGCTCGCCGGGATGAAAAAGTCCGGAGAGCTAATGCCATACCCTCGGCGTCGTTGTCGTCGTCGTCCGTAGACAAAACTTTAACCTGGGCTATATCTCTTGAACTATAAGGGGTAGGGCTTTGATATTTCACATGTAGATACCTTGTGACAAGACCTTTCATTTGAGACTATGACCTTTGACCTAGTGACCTTGACCTTGGACTTTGACCTATTTTTCGAAAACTTTAACCTGGTTTCTGACAAAAACCTGTATAGGCGAGCTATGTTATCTTTGATTACCCTATGTTTTCATAATTCCTCCTAGGGAATTTCAGAGTGATTTTTGGGGAAAAACAGAGGAAATTTGGCATTGGGAAGGGGTCGAAAACTCACTGAGTATCCACTAACAGATCTACGTCTTTAATACTATCCTCCATTTGCTACTCGTAACTTGATCATTGTCATATGAAATGCTGCTTATATGAAAATGTATCTAAAGATGCGTCAAGTCCAAACATCATAAAATGAGAGTAGCATTAGCCATGTCAGAGGACAAAATTAACACTTGTTTGCTTGTACGGTACCTCTTTGATTTTGAATTGTAACCTTGCCCATAGAGTTTATCACTACCTACTTTTGTGACAAACGCTATCAAAAGCGGTCATTGCATGACCATAATAACTGTAAATTGGTTTTTATTCGTCAGATACCAATTTTCGTCATTTTCTCAGTGCCTTCCTTGACGAAATTACGTACTGACGAATATAAATACTCCTGACAAAAAAAAATTGTAGGAAGTAAAAATTGAATCAGTCTCTTTGTCAACTTAAATATAAACCGGGAGCACTGCTAAGGAGGGAGGAAGAAGCTTAATTTCAAGGTTCCGAGTTTTAAGACATTGTTAAATTATGATTAAGTATACGACATGCAAACTGCAAATCAATGACACAAAGTCACATAAAATGTACTTCTTATTACTAAATAATATGTTTTCACAGCAAGGTATGTGATATACATGTCTCTAATTGTTTGTTTACCGATAATTGTTAAACAAACAATGAAAACAAAAAAATATGGCGGATTTGACGGCGGATCTTTTTTATTTTTAATTTTGACGGCGGAGCTAAATGTGAAGTTGGCATTTAAAAGACAAATTTACATTTTAGGGACCCTTGGATGACGAATTTACGTACTGAGGAAATTGTCATTTTTAACTAATTGACGAAAATTGGTACTGACGAAAATAAAGCAATTTACAGTATCTGAATTTTTTTTAATTGCAAAGTAATACACAAGATCACAACTACAGCACGACAGCATGTCCGTTCTAATTTGCATTTAGTCGCTTGCCTAAACCATTGTTCAAAACTTGGGTTTTCTGCCCAATAAATTGATGGCGTAAAAACAATGGAGAACAATCAAAGAAAGCGCAAAAACATTTGTATAATTTCGATTAGAAGTATTTGCGATCTTCTGTATTCTAGTCTGCAAATTGATTATGTCTGCCTGTTGTCAAAAATTTTGATGAAAGATTCTGGTTGAAATTATTAAAAACTAAATGCACATTGTAGTAGAAACATATTACTATCAATGCACATTGTAGATTACCGTATCATGAATATCCATAACATACATTGCCAACACCATGACCCATAACATACAGTACCAATACCATAACTTTATTTACCTTGCCCTTGAACTTCTGCCTGTTACAGCAACATGTATTGATAAACATGAAAAATATAGCTATATTCATCTCCAGAACATGCAAGTGAATTAAGTCTTCCTACTGGTAACATGGTGCTTTTAAGTTTTAACATGTATAATATGGTGCACTTAATCTATAATTTTATTCTAATTTTTCAGGTTCTGGGGAACAAGAGCTTGCAACAAGAACTTTACAGATTCAGTCAAAAAGGTTCTATCTTGATGTCAAACAGAATCGAAGGGGTCGCTTTATCAAAATTGCTGAAGTAAGTTCCTTTTGTAGAAACTTGGGCCATCCGTAAAATAATTAAGATTTGTGGTGATGAGACTTCTACTCGGCAAACTTGGTCCAATCCAGAAAGTTTTTTGCACACTTTAGTTCAGTATTTTTTTTTTCCATGGCATACTCAAAATTGCATTTTAGACACAATTATATACTATGAATTATAGATAGATTATACTTTCCACAAACAGAGTTGGGAAGGGGGGATATCATGTGTATGAATATTCCATCTGTCTGTCAAATTAAGAGAAGATATCTCTTCAAGAACAAATGATAGGACTTTTGAATTTCATACACATTCATAGTAACAACAAATGGTCTTATTTCTTTATCTTTTATCATTTACTTAATTTATCTTTAATGGAATGAATTTTTTTTCAAAGTTGCTTTTTATGTCGTTTTCATATATAATGCAAGTTTGAGAAAACAGAGCATCTCATGATATCATATGCTTCTGACATCTCTTTGGTGCAATGATAGACTGATTTTTGAAAACTATACCTTGAAGGAGGTATGATAGCTATCAATATTTCTTCATGTTATTAACAACCATAGTAGAAAACAGTTGCATCAGCTATTAAGGAATAGCTGCCTCTTGGTAATTTTATGTCATGTTGTATAAGATAATGAAAGATATATAATAATCTGTCAAGTATTTCTTTTGGTACTTTATTGACAAGGTCTTTAGCTCCTTGTTAAATCAAGATGAAAATGATGTCCTTGCTATAATGATAAATGAAAAGTCATTCACTTGTATTATTTTGAAACTTACTGAAAATGTATCTCTTTGAACATAATGATTGTTTTAGTCATCCGTACTGCAAATCTGAATAATTTTAAGGATGGTGTAAACAAAAGTATCTTTTATCATGATACATGTACAGGCCTTGAAACTCGTGAAAATCTTTGGTTGTCATTCGGGCAACCTGCTTTGAATATCAGGTTGCCCGAAACCATTTTTACTTGCCCGAAATCATTGAACTGAAAAACTAAGCTGTCATTCTTTATTTCCACTAATTTGAACATTTTACATACATTCCATTTCTTTTTCAACAAATTCCTCACTTTAACTCATCAGAGTCGTATTTAGATGCATCTGTTTCTAAGTCTTCCTCCTGCTCTGTTAACACATTCTCTCCTTGTGAAAAAGAAAAAAGCTTAATTCATTTGGAGATGAGATTAGGTGACCAGAGACAGTAAGCATCTCCTGCTTCCCAGCAAAACCCGTCTCACACCCGTAATGTGCGATGTGCCAATACAGAAACCAAATCAAATAATGCCAAATATTCCGAGGAAGTTACTCTGTGTAAAAAAATGGACCTTTTTGTTTTCTTTTTAGGTGGTTCAACACCTTGAATAAATTTCTACATCACTGTAAAAATACCGATTTATCATGCAGGAAATTAACAACCGGATTATAAAATTCGGGCTGAATACGGACCGTCGTACGAAAACTTTAAACCGATTGTGAAGTCTGCTATCTGAAAATTTCCTAGTTTTTCTGATTTTGACTTAAAGCAAAGCTGATTTAAAATTTTTATTCATTATTTCATCGAGGTAAGCATACATTGAATGTCTGAAGATAGGTCGTCAGTCGGACGAATTGGTCTCAATTCTAGGTCGTCCCACAGGTAAGTAGGTTGTTTTTGACGATCGGACGACCGCGAATTTCGAGCCCTGCATGTAGTACATTTGTTAACGTGATGAACGTGTCTGAGGAAATAATACAATTGACTTTTCAGTATTTCATCATCAATTCTTTAGAAATACTTCATACTGTCAGATGTACAGTATGATGTCTTGCAATAGTGCGTACTCCATTTAACTCTTAAATCTTTCATAGTCTATTATTTTTATACATTTGAGTAATTGGAATTTAATGCTTAAATCTTGAGTTGCTAATGATGAGATATATCCAGTGGTATAATACATGTATCCTTTTTAGCTCACCTGGCCAGCAGCTTCAATATTTCACCCTTCCCATGCATTGTTTCTGTTTAGTTGTATCAAAGAGTTGTGTATGATTGTGATAAATTTGTAATTTCCGTCATCATGTTCATGCATGCATTCAATTTTATTTTTTTTCATATTTTCGTTCTTGGACATCCAAATTCCTGTTCCGTCAACCAAATTCTCTTAAATGATAGCTAGGCTTGCACGAAAATAACAGTAATATATGGGAAAGAATTGAAACCTTCCCACACACTTGAATAATCAACATGACGAAATAGAACAAATGTTTTGAAGAATTTCAGCAAGTGAAAAATTGAAGCTACTGAACCAGAGGCTCACATTCAAGTGTAAAAGACTGTGAGTAAAAGTTTGATGATGTACTGATTAGATATTAATTAATTATTATAATTATTAGGTGAGCGATGTGGCCTCTCCTTTACAGGTTGGAGCAGGTGGAAAGAAGAGTCGGCTATTATTGGCAATGTCTACAGCAGCAGAGTTCAGGGATTACCTAACTGACTTTAGTGAACACTACGCTTCATTAGGTTAGTTTGATCTTTATACATAATAAACCTAGTCAAATGTGTTGTGCATCTTTTACAGGACATAAACTTAGAGAAATATCCTATCTTAGAGAAATATCCTATCTTTAGATGAAATATCTAATTCTTATAAGTATCTAAGGCATTGACACCGATTTTGCTTTCCCAATTGTTATAAGATCTGCATTCTTTAATGGTTTATGCAAGGAAATGCATTGATATAAAATAAAAGATGTCAGATGAGACATTTGATATCATTTAATCAAAGTCAGCAGTTGGTCTACATTCAGTGTTTTTTCTCACTTATGGGGGAAGGGGGTCAAGGCTGATGCGTGGGGGAAAATATGCATGTGAACTACTCAAAAGGGGAATTTTTAATAAATTAAAGTTCTAGTAAAAACTGTATTTGATAGCATTAATATAACTAGAATGACTTTAATTACAAATAGGTACATTATAGGAACCATATTCTACTATTTTGATTTTTATTTTGAATTTTACACATTATTTTAAAACAATTTTTTGCCAAAGAAAAAATCTTTTATATATGGGGGAAATTTCTCTGACAGGAGGGGAAAAACATATACTCTAGAGAGAGGGGAATGGGGCCGAACATCATCAAATTTTTTTGAAAAGAAAAACGCTGACATGTTCTATATCATTATGAAGTGTATCTCTCTCCTGTTTAAGTCAATTTTATCTGAAGGCATATGCTTTAAATATGCAACCTAACTGAAAAGCATTATACATGTAGAATAATTGCCCATTTGACCACTAGTATTGGATAGATAGCTTGAATTATATCCAGATGAAAAGAAATTTATTGCAAGTGTATTTAATTGACCCTTCCGATTGCAGGAAAAAAATGCCAAATTTCATGATGTCACAATGCTTTTACCTCGGACAAAAAAGCTTCGAACCTCGGTCAAACATCGAAATTGCATTGTGACGTCATGGAATTTCTCAAATTTTTCCCACGTTCGGAAGGGTCAATTTGATGTGTATACATGGTACAGTTGAGTATACTCTCTAAGCCGAAGGGACCAACTATTCAGTCTTTTCGTTCCCTTCTCATTTGGGATGGTATCTGACGTAAAGTAATTGTGAAGTCATCAAATTCTATGGGAACAAGCATAAAATTTCAGGAAAACATTCTTCAAATGTGACGTTTCTTTAGGAGTTTCATTACGTCATAAGGCGTTTACATCAGATACCGTCTTAAGTGGGAGGTAACTCCGTATATTGAAAAGACAGAATTAAGCCCATCATCAAAGTGGGGCCATATTGCTGTGCTGCTTTTGATAGGTAGGCTTAACAGTCCCCCATGAGTTTTGATTTACAAAGTTACTTCCCATTTGGGTCAGTCTTTGATGTAAACTAATTATGACATTATTGTATTCTATGGAAACTGGTTTACATGTTAATTCAGGAAAAACGTGTTTCAAAAATATCAAGCTTCTGTAGGAATTTATTTACTTCATAATGTGCTTTTACATAAATGCCGTCCCAAATGGACAGAAACTCTAAATATAAAAAATACAGAATTAGAGGCAAAAATAGGTATAGAAAAGAAAAGAGAATTTAGAAAGTTTACCCAAGTGGTGATTTGTCTGTAGTGGCATCTTGACATTTATATAGAATGGCAAGATCCTTTGAACAGCCATAATTGTTATTGCAAAGGTCCTCCCAATCCAGATAGTCTACCTGAAGACGGAAAGCTGAAGAGTGAACAGATGGTGAAGGAAAATCGCCGCTACTACCTGGACCTGAAAGAAAACCAGCGTGGCAGGTTTCTGAGGGTTAGTGTAAGCATGCTTTCATAGTTTCTTATTGAAGCTTAGAAGTAAGAAGGCGAGGTATGCACAGTATGATACATGCATTATTGAAATAGACTTGTAGACAAAAAATACCCAGTGTAAAGCTTTTCAGTGATATCAATTGCCATTATGTTGGAATAGTAAGTTTTGTACTGACTTGATGTATTTTTGAGTCTAGCAATTAATGCTTTTTGTATGCGCTTTACCAGGCTACCACATTATATGACATGAGAAATATAGTAAATCTGTATGAAGTAAAACATCCATGTTAATATTTGCCTACAGTCTGTAAAATCACATTTATTAGTCCCCTACTGGCACATCGGAGGGGACTTGTAGTTTCTGTATGATTAGTTTTGGTGTTCTTTATGCTAGTCTGCTTCACATCTTGTTATACATGAAAAATGTGGTCTCACCTCTTCTTGCACCCTCATAACATTCAATGCTATAATTTGCTGACTAATGCTTTACATATATACA
This sequence comes from Pinctada fucata, assembly GCA_028142955.1. Classification (NCBI taxonomy): domain Eukaryota; kingdom Metazoa; phylum Mollusca; class Bivalvia; order Pterioida; family Pteriidae; genus Pinctada; species Pinctada fucata. The sequence continues at coordinate 24,005,393 of AP027102.1, read as the reverse complement.
TCTGCCTGTTTTTAGATAAGAAGACTGTTTTTTCCTTAAAGTAAAATCTCATTTGTAATAATGCTCAATTTACTGTATTGAATATTTACAAGGAAATACTTCAGTTACTTTATAGAGTGTTATCATTACAGGTTGCCCAGACTCGGCCTCGTGGTGGACCTAGGTCCCAGATAGCGATTCCGGCCCAGGGCATGATAGAGTTCCGTGATGCTTTAACCGACCTTCTAGATGAGTTTGGTACCGACGACCATGGTGAGTCGGATCAGGGTACATATCATATCATTTTATCATTTTTTAGTGTTCGTCTCATTTTATCGTTCCTTCTGTTTTTTTCTCCATCTCACCCATCCTTAAATTCTTACAAACCAGTTTCCTATACCTTTCTAACATTTCTGTACACTGATATAACTTAACCTGAGTTTTTTATACTGAATGATTTCTCATTTGGGATAGTGTCAAACATTCATCTATAAATTATGGCATAAAATGTCAGTGGAAATATATTTAGAATACTATTTCCCTGAATTTTGTATCATATTCCATAGAATTTGATGATGTCACAAAAGTTAAGTGTACGGAAGCACAATCTCAAAAGAGAAGTACATGTCACTCAATGTTATTAACAACAGTATTCTTTACCGGAGAAATCACATGCACTATTTTGCATGTAAATGTATTTACATGTATTGATCTTCACAAGCCTAGCAGTCTAGCTCCAATAAATAAATGATTGACATTTGCTTTCCTTATTCTAAAAAGACACAGCTTCCACCTTGTATTATGAGTGAAGCTTGAGTATAGATCTCTCACACATGAAGGTACATTATCCTGCAGTGGGATAAAGTACATGTATAATAATACTGTATTAGGATATCATAGTTTTAAAATTCATATTAAACTTTTTTATGTTTTGCTTGAATTTAAGCTTCATGGACCAAAATCTGCACCTATGTCATTCATTAGAATAATGTTTTTAAAAAAAATATTTTTAGGGAGACTCTTTCATTTATGACAGCTTTTCAATTCTAACTAATTATACAAATCAGATGTCACTTGATTCTTTGCTAGAATTTTGATTCCTGTTTTGTTTGACCCCTTCACCAATGCTATATAGTTGAATCCTAGAAAATTTACCTATTCTGCTCATAAAAAAATCATTTGATCATACTATGCATATGTCAATCATAGTTATACTTATTAGTCCCCTACCGGCAACGCCGAAGGGGACTCTTAGTTTCCTCTCGGTCTGTCTGTCCGTCCGTCCGTCCGTCCGTCAGTCTGTCCGTCTGTCTGTCCGTCTGTCCGAATATCAGTTTTCCGGACTTTTTTCTGCAACGGATGGAGATATTGAGATGAAATTTGATACACAGCTTGGTCTTGGATAGTTACAGAGCAAGTTTGACTTTCGTCACACTTAACCTATTTTTCGTGGAGTTATGCCCCTTGATGACTTTGAAAATTCAGGGTTTTTTTTCAGTTTTCCGGACTTTTTTTCTGCAACGGATGGAGATATTCAGATGAAATTTGATACACAGCTTGGTCTTGGATAGTTACAGAGCAAGTTTGACTTTTGTCATGCTTGACCTATTTTTGGAGGAGTTATGCCCCTTGATGACTTGGAAAAATTCTGTTTTGGTCAGTTTTCCGGACTTTTTTCTGCAACAGATAGAGATATTCAGATGAAATTTGATACACAGCTTGGTCTTGGATAGTTACAGAGCAAGTATGACTTTCGTCACGTTTAACCTATTTTTTGAGGAGTTATACCCCTTGATGAATTTGAAAATTCAGTTTTTGTCAGTTTTCCGGACTTTTTTCTGCAACGGATGGAGATATTCAGATGAAATTTGATACACAGCTTGGTCTTGGATAGTTACAGAGCAAGTTCGACTTTCGTCACTCTTAACCTATTTTTCGAGGAGTTATGCCCCTTGATGACTTTGAAAATTAAGTTTTGTCAGTTTTCCGGACTTTTTTCTGCAACGGATGGAGATATTCAGATGAAATTTGATACACAGCTTGGTCTTGGATAGTTACAGAGCAAGTTTAACTTTCGTCACGCTTGACCTATTCTTCGAGGAGTTATGCCCCTTGATGTTTGGAAAATTCAGTTTTTTTTTTTCAGTTTTCCGGACTTTTTTCTGCAACAGATGGAGATATTCAGATGAAATTTGATACACAGCTTGGTCTTGGATAGTTACAGAGCAAGTTTGACAGTCGTCACCCTTAACCTTTTTTTGAGGAGTTATGTCCCTTGATGACTTGGAAAATTCAGTTTTTGTCAGTTTTCCGGACTTCTGTCTGCGACATATGGAAATATTCAGTTGAAAATTTGATACATAGCTTGGTCTTGGATAGTTACAGAGCAAGTTTAACTTTCGTCACGCTTGACCCATTTTTCGAGGAGTTATGTCCCTTGATGACTTGGAAAATTCAATTTTTGTCAGTTTTCCGGACTTTTTCCTGCAACAAAGAGAGATATTCAGGTGAAATTTGATACTCAGCTTAGTCTTGGATAGTTACAGGGCAAGTTCGACTTTTGTCACGCTTGACCTATTTTTCGAGGAGTTATGCCCCTTGATGACTTGCACAATTCAGTTTTGTCAGTTTTCCAGACTTTTTTCTGCAACAAAAAGTGATATTCACGTAAAATTTGATACTCAGCTTAGTCTTGGATAGTTACAGAGCAAGTTCAACTTTTGTCACGCTTGACCTCTTTTTCGAATCGATAAAGCAGATAAAACCTCAGAACTGAGCTGCACAGACAGTAAGTTTAATTAAAACTCATGTTTAATTGAAGAGTAATTTATAGGCAGAGTTGCAGGACATAAATATATGCCGCCGGTAGGGGACTTATATCGCTCAGCGATCATAACATTTTTTCTCTTTTTTCTGTTGTTGCGAAGTTTTAATTTCTTTCAATTCCATTTCCATGACCCATCAAGTTCATATCTACACTTTAACATTTTTACTATCTAATACCTTAATTTTGATCGAAGTATTGTTTAACTGATTGTAACTATAAATATAATATGCCAACAAATATAGATACAATGTAATTGTAGTTGTTGTATAAATCCTAGTATTGAAAACATGTTGTAAAATCTTTACATTTTGAAGTTGCCTGTTACCTTCAAAGTCTATTTCAAGGTACCATTAAGGTCCATTTCAAGGTTACCTACAAGGTCCATTTCAAGGTTAGCTCCAAGGTCCATTTCAAGGTTATCTACAAGGTCTATTTCAAGGTTACCTACAAGGTCAATTTCAAGGTTACCTACAATCTCCATTTCAAGGTTACCTACAAAGTCCATTTCAAGGTTACCTACAAGGTCCATTTCAAAGTTACCCACAAGGTTCATTCAAGGTTACCTACAAGGTCCATTTCAAGGTTACCTACAATCTCCATTTCAAGGTTACCTACAAAATCAATTTCAAGGTTATTAATTAAAGAAATTATACCTTTTCTAAATCTATAGAAAATACTTTTGAGGTAAAATCTGGAATTTTCAAGAAAAGCTAAAATATGTCAACAAGATGATTTTATGTTATGTTACAATTCAGTAATTTATTTTATTTTAAGACTTTCAAGATGCTAGCTGATGATTTGTACTCTTTATTTCAGAGTGTCAAAGCGAATTGCCTGAAAGCAAATATATGCGAGTTGAAAACAAGGTTTTCTACTTTGATGTCGGATCAAATAGACGAGGTGTTTACCTTAGGATTTCAGAGGTGAGCAAAATATTGAATTGCATGTTCTAATTGTGAAAATTGTTGTATAATCCCACTTTGTGCTCTTACACATATATATGCATTGATATCATGGAATAGTTCTGAATTTGTTTCATAGCTAAGTTAAAAGTTGAAAAATTGGATAGTTTAAGAGAAAGCATTTTATGCCATAGGACCAGAATAATAGAATCTAGCACCATTTTGAGTTCTGGATAGAAAAATATCATTCGAGGGTGGGATTGATCAAGTTCCAACCAAGGTGTTAACCAAGGTTGGAATGTTGATCCATCCCACTGGAGACTAGGATCTAAAATGTGTGGCTTGATTATTTTTCTCGCACATTGAAACCTTCATATTCATCAGAATGACTGAACATCATGCTTAATGTATGTGCAAGTGAAATAATGTACGTAAGGTTGTCTATGACATCATAAAGCAATAATCAACAGTGCCCAATCAGGAGCGCCGTATCAAATTTTCTAGCAATGGTAAAAGATGGAATCAGTCTATCTCAGGAGCGAGAAAATTACTAACAAGGGTTGAAATGAGCTTTTAAGGATTTTGTTGGATGTTAGAGCAATGGAAGTGGATCAAAATTGTTGAATTACATTTGCAAATTTGTAACTTGGAAGTGGGATGGGCTTTGGGGGCTTATTTGACATGTTGATACAGTTTTAAGCTCACTTGAGCAAAGCTAAGTCAACAAATATGGTCGCCAAGGGCTCTTTTTGGCCGATACAATTTCGACTTCTTTATAATTGTTGCACAGAATTTAACAAAAACTTTCAGGACCCAAGTACTCGAAGGGCCACTTTCAGCCCATCCTCAACAACTCAGATGACCAATGTGGCCCCCTTGGGCCTCTTGTTAAATTTTAGATTCACATGTAAAACGTCAAAGGCAGGACTTCTGCTAAACTAATGTCCCTGTAATCTTCCATCTCTCCAAAAAGCATAACTTGAAAGGATATTTTCAATGTCAATCATCAAGTTCACAGCTTGAAATTACATGATAGGTATGTTATGTCATTTGTTAAGGAGATCTTTAATCTGAGCCTGCTCCTTAATTAGTACCCTACCAGCAACGCCTAATTGTCCGATTTGTCATTTTTCCAGACTTTCTCTGCAACAAATAGAGATAATCAGGTGAAATTTGATACACAGCTTAGTCTTGGATAGTTACCGAGCAAGTTTGACTTTCATCATGCTTGACTTATTCTTCGAGGAGTTATGCCCCTTGATGACCAATATTTCATGCTTGAACAACAAGGTTATGTAAAATGGAATAGGTCCATTCCCAGCTTACCATAAGTCCTAGGTCATCCAAAGTTGTGTGGGTGATGCATCTGAGGATGCTTACTGCAATGCATGGGACAGATGCTGCATCTGACTCATATTTCACGATTGAGTGACCAGGTTAAGTAAAATGGGACAAGTCCATTCCTGCCTTACTATAAGTCCGACATCAACCAAACTTGTGTGGATGATGCATCTGAGGATGCTTGATGCAATGCATGGTACGGATGCTGCATCTGACCCATATTTCAGGCTTGAGCAATCAGGTTATTTCTGGCCTATTTTAAGTCCTAGATCAATAAAAAAAAACTAATGTGGGTGAAGCATCTGAGGATGCTGTACAGGTGCTGTGTGTGACCTATATTTCACGCTTGATTGACCAGGTAAGGTGAAATTAGAATCTTCATTTCCAGCCTTCTTTAAATTCTTTATCACCAAACTTGTGTGGTTGATGCATCTGGAAATACTTTGTGCAATATAGGTACAGACACTGCATGGTCATGTGACACTGTTGCCGTTGAGGTAAACTCTGTCATCTCTGATGACACTATGTTTTAATTTTATATGGAATTTTATATGAAGGTTATATTTGGGTAAGTTCATACAAAAATTTTAAAAAGCTTTTGCTACTTTCAGGTCAGAGCAAATTTTCGCACTGCCGTAACCATTCCAGAAAGGTCATGGGGCAGATTTCGAGACATGTTATGCGAGTTCTGTGATGGAGCTTCATCATCTCAAGCTGCCAAAGAAGGGCAGTAAAACAGAAGGAACCAAGACATGGGGAATGTGCTTTGAGATTGAAGTTAAGCAGTGAAGGATCTGTCGAGGAATCTAATGTATAGTGTTTATGAATGATAATATTGATGTTTGAACTGGATTAATACGGTTATCATTATGAGCCTGCAGCGGGGATTTTATATGAAGGAACTAAGTTGATCATTGAAAGCATTATGGATAACTCTGTCGGAATAATGGCCACTCTGGTGCAGCTATGCTTATATATTTACTTACGTTTTACCCGAAGGACCTGAGATAAATTTGTGTGGAAGATTTGAACAATCCTTGTCTTTCATTGAAACGCTACAGCAGTAACGTACCGGCTACCTACTCAGTCATGCATCATGGAATTATTCAGCCCCAAGGAGATCATTTTAACCCATACAACACATTACTTTACGATGTGATATAACTCCAATTTGACCAGACCATATGCTATGATATTTACTATTAGTGCAGAGCATCTTTTATTTATTTTATTTATTACAATGTTACGGCGCAGAGGTATGTTTCTATTAATTTAGAGGTATCTGAATAATTTTATTATGTTGGACTAGACTGGTAGCGCTAATGATTAGAATAATATGAAAAAGTAACATCATTATAGATTTTATAGTATAAAATGGGTATGTAATTATAATCAAATGTGCAGTATGTCCAGTACAAACTTTATCAGCCTTCGTAATATTCAGATGATTTTAGAAATGTCTGATATACATGTATATAGAACTCCTTTAAAAAATTATTATCATCATAAAGCACATTTCCTTTGTCTATGATTCGCAACTTGCATTGAGACGTGGATCGAAAAATGAAAGTAATCAGAGAGGAAAGAATAATGTTAGTTGTAGAAATCTTTCTAATTGACCTAGGGTCGGGTAACGGACCTCATGTATAGTACTACATGATTTGTCTAGTATACATTTTTGTATGGTGTCAGAAGTTGATTATTGTATTCGTATAGGTTTAAGTTGTTGGTAATGTCACGGCACTCGTGATTTAAATTTATGTTACGAGTGGAAGTTTCCATAGTATGAAAGACAGATTCCCAGTATTTTTTTTTCTTAGAAAATCAGCATGTAAACTTAATACTTTAAACATGGTAAACATCTTATTCATTTACTACTTCTAAATCATTATCTTTTTCATTCTAAATTTTGACCAAAAATTAATTCCTCAATAGACTTATGAACTGAAAATGATCATAGTCGTTTCCACTTAAAGTCCATTTCTGTTATTTTTGAATATAGTGAAAGTCGTGCCTAAATGATGTAAAATTTTTGTGTAAATTTCAATGTAACTGTACATTGTAATGTACATATGGATGTATTATAAACATTGTACAGCATACAGACCATTTTCTCATGAATTAAAGATAAGTTTCATGTAATATAAAAGGATGTTAGTATTCTGGATTAGAATGAGGACCTCTAAATATCGGCTTCTAGGTCATGTATATTGGTGATGTTTTTCATTGCAATGCAACATTTATTTGTGTCATTATGCAAACAGTGGCATTGTAATAAAAAAATATTGCCAAACAACCTCAGCTCAGATATTTAGTTATTTTCTCTCAAAACCAGAGTATGATAAATATATTATGGCTATTGCATTACTTTTTGACCATAGTTGATGTAATAGAAATGTACATTACAAAGTCTGTGATCAGATTTATTGTGGCAGGTAAATTGTAAAGGAAGGACTGAATCTAGAAAGTGTTTTATATACATGTACATTCTTTATACAGTGTATTTATTATTTTTGAAACTTTAACTTTAGTTATTCAAATTCTACATATTGTTTCAGAGTAACTAGCATTTGTAAACTTTTGACAATGATTTTTGTAATTTCTTTACATTTATGAATGGTTATAAAAATTCATAGAAAGTTTTATTTTCAAATTGATAAAATTCGATGATAAATAATGTTGCCATTCAGAAGGACGAGCCTGTGAATTTACCTTGTAAGAGACAATATGTGAAATTTTCTATTATACCACTTTCTGTGCCTTACATATGTACATGTATGAACATATGCACTCAAGTACCCATCATTTGCATAAATTTGCTGTTTTTGTGACTTTCTAACAAAAACAAAAAGTCCCAGCTGCTTGCATGTAAAATAAATAATAACTTTTGACTGATGAAATCTTTTTCACTATCAGCAGAAATGGATTATTTATGCGCTGAATTTTATGCATAAAAGCATTGTTTTCTTGTGCTATTTCTATATGTGCAAAAGTACTATTTCATATATATAAAACAATTCTAGATTCAGTTCCATTCATTTTGCTCTTTCCTGTACCATTTTGTTAATGATACAATCTAAAGACATGTCTTTTTCTTTTGCTTTTTGAAAATTGAACAAAATTTACATCTTTATAACTGGATCTATATATATCCTTCTTTTGAGAAAGCACTAGCTATTCTTTTTCTAACATTTTTTTTAATCTGTTACTTGTACATGTAGGTTACAAGACCCTTCTCACTTTCTTTGATTTGAGATTTATTTCAGTTGCCTTTTTTCATACAGCAAAGTCGCATGTTAAATACAAGTTTATGTTATCTTTTCGAATGTTATGTTTATGATGAAAGGCATGTCCATTTGTGTATGAAAAGTTGCCACAAGTTCAAAAACCAAAAGCAAAGTAACGCACAAATGTTCAACAAAGTGTTAGAAATTGTGTTGAAAAGAAAAGCAATTACAAAAGTAAAGGAATATTTGAAATTTTAAATATCTTGACGCACAATTTCCCTTTCTTTTTGTGATACAGTAACTAAAGTATATATTTGTTGTTGTACCACATAACAAATACTTCCAGCACCTTTTGGCTTTTTCTTAAATCGTTTATATTTTAATGTTTTGTTTATCTGTAAAATTTTGTTACTGGGTCGAGTTGTCCTTATTGTGATTTACTCTAACTATAGATTTTTTGTTCATACTATATTGCTTATAGTTGCCATCGGTCAAGTGCTATATATATTTTTGTTATTGTTAATTCGCTGTTGTTCTGTTATGGGAATGAGGTACTTTGAGGGAATGACTTGTTTTTTATGGAGGCCAGGAAGGGGAAATTAATGAAATGTTTTACTTTTATTATGATCAAATTTAAGGGTGGAGTTAAAGAGATGATATAGTTTATCAATATTTGTATTATGTTTATGTACTATACATGTGTATCATGTATTAAGGAAACAAAATTATATCAGTATAGCTGAAGGGAATTTAGTTTAGAAGAAGGTTCTAAAGAATTTTGAAGACAAGCTAAGAAAAAGTTGAAGATTCAGATTGCACAGAGGTGAAGTTGCATAGTATTTAGCATAAATAGGAAGAGATGAAAATAAGAGGTTTAACTTTATTATATGTGATTTTAATAACCAAACTAGATGTATAACATCCATTCGATAAATGCAAAACATCAGTTATAAATTTGTTACTATTGATGAGCACCATTTGATATGATCAGTTTATCTGTTGCAAGAAGTATTGTTGAAATATTTTTTTTATTTTCTAACTTATTAGTCACAAAACAAAACAAAACAAAAAAACAACTGAAAAAAGGTTCATAATTGTTTTTAAGGGGAAAAAGAGAAATGTGCACACACCATTATTTACATATTGCATATATAAGATGCCTTTGATGAATTTTTTTTTAAAGAAACAATCCTTGTAGGAAATCTTTATAGCATTTTCATACCTCATCCCTATCTCATAGGCAGACGCATTGTAATTCAAATTGTTTTCAAGAAAATTTAACAATGATCTTAAAAACTTTATAGCACTACAAGTCTAGATTTATTCATCAGAATTATACATGTATTTCTTCACATACTTACTTACTCACATTATAGTTTGCTCAAGGTCAGGTCAAGGTCATTTATAAGAAGAAACAAGATTAATGGTCGCTTACATCTTTAGTGTAATAGTATCCTTGTAGTAAAATTTTTAAGAAAGATTCTAAAATTGCAGTTTCTTAAAGTATGTTATTTTCAAAATGGATTAAGTTATTCATGATCTAAGGCCTATATGTCTGAAGTCATCATCTTACATATGTAATAATAGACTATTGACCACTGGGATTTATCATGCATGTACTTTTTTTCCCATTTCGTAGATGCAACCATTGTAAAAGCAATACTGTTCGATGTAATAGGGAGGTCTTTAAAAATACACAACTTATTTATAAGATAGTATCTTGTGTTGCAGTGAAAAGCTTTTATGTTAATTCAAATACCCTTCTAACCATTTAGGTATGAGTGAAAAGCACAGACTCTTAATATTAATGTTTTGCTTTATGTTCATGATTCATCAATATAGAAATTCTTGTTACAGTTTGATAGTTTATAAAATTATAATATTATAGCATTTCTGGAATCATTGCTCTTTGAAAAAAAATATTGTACATTATAAAGTACAATCAAAGAAAGTTCTCAAACTTTGTTGTGCAAGTATTAAAATTCATCATGTTTGTTGCTTTTGTTTGGGTTTTCATTTTTTGTGTTGATCAAAGTAAATCTTGCGACACACTGTCTTTTCAGAATGACTGGAGACGTCCCAGTCTAAGATCGATGACGTGAACCATGTACAACAGTACATGTACTTATTGCCAAAGAAGAAAAATAGTCAATTTAGATCTCCTTTACACTCAACAAATTGTATAAGGTGCTTGGGGTGTAGGTGGATATTTGTAAAGCTGGGCTTCAACTGTTGCGAATGCAGAGGCGATAGAGCTATGATAAGGTGATTTTGTTTAATCATATCGCATTCTCCTCTCAATTGCAGGCATTCTTGTCTCATTGTGTCACATTCGTGTCATATTCTCCTACATTCTTCTCTGTTTGCAGCACTAGCACGAATGTTTCAAACTGTTTAATACATTCGTGTCTGAATTCTTATTCACCTCACACTCGCGGCGCACATGTGCAGCGCATTCACCTCCATTGGAAGCACATTCTCATCTCATTAGTGTGCATTCATGTTCCCAAGGTTATGAGCCCCGACAAGAAGGAATCTGGCATAACTGTGATGTAAATTTACCAAGAATGTGAAGCGAATGAAAAAAAACGCGAATCAGCCAGGATATTGTCACGATAGTACTACACACACGCACGACAGTGACAAGAACAACTATCTCAGAGTTAATATAAAAGTGTGCGGATCAATAGACAATGCCTTCAAAGAGAAAACTACCTGGAAAGAGGTCAAAATCAACAAAGGGTAATGATCCTCATGGATATGTCAATGATCTTTGTTTTGCTCTTGTCATGATCGCAGTGCTATCGGGTTAATGTTGTGTCTTAATCTCCTGCATCACAGTGCTGTCGGCATTAAGTCGTGTCTCAATTTCGTGCATTCGCCTCTCATTTGCCTTTAGAGCTGCAACGAGTCGGGAACTTCTCGATTAGGTTCGATTTCAATTTTTATGTCTCGATTCGATTTTTTTTGGTTCGAGTTATTTACAATATAATTTTCCATGGACATTTTATTTTTTTCCTTTTATTTGAAAATTTGATTGAAAATCTCATCTCAATCTAAAAATAAACAATGCATAAAAGAATCACAGTTCATTTGAAAGCACTGTATGATATATATGTTTATGTATCATCTGGAAATATTATTCAAACTCAAAGACAACCCCCCCCCCCTCCACAGAACGGCCTTCTGGGGATATAAATTTGATACTGTGTACAAAAGATACATGATAATTAACCAGTTTGCACAAAGAAGTGCATTTTATTCTAAATTTATCTAAATCACCACCTAAAATCATTCTTATTGGGAGTCCAGCTATTGGTAAATACTTCAAAGTTGAAATTAGAAAGTTTTTCTGCATTATTTAGACTATATATTTTGATTCGAATCGTTTCTGACCACTACGACTCGCGATTCGAGTCCGAGCTAAGAATCGCGATTCTCGGTGCACCGCGGTGAATTGTTGCAGCTCTATTTGCCTTAGTGTCTTTTTGTCGTGACACATTCTTCTCTAATCTTATCACACTTGCCTTGCTATTGTAGCAGACGTGTAGCATATTCTTGTTGTATTCGCAACGCTATCGTGTGCCTTTTGGGCCAAGAAATACTTGATCAGAACAGACAAGAATGTGACACGATTGTTCAATCGCCTCTGATCATAGCTCATTCTCCTCTACATTGGCGACAGTGGAAGCCTGGCTTTAAGAGTAAAATTTTCATCAAACTTCATTAAGTTAGGATGCAGGATGAAAGCGCTGGGTTGCTCAACATAAATTCTGAAAAGTTGAGGTTACTCGCATTGTTGGAAATCCATGGTTCCCTCTACACCTGCACTATGATGTGGTCTGTGGGGTAACTAGCTATGAAAGTCTTTTTATGTCACCTGCTATGCAAGAGTGACATACACTGCCAATCATAAATAACTATACGAACAAGGACATCATTCTAAATTCTTTATGCTTTTATCCTATTTTTTCCACTCTGAACTTTAAAGACTTCACATAATTAAAAATCAAAGATTACAAAGCTCACCTCATGGCAGCATTCTATCATGGCAGGAGTCGAAGAATACACAGTTTTGAATTTGAAAACCTGTCCTACTGAGAACCAACAAAAATGATACCAAACAAAAACAAAATAGAAAAGGGAAGTAGAGTATTTCATTTATTGACCCAAATTTTGCCTGAATGGGTGTACTCTATTGATACCCAAATCTCCCTGACATATGCACTCAAGTGGAAAATGTAGGTCATGACCTACATTTGAACATAGATTCGTGATCTACTCATAAAGACGCATCATCTGTGCAAGTTTGAACTTCCTAGCACTTGTAATAGAGAAATAAAACTTCTAAACATTGATACCCAAATCTTCCTAACATGTGCACTCAAGCGGAAAATATAGGTCATGACCTACATTTGAATGTTGATTCGTGATCTACTTATAAAGACACATCATCTGTGAAAGTTTGAACTTTGCTAGCACTTATAATAGAGGAATAAAACTTTTTAACATTGATACCCAAATCTTCCTAACATGTGCACTCAAGCAGAAAATATAGGTCATGACCTACATTTGAATGTAGATTCATGATCTACTCTTAAAGACGCATCATCTGTGCAAGTTTGAACTTCCTAGAACTTATAATAGAGAAATAAAACTTCTTAACATACTAGTGCGGACGTTGACGCGGACAGGGTGATAGCATAAGCTCCCTCTCACTTCGTGAGGTGATCTAAAAATGCATAAAGAAACTTTTTCAACAGCACAATTTTCTTTCAAAAATTATAATTTTTATATTAAAAAGATTGAAAATACAAAAGATGTATATTTTTGCGTCAAATTTGTTACAAATGATTTCTAAAAGGTTCATCTTCAGAATTATACAACAGTGGATTCAAAACTATTCATTTTCTAACAACAATAGAAACAGATATGGTGTATACTAATTTATGGATGGCAGTGTATAGGGATCACTTTGTCAGGTGTCTGTCTGCATGGTAGTCACACTTCCACGTGTTTGGCTATAACTTGTTTGATATACATCAGACATCTTTGCAGGGATGGTAAAAAATGATTAGACTCGGCATCAAATGTATGTCATGTCATGTGACGGGCTACATACCTGTTCTTAAACAGTGATATTTTTTTTCCAGTACAATTGATTTTAAAATGGTCTTCAGTAAACCAATCCAAGTGAAAAGGAGCATTTCTCTTCAGCTTACACACAAGTAAACAGTCTATATGTACTATACTCGCTGATCAGCAAGAGAACAAACCATTATGGGTCATTAACCACAAGGATTTGCAACTATACCAGCATGAAAGGGCATCTTCCAATATATCATCAGAGTTGTATGATGCATTCAATATTATTCATTGTGTTGGTCAAACAAAGCCAAAATTACATACGAAAGGCCAAAGTCTCTCATTCACTCCAACACATGAAAAATGAATAGCCTGTTTTAAATAATAAAACAGATAATGGCATTAGAGTAGTTTCCTAAAGAAAGGTCAAAGTTCTCTGGTCATCAGAAATGCACACATGAAATTGTATCTACTACAGTTAAAATTTCATTCGTTGCGATCAAGGTACCAGGGTCAAATGCTGAAAAATGAGATATTGTAATTGGGGTCAACTGTGCAAATATTTTAAAGCCATTATTTTCACAACTACAAAGCGATGAACTAGAAACAGATTTTCAAGAGTTACTTCCAATTTAGTTACTGGTATCTGATTAACTTATTGTGAAGTCATTTTTAGCTCACCTCATCAAAGTTGAGTGAGCTATGATATACCCCCCCAAGCGTCTGCGTCCGTGTCTGGTCAAGAAGTCTGGGTTAGCCCAGTATTTGGCAAAGTACTGATGCAACAGTAACCAAACTGACACAAGTGATTCATCTTGGGATGCTGAAGGGAACCCATGCATCAGATGCTGCATCTGACCTACTTTTTCCGCTCAAATGATTTGCTTTAAAAAGCCAATATTGAGCAAAGTATAAATGCTACATGTACCAAGCTTGCATATCGGGTGTATCGATAAAATGACCTTGACCTACTTTTTCTGCTTGAATGATTTTGCCTTTAAAATCCAATATTGAGCAAAGTATAAGTGCTACATGTACCAATTTTGCATATTGGATGTATCTATAATTAAACTTTCATAAAATGACCTTGACCTACTTCTTTCTCTTGAATGATTTTGCCTTTACGGTATAAACAAATATACATGTAGATGTGCTTAGAAATACGTTTAAATTGAATTTTGCTGCCATAAGGTGAGCTTCGTAATCTGTGATCATCTCCGTTTTAAAAATACTGTTGAAACCAGAGTTAAATTCAGAAAAGCCACAATTCATATAGATATTACATTACATGTACGTTATACTGCATTTACTTCAAATATAGTCCAAAATGGTAATTCATTCTGAATATGTGAAAAGACCGTGTCATCACAGAAAAGTTGCATTCCGATTTTAAAAAGTTGTTAAAATTAGATGCAAGTAGATACTTGTACAAGTTACAGCCAAGGTAAGGTTTTACTAGTCATGACCTTTCCCTTTTACCCCCAAGGTCATTACAGAACTATGGCATCCAGACAGTAATTCCAAGAAAGATCTCGCAATAGACCATTTTCCGATCTTGTTAGAAAGCACAAAATGTCCGAGTCAACATCTTTTGGCGATGTTTTACATTATGATGTCACTGTTAAAAGACGCAATTCCATCGAGACGTATCAATGAAAAAGTGCGCAAAAACTGCCTACATCGGACATTTTTCGTCACTTTGTCAGCCATTATGAATTTTGGCAAGTGGCCCATTAATGGCCAAGACAAAAATGATCATGTACTCTGGCCTTGAACTTGATTAAAGCTTAACATGCTTAATCACTCTCATGTTATGTTAAAGTACCATTCAGATCCATACAGATGGCAAAAGGGTACGACATTTACAATGGATCCAACTTTACAAATTCACCAAGAATGGAATGCAGCAGAGAGGTATCAACACAATACATTTGAAAATATTACCTACAGAATAAATCCTTCCTGTATAGACCGTGGATGAGGGACATACATGTATACTGAAAAGCATAATTTTTGGGGACAAAAATGTATGCTGAGAAGTGTAGTTTTTGTTATGTCTCTGTCCTAAATGTTTATCTTTCTCTGAATCTAACAGACTACTATGTTTTCACATGCATACATGTATAATGAACTTGACCATATAATTCTTTTGGTACAAAACCTTCCAGTCCGGCAAGTGACCTATCCTTTACACTAAAGATACATCTACATGTTACAAAGACACAAGCTACATATCTGTACTCACTCTGATAGCATTAAAGAAAATAAAGCCTCAATAACTTTTGATTCTTTATTTCTAATTTTTCTTACAAAAGGTATTTCAAAGACAGCCGATGTGCAATGTGAAAACAACCTGGCTGGGTAGTGCAAGGCCTGATCAATCTTCACTAGAGTGCAAAGCTGCAGTGAAATGCCTTGATAAATTAGAACATAAATTGTGTACCTTATGAAGAGACTTTAGGTACAAAAAATATGTCTTATCAGATAAATGTAATATTTGAGTACAAAATGACTGACCAGCGTGCAATGTCAGGTCTTAACAAAAATAAAATAATCTGACAAGAGTGCAATGTCAGCAACAAAAATTCAGACTTTCCATAAAAATAAAATGGACTCATGACGTCTGGAAATTTCTAGGTAAAAAAAAATTGTGAACTATTCTTCATTTTTAATCCCTGATTGCACTTTCTAGATATAAAACATGTCTAATGTGAAGAAATCACTTTTTGGCAAATGATATTTTCATAGCGTTACTAGGCGTTATCTTGAATCCTTGTAAAGCGTCCTTGGCAGCACCAGATTGTACCTCGTTTTCAAATTCCACAAAAGCGATGTCATGGCGACCAGGTACCAATCTGACCTCCTTAAAACCAGGAAATCTGTAAAATAAAATTAATCCATGTTCATTAGACATGTTAGAATTGGAAGGGAAAACTGAAACCTTCTACTATTTTTTTAACCCTTGAAATAGTTTATCTATGAAGTATATCTAAGGTAAAGCATCAAGATATGCACAGGTATGGTACACAAACTAGTCTGACATAGTCTAAAAATATTTTAATTCTTCTTGTTGAGACATACATGTATCGGAAGTATGAAAATACCGAAATAGTGGTAAAAAAGTCCCAACTTACTGATTAAACAACATAGACAACATCATTTCGTTTGTCTCCTCTGGTAAGTTGGTTAAGAATAAGATCTGGTTGGGTGGTTGTTCCGGTATGGCAGTAGGTCCTGATGGTTGACTAGGAGCTGGGGCTGCTACTACAAAATAATCACTGTATAGTTAAAATCTGGTTCTATCATGTCTATTGGTCTTCCAAATCATAAGATGTACAGATTTTGACTCATCATTATACATGTATGTACTTTGTGTTTTCTTATTTACACTTACAAGACAAGATCCTACTAAAGATGGTAAGACTGGATTGCAAAGCTGCATATTTTTAGAAATAATTGGAAATGTAACAAGGTCAAATGTAATAGAACAAAATCAAAGCTTTAATTTCCGATTAAATGTGAAATATCATGGACATATACATCAACCTTAAAATTGCTGTCTAAAATGTATAGTACAAATGGGAGCCTCAAAAGGAGGCAAGAAGGCAAGTTAGTCATAGTATCAAATTGAAAGCCTGGTCACAGAAAATCTACATGTAAAATATTAACCCTATACCTTATATCAATACATGCATGTATAGTACAACTAAGACTTTTTGAAAGCATGTCTTAATAATAAGTCAAGGTAACTAGGTCAAAAGTCATGGTACCAAAGTGAAGCTCTGGTAAAGTTTCATAGTTTATTTCAAATGCTTTAAGCCGAGGGCTCATCATCCAAATAATGAGAATCTTCAAGTGTAAAATCAAAGCTCTATCCTTTACAGTTCTATAGCTATAGTCAAATTTATATTCACAGCGTAGGTTAAAGTCCAAAGTCACTAAGTCAAGAGCTTTAAGTTTAATATTTGTACCACATATATTTGCTGAGGTTTTGCTTCAACTGAAAACTTGTACCAAAATGTTGAAGGGCAAATAGACAGATGGATGTCATTAATATGCCCAACTGCTTTGCACTCTTGCCAAAAATGCTGAGCGTAAATCATATACATGTATAAAGAATGCCCTACAGACAACACGATATACGTGTTAAGGTATTAGGGTTATAGGAACAATATCATGGAAAGGCTAGAAATTATGTACTTCCATATCTGACATATTTTTCGATATTTGATATTTTTTTGATGTTTCATTCAACTCGTCATGAAAATATATGGTCCCTAACATTGCTGAAGTTGTGCGTCTTTGACCAACTTCGTGGTATTCAATTTTTCTGTTATCAAAACAACCGGAAGTACAGTATTATACCCACAATGCCCTAAAGACAATACATACCATCAGGTGCCCTCTGTGCTGCCTGCTCAGCTACCCTAGCTTGTTCTCTCTGGGCCTGTTGAGCAGCTTGTCTGTAATGATAAGTCACAGCATAGATATCAAAGCTGTACAGAAGCATCAAACAAAAAATTATTTTAAAGCAATCACTATTTACTATTCACTGCAACAAAACAATTGTTTTGCCTTCTGGACATAAATGTACATGTACTAGTAGCTTTGAATTTGCCCAGTTCTTCTTCACTGTACAAAACCATCTTCTCCGAGTGAAAGTAATTTCACTGGCTAGAATTTACCTTACAGCCTTTCATGCTAAACAATAGCTCATTTGAACTTTCTTTCAGATGAGCTAACAACGGGATTTCTTCTTAAAAGTAAATGACCAAAAAAAGTTACACATCTCAAAAGTACGTCCCTATTTAACAGTCGTTATCGTAGTATCATAATAAAACACCCCATAATAGAATGGTAGTGACTGCTTACTTGTTTTAAAATGGAATTTAACATAGATTTTGTATTTTTCCTAAGAAATTTCCACTTTGGCTATCTCAATGTCAACATAAGCCTCTTATAAGAAAAAGGTGTAACAAGTGAATTTACTTTCACCAACAAAGGATGCATGGAAATATTTTATTAGAAAACTCTTTTAACTACATGTAAGAATGATAAATCCCACAATTTTAATGTTTTTATCACTTTACCTCTGTTGACCCTTCTTCTTCTTTTTAACTTCAGGCTCGTGTTCCCTGGGCTTTTTAGGCCTTTCTACAAATGTACCCTTCATTTTGGCTATGATGTCAGAGTCTTTCTTAGAATACTGTATTCTCTACAAAATACCTATCACCATTAATCAATGCAACCTATAATACATGATAATAAAGCACGAATTAACATATGATTTGCTCTTTTTTTCCCAATACATGTATGAGCTTGAAGCTATCCCAACAAAAAGAGCACAAAAGTTGGGCTAAAATTTCATCTCAAATACTTCAGGAAAAGGATTTGATATGGAAACTTACAAGTTTACAGCATTAATTCCTTCGAAATATTATCTATGAAATTTATAATCATTATTTCATAAAATATCTACATAATGGTAAATTAATACAGCACATACATGCACAATTTAAATATTTTTACTGATATCTTGATGTAAACAGTTCTTTACTTTACCTGTTACAGGTAATAATGAAATGTATAGCAATAACAATTTTACCATAGGTTTTTCATAAAATGGAAAGCCCTGCATAGACCTAAGTGCATTAGTAGCACTGTTTATATCTTTGAAAATAACAAATGCTTGTCCCCTCATCTTTAGGGTCTTCATTGCTACGATGTCCAGGATCTGTCCGAACTGTGAGAATATGGCGTAAAGAGACTTCTTCAACTCTGTAAAATATTTCAAAAATAAGATAAGTGAACAGCAATTAATGGGATTTCAAATGTTATATGTTTTCTCCCCAAACTGTAATAAGAGCACAGGGACAATAAACCTGGTCCTTCTGTCTTTTTGGCTGGATATACCTTGCAAGAAATTTATCATGTCAATTAACATGATTCAGACATCAACTCTTGTAATGATAAAATATATTGAAACTAAAGTTAAACTTTACCTGTATCACACAAAGATATATCAACATCAAAATCATTAGATCAGTACATGTATCTGTAATACATGTACAACAATTCTTCATCACGAACACTTTTTTTCAACCAATAGCCCAAAGACAAATTTTACTGACAAATTGTAAAGTTTGTTTAGCAATTTCTACTAGCCTGGCAAATTTTTTTGGTAGCCAGGGGCATAAGGCTAGTGAGTTTTTGTGAACACTGATAAATGTCGTTAGTTATCTGCAATAAGTCAAAAACAGAGAAAATTTCGGAGTTTCAAATGTCTGAATAATCATTAAACTATAAAAGTTGTAACAGACCATTCAATAAGAGCAAAACTCCTTCACCTTTGAGATAGATGGGAATTACGGTTCTTTTTCTGTCTACATGGTCTACTACATGTATCAAAATAGTGGGCACTGGTAAAATTCATTAAGGTCATAGCTGGGTAATTAGGAAAAAGGGTGAACTTCTGCCAATTTTTGCACAAAAGCGACTTTTCACATAATAAACATTTTGGCAGTTTGTAAAATATATGAAACCAAGGATATTTTTTTATGGAAAATGCATAATAAAAAGAAAGATTCAATACTTTATCTTCATTCATTTACATGTATGGAGAGAAAAACAAGATATTATCAGGATCCGAACTCACGACCTTAGGGTTACAAGGAAGAACCCTTACCTACTGAGCTATCAAGGATTTACATTCGTGAGGAGTTATATATTTCTATATCCCTGCATTTGAAGAAAACTTTTCAGTGTGGGAGGCGACAGCAAAGTAACACCCGTGTATATCTTTAAATAAGCTAAATTTCAAAAGTGAGCAACATGTACATTGCACCATGAATAGGTTACTGGTATGTGCATTGCAGCATGTTACATGTACATGTACTGTATGATTATAAGACTCTTTCATGTTATTCTATGAAAGATAAATCGGTTTCACTCGAGGGGTCTCAAAATCATGTAAAACCCAAGGCTTGCCGAGGGTTTTGAAAAGTTTTGAGACCCCAAGGGTAAAAACGATGTATCTTTCATAGAATACCATGAAAGAGTATTTTTCTCTCATATCTAAGGACCAAAATCAAAAGCTGAAAGAAAAGGGATAAAATTTGAAAAATGTCAAGTTAATCTAATCGCAAAAATTTTGCAATATTTGAATTCAGCGTCCCTGAAAATTGTTTATTCTATAAGAATAAACTACGAATATTAGGCTTTTCAAAATATCACCAAGAATACAATGAAAAACGATCTTAAAATCGATTTTTATTTTGGCAGCGTCGCCGCTGGCTTGTTTGTTTTGCGGGCTAAAATCATGACGTCACAATAACGTAAACAATCGAAACAATAGCATCAAGTGATTTGTGATACAGCTGTCACATGATATGTGATACAGAAGTAGCTCACATAGCTGTATTCCATGGGCCTTCTCTGTAACACATAAGTGGGTATGAGAGAAAATAGCATGATTATCATGATTAAAATGTATGTTCTATCACACGATTCACAGATGTGACTCAATTTTAAGCCTCCATGTTTTGTGGAAGATTATACTGAGTACCGGGTAGATCTTACATACCATCTTTTTTCACTTTCTCATTGAGATTGTTGATGTAGATGGTTTGATTTGGTCTGACATCCATGTTATTCTGAAATATACAATATGTATAGAATATAATGCATTGCAGTCATTAATACATTAAGTGAAAAAACAGGTAATTTGTATAAATGATATCAGAGATCATGGATTAGCAGTGTTAATAAATTATACTTTAGCGTTAGACTTTGGTGAAAATTTGTATAAAAACCTTCCCAATTTCAGCAAAATGTCGCAAATTTTCCCAAATGGGACAGGCACAGGCACCTTCCCCAAAATATAACAAGAGCCCCAGGGGCATAACGCTCACCTGATACCCATGCTTACTCTAAACGGTAGTAAACCTAAATTACCTATCGACATTGCATGATGATAGTGTCAGTGCCAGAATTTGAACCCACAACTCTGGGTCCACTGTACCACACGAATAATTTTTAAAAATTAAAAAAAAAATCCAAAATATAAAACTGAGGCATAAAATATATATCACAGCATTGAGAGACTTTTAAAAATATGAAAAATATACAGTTATATAAATAAGTGTGCAAAACATAAAAAAATGAAGATGGAAGGAAAAAAATGTTTTGGTCAAAAATGAAATCAAAGGTATTCAAATGATTTATAAGTGCATAAAAAAAAGTGAGAAAACAAAGAAAAAAACTTGGAGTGCCGGTGCCGGGACTTGAACCCACAACCCTTGGGTCCATGTGCACAGTAAACATATCTATTCATATCTTTAAAAATTCATAAAAATTACGAAAAAAGAAGATTATAGCATGCAATGTATATCAAAGCAAATAGTAACTTAAATATGACAAACATGCACTAAACGAGGGCACAAAACCACACATGTATTAAGAGTTAGTCAAAGAAACAGTTCAGGAATGAGATTTCTGATTTAGTCTGAAAAACTTGTTAAAAATTTGACTTCGGGCTGAAACCAAAAACACACAACATTTGTTAGACTTTGTTACACATCCTTCTAGATCATCCAGATGCTTTCGGTTTGTAGATATGTGCTTCTGTTATGAAGAAGTTTGTCAAAGGAGGGTACCCCTCATCCCCGTGACCTACTTTTGCTTGTGGTGGCGCCATCTAATGACAGAACCAGTCGAAAAACAACAACATTTGTAGGAGACCATGAGTACTTTATTTCTACTAAGTTTCATTAAAATCCTTTTGGTGGTTCTGGATAAGATGTCCAATATGTATGAAAATATGCCCCGTCCCTCCTTTTTTCTCATACCAAAAAAAAAAAAAATCATGAAAATCAGTAAGTTAAATTTTCAACTCAAATCAATATAAAACCACTGAATGCCTTAAATATGACAAATATGCAGTAACTGAGGTATAAAACCACATATTTTTGGAGTTATTCAAAGAAACCGTTAAAAAATTAGCATTTTTGACAAAGTCCAAAAAGGTGTCAAAAATGCATCAAAAATTTGACTTCGAACTGGAACAAAAAACATAAACAACACTTGTTGAGCCATCCCTCTAGATCATCCAGATGCCTTCGGTTTGTCGATATGTGCTTCGGTTCTGAAGAAGAAGTTTGTCAAAGGAGGGTAACAACATCCCCCCCCCCCCCCCCCCCCCCCCCCGGACCTACTTTTGTCTGTGTTGGCGCCTTCTGTTGACGGAACCGAAAAAAATACCCAAAAACACTTGTAGGGGCCATGAGTACTTCTTTCCTACATATGTACCAAGTTTCATCAAAATCCCTTCAGTGGTTCTTAAAAGAACTTAAGAAGAAGTCGAAATTGTTAAAAGTTTACGATGGACTGCAGACGACAGAAGCCACGCTTTGACAATAGCTTACAATGGTTAATTACAAATTTATAAGCAAAAACCCTTGAAAAATAGGTGGCCACTGGTCCTCGACCAAATCGCATAATTTGCCGACAAAGAAGAGAAAACTTCAATTTTCCGATTTCTGAAGTGAGCTACGCGGACAGTACAGTAAAGCTGGGCCGGCAAGCAGAGGAAATTCAATGTGTAGACAGGTACAAGATCAAGATATACATTTCAGTCACACATCATCATATCATACCATCAATAAATTCTAAACATAGGGTAATCAAAGATAACATAGCTCGCCTATACAGGTTTTTGTCAGAAACAAGGTTAAAGTTTTTGAAAAGTAGGTCAAAGTCCAAGGTCAAGGTCACTAGGTCAAAGGTCATGGTCTCAAATGAAAGGTCTCGTCACAAGGTATCTACATGTGAAATATCAAAGCCCTACCCCTTATAGTTCATGAGATATACCCCTTATAGTTCATGAGATATAGCCCAGGTTAAAGTTTTGTCTACGGACGACGACGACAACAACAATAACAACGACGACACCGAGGGTATGGCATTAGCTCTCCGGACTTTTTCGTCCCGGCGAACTAAAAAGTGATATCTCTATCATTACCCGGTAATCACCAAAACACTATCGCTTTCAGGGTATGAACTTAACATTTGCCCAAGACGAGTATTTTTTCCTGTGGTCGATCAAAAATTACCACTTGCATGTACTCGCCCATGTGGCGAATGAATGATACCTTCAATGTACCGTAAGTATCAATAACGCCGTAAACATTCGGCCGTCGGTATTATAAATGAAATATATATAAATGGTCAAAATACAGGAATGTGTTCGTTGATCGCCTATTTGATATCCATACTTAATTTACAAATGCATTCTTTATTTCACGGTCAATAAATCTTCAGATCCATTGCTCTTTGTTAGCCGTTAAATTATTCGCCGTCGTCTTTTTACTGTTACGTAATAACAGAGATTCAGATTGGCGTCGGCCATCGGCTATTTGCCGATTAAAACTTTGAATGGCCGATTTATGTGTTCTGCATCTGCCAAAATGGCCTATTCCTTTCCCGTTTGTCTGACATATTGGCCGATAATATTTTCCCATGAGCGGACACAATTTAAGGTCGAGTTGACTCGGTACCTCGATAAACAGTAACAACAGTTTTCATGAGATGATAAAAAAGAGTATGTCATACAAGCGCTTTACGTAATGTAACTCGGTGAATGCTTGTTAAAGCGTGTAAATAACTGAGTCAAATAAAAGCTGCGTCTGGGCGAGGGCCAGCAAACTTTGTTTAATTTGATAAAAGAATCTCCAAGTGGCAGCCACTCTTGCGGCGGTCCCCCAAGCGGCACTCCTGACACCCCAGAAGTTCAGGCTGAACAACCTGAACGTACTGTTGATAGAAAATTCCAACAAAAATGGGTAACCCTATACCCTTGGTTACGGTATGGTGAAACTGCGGACGCCATGCTCTGTAAAATATGCCTTGATGCAAATAGAAACAATACCTTTACACAACTGTCAAGGTAATAGACCACATCAAGTCTAACGACCATCAAACAGCACTGACAGTCCCACTTCTACAAGAAAACAAGAAGAAGGCCTCAGTTACACACCCATTATTTTCAAGTTTGTAGACTTCAATTTTCATCTCCAGATTGGCTCAGATTACACCATTTTGCTTTGAATTAAAAAAAAATTTCAGGGGAACATGCCCCTGGACCTTCCTAGCAAGGTCGCGGCTACATGTATGCCGCTCGACGGCCTATACTTTTTCCATGTTTAGGACAAAATGGCCTATAATTTTTTTATGCTTTAGGCCATGTGTCCTATAGCTTCTGAAAAGAGTCTGAATCACTGAATAAGCACATACACTTTTTGAAGGAAATCACTTGCAAGGTCTGAAGGGCTGAGTGGGGGAGGGTATGGGAGGGGGTTTCCCCTCTCTCATTGGTGAGAGTTCGGGGGCCTCCCTTGAGAAAATTTCGAAAAAATGAAGCAATTTGGTGGCATCTGAAGCATATTTGAACTAAATTTAGAAGGGATTAGTTGCGCATGATTTAGTCAGTGTCAGTAACAATAATTAATATATTTTTCTGATGCTGTATTGTTTTTTGCAGGCATGCAAAAGTCAACATGTTTAGGATTTTCTAAGGAAAGGCAGGGCCAAGAAAAGTTTTAAAAGGGCAAGGAGGTCAGCCCATGCGGGAGAGGGGGGTCCAGCCATATATTCACGTAAAAGCTAGGAAAAAAAAGCAGCATTTTTTGCAAATTCCAGGCGGGACCTGACCCCCCTTACCTTCACCAGGGTTTTTCTTACACTTTGATTGGGAAAAGTAGCCACATTTGGTTGAAATTGTGAAAAAAAAATATACAAATAAATTGAGAAAACAAGCAAAAAGTATTATCAATATTGCTACAAAGGTAGCCTACACGTAGGTATAAAAATTTTATTTAAATAGTTGTCTAAGTGTTTATTTTTAACGATTCTTGATGAAATTATTAACTTTGTTTATTGGAATTTTATTTTTTTCAAATGGGGAATTTTAAGCTCAGAAATTGGGAAAAATGCCTGTTTTTAAGCATTGGGAATGGGGCCGAATTTCGGCCCTCGAGAACCCCTAAAAAAATCCCTGTTCACTCTACGGTAGACGAAACGCTTGTTTGTTTAAATTTTTGTAATTTAAAGAAAATAAGTAAAGGTAGGTAAAAGTGACAGGAAACACCATACACGACATCAAAACACTAATCAGAAACACCACATATAAATTTCCTTGACAAACAAGAGATAACGGGTGCCCCATCAGGTTTGAACATAAGCGGTTGTCCGATTGCCCATGCCGTATCAAAAATCGATCGGGCAAGTCATTTCTGAATTCAGCTAGCCCCGGGGGCAAGTTGTTTTTCCGGTTGGTCTTTCCGTTTTTATCTGTGGCATTTTGTTGTTTTTGAATTAAAATCTGTATATACTGATTAAAAAAAATAAGGGAGCAAGTTTTCTACTTTCCACAAACACTGGAGCAAGTGACAATATTTCGCCGTGTTTTTCGTACATTTCTTGGAAAAAAAATATTTTGATGTTTTATAAAAAAAGCAATGAACTGTTTAAAACAAAAATAATTTATTTTACACAGTTCATTGCTTTCTTGTAAAACATCAAAATATTTCGTTTCCATGTTTTCGAAGGTGACAATATTTCGCCGTTTTTGTTGACATTATCCTACTTCAACACAAAACGGACAAAATTGTGATTTTCTGTTTACGAAATATTTTGTCACAACTACTTCTTGGAGATGATGCCAAATACAAGTTTTTCTTTTTTGGTTTTTAGACTGGAAATTATTTATAAACCAGATGTTATTTTATTCACAGTCTGTAGGGATTAATCTACCTCTGCGTCCTGCGTCTCTGACGCATAAAAATCGCTCAGGACCCATTGATTTCCGTGCGCATTGTTCACTTTCTTATCATGCCTCCGTTTTAGTTCATAATATTCAAAGTCAAGAAATAACTTATAATGTCTCTTGTATATATATTTCTGTGGTATCGTATGAGAAATCATTGCGGAGCAGCATTTTTTTATTTTTAAATCAAAAGTAATAGGCAGTCCGACGTGAGTCTAACTTATCTACATCATCGGATACAGATATATATATATATTTATGAAAAATTCCTCCACTGTAATCTTTACATGACATTATGAATCAATCACCACCAGCGTACTGTTTTGTTAACCGTATAGAATTGGTTTGTTTGGATATTGTTTTACTATACACATGTACGAGGTATCGCTAACGAAATAAACAATCAATATACTTAATTTGGCAATTAGATTGAAGAGTTAGACGTTTTTGTGGAACATATAATGATCTCAAGGACATAAAGCGCTGCGAGCAGGTCAGCTCACTTGTATTCGCAAACATAGAACGCCGTTGAAAAGAAGGTTTATTGCGTAGAAATTGGGACGCATAAATTTCTGCTGGAACCCATTGTTTTGGTTGAAGACCCATTTGCCAAGTTTCATTGCGTCCAGAGGACCCATTAAGATCAAATTATAGATTAATCTCTGTCCACACACAGCACAATTTTGTGAAATGTGTGTCTGTTTCTATATCATTATCGGTCGACAGGACGTACAGTATAACCATGACAAAATCAAGGATCCGACTTACAAGTACATGTATGTGATGTCTACTTGCGAAAACGTGGGCAAAATTTTGGGGATCCCTACGTACGTGGTCAGTGTGTTATCAGTGTGGTCCATATCACAGGAGCTCGATGCCAACAATCCACAAGAATATCCGACTCTACTTTCCTTATATAATTGACTATAGAAAGATGTGAAGGGGCGGGTGTCATTGAGGGTTGTTGGCATCGAGCTCCTGTGGTCCATACGGCCTCGGCTTGGATTTGGTAGCACACAGACACACTGTAGCAGTTCATTTTAAGTGCATGAAGATTGCTGTGTCTTGTCTGTGTATGATGTACATGTATGAATTGATACCCGCAGCGCTAACTCCTATAGAGTGGATAGGTAGTCGTATCAGACGACTATTTCTGAACTACATCTTATATATAATTCCGTCGACTTTGTTTAAAACATTGAAATAATCAATTGTATTATCGATAGTGGTGTTCCCATTCAATTCTATTATCGATAAAGATTTTGGTTTGATTCAGATATCTTAAACAATATTGTATACCCTTTACTTTGAATACAGCTTGAACATTGTATTTAAAAGAGGTTGCCATATAAGATAAACAAAAATTAGAAGAAAAATGACGGGCAAGTAAATTTTCTGGGGGGCAACTTAATTTCATATTCAGGTTGCCCCCCGGGCAACTGGTTTCAAAATCCTTATGTACAACCCTGCCCATGTCCTGCATCATCCAGATAGAGAGGTATAATTATTTTATTGGCAAATCGATTCTAAAAATAAAAAAATTCTTTGCAAAATTCTTGGAGGAAGCCGGTCCAAATCTGGCCAAAACAATTTTAATTGTTCATTAACTGATCATGACCAGCTGAAATTTAAAACAATCTTAAAACATAGGTAATCACAGATTACGAAGCTCACCTCGTGACAGCAAAATTCAATTCAAACATATTTCTTAGTACATGTATATTGGCTTTTAAAGGCAAAACCACTCAAGCAGAAAAAGTAGGTCAAGGTCATTTTAAGAAAGTTTGATCAAAGATACATCCAATATGCAAGTTTGATACATGTAGCAGTTATACTTTGCTCAATATTGGCTTTATAGAGCAAAATCACTCCAGCGGAAAAAGTAGGTCAAGGTCATTTTATGAAAGATTGATCAAAGATACATCCAATATGCAAGTTTGGTACATGTATCACTTATACTTTGCTCAATATTGGCTTTTAAAGGCAAATTCACTCAAGCGGAAAAAGTAGGTCGAGGTCATTTTATGAAAGTTTGATCAAAGATGCATCCAATATGCAAGTTTGGTACATGTAGCAGTTATACTTTGCTCAATATTGGCTTTTAAAGGCAAAATCACTCAAGCGGAAAAAGTAGGTCAAGGTCATTTTATGAAAGATTGATCAAAGATACATCCAATATGCAAGTTTGGTACATGTATCACTTATACTTTGCTCAATATTGGCTTTTAAAGGCAAAATCACTCAAGCGGAAAAAGTAGGTCGAGGTCATTTTATGAAAGTTTGATCAAAGATACATCTAATATGCAAGTTTGGTACATGTAGCAGTTATAATTTGCTCAATATTGGCTTTTAAAGGCAAAATCACTCAAGCGGAAAAAGTAGGTCAAGGTCATTTTATGAAAGTTTGATCAAAGATACATCCAATATGCAAGTTTGGTACATGTAGCACTTATACTTTGCTCAATATTGGCTTTTAAAAGCGAAATTACTCAAGTGGAAAAAGTAGGTCAGATGCTGCATCCGATGCATAGGTCCATCTCGGCATCCAAAGATGAATCACTTGTGCAAGTTGGGTTACTGTAGAATCAGTACTTTGTCAGATACTGAGCTACCCCATACTTCTTAACCAAGTCACTCAAGCGGAAAATGTAGGTCAGATGCTGCATATGATGCATGGGTTCACCTCAGCATCCAAAGATGAATCACTTGTGCAAGTTTGGTTACTGTAGCATCAGTACTTTGTCAGATACTGAGCTACCCCAAACTTCTTAACCAAGTCACTCAAGCGGAAAATGTAGGTCAGATGCTGCATACGATGCATGGGTTCACTTCAGCATCCAAAGATGAATCACTTGTGCCAGTTTGGTTACTGTAGCATTAGTACTTTGTCAGATACTGAGCTACCCCATACTTCTTAACCAAGTCACTCAAGCGGAAAATGTAGGTCAGATGCTGCATATGATGCATGGGTTCACCTCAGCATCCAAAGATGAATCACTTGTGCCAGTTTGGTTACTGTAGCATTAGTACTTTGTCAGATACTGAGCTACCCCAAACTTCTTAACCAAGTCACTCAAGCGGAAAATGTAGGTCAGATGCTGCATCTGATGCATGGGTTCACCTCAGCATCCAAAGATGAATCACTTGTGCAAGTTTGGTTACTGTAGCATTAGTACTTTGTCAGATACTGAGCTACCCCAAACTTCTTAACCGGACGCGGACGCGGACACGGACGCGGACGCGGACGCGGACGCGGACGCGTGGGGTTATAGCATAAGCTCACTCAACTTCGTCGAGGTGAGCTAAAAAGTAAAAAATTGTCAATCTTATAGAAGTTTATATCAAAGATTTGGCAGTGATTTTTTCCAGTAATTTGGGAATGGGGTCGAGGCCCGTGCAATTGGGAAAATTAACGACGTTTGGGAATATTTTGGGAAGTACTAATACAGAAGTAAAATAAAACACCGCTAAAGACGGTATGGCCGGATTGCAAAGTAAGTTTTTGTCACCAACTGGGTCAAGGTCAATAGGTCAAATAATACAGCATAAATTGAAAGGTTTTGTCAGAGGCAACCTACATGTATAAAATAAAGTTTCTACTGCATACAGTTCCATAGATTTTGCTTAAACCAGGAACATTAACCAAAATCCTTAACTAGGTCAAAGTCCAAGGTCAAGGTCACTAGGTCAAATGTTACAGCATAAATTGAAAGGTCTTGTCATGGGCAAGCTTCATGTATAATATAAAGTTTCTACTGCATACAGTACCATAGATTTTGCTTAAACCAGGAACTTTAATCAAAATCTTTGAGTAGGTCAAAGTCAAAGGTCAAGGTCACTAGGTCAAATGTTACGGCATAAATTGAAAGGTCTTGTCATGGGCAAGCTTCATGTAAAATATAAAGTTTCTACTGCATATAGTTACTTAAATTTGCCTAAACCAGAAACTTTAACCAAAATCTTTAACTAGGTCAAAGTCCAAGGTCAAGGTCACTAGGTCAAATGTTAAGGCATAAATTGAAAGGTCTTGTCATGGGCAAGCTTCATGTATAATATAAAGTTTCTACTGTATATAGTTACTTAGATTTTGCCTCAACCAGAAACTTTAACCAAAATCTTTAACTAGGTCAAAGTCCAAGGTCAAGGTCACTAGGTCAAATGTTACGGCATAAATTGAAAGGTCTTGTCATGGGCATGCTTCATGTATAATATAAAGTTTCTACTGCATATAGTTACTTAGATTTTGCCTCAACCAGAAACTTTAACCAAAATCTTTAACTAGGTCAAAGTCCAAGGTCAAGGTCACTAGGTCAAATGTTACGGCATAAATTGAAAGGTCTTGTCATGGGCAAGCTTCATGTATAATATAAAATTTCTACTGCATATAGTTACTTAGATTTTGCCTCAACCAGAAACTTTAACCAAAATCTTTAACTAGATCAAAGTCCAAGGTCAAGGTCACTAGGTCAAATGTTACAGCATAAATTGAAAGGTCATTGTCATGGGCAAGCTTCATGTATAATATAAAGTTTCTACTGCATATAGTTACTTAGATTTTGCCTCAACCAGAAACTTTAACCAAAATCTTTAACTAGGTCAAAGTCCAAGGTCACTAGGTCAAATGTTATGGCATAAATTGAAAGGTCTTGTCATGGGCATGCTTCATGTATAATATAAAGTTTCTACTGCATATAGTTACTTAGATTTTGCCTCAACCAGAAACTTTAACCAAAATCTTTAACTAGGTCAAAGTCCAAGGTCACTAGGTCAAATGTTATGGCATAAATTGAAAGGGCTTGTCATGGGCATGCTTCATGTATAATATAAAGTTTCTACTGCATATAGTTCCTTAGATTTTGCCTCAACCAGAAACCTTAACCAAAATGTTGACGGCAGACGGACGGACAGACAGACGGACGGACATCGTCAATCTATAGACCGGAATTGCTTTGCAATCCGGCCAATGACAGTTTATACAATCAAGAGTTCAGAATTGAATGTTTAATCAAATAATTTTCTTTTAAATATAATTTAATTTCTTATGCTTACAAAAATATAGCAAATAATTAGTAAATTTGCTACTTATGAACCAATAGATTTCACTAATTTCGGTGATTATTATATCTGTATGTGATTGGGAAATTTTAGAGCCACAATTGGGAAAAAAAGATACTATTTTTCATTGGGAATGGGGCCGAATAACGGCCCCAAAAAGGGGCAAAAAAAATCCCTGTTTGGTAAAAGAAATATGTGTTTTATGACTTGCATAGGACCGTTATTCCCCACTCTTCCCTCAGATGAAGAAAATCCTATATGAACGTGCTTCAATGTAGGTTGTTTCCAAAACGTCTACCGTGTATGTCCACGTACAGACGATGGACATGGCAGCAATGCATCCCTCATGTCTTTGTAATCTATCCCCTAGAAAATTTTTGAAAATTTATTTAAATCGGTGATTTATGGGGGTATTATGGGGCTATTTCTGACTAATTTCATAGATTTTTTTTAGGAAACAGTAGTTAAATGCTTCCGAAAGCATGTCATACAGGTAAGTGCCCCTTCATTGGGTACTGCCTGGAAGGGAAGGGGACGTGCCCCCCGGCTACATCCGCCACTGGTGGTATACGAGTTTGGCGTTATAAAAGCGGAAGTTATTGCGGGGAAGGGGGGGTGGTTGTATTTTAAAGCCGATATAGCAAATTCATCTAGATCTTTTAATGTCTTAAGTAACAGTCCTTGAGTTTGTATTTGTCCGACTTCTTAAAAAGTTGATATGATTTATAAAATACGTGTTTTGTACATGAAATGTCTTGCAAACAGGCACAGTTGGGTTTTTTTTTTGGGGGGGGGGGGGGTCTTGAAAGGCCCTCAAAGGGAATGTTTCCACAAAAAAACCTTTGGTTTTCTGTGTGGGCTCGTAAAAAGTTGTGTGGGACCCTAAAATTCAAATTTTACGAGCCCACATGGCTAGTGAAGTTGTAAGTAGAGTTCATACCTTAACTTACAATAATTATTGATGAAATCGTGCGAACCCACGCTTCTCGTCGTTTACTGCAGAGTCAACTCGTATCGAAAAACATTCGAGGAAAATGATAATTGGTGTCAACTCGGAATCAACATATTCGTACTGTGAATATTCGCGAGAAATAGAAAATTTTCCTCTGCCGACGTGTTGATTATATTCTGCCAAAAAAATAACAAAGGACCCATGCCGAGATTATGTTGTTGTTATGTGTGTTCATGTCGAAAAAGTGCGATAACACCTCAGTCGTGCTGCACTTAGAAGGAAGAAAAAGAAGGGCCTTCCAACCCGAGACAAATGCACTAAACTCACAATCTGTAATAAGAAACACACATATAAACACACCCTCACTCTCCATAACCACACACTAGAATCAGTCACATCTGCAAAATACTTAGGAATAACACTACAGTCAAATCTCAAATGGAACACACATTACAACAACATAATCTCAAATGCACGTATGTCACTAGGATTCCTCAAACGTACAGACGTACAGTCAAACACACAGATAAAATCCAGAGCATATAAAGCGGCTCTTGTAAGACCAAAGCTTGAATACAGTTGTACGGTTTGGGATCCACATACAGCACAATGTACACACTTTGTGACAAAATAGAAATTATCCTTACTGGATCTTACTGGATCTTTCTGGACTCGAGATCCATCTGCTCCGCTTCCGGACCATAACAGTCGGGTATAAATTTGAAGTTAAAAGATTCAATTGGGTTTAAACTATTTACAGATTTACAAGTGACCACTGCAGCAGGGAGCGTATTCCATCTATCAACAATTCTTTGGGAGAAACTGAATTTTCTGACATTTGTCCGACAATAGTTCTTTGTTAGTTAAAAATTCGTGCCTAGTCGATTTGACAATTTCAGAACCTAGAAATGTCCATTCCTATGAACTTTTTTTGATGATTCTTATCTATGGGTTAGTACTGAACGATTTTAGCTTGGTTGCTACTCTGGCAACCTTGGGCAACTCTTTTTATCGGAGGAAATTCAAAATGGCCGCCAAATGCCTTCCACCAATAGATGAAATTAAATTGTTTCTTTAAATATTAAGTGTGGCACATCAAATCAGAGGTTTTTAGGGTCAACATACCCACTTCCGATGTCATTTTTAAAACTTGAGTTCATTCAGGACTAAAATTCAAGAAGGCCGCCAAATTTCAACCTCATTATGGTACAATGTGAATATTTCAATAAAACGCTCGTGTAACACACCTTATTTGTAGTTGCAATGGTCCTAGAATACATTTATTTTGCTGTTTGGTTGTTTT
Organism: Pinctada fucata; assembly: GCA_028142955.1. Classification (NCBI taxonomy): domain Eukaryota; kingdom Metazoa; phylum Mollusca; class Bivalvia; order Pterioida; family Pteriidae; genus Pinctada; species Pinctada fucata. The sequence continues at coordinate 23,971,902 of AP027102.1, read as the reverse complement.
CAGCTAACACATGCTTCTAGGACAACTCTGCATACCGGGGAAAATTCAAAATGGCCACCAAATAGTCTCCTACTAACTGTGTAAAATGTAATAATTACTTGATATATCAAGTGTAGCACATCTAATCAGGACTTTAAAGGGCCAAGAAATCCATATCTGGTGTCATTTTGCTTATTAGTTCATTAAAGGCTAAACATAAAATGACTCCTCATTTCAATATTCACATTTCGTTACGAATGATTATGGTGCATCTTATTTGTGATCCCAAAGGTGGTATAATCCATGTATAATTTCCTTTTGTTGATATGAGCTTACACATGCACTTTTTACATAGATTGCTCATACTCAAACCGTAAAAATGCAGAATCTTTTTTTTTTTATTATAAAGATTAAAGTAAATGGCAAATATTGTACATTTTAAGAAAGGATGATAAGAGTCGACCTGAAGCAAGAATCTACATCATATGGCTATGAATTGTCCAAATATCATGTCAAATACTTAAGTGATTGTCCTATTTGAAAAAGGAATTCAAAGGATGATTTCTGCATGGTCTGTATTCTTGATATAGATCAGATCATTTTCCATGTCACTGTTCTTTTGACTTAAGGAGCTGTTAAGATAAGGGCCGTATTTAGCCCTAAATCTCATGACTTATTTCTTCCGCATGGCGAATCGTACACAGAAAAACATGAATCATTATTGAAATATAATGTATTTGCAGACCTTTTACATGATTTACATTATGTTGAGGAACTCTTAAGGTTGTAAAATTAAGGTCGAAAGAGGTAGGGGTGCTCGGATAGAAAATTCGATAATATCGACCAAAAATCGTATACATTTTTGAATATTTTATCTAAAATGGATAAATTTATGCTAAAAGACATCAAATATGTCTACATTGTGTATCAGAAATAGATTTCGAACGTTCAACCTCCTTTAATCGGTAAATAATGAAATCCGGAACTTAAAATACGGTCTTATTCTTCATTCAATGGCTACAATGTAAGCCTTTTAGCGCGAAATACACATTGACGGAGAAATGAACATCACTCTTGCTTATTTCGTTTCTAATTCTTGTATCTTTCATTCAGTCATATTGAGTATACAATGTTTGATGGGTTAAAGAGGAAAAATAGTCAAATGTGCTATATTTAATGGTCAAAAATATCGATTCTTATAAAATGCACCCCCCTTTCCATTTTTAGTTTTTCGTCTCTGGAGTAGTGTTCCCCCCGGAGATACAGAACCCCACTTTGCCAAAATATTTGTATCATGGATACACATCTCCAGTAAAAGTGGCTTTCTGTATATCCGGGGGGAACAATGTTCAATAAAACTTTTCCGTTTTCTATTGATTTCTATGAGAAAAAGATAAGTTTTGACCTAAAAATTAGCAATATTATGCAAAACAGATAAAAAATAACTTCATATTCTGATTGGATGCCGTTTAGGTATACATTTTACCAGAAAAGGTTCTTGAAATTTCAATTTTCAAAATTCCACTTTTCAGGGCTGATTTTACGCCTTATCTTAACAGCTCCTTTATGCTCTTGTTCTGTTCTAGATTAATTTCAAACTGGTCACATGACTACGTCTTACTCTTCAACCAAATACTCATTGTGTTGTAAGAAAACATTTGGAATGAAAACCTGTTTAAGATATGATATAGAAACAACCTTCAAACTGTACGGAACACTGATATTCAAGACAATTGCTTTCAAGATAGATTTTACCCACTTGAGTTTTACATGCCAAAACATACGTAGTACCATTTCATGTTACCACACTTGGAGATTCCTCAGATTCAATTTTGAATCACTGTAGGGAAAAACGGAGGGAATCTCCAACCAAAAGTAAAAATTGTCTATAGATGTAATGGTAGCAGATTGAAAGGCCTGTTCATTTACAAACTTAACCAGCCTTATGAAGAGAAAGGAGAGTGCTAAGCCTGTTACTATTGGACAGCCTTCTTTACATAGGAGAATACATCATGCATGATTCGGACAATGAATGCCCATTAGTTATACTTCCAGCCAAAATGATTAAAAGAGGCACATATCATTAATGTTGTTTTGCCAAATTTGAAGACATTCTATTCTTACAAAGTTCCATTTTAAGTATGAATAGCTAGGATAGTGATGTAAGGTTCTGAATTTCATTGCAAAATGGTAAATGTCATCATTAACGTTATATATAAATATAGTAGATAGCTCAACTAAAATAAATCACACCGAGGGACTGTTGTAGAGAAAACACCACTTTCCATTGCATTCTTGCCGATAGGAAAAAAAATGTATACAGGCCAAGCAAAGATGGTCAAAAGAGCCAAAATAGCCAAGTTACCTCGAATTTACTTGCTTACGCTAGAATCTCCTGCATCAAACAAACTGGTCTAGCTAGCTGATATCAACATGATCAACAGGGAAACTTTTATTTTTGTCTTTTGAGTACCCTTTTAATCAAACAAATGACATGTTTACCTTTGCATTACATTTTGACGAATCCTAGTCTGTTAAAGCTGAAACCATCCAAATGACAAATATGGATAATGACCATATCCCTGTATACAGCACAAAATCGATAATTCAGAAAATCAGAAACCGAAGGCATACAAAAATCAAGATAAAACAGGAACCAAAGCAAACAAACAAAAACTTCCACCACATGAAAAGAAGCGAACTCCCGATATGGGAGTGAGACCAGGTGCCCAGGAAGAGTAAGGCACGGTCCATTTGATATTCTGGGGGGGGGGGGGGGGGGGGCTTGGGTTTTTTTCGAAAAAAATAATTTTGCTCTGAATTTTGATGAAAAAAATTAATTTGCTTATGGTGTGACAGAAAAAAATAATCTTGCTCTTACAAATAATCTTAATTTGAAGAATAACCATAAAATTTTGCTTAAATTCTTGAAATTTTTCCGGCTCGCTTCGCTCGCCACAGTTTTCAGTCTATCAAACAAATTTTTGGCTCGCTTCGCTCGCCATAGATTTCTATCAATCATTACTTGCTTATGTCAAAGTTCATATATTTGAAGATATCAAAAGTGTTAATAATACTTACGTATAACTATTAATACATGTTGCATGTATCCCATAGAGTCTCAATTTTATGTTCTTGTAAGCTTGGAACTTAGGACTCTGAACTTAAGTTATTCACCATTTTACAATTCTACATTTTAAAATTTGTCTAGAAGACCTTCCCCAAAGACCCTCTTATATTCATGTACCTTATATAAATTTTGTTTATTTAGAATTGTATTGTAGAAATCTTTTATCTCTCTATTTAGAATTGAATTGAATACTTGCATAAAAATAAAGTATATATTAATATTTAGATTTTGAGTAAAAATATAAATAATATCAATTGATAAAACACAAGCATTCTTAATATATATGCTCATCACATTGTTAAAAAAAATTTCCTTGCTCCGACTTTGCAAGAAAAAAATAATTTTGCCCTGGTCCGAGGCGAAAAAAATAATCTTGCTCCGACAAAAAACCCAAGCCCCCCCCCCCCCCCCCAGAATATCAAATGGACCGTGCCTAAGCATCTCCTGCTTGCATGCAACACCCGCCGCATCAATTCGGTAGAATTGTCACATCCGGTTACTTCCATTTCGAAAGACATAGAGTACAATGTTTGGGTGGATGGTTCAAATGGTCTATGACAGAATATCATCAACCATTCTGGAGATTGGGACATCATAGTGTATGACGTGTTCCCCATATCGACCGTAGAACTTCCTCAGTGACGATAATAGTCGGTCAAAAACATATCCCTGAATGAGAAGCTTATCTGAAAGACGCCTAGCTCTCAGAACAAAATCCGTATATTTGGTACTTGCTCTCGCATAGCGTATCAACTGATAGGACGCTCTCTCCTCCCGGGCATCTTACAAGTCCTGCCTACAATCGGGGGTTCGCCTTGTTAATGGAGACTTACACAACCATGCAATATTTCCCTGCATGGATCTTGACTGCTGGAATACGATGGGTACCTCTTCTATGGTATACTTTGTACGATATAATGAAAATGTTAAACATGATAACATCTCGTTTCCCTCCATGTTGGAAGATATTTTAGGTTAGAATCATCCAAAACACGACACAATTTACCGGATATGTTTTTTGTTCTGCACGGCCAAGGTAATGGGTGTTACTAGCAAACAAGAGATGTTTACTCCTAGGGTACCTGATTTCATATCCATTTCGGATTCACTTTTGCTTCTTTGCAGAATGTTAAAGTTGATTTTATTATTTGTTGTGGAAATATTTTCTATGTTTCTTTACTTTCTTACTCTTTTCAGGGCGGTGTTCTTCAGTGTTCACTGTGTTCTTATTTTGTAATAGCAGCTTCCAAAGGCAATTAAAATTGCATTTTTTGAATTATAGTGCAAATTTTATTTCTTCATGGATTTTTTTCAGGGTGTTGCATACCGCTTACAATGATTATTAGTAATTGTCTTGTTCTAGGCTCTGATCAAGGGGACAATGAGCGAAACTCTCCCTCATTTTTAAATAAAACGGAGAGATAAATTAAAATAAGCTTTACACTTCCTATTTTGTTCTACTTAATAAGATAGTATACTAGCATTAGATATGTAACATAATTCAAATTTATAAGTTAAATAAGATACTGACGATAATCTCAACAGTACTTACAAGAGAGCACAAAATTAGCAAGCTAGAGGTGGGACCAGGTGCCCGGGAGGAGTAAGCATCCCCTATTGGCTAGCCGCATCCGCCGTCGATGTGCACGCACGAAAATGAAAACAATATTTAAAAAAAAAACATGCACAGTCTGAGGTTACGGTATGTCTATTTATAAAGAAAGTGCTATATATGGCGATAATGTCAGGGAAAAAACACTTACTGTCCAACCCCTCGCGGCCAACTTTTTTACGAGCTGATATTTGAATAAAAAACTTTGCAAATTTCCCATTTCATCGGACAAAGTTGTCCTTAGTGTTTCTACGAAGCCATGTTGTTGTCTATGATTTTTCTTTTCTCGTGAGATGGTTTTTGTATTTTCCAAGAACTTGTAATCCTTTTGATTGTGATTTTCAGGTTTTGTGTTTGCTTTCATTCACTGATTGGTAGTAATTTGGTGATGTGTGTCGATGTCGATAAAAAAAAACCCGCTTGTTCGAATTCTAAATTGTTTTCCTTTGTGATCACCTCAATAAAGGTTTCATATTTTTTTTTTATGACTTTATTCTCTACTTTATTAAGTCAAGAAAAACATCCACATTTTTCAAATACATGTACTGGTAAAAACAAGTTATTAGTTCAATGCAGAATAGGTATCGAAAATGTCTCCAACAAAGCAAAACTCGCTTTCAATCTGATGCCCTTTTCAAGTACGATTACTCTGGATCTGCAAAAAGTAAACAATTTTATATAAAACAGATAATAAAGAGCCTAGTCAAGACACAAATATTAAGATACTGAGCCTCAATTCTTCAATGTCTTTATTAACATCATTATTCCTCCTTAGACACAACACAAGATTAGTAACCGCATTATCTTTGAGAAATAATTACTTGAAAAGTGAAGAAATCTCCAATGAATTTGAAGACGTTTAACATTTGTACCACTTGGTGAGTGTTACTGCTGGTGGACCAGGAGTCCCCGAGGGCACATGTATCCAAGTTCGATCAATTTTGGTTGGTCGTTTCTTCAAACGCATTCGAAAATTTCTGTTTACAAAATTTTTTTAATACATGTATCTGAAACCTGGGTCCTGTTGCATCATATCCATGTCATCTTGCTACGTCTTTCGGTATACTAGTATTTTGGGCATAATTATCCGACATTTTGGCCATATTTCATTGTTTGGATTGAGGATCACTGACGAGGGTTAAATACCCGAGACGTGCATGTCTGGTCCACGCTGTTAATCAATCTGCTTTTAAATCATAAATGATGCTAATATAAAATTTGAAGACGCGTTTAACATCTGTAGGATGAGAAACACGTGTTTACTGTATTGTTCATAGCTTTTTTCAAAGGTTCTTTTCTCGTTACTTTCTGGGAGCAAAAATGGGCAATGTTCGTCTTTTCTTCCAAGCCCATCGTTGATGTGACATTTGCGGGGGTTCTTCCTGTTGTCCGACAGTCCATCTATCCAGTTGGGATCATGTGATGCAAATATATGGTGACATAATTTATCATAAATATGATAACTTGAAATTTTCTTTTATGGGTTTTAGAAAATCATTTGCCAGCAAAATTGTTTCCATTTGCATTACATATGTATTATGTGTCATCTTTATTGCACTGTGTAATATGTGTTGCTTGTAAGCAGGGTTTGCTTACTCTCCTCCTGCATCTGACATCTATAGTGGCATAAGTCTCTGTACATGCGAGATATTTTAGTACAGATTATGTTAACATGCAAGATAATTATATTAACATGCAAGATAATTATGTCGAAATGCAAGATAATTATGTTGACATGCATGTTGACATAAATAAGTTGCATGTCGACATAAATAAGTTCCATGTTAACAAAAATAAGTTGCATGTTGACATAATCTGAAGAAAATATCTCGAACGAAGGGGCAGAAGTATGTCACCATAGATATTATTTCCATTCGAGATTAACTTTTTCTGCTTCACAAAATGCTAAATTGTTCTGTTCAGTTTTATTCTAATCTTATGGGTTTTGAAATTTCATTCATTGATTGTTATTCCCCCGGAATCAAAGATTCGGGGCATATAGTTTTTGGTCTGTCTGTCTGTCCGTGGCAAAAACTTTAACATTGGAGATAACTTTTGAATGGTAAATGATAGGTCTTTCATATTTCACATGTGTATTCCTTGTGACAAGATCTTTACATTGATACCAAAATTTTTGCCCTCGTGACCTTGACGTTGACCTTTGACCTACTTTTCATTTTTTTTAAATTGGGGATAACTTTTGAATGGTGAGTGATAAGGCTTTCATATTTCACATGTGTATTCCATGGGACATGGCCTTTCCATCGATGCCAAGCTTTTTGACCTTGTAACCTTAACCTTGACCTTCGACCTACTTAATAGAAAATGGTGTTAATGCTAATAAAGATGACATCTGCATTGTCGGAAACCCACGGCATCTTCTCCGTCCTAGGGAAATAGGCTGGGGGTTTCCGACGATGTGCCACCTGGGGCATTCGTTTTTCACAAGCACAGGGTTTTTAATTTTTTTTTCAGTTGTTTTTAACTTTCCCTCATTGATTTATTACATTGCGAGGGGCAACTACAAGGTCTACATAGAAATAATCGAAATAATCTCTAAGCCTATTAATAAATCAGAACTAATCGTAAATTTGAAAGACACACATCTAGTTTATCCATAAATTACCATGATCAATAAAACAAAACATACCTCCAAATGCTTATCATAATCAGCATAGCATCTTTTAACCATATTTCTCGAACTGCTACAAAATTTTGGAGAAGGTCCGCGTCGAAAACTTTTAGAACAAATACAGCGATATCCTTTTGCATTCGGAGAGCAGTTAGGCTTACTGACTTCAACACATTTCCCTCCAATTTGCCCCTTACATTGACAGCAGCTGTCACAGTCGAGCCAAAGTTTCCTTATACTCGTTCTTGGACTATTTGGACATCGAGACCAGCAACCTGATGTGCACAAAGTCTGACAACAGCAGAAAATAACAAAAAGAAGCAAAACGTGTCTCATTGTGTAGAATTCTATTTGACCTTTGCAAACAAGCGAGAGAAATTTGTCGTAATGACCGGTAATTTACAACAATATCCTGCTAAAATGCAGTATTCAACAATGAGCATGTGTTTTTCCGTAAATTACGCTCATTTTATATTTAACAAAGGTCATCAATTGTTCCTATAGCTTTGGGCGTAAGGTTATGTTTTTAGAATTAGATTTTCAGTTGAATTATGCAGCACTACTTGGATGAGATTCATTCATATTATGTATATATATGCACAACCAATGCAATTCCCTTAGATGCAACTATTGATAGAAACGTGTTTCATTTCTGCATGTTAACGCTCGTGCATCCAAATGCATAAGATCTAAAGAAACAGGCCTTGCTGTTCCAACCTGCAAACTGAACCCGCGGTGACCTGAATTTTAACGTCACCTTTTTACCTAGAAAACGCGATTTCAGAAAACATGAATGAAACAGACAACTGTGGCGCATATATATAGAATAAATGTCATTATTTGTGTTTTATCGTACATGTAATGCGCGTTAGCGCATTTCATGCGATAAATGCACTTGCTGTGTGTTGTATACCCGTAACAAAACACAAATTATGACATTTATTCTATATATATGCACCACAGCTGTCTATTTCATTCTTGTTTTCTGAAATCGCGTTTTCTAGGTAAAAGGGTGACGTTAAAATTCAGGTAACCGCGGGCTCAGTTTGCAGGTTAGAACAGCCGTCGCGGCATGCTTCTTTAGATCTTATGCATTGTGACGTCACGAGTGTTAATACACGAATTGCAGCACGTTTTTGTCAATAGTAACATCTCAGGGAATTACATTGGTTGTGCATATACATTATTATAAATGCACAACCATGCAATGTAATTCCCTGAGATGTTACTATTGAAAGAAACGTGCTGCAAATCGTGTATTAACACTCGTGACGTCACAATACATAAGATCTAAAGAAACGTGCCGCGACGGCTGTTCTAATCTGCAAACTGAACCCGCGGTGAGATGAATTTTAACGTCACGCTTTTACCTAGAAAAAGCAATTTCAGAAAACAAGAATGAAATAGACAACTATGGCGCATATATATATAGAATAAATGTCATAATTTGTGTTTTGTTACGGGTATACAACACACAGCAAGTGCATTTATCGCGCATTACATGTACGATAAATGCACTTGCTGTGTGTTGTATACCCGTAACAAAACACAAATTAAGACACTTATTCTCTATTTAAAGGAATATGAAAGACTTTTGTATTTGGATATTACATTGGAAAATTGCATTATTTAGAAGGAAAAATCCTGTAAATAATTAATTACAAAATGTATACTGGAGTTATTCGTAAGTTTTAATCCCCTTCTCCGGGCCATCTCATAAAACGATCTATTGGTGATAACACGTGTATAGACGGCACTGAAAAGGAGGCTCTCTCTCTCTCCTGCATTTTGAATGTTAATTTTTCCTGTGAAAGTAAAAGGGGAAGGGGGTGGGGGTACACATATTCCTACAACACTGACATTTCATCACCCAATGAAATTTGAAAAATAAACATTTAAAAGTTTAATTGAATTGTATAATCAAGAGACATGTAAATCTTACAATTTATAAATACAGTACTTCAGAAAACAGTAAAATTCTTTTTTTTTTTTCTTTTTTTTAAGTTTTCTTGCTCGAGTTCTCTTTTCCTTGGTTTTCGTCAAGGTCCAAGGACTTACAACATTTGTAAAGATTAAGATTACGTCACTTGATCTTTTCTCATCTGTCATTTATGTTTCAAAATTAAGCATTGCGATTTCATGTTTACCGATTGTTTTGTGCCATGATCAAACCGACATTGAGATTTCCCCGCATATACGAGTTAATTGTGTGCATATACTGTCGATTCAGAAATTGTCTATAAAAATATACCCTCTCATGTAGATGATTCTGGATTTCAAGAAAAAAAATGTAAGACTGATAATGTAAAAAAGATGCTGGAAAAGAACTTATGGCAAGATAGCGCTCAATTTCCTAATTTGCATAGCGGCCATACTGGTCAGGCACATATTATCGCCACTTTTTTCAACAGTTTTTGCTCTAAAATCTTTATTTCTTTATGAAATTTGATCAAATTTGCACAGAAGGATAAGGAACCCTGGATACACATTTCTTTTAATTTTCATGAAAATCTGACGATTGGTTCTTGTTAACCGGTGCTCATAGAACCTAAAGGTTGCACCAAGTTTGAAAGAAGGGAGGGTACATATTATCGCCACCTCTACCTGTTCTTACTGAAAATCCCAATTTCTTTCGACAATGTTCACATTATTTGAATCTTTGAATTTTCTCCTTTTCGTCTGTGAAAAGTTCGCAAAAAAAATCAAAAACCAAAGAGATATAGAAAGATGAAGAGACCTACCCTTTCCCCAGAGAGGCGGGGTAAATGCATTCAAATTTACCGACTTTCTATCATAAAATTCAGTATTTGCAGGTTATGGAATTATTTGAAATTTTGTATACTGTTTCATCTTTCAGAGATGTAATTAAGGTGAAAAATCAAATTCCTACGTTAACAATATGCAGAGATATAAATGAAGTGGCGATTATATATGTGCCCGGCGATAATATGTACCTGACCAGTATTGGATTCCGTAGGCTTCATATTCTTACTATAGGAGTCTATGGGAAGCAAATAATAACTTGAATTGAGAATACACACGATTTCATGACACCAATCAAATTGTCCACATATAGGAAGAAACTCTACAACAATCTGAATTTATAAATCCACATCTTTGATAAATTAACGAATTTTTACTTCTGTAATTTTTGAGGTGAAAATTCGAGGCGATACTGCCCATACCCCCAATGTTAAGAAAGTCCAAAACTCGTCACTAGCCGCACTTCAACTTTGTTTATCAATAGGAAATCATGGGAGCTGTGTATTTGTCCACATCGCTTCGGATAGATCGCGATATCAAATTCCAGATTTGGTCAACTTGAGAATCAAACAAGTATTAGCTTTTACAAAAAGCTTGCCGGCATTTAGCTGACATTCAATGTTGTAAAATTCTAGTAAGAAAAAAATGGAATAAACGATTTTTATTCTTATTAGACCAATCGTACATTTCCGGGCTTTTCAGTTTTTATTTCCGATTCGAGCTACGGAAATTTCCGAGAATCTGATTGTTGCAAGACGTATCGGTACAAAGACTTTTCGATGCATCTTTCGGAAGAAAATGCACTGATACGATATGACTTTCATTTGTCAAGTCATCTAGACTCTTCAGTCGACCTGATGAAAGTATCTTATGCACAGGTTCTGAATAACCTTGACGATTATTTGCATATTTTGTAGTTGTCCACCAATCATATTGCCAAGAGTTATTTTATCCTTGCATGTATGTCACGATTGATTACAGTATACCGGCAGTCATGACTGCCGGTAAAAAATAAAAATGAAATTAAGTTCTGTCATTTTTTGGTTGAAAAATTGATATTTTGAGAAATAGGCCTGTCATATTGATGGAATCACTTTATCGGCTTAGCCAGGATAAAGATAATCTTGTGTTCATACGCATAGTGGGTAAATTTTTTGGTAATAGATAAGCTAAATTGGATTAGAAACAATTGTGTTTTGCCGGGGGCGCATTCTGCTCTTTGCATTTATTTGATCTGATGCAATATTGAAATGTATTGCTTTTCCTGGCATGTCGGGTCATTCTTGTTTAAGATTTGGCGCGTTTCAAACATAGGTATATGACGTAATATAATAGTCATATCTACCTACCTAAGTCTACTCAAGTCCTCTCTGAAAGCAGGGGCGTAGGTAGCCCCTCTGTATTCAGCTGTACATCAGTTTCCTCAGGGGTAAAGTCCTGTTGTGGTTCCTGGTGGTGGATTTTAACATTGTATTCTGTCTCATAGTTATAAATCATCGGATTGTTTCCCCAGTGGCGATCAAGTCTACTTTCAAAAGTTTTCACATTTTTAGCGTTTATGATGCTCTCTGGTAACTGATTCCATACGTCTACGACTCGGTTTGTAAAGAAATGTTTTCTAACGTCCAAATTGCATCTCTTTTTTGTAATTTTCAGATGGTGGCCTCTAGTTGTATTTGATGGTACTAATTCAAACAAATTCTTCGTGACTCTAGGGTCGTAAACTCCTGTAGTTATTTTAAATGTTTCTATCATGTCTCCCCGTAATCTCCTGAACTTCAGCGTTGGTAGCTTGAGATTCCTAAGACGATCCTTGTATGATAATTCTGACATGTTAGGTAACATCTTCGTTGCTCTCCTTTGTACATTCTCTATTGCATCAATATCTTTCTTTTTATATGGCGACCACACAATGTTAGAATACTCCAAATGTGGACGGACTAGTGATTTAAACAGTAAACAACATGTGCGATAATCCAGATGTTTGAATGAGCGTCGTATCAGTCCGACCATTTGATTTGCCTTGTTGACTTGAGTTGATATGCGTTTTTCGAAGGATAAGCTTGAGTCTATAGTGACGCCAACATCTTTTTCTGTTTCCACAGTTTCGAGTTCCATGATCGAGCCTTCATAAGTTTTCATAAAGTATGATTTTTATTACGTATCCTCAGAACTTTACACTTATCCGGGTGACATTTCAGTAACAAGCTACAGCTCCAATCAAAAAGCTTATCCAAATCATCCTGTAACGTCACATGATCTTCTGATTCTATGATTTCTTTAAAGACTTTCGTGTCATCCGCAAAAAGATAAGCTGAAGATTCAACACATATTAATACATTTGCATATATGAATAAATTGAGCGCTATTTTGCCATATGATAATAAGAGCACATATTGTATAACGTATTTTATTTATTATTAACTCAGTAAAAAAAATTCAATGATGTATGGTGAAAATTCTTTGAAATTATAATTCATCTTCGTCCTCACAATGGCTTTGCCATAATTCACATTATTCAACCCCCCTGAAAAGTCTATCCTAATTGCACACGTTGCCTCCCCCCCCCATACCCTTTCTCCCTGTGATGTTCACCGAAATATACCTACAAGATGGGTGGACTTCCTAAAACTTTTGACCAAAATGCTGGATCCGGGCATTTCATAAAAGTTGACTTTACACTTTGTAAAGTCTAGAAGGGTTTACGTACAGACAAGCACGTAGAATTTGTTCAGTCTTGCATAGAGAGCGAGTTATCTTGGTTTGAGATACACTTAGTGCGAGTTGTCTAAACAAAAAAAAAAGAGAAAGATTTTATTGTTCAGTTATTCATGCATATTTTGCCAATGATTTTTCCTTTTTCTATCCAGTCACATGTATATTTTGAAAAAGAAATAAATAAAATGCATATCAGATCAAATCCCATTTCCGCGAGACTTCACGCGCCATTCGTCGATATCTCGTCCTTCGAGGAGGAGGGGACCTCAGAAAATGGTAATTTGTAACACTCTTAGTGAAGACAGTGTTCTTTTCGTTTAGTTGAGGGTGCAAGAATATGAGTTTGATTACAGAAACTTTAAAGTTTTTGTTTATTTCCTTGCATCTTTTCTTGTTTATTCAGCGAAACACTCATGGTGGGTGGTTAGCTGTCAAAATTAATCACATGATAGTTGCACGAACTTACCCGAAATCGATAATTAAAATGATCCTATCTTCCTAATTTGTACTCAACAAACTCAAGAATTGAGTGATTGACTCGTATGTAGAAAGATGAAGCACTGCTGTTTATGTCGTTAAAGCTGAGGCCTTGGGAATGTATAGCTGGAATTTCCTCTGTTTTTGAGTTGCACTTCAAAATTGATTCCTTTAGTAAACTGACATCATTAGTGGCAGGTATCTTCAGAGGCATGCGCATAATTTTCACTAAACTTTGAATATTGTAATGAAAAGATGGTCAAAACAGGGATGAAAATTCGTTGAAAATTTCAGGGGCCAAGTGGTCTCCAAAGTCTAAAAATTTAGGCGCTCACATCAAAAACTATAAGCCCACATCAAAACATTGTATCTGCATTTATATTTTTGAATTTAAGCCCTCCCGTCCCCCCGCTTTTCTCCTTCCCAGTATCAAGTTATGGCCATCGTACAGGAATGTGTGTACCGAGTATGAAATTAATGCCAAAAATGAATGAGAGACTGGTGTACATGTTGATCTACATGGGCGGTTTATTCGACGATTTTGAACGATAATTGCAGGTGGTCAGTCATTCGAGGTCAGCGCTCTCTATCTTCCAACATGATTCTTTCATCAAACCAGTTTCTATGTAAATTTCACTTACGATTTTAGATGTTTCTATCTTTCAGTCATCTCAAGCACAATGAATGCTGATATTGAGACAGTGACATTATGCGCTTTTGGAAAAGTTTGATGAAGTTTTGAAAAACAGATTTAGGATGCGTATTTACAAGGGAATAAAGGAGATTGATTCTTTTTCCATGAGAAAGCGAACTGAAAATGTGTCAAATACCCATGAATTTTTGTTTCACAACGTGAGTTACGGCGACTATGAAACAACAAAACAATTATGATCGGAATTTTACAGTCGCCAAGTGGGGATCAGAAAAACATTTTTGGTAGTCCACACTGAATTTTTAGTCACATTGGCGAGTGGGGGAGTGCTTATTTGCATCCCTGTCAAATAATTAATAAGCCTTTTTCCCGTAACTGCGATCCAGTTGTTTAGGGTGGCAAAATAAGTACTTTTCCCGCAATATGACGTCAAGGACAATCTCTTTTTAATTGTGACATAATGAGAGTTGGTACTTGCTGTCCACAAAATGCTTGTCTCGCAGTTATGTGAAAAAGGTTAATTATTATATATTGATACACCTTGTTGCACCAAGGCTTTTATCGGTTGCCAATTATATCGTCTCGGCCTTGTCCAGTCCGGCTCCTAGTCATATCGGCCTTTCCACCTTTCAGCCTTTTTCTCATTTCAGCCCTAATTTTTTTGTTAATAAATAAAATAACATAATGCTGGAAAATATTTTCCCTATCGGCCATTAACTTACGCTTTTAAACAAACTAAACTGAACTAAAGGGCCGAAAGGTAGAAATGTTTACTTTGCATTATTAGAGAGGGACAAAACAAAGGCCAAAAGGTGTATGGCCGAAAGGTGAAAAGGCTGGTAACCCTTTCATCTCATTCCTCATGACACTTCATTGCAAAGTACCCTTCAATAAGATTTCTGTCATGTTATGTGTTGTTTTATTATTGTAAAATGTGTCAAAAATAAAATAAAAAAAAAAAAAAAAAAAGATTTCTGTCTGCATCCCTATTGTGACGTCAAGTCATTGCAGTCTTTCCCAAAAACTTTCAGCTCACATAGGTCATTCAAACCTACATGTTAAAGAAACACATAGGTCCAAAACAAGAACTGTCTGTCCGTAAAAATATGCAAATAATCAGTTCTAAGATTTATTCCTCCCTTGCAATTTCATAAAATTTCTTCCTATTATCACTTTCAATAATAAAACATTCAAAAGCCATGGTCTACCTACTTTCCAATTGGTGTTAAACTTTTGAGGGGGACGTTTTCCTCATACTTTTGGTTTTTATTAGTCCCCTACTGGCTCACTGGAGGGGACTTCAGTTTCCACCCTGTTTGCCTGTCCGTCTGTCTGTCAGGGTTCTCACTAGGCATCTGAGATAATGAGTCCTTGGACTAACCATTTTTGAAAATGGTGAGTCCCAGGAAATTTTGTTGAGCCCCATTGAAATTTTGGTGAGTCCCACTATATCGAAATGTAGTGCCGATAATAATGTGTGTACAATTGGTATTTGTTATATGATGGTAAATTCCACTGTGCTAAAAAAGTGATGCACAAAATTTGGCTGAATTTGACACATGTACGTAAAATTCATTTAAATTGTTTTACTGACAAAGAGGCCTTTAATCACTCATGATGTGAGTGATATAGATAGATTACTGCATTATAACAGGGACGTATATAGGTCCATGGTTATAAACATCGCAATCTAGACTACTAGTTGTGTTGACCGTTCATCACTTGCATCCGACATATTTTGCTAAAAAAAAAGCCTGCAAATTTTCGATGATAAGGAAATGGAACAAAGTCTTAGCCCCCCAAATAGTAATTGACCATTTAAAGGGGTAGGGCCACGAGACCCCTAAATCGGCCCTTGTTTTTTCTCTTTGAATAAATTTCATGAGGAATACTTGATATCTCTCATGAAAATACACGTATGTTTACCGCTTTTCATGAAAAGAATAATATCACCAATTAATGTGCCATTTAACTGTAATGACGTCATGAAGTGACGTCATTTTGACGTTATTGATAAAATATGACGAAAATTGCTGGGAATTTTGTCTTTTGTCGTAGAATTCAATATGGCCGCATGCGTTAACTGAGATAAAACATTTATGACGAAAGGATATAATGGTAATCTTTCACATATAAATTTTCCATCATAGTTAATGCATGCGGCCATTGCTAATTTAATAGAAATATTGAGTTTTTGAATCAATTTCGCCGAATATGACCTATTTTGGTGTTTTCAAAGAGCTAAAAGGTGTTGATAAAAGCAATGTTTACAAAAAGTAGATTCGTGATTCAGTAGAGAACGTTTCAAAATGTCAAATAACAGTCAAAAATTCTATGAAGTACAATGTTCAAAATTTATCAAAATTAGGGCCAATATCGGGCTTCGTGGCCCTTCCCCTTTACGTTTGAATGGCACGTCAAGTTGCAAAGTTGCGATTGTTAGAATTAATAATGTTGTCAATGCCATACAGAAGGGAGACGCCGAGGCGTTATCTACATCCTCATTTTAAAAGTCAATTTATGATGTTCCGTAATTCTTCTATACATATTTCCTTAGAACAGAATATGAAATAAATCCATTAAAAAATAAAAATGTGCCTCCCAAGAAGAATGAACTTTAGATATTAGCTACGGAAGTTATTTCACGATACACGAAAAATCCTATCCGGCGAAGATAAATAAATATTAACTCAGAACTCTCATTTTTAGCTTACCTCGACGAAGTAGAGGGGGCTTATGCTATCGCCCCGTCATCGGCGTCCGCACTATAGGTTAAGCAAAACGGGACAGGTCCATTTCTGCCTTACTATAAGTCCTACACCAACCTAACTTGCATGGATGATACATCTGAGGATGCTTACAACAATGCATGGTACAGAGGCTGCATCTGACCTATATTTCATGCTTGAGTGAGCAGGTTAGGTAAAATGGGACAGGTCCATTCCCGCCTTACTATAAGTCCTACACCAACCAAACTTGCATGGATGATACATCTGAGGATGCTTACAACAATGCATGGTACAGAGGCTGCATCTGACCTACATTTCATGCTTGAGTGAGCAGGTTAGGTAAAATGGAACAGGTCCATTCCCACCTTACTATAAGTCCTACACCAACCAAACTTGCATGGATGATACATCTGAGGATGCTTACAGCAATGCATGGTATGGAGGCTGCATCTGACCTACATTTCATGCTTGAGTGAGCAGGTTAGGTAAAATGGGACAGGTCCATTCCCGCCTTACTATAAGTCTTACACCAACCAAACTTGCATGGATGATACATCTGAGGATGCTTACAACAATGCATGGTATGGAGGCTGCATCTGACCTACATTTCATGCTTGAGTGAGCAGGTTAGGTAAAATGGGACAGGTCCATTCCCGCCTTACTATAAGTCCTACACCAACCAAACTTGCATGGATGATACACCTGAGGATGCTTACAACAGTGCATGGTACAGAGGCTGCATCTGACCTACATTTCATGCATGAGTGAGCAGGATAGGTAAATGGGGACAGGTCAATTCCCGCTTTACTATACATGTAGGTCCTTCATCAACCAAACTTGCATGGATGATGCATCTGAGGATGCTTACTGCAATGCATGGTATGGAGGCTGCATCTGACCTACATTTCATGCATGAGTGAGCAGGTTAGGTAAATTGGGATAGGTCCATTCCTACCTTACTATAAGTCCTAGGTCATCCAAAGTTGTTTGGTTGATGCATCTAAGGATGCTTACAACAATGCATTGTTCGGAGGCTGCATCTGACCCACATTTCATGCATGAGTGAGCAGGTTAGGTAAAATGGGACAGGTCCATCCCGGCCTTACTATAAGTCCTACATCAACCAAACTTGTATGGATGATGCATCTAAGGATGCTAAATGCAATGTATGGTACAGATGTTGCATCTGACCCACATTCCATGCTTGAGCAATCAGGTTAAGTAAAATTGGACAAGTCCATTTCCGGCCTATTGTAAGTCCTAGATCAATAAAAAAAACTTGTGTGGGTGATATATCTGAGGATGCTTACTGCAATGCACTGTACAGATGCCGCATCTGACCTATATTTCACGCTTGATTGACCAGGTATGGTAAAATTAGAATCTTCACTTCCAGCCTTCTTTGAATTTTTTATCAACCAAACTGATGTGGATGATGCATCTGGAAATACTTTGTGCAATGTAGGTACAGATGCTGGTCATTGGACAATGATGCCGTTGAGGTGAGCGCTGTCATCTCTGATGGCCCTACATGTATGTTACATATATAATGTCCACTCTTGCTACATTACTTGGATGTTTAAAGCACCGATCGATATGAATACCCGATTCACCAAGGTATGCATGAATCTCCCTATTGTCCGCTCACGTCAAATCAGGTAGCGGCGCAGGTGTTTAATTTTACGTATAGTCGGAAAGGTGTGAAAAATAATGCTGGAGGCTGAAATCTTTGAGTTGAAAGAGAAAAATTAAGGAGTCCGCGGACGCTCCACTTTTCAAAATACTGAGTCCCGAGTCAATTTTGATGCGTTCGGGACACGTCTAGGCGCATTGGTGAGAACACTGTATCTGTCACACTTTAGTTTTCCAGACTTTTTTCGCTGTTGTTGCATTAAATTGATTTTTGGTATGTGGATATATCTCAATGTGATACAGATCAAGTTCGAGTTTGGGTTTCATTGAACTATTTTTACATGAATTATGGCCCTTGGACTTGGCAAATTTCATGAAATTTTCAGTTTTACCGACTTTTCTTGGCTGTTGTTATAGATATTAAACTGATTTTTGGCCGGATTGCAAAGCAATTCCGGTCTACAGATTGACGATGTCCGTCTGTCTGTCTGTCCTCAACATTTTGGTTAAAGTTTCTGGTTGAAACAAAATCTAAGGAACTGTATGTAGTAGAAACTATATATTATACATGAAGGTTGCCCCTGACAAGACCTTAAGGCTTTCAATTTATGCCGTGACAATTGACCTAGTGACCTTGACCTTGGACTTTGACCTAGTTAAAGATTTTGGTTTAAGTTTCTGGTTGAAGCAAAATCTGAGGAACATTATGCAGTAGAAACCTTATATTATACATGAAGGTTGCCCATGACAAGACCTTTCAATTTATGCCTTAAAACATTTTACCTAGTGACCTGGACCTTGGACTTTGACCCAATTAAAGATTTTGGTAAAGTTTATGGTTGAAGCAAAATTTCAGGAACTATATACACAGTAGAAACATAATATTATAAGGTAGGTTGCCTCTGAGAAGATCTTTCAATTTATATTGTAATATTTGACCTAGTGACTTTGACCCATAAGACCTTCATAAGCATGCACAGATCAGCTTTTGTTCAATGGAGGTGGAGGGGGAATAATTGACCCTATAGTAGGGAGACAAAAAGACAGATGTCTAGGTCACAGCACAAAAATAGTCTACATGTTCATGTATAACAAGTATAAGAATATTTGCAGTATTTTTGGAAATGGATGGATGAATTATTTCCAGTAGATGAAATACTTCCATGTATGAAGAGAAGGTCACTTTGGTAGTGTAATTATATATTTTTTTCTTTACTTTCTTCAACAGAGCTTTTTTGGATTCGGCCAAAGTGCCGACATTAGTATAGTTCTAGACGGGCAAGATTCACGGAAAACAGCTGAAATCAAGACAGAAGATGGCAAGAAAGAGAGACATTTTCTGTATTATGATGGAGAAACTGTATCTGGAAAGGTAAGTAAATTTTTTGATGTACCGGTACTGTATGTTTTTATTTCAAATTCTATGAAGTTTCAAGTACATTTTATATAGGGGGCAATGTTGCAAATCTACTGGTTAATTTTGACTCAATTATTGGGCCAAGCTACATGTTGTCAGATTTATTGAACAAATTTCTCAACTTTTTCGTTTTGAAATTTTCACTTTTCAGGACAGATTTTATGCCTTATTTTAACAGTTCTTTGCCTTACTTGTGTTATAGTACAAAGATTGCTTTGAGCCAAAATTCACAAATTTTACTCTCAAATTTTTTCAGGTGAACATTGCCTTGAAAAAAGCTGGCAGTAAATTGGAACACCAAGGAATTAAAATAGAGTTTATAGGGCAGATAGGTAAGCAATGACTCCATACTCATCCCAAATGTTCATTAAAAATTGTGATGGATTGTTATCCTTCATTTTGTCTAGGTTCTCAGCCAAAGAGGAAAAGTTAAAAGCATTAGATTGTAGTAGTGTTTCATTTGTGAAAAATTATGTTACTGAATTGTAATGAAGCTCAAAATTCTTAATTTGTTTGAAAGTAATGAAAAAATGAAATATCCACGAAAATCAGTTGTAGTAAATTTCCAGCCAATTTTGCCTAAGACTATAAGACTCTTTCATGGTCTTCTATGAAAGATACATCGGTTCCACCCGAGGGGTCTCAAAATCATGTAAAACCCGAGGCTTGCCGAGGGTTTTGCAAAATTTTGAGACCCCGAGGGTGGAACCGATGTATCTTTCATAGAAGAACATGAAAGAGTATTTTTCTCTCATATCTTAGGGTCAAAACAAAACTGAAAGAAAAGGGACGAAATTTGAAAAAAATGTCAAGTTGATCTAATCGCAAAAAAATTGCGATATTCGAATTCAGCGCCCCCGAAAATGGTTTATTCTATAAGAATAAACTACGAATATTAGACTTTTCAAAATAAAACGCAAGAGTACATTGAAAAACGCTCTTAAAATCGAAGTTTTATAGCGACGTCGCCTTGTTTGTTTTGCGGGCTGAAATCATGACATCACAATAGCGTAAACAATCGAAACAATAGCGTCACGTGATATGTGATACAGCTGTCACATGATATGTGATACAGAAGTAGCTCACGTAGCTGTATTTCATGGGCCTACTCTGTAACACATACGCGGGTATGAGAGAAATAAACATAACTTGTATTCATATGAAATATTAATGTTTTCTATGCAGAGTTGTACTATGATAGAGGGAATCATCATGAATTCACGTCTCTTGTCAAAGAACTTGCACGTCCTGGGGAACTATCACAGAGCACAAGTTACCCCTTTGAATTTCTACAAGTTGAAAAACCATATGAATCTTACACAGGTGCCAACGTCAGGTTACGGTAGGTGATGTTATAGTACTCTGAATTACAATTAGAAAAATGCAAATAATCTCTAAATATGGAATATTAAACTCCTTAGATATTCTAAAAGTTTTGAGTATGCAAATAGTTAATGATCCCCACACAGCATTGTCGCAAAAGTAAAGAAAATTACTTCATATTCATAAGTGTGTGTCATGGTTTTTAACTTGGTCTTATTCTTGTTCTCATATATGTTTATGTTGCAAGTAAGGACTACAATGTATGATAGATAAAATAAGTCAAAGATCAAGGTTACATTACTATATTGTGATACATACTGAAATGTGAGGGAAATGTTCGCCTCTTTCCAAAGACATTTATGGATATGCTCTAATATCACAGCATACTGACAAGATTTTTCTTTTCATTGAACATTTAATTAAGTGTAAAGTTTTCCAAAACCTTATCTTTTCTCCACAGGTATTTTTTACGAGTAACAATAGTGAAGAGGTTAACAGATACAGTCAAAGAACAAGATATAGTTGTCCATACCCTGTCACAGTACCCAGACATGAATAATAGCATCAAAATGGAAGTAGGAATCGAGGATTGTTTACATATAGAATTTGAATATAACAAATCAAAGTAAGTAGCTGAATTTTCAGTTATATTTCTCTGCAAAATTAGGCAAGGAAGTTATCACAGAATGCATCTCCACATGTTTGAATGATCAATATTCTATATGGCCTGAAGAACATGTACATGGAACTATCTATTCTTTGGAGAATAAGCTGCATGGTAAATTGCTGACATTCATAGTATTTAATTAATGTTCAAATTATGACATGGAAACAAAGTAGAGAGTGCATTGATTTAAAAAGATGAACTGTCCTTTCTGTGGAGAATAGAATGCAAGGTAATTTTCTGGCATTCATAATCTTTGATCAATGTTCAATATGACATGGAAGCAAAGTAGAGAGTACATTTGTATATTGTTTAAAAAAAAGTGAAAGTGAAACTTACATTCGGTTCAAAATGCAGAGCTGATGCAATTTTTTAATTCTGTTTAATTCAGCTGTACTAAATGGAGTTATTTTTTAAAAAATCTATATTTTTAAATGGAAGTTCATTTTATTGCATGTACATATACAGAAAAAAAAATCAGATTTTAAAAGACATAAAAACAAAGGTTTAAATTATATCTGTTACTTTTGTGAGGTATCACTTGAAAGATTTGATCGTGGGAAAAATATACTTCCTTCTCGTACGTATCAAAATACGATACATGGAACTTGCCATTGTGAAAAGGGAGACAACTGGAGCAGGTAGAAGGCTGTGGAATGTTTTGTCATATGTAGTATTGGATCATTGATAAATACACAGTGAAAATTTAAGATATACTTACATGTACATGTATTAATAATTGAACTTGGGAAAAATGCGTGGATCAATTTCAGGTCTGTGAAAAATCTTTAGAATTTTGTCTGGAAAGAATTAAAAAAAAAACATAGCGCACACATAACCAAAGATTTTATTTTTATCTAAATCTTGAAATGTACATGTATGCTTTAGAAATTTTGTTTCTCATTAATTTGAGGAGACTGTACATGTCTTAAACATTTGGAAAATACATGAAGAAGTGAAGCACTCTGAATTTATCAATGTTCACGAAATTGTACTCATTGTGGTGATGTATACATGTATATGTACAGAAATGAACAAGGATTACCTTATTTATATGAAATGTACATGGATGGACATGGATATATAAATATGGTTCTAAGCAATAAATGTTTAAAGTGGTCTAAGCAAGTCCCTACAGTCAGAAATCCTTGAACTACATAAATTAAAAGGTAAATTCAAAGTCTTCAGAACAAATCAACTACCCCAGGCTACTGTAATTATGAATCTACCTAAATTAAATTAAGGGTTTTGTTCTTTGACATTGATGTAGAACATTTGTTTTTGAAACTTGACAAGGTTAAACATAAGTCTTACGTAAATCATGACCATCCCCATAAAATTATAGAGTTCTAAAATTTGGTTGTATAAGGATTTCTGACAAAAAAATTGATGTTGTCTTAAATTTGGTTTTATTTTATAGTCAAAGTGTAGCATAGTGTTTATGGCAAATAGTAAGAATTTGGTTTTGTACTTTAAAATACTTTTTTGTTTTCACCAGGTATCATTTAAAAGATGTTATAGTTGGGAAGATTTATTTCTTACTTGTACGCATAAAAATCAAACATATGGAAATACAAATCATCAAGCGAGAAAGTACAGGCACAGGTATATACACACTTCTAGCACACTTTGTTCCTCTGATCTACAGCATTTTCTGAACTGAGAAAAACAAAGTACTTTTGTATTTGGTATTGTTATTCTACCTTGACATAAAATTAATTTCCTTGAACACTACCATTCTATAATGTCATTGCTCTTCCTGAATTCAGTAATTAGCATGATAATCCCTCTATAGGCCCATCAGTTGTCGATTTTTTCAAGAATGAAATGTACCCATATAGTGCTGGTCTTATACAGGTTTGTTTGAGAAGAATTTAAGACTTCCTGTATACAAGTATTTCAGAACTTGAAGTTAAAATTATAAAGGTTGAAACCATCCAAAAGTTTAGTAAACAGAGAACTGGTTAGTGTTGTTGATTGTCAAATCACATGTCGGGTATTAGCCCTCTTCGTTCCTAAATTTAGTTGGAGAAAATAGGTTTGGGAAAAAAGAAATAAATATATTGCTACCTGTACCCACCATTGAATATTTTGAATGGTTTCACACACCATTTTTGTGAAGACAAACCGAGTTTGAAAGTAGTTGTACTTGAATGTTGTATTTTAGGTTAATGTGGATTCCTGTTTCTTCAACTGCTTTATTTTCTGTTGAATATTTCTGTGCTTTGAATGTTGTCAAGACTTCAATGATTTATTGTTAATGATGTTTTATCTTATTAAGGCATTTCAGTACTTAATACACATGTATCTCTTAGACTTTGCAGTAAATGAATGAACTGAACTAAGATTAATGGAATCAAATGCATTAATTTATCATAAATTGGAAGAAGAAAATAAGTTGAATTATTGGTAATCATGTGTACTGGTACATGTATTTTACACCTTGAGATTCTGAAGATTTTGTATTAAATTTGGATTATATTTTTCAGGACCAAACACATACAATGAAAATGAAACCATAGCAAAATATGAAATAATGGATGGTGCTCCAGTCAGAGGTAATTTGTGTTTGAAAAATATGATTTTATTGATATTTTGTTTCGCTCAGGGTTACTCACCTTTGTGAAATTTACTTTATGGATAATACCTCGACTTTGGTATACGAGCAGCTAAAGATCGAACAAGGCCTGATAACGATATGACCCTGCGCAACATACTTGCGGATATTTTTTATAAACGCACAAATTGTATTAAATGGTTAAGTTAGATTACTTAGAAAAATGTTGATTTATTCATATTTTAAGTTACCTAAGTATTCATATTCTAAGTATTCTATGTTGTCTCTAAGTCTACAGTCACCCTGTTAGAGCGCATGTAGGGGGTTTCGGCTATGTGTCAACAGGGGTTTCGGTTCCGAGGCGAGCGGTAGATGGACGTAGCGAGTTTAAGTTTTATTTATGACTACACAAATCAAGTTTTTCACAAATGAGTATGCTTACGGAGTGGAGGCAATCATATTCAATCTACCCATCACTTTAAATTGTCTCCATACGGTCAGGTTCTGCCAAACACTTTGGTACAGTTTTGCCGATTGGACAATTTTCAACGTCACCTCAACATTTTGGTTCATTTTCTTCACTGCTAGAATGTTTATGTTGCTTGATGAGGTTTGATTATGTCATATATAACTATCCAAGTCAACTCACCTTAAATCTAACCACTAAGAAAGTAGATTTCTTCATTGAATAATACTTTTGAGTGGATTAATGCATGTGTCCACCGGGGTTTCAATTCATGTGTCAAATGGGGTTTCGACACTTCATTTAGACAATGCATTAAATATTATCACCGTATAGGTTAGAAGGTAGTTTGAAGAGGTTAGAAAGTGTTTTGAAGTTTCTACATGAATGAGAAGGGGCGGAACATCAGCAAAACCCCTTCTTATTCATACATAAGCTTCTAAATACCTTCCAATCGCCCCAGATGGCATCTAGGTATCGCAGTGGCTCAACTGGTACTAGGACACCCGCCTAGCCTGCAGAAAGTCCCGAGTTTGATCCCCATCTCAAGAGAACATTTGTCAAGTTTTACAATATGCACGATCAATTTTAGAACCTGTGATTGACTAAGCTTACATGTTGCCATCTAATTTGATTTAGAAGGCATCGGTAATAATTGTGTTGACCATGAGAGAGATATTTCTAAAGTTATGGGAAGGATATTATAGTGGAAATCATCACTGAACAGGCATGTTAAACCTCACTACAACCCCCTCCTAGAGTGTCATTCTCATGAATGTGGAAATACATTTAAGACCGTGCACCTATTTCAAAATCATAATAATTAGACAACACTGGCCGCAGGAGCCTCACGACCGTCTAGTTGGATAACGATATAGATCTACAGTTGCAGTTCAGGGAAATAAAAAAATCTTAGCTTGATTAATCTTTTAGCCTTATGGATAGAGGGAAGTGGTTCTTGAATGATTTAATGAAAATAAAAGTCGCGATCCTAAGCATCGAGCCCCTGTATTTCAATATGAGATTTCTTTAAAAGATGTTTAAGATTCTATGCAGCGGTGGCGAAGGAGAAGTTAGCCAATCAGATCCTTCTGCACATGTTTATTGACCGATCGCCTTGAAAACACACACTTAAAAGAGAACCTTTTGGCTGGTACATGTTCCTTTGAAGTTTCGTGAAAGTCTGTGTAACAGTTGCAGGGGAAAAGGGGGAGGGTTGATGTTTTAAAAACACGATAAGTGTGATATATGTCATTGACATAGCAGTAGTTCACGTTCATGAGTTTCCTACAGTAACAGTGTTTACAAAAACAACGTTTTTTCCTCTCCATGTGCATGAAAAACCTTACTTTAATCAGCATCATGTGTTATATTATGTGTTATCATCAATACACATTTTTCCCAAGTAATTATTGGACATACTGACGAAGAAAGGATAAATTCAACCAGGTTTGTCGATTTAACGGATGTACACCGTAACACACAAATTCTATCTACAGTCATTGGGAGGGTATTATGTTGCATTCGTCTTTGTGGTGACATTGCCGTACCGACAATGCCCCTCTGTGTGAAGCCACATGGCCTCTCTGTGCTGGAGAGAACAGAGAAAAAGAAGTGTTCCTTCTCTCTATTCACTTCAGCACAAATTTCTATCGTCTCAGAGGCGAGATTGAGGTCCAGATACAGCACTGCATTTATGTGTCATCGAGATATAGCTCAATTTAGGATGCATTTTTCTTTCGAACCGAAACCCCATGTCACACGTTATACCGAAACCCCATGTTACACATAGAGTTTCTTGATATAATTTGAATATTCAAAGCATTTAAGGAGAGTTTTTGTATTCATAATGTTTGAAATATGTTTATGGTCTTTATATTCCAACAAACGTGTACAGCAATGCATTGTAATAAGAGATTTTTTAAGTTTTGTGCAGAGACATGGCTAAATTTTTCCAGACGCCGATACTGTACCGGAGTGTTTGAAGTATCTGAGACTATTTGAACTGCTTCATCGTCATCAATAGGTCACTTTGTAATCCTGTCCTTCTGTGCACTATACTTTATCACTGTAAAACGGATAGAAATGAAGAAAACTTAATTTCTACTTACAATTGTTGTCTGATCTCCGCTTCAAAACCCCTGTTGGCACATAGCCGAAACCCCCTATGTGCGCTCTAACAGGATGACAGTCATCAAAGCATATTGCCTATGTCATAAAGTAAAATACCATGTTTAAATGCTTTTACCATTGTACAATTCTAACAACACTATTTGTTAATTTCAGGCGAATCTATACCAATCCGTTTATTCCTTAGTGGGTACGAGTTAACTCCGACAATGAGAGATATCAATAAGAAGTTCTCAGTACGATACTACCTTAACCTAGTCTTAGTAGATGAGGAGGAGAGGAGATATTTCAAACAACAGGTATGTGATCATTATAAGTCAGAATACAGTACAACAAGGCTAAAAGATACAGTATATAGATTCTTACTGTACATGTACATTGGCCTTGCTGACTTTTTACCTATTTAAAGCAATATTTGGGATAGAACAGGAGCCGTTTGAATTGGCATGACAAAGCATTTCACTTAAATCTCTGTAAAGGAGTACAAGAAAAAACAAATTTGTAATAAAATTCATTTACTTGTCATGTTACTTGTGTATGTGAAACAAATACTGTAATGTCAACACGTAGATATCTGACGTAAAACCATAATGACGTCATGAAAATGGTATGTCAATTTTCATACAGTCATTTCCAACAGTCTGTGGACTGTTTCCATAGAATTTGATGACTTCATAATTCGTCTACGTCAGATATCGTTTCAAACGGGAATTTACTCTGGATTTTGAAAATATCAAATACTACCATTGTAATCGTAGCATGTACAGTGTATACTAGTTTTCATCTTACAAAGGAATATTTGTAATATTTGTATCTCTAACCATTTCATTAATGATTTTAAACATGTTAAATGGTGATGTGCAATTCAAATTATGTAAAATAAAGACATAGAAATTATTTGGTTAACTTCTCAAATTGTTGTCCTTTGATATTTTTCAGGAAATAACAGTTTTCAGAAAGGCAGAGAAGCACAGGAAGGCCGTGGCTTCAGATGGTCCTAAAACTCACAGATCAATGCAACATCACACAAACAGAGCTGAACCTCCCCCTTCCAAAAGTGAACCAACCAATGAACAAGTAGAAGACAAAAGTGACAATGCTTCAGAAGAAGAGCAATGATTGGTCGATTTTAATATTTGCAAGTCTACATGGATATGTCATTGTGATATCATTTCAGTTTTCATTTATTGTAAATTTTGTTCATGCCGAGATGAGGAGAGATTTTATTTATTATGGAAGCAAGGAGGACAGAGCTGTCGATAAGTGTGAAAGTCATCAACACCCGTTGGATTTCATTTTTTGACAACTGCTTCTGCATTTACATGTACATGGACAGATATTTAAGATGTTTCCTTAACTTAAGTATGATGGGTAGAAATAGATTAAAAATCTATTACTTTTATATATGTTAAGCAGATAAAACAGATTGAATCCAATATTGTATTCAATTTCAGTTACATGTACATATATATCACTCTGCAGAGGTTAGATTTAAATTACTTCGGGTATTAGACGTTTCAAAATCAAAAAGAAAAAGATTGATAGCGTTAGATTTTCTGATTTACGTAAATATTATCAGCAATACATAATACATGTACAGATTTGTCAGTCATATGATCATTACATTTTTCGAATCATTTATCTTCATTTAAGACCCTGCAGGAATTTTTTCTATCCAACTTGATTTGTGCTCACAAAATGCACGTTTATGTCATACTTACAGTTATAACACTTTTATTCCATGGATGTAGCAAAATTACAGATTTTACAGCCAATTTCTGCAATAGCTTACTTTGCAACAGTACATGTATCAAAATCTGAATAAAGGTTAGATGTCTGTACATGTTCTTTCATGGGATTAGATTGCACATTTATAACTATGATTGATGTACAGATGCACGAATTGCTACCTCAGTTCTGAGCTTTATATATGAATTTCCAGTGCGAATTTGAATCCATGAAAAGTGGTCCTGCTTTTGTTTTCTTTTCGATATCTTTTGTGTAGCAAGTTGTTTTGCATAGATCTCTTTTAACATTTTAGTTCTAAGTACAATTTTGAAAGCAAGAGCCATAGATTTTTTTAATGCTAAAATATATTAAAAAAAAGAAGGGCTGTATTGGCAAGGAACATGGTAGTTACCTTTATTAAAGAAGCAGCCATTTTACACAGCAAATTGTGCCTCATATGAAATTAATGTGAAATGAAATTTACGTACAAGTTCACATGAAATTTATGTGAAATGAGCACGAATATGAAATTTACATGAAATTTTTGATATGAAATTCATGTGAAGTTTCTGACATGAATTGCATGTAAAGACAATTTTGCATGAAGGTCACAAAGAAAAATTCATGTAAAATTCATGTGAAGTAAATTATGTGAAGTTCATGTGAAATTTTTTTCACATAAATTTTATGTGAAATTTATATGAAGTTCACATGAACTTTCATGTGAAATTTACATCATGCTCATTTCATATGAATGTCATGTGAGGCACAATTGGCTGTGTACACCCTCATTAAAAAAAAAGAAGAAAAACAAGAACAGAACACACACGCTTTAGCAACCTCCTCAAATTTACAACCACATTTCAAAGAAAGTACATGAACATGAAAGATTTCTCATAAGATTTGTAGACTAACATAGCAAATTTTTGTGTTGAAAGAAATTGGATGTAATTGGTCTAGTGCATCCCTATTTCTGTTTTAGAAGATGAACCTTTATTCCCCAGCTCAAGTAGAAATTAACTCCTCATTTACATAAAATAGTGCTAAGCTAATGGGAGGTTTATACGCCTTTAACATTACTTACTTGATACATGTAAACAGTCATTCTTAGTTAGTGCTTATTTTTAATTCAACATAACATGTATGTTATCATCATTAAAAAAAAATGTTTTATCTAAATTTCACAGTTCTCTTGTTGGTGCAAATGATTGTAACATAAAGCATCCTTCCACAGCTGAACTGTACATACACAGAATAACCATGATGTACACGGAAAATCATCGTTACGATGAAACAAAAAAACGTGATTAGTAAAAACTGAAAATAGAAATGCATTGAAAGCCATTCTACAAATATTTTAACTTCTGCTGAAAGCTGGAAATACATTTACTTAGTACGCTACATATGTTTCCAAAAGGTCTCCGTAGTCTTGGTAGATGTTGAACAAGAATGGGGAGATTATTTATGTAGAAATGTAATATATATTACGTTACATATATGTAATAATGTAGGCATAACATTTCCTTGGGTATTTGTGCAATGGTATGTGAGATGGGCCACTTTTCCAAAGAATAAGGTCTTGTAATGTATGTGTGAGAGTTTGGGAATGATTGGGAGAATGATAATTGCATCAATGCAAAAGAGAAAGATTTATGCTAAGTCTATATGTTGTTTATTGAAGAATTTTTGCATTGCTTGTGTTGAATTGTTGGTTGAACTCATTACAGTGAAATGTACATGTATGTATGTGTGTAAACAAAGACGATAAAATTCAATTGAAAAAATTGATTCACATATAGTTATGTGAATTTTGTGCAGATATTTTGTGTTTTCATAAGAAATATACAACATGATAACAGCTAATCTGTCTGTTTACAAACATTTGTCCGTAAATTTTCCCAAGCAAATCTGATAGTGAAGTTCTATTTTCTGAAGATTAATCACAAAATAATAAATATCCTTCATTGATTCGCTAGTCAAGTACAAAATGTATAGCATATAATTTCATTTAAATGTATTATGAATGATGAATATTGCACTATGAATGTTAAATGAATCCATATTTTACTCAATGGCATACATGTACAACCTTTACTGCCCTGAATCAAGTTATGTACATGTTTATTGTGTAAAGGTAAAAGTCATTAATTGATGAGAATCAAATGTGTTAGTGCACACGTGTGTATGTGTGATCTGTGAAGTTTAAAATGATGACATGTTTACTTATGTTGTATGAAATATGTATGATTGTATGTATTGGAATTTCCTTTTGAAGAATGTTTTGACCAAATAGTGCTTGTATATTTACCGTTGTAAATGCATGATGAAATATTAACATTCTTCAAAATTTTCATAATTCAAACATAATTTTTTTTTCGAGAGTAATTAATGTGTATATAGCATAGGTTAATGTTACTGTTTAGAAATTTATTTCTAGAATTGTGTGTATAAATTTGTGTCTAGGAAATAATTTTGAGATGAAGTTGTGCACCTTTGGTCTAACGGAATGTAAAATAAGGCCACCACTGAAAGAATCAATGTAACTTGTTCAAGATCAATAGAATCGTGAATGATTTGATATAAATTGACATATTTTAATGATGTGATAAGATTTTTTACCCATTTCACTCTGATAATTACTCAAGTAAAATTGTACATGCTGAAACAAAGACTGCCAAGATATTAAGATATTATAAAGATATTCATCAAATATTTAAGCAGTTGTACTGTCATATTTCTCGTATCTTAGTTGGTCTTTCTTTCTTCTAAACCTACTTTAATGAAAAAGATACAAACAAGTCCCCGGGCGATTTTATAAAACATTTTACATTGAAGGCATTGCAATCTTCATTTTTTAGTGCTGGACTATGTACATTTTTGACTTGATTATTTATTCTCAATAACTACATGTACAATAAAATGTTAGGTGTTTACTGTGTCACAAATAACAAATTTTATCAAAGTAGGAAGTAGAGGTGCACACAGCAAAAAAATTCATATCTGTTTTCTTCAGACTTGGTTTCTATCAATGTCAAAGTTTGTTTTCCTTTCTCTGGAAGGATTTATGTATTTAAAGTTGATTTTTTTTTCTTAAGTGGAATTCCACCTGATTTTGAATTTTCTTGATGTAGATTTATATTTTCTACACTTGAGTCTCTAAGCATGTCTTACAAATCCAATAGCTTGTTAAGTATGTAATGTGAATTATTTGAAATTGTTGATATATGAATATATAAATGCTCAAATAAAAGAGCTAAACTTAATGTTCATTGTCTTCTGTGCCCCTATGTCCTTATGTTGTAAATGGAACAAGATTACAGTCTGGAGGAATTAGAGTTTTAAAATTATTCGTCTGTAGTGTTGGATCATTTATTTCTGAATGTTAATTTACGTCTCTTTGTCCCATTACTCCATAGCTTTAGTAATGACCATTTATAACACAGTCACTAACACTTTTATGTCACCTGCAATGCGACTTATAGGGACCATTCTGTGTGGCATATGTCTGGTAGTCACACTTTCACATAAATGGCTGTGTATTGATTGATAAGCATTATACTTAGATCAAACTTACAAAGATCCAATCAGGGTCAAGATCACATATTAAGACATGCCACAAATGGTATACCTGTTCTTGAACAGTTCCATTTTATAGACAACAGAATGATTTAAAGAGAATTAGAATACACTGGATAGTTGTCCCCTTGTGACAGGATAATCAAGGTCAAAGTGGAGTTTGGTCTAAAACCCTAGTGAACAGCATAGAAGACGGCAATCTAAAACTCTAGTGAACAGCATAGAAGACAGCAATCTTCATAGGAACATCAAACCTTTTGCAAATGTTCCCCATGGGGAAACTTGGGCTTAAAATCCTAGTGAACAGCATAGAAGACATTCCAGAAATGTTCCCTGTGGGGAAAGGATTCACACTATTGCTTTTCAAGGAATTGGGCTTAAATTCCTTATGAAAAGAACACCGAGTCTTTGCGGTAAACAGAGTTACCTCCCATTTGAGACGGTATTTGACGTAAAACTTATGACGTCATGAAAATGGTAAGATAAAGCCGATTTTATACCGTCATTTCCAAAAGGTTTTGGGATCATTTCCATAGAATTTGATGACGCCACAATTAGTCTACGTCAGATACCGTCCCAAGCGGGAAGTAACTCTTGTTTTTCAAAAATAAGGAATAATAGAAGGCAGTAATCATCACAGTATCACCAAACCTTACTGAAGTGTTCCCCATGGGGAGAGAGGATTAACCCTAATCATTCTCTAGGTCTAGTTTAAAATTTAAAGTAAATAAAATTAAAATTTAGGTCTAGTTCACAATGGATCCTTGTGAACAGCATAGAAGACATAACATTCATTAGATCGCCAAAAGTTCCATAAATTTGATTTTCAAGGTCACTTTGGACTTTTATTTTAAAATCCTTCTGCCGATAGAATATAGCATGCAGTTGTGAGGGAATGCTATATGCTTGCATTGCCTTTCTCATAGAAACTTCACGTATGTTCAGTGCTTTGAAAATTGAGAGCAAATATGATATGGTCGAATATGAGATATTATATATTGTGTACATGCACTTCAAGACTGATTTCAGCAAGATGATGTCTTTCTTAGTAGCCATGCTGTGTGTACAAGAGGGTTACAGACGTGTTGATGTCGATATTTCTTTGAACAAGGGATTCAAAAGAATGAAAAGTGCTGATAAAATTTTGGTATTCTGCTACGTGTACTAGTCTTAGTCGACCATATTTCAGCGGATAAAAAGAATTGAAATAACGTACTTATGAATTAGCGCAAATGCTTTGTTGTACATTGATTCTATCATTAGTGGACTAAGTCTTATATGAATTCTTCAAAAATAAGTACATAGTAGAGGAAGCATTCTGGGATAATGTGATTGTATACGACAATGCTAACAACATGAACATTCATGTTTCACAAACACATCTCATTTTCAATAACTCGATATATATTAGCGACTTTTATATTAGCAAACAGCTTTTTTTTCAATTTTTGTGATATTGGTTTACATGTTATCTTTTGTTCTGCGTTTGTTTGTTTGTTGGGGTTTTTTTTGTTTGTTTGTTGGGGTTTTTTGTGTGTGCGTACAAGGTTCTTGTGTGGGTAGGGGTGGGGGTGTTAGTGAGAGCCTGTGTGTTAAGGTGTGTGTGAGGGAGGGTGTGTGTTCCATTGAACCATTATGTACTATTTATATAATATGATGTGAACGTTTACTTGTAAGCATTTGAGAAGGACAAGTGTTATATTCTGAACGTACTGTTTCGTATCGTATGTCACATTTAGCTCCAAAAGTCCTTCAATGTTCATATGATAGTATTAAATACATTTGCATACTTAAGCGTGTCTATGTACAAAGTAAACAGAATTAGTACACCGAAGAAGAGATCAATAAAACCAATTCTTTCACGCACGAATGAAGACTTTTAAAAATAAATACTTGTCAAGACCTTATTGATTGGACCATGT
Organism: Pinctada fucata; assembly: GCA_028142955.1. Classification (NCBI taxonomy): domain Eukaryota; kingdom Metazoa; phylum Mollusca; class Bivalvia; order Pterioida; family Pteriidae; genus Pinctada; species Pinctada fucata. The sequence goes on along the minus strand of AP027102.1, from coordinate 23,937,798 downwards.
TGCCACGATGAGAATCGTCAGAGACATTGTATTTAAACAGGTTTGTGTTCATCTAAGATAACTTCAATTTCAATTAATTTCATCATTTTGTATATATCTAGTCAATGTTTGAATGTATAATTGTAGTGACACTATAACATTGTACTGTTGATGTTGTAACTAAGGAATGATTGGGATTTATGTATATTTCCCATGCATCGATGAATGAACTTACCTGTGTACGAGGTAATGTTATCTTTACGATAACTTTCAGATTATCGATATTTCAAATACATTTTCGATTCGCCTCGAGAATTTGATTCAGGTCTGTATTCTGATAAAACAATGCATCTTTAAATATATGTGTATATCTATGGTAAATTGTCTTTAGTTCTTTATAGGATCCTTAAAGAGTGAAATATTGATAAAAACGAGATACCCAATTTGTAACTTATATATATATTTTAGTATAAATACACCGAATAGCGACATTAGACGAAGTCAGCTTCTCAGTATACAATGTAACAAAAGCTTTTGATCGATAATGTTTTTTTTTATAATATCACAGGCAGGCAACAGTCATGTTTGTGTCTTATTTTGACAAAGATTTATTACAGTACTGTAGTGTAGGATAATATAAAGACCTCTTTGAATCTTTTGAGCATAGTAGTGAATGTTTTAAACCATCTGAGAGTACAATATTGATTTCACTGTACATAGGCAATTTCAGTACACTAAAACTCAAAAGAAGCGACATTCAAATAGGTCAATGTCACGTTCAAAAATTAATGGGAGTGTTTGAAATTTAAAAGTATAAAGCTATCCGACGGTTCTTTAATTTTTGAAATAAAGCAACCTAGTATTTACCAATAATACTGAATCGAGAAATTAGTGGAAATCTATTTTTGTCAAATTCAAAGATATTATTGATTGTAGAATTTACTTTATCAGGAACTGATTTATCTGGGTTTTTTTCTACAGAGAGTGATTTGAAGATACATTATTGGTGGCACTGGTGCTGAAGTGAAGTGTGATCTATAAAACGTAATGGTAGCATAGGGACAATGGGAAGTCAACCATCTCAACAAGTACCGAGGTCCACAAAGTCAAATCAAGATTCGAAAGAAAACAACGATGATGATACCGATGGCAGAAAGACAGACGCTATGGAAGAATCAGACAGTAGTGACGAGGAAACTGATGATGTCATCAGTCTCAATGAGCAGGAGGAAGAAAAGAAAAAGAACTGTTTTGATAGGCTCAAATTCAATATAGATGTTATAAAAGATGTGAAAGTACATGTTACCGAGTCTCGAAAATGCAGCCAAGCTTTCTGGAAAAGTGCACAACTTATTGCGAGTATACAATCTTACATATCAAAATTGACGGATTCCGCAACGAAAAACAAAAAGTTGCAGCAACAAGAAGGAGCTCTGTTAGCAGAAATAAAAGGAATCGAGGCAATTCTAAACGCAATAATTCATGTTTATGAAATGAATGACAATTTTCAGTATTTATTGACAGAGGAAGAAGATGATAGTGACAATAAGGCATGGTCGGCAGCATATTTACTTCTTATTCATATTGTGAACTTTACGGACATCAATCAAAAGTTATCTAAGCTTGTTGTTAATCATCCTCGGTTTGTCAAGTTTTCATGTGGTGTAATACAGCAGATCGGTAGCAAGTATCCAAATGACGACACTTTCGTAAGTATATTAGATGAACAAAGCTTAATTATTTTCAATGATGGAAATAAATTTTAGAGTTGATGGAAATAAAACAAAATTTTAATTAGATGATTTGATGTAATTTGATTGAAACTGCTTATTTCTTGACAGGGATTTAAGTTTTCTTCTTCTTTTTAAGGGTGGCGGTAAAAATAAAACGATTTTGGACAATCTAATGACCATAATGCACAACGTTGCGCAAACCGGTGCGCATGCAGTAGCTTTGCGTTCTGCGCATGTGGTTGAGGTGTTCATTCCGTATCTAAAAACGAACAGTGACGACATCAAGATTTACGCGCTCAGTGTTCTTGCGGAACTGATGGATGAAAACGAGGCCAAGTCACTGGAAGCCAATCACAAATCGATAGAATATTTCTTGGGAATTTTCAACGAGGCGGTAGATTCCGATGACGGACGAAGCAGCGATGGGTGGTCATCAGGAGAACTGGCGCATGGTACTGAAATATAAATACCGAATTAAATATATATTTTTTTTCAGTTCTTGATTCACATTTGCTACGTTTTATACATCATTCTGATAATTGCTTTCAAACATCATTATGAGATGTACATATCCTAGAATACGATCATGACAATTTACAATGCATACGCATATAAAGCTTTTAAGATCTTAGTAGGAGCTGATAAGATAAGGGCTGTATTTAGCCCTGAATCTCATCAAGTATTTTTTCTACACAGTGATCCATATGCAAGAAAAACTTGATCATTACTAAAATGTAATGTATTTGGAGATTCCTCATACAACTTTTATTTTGGTATATTTCTAGATACTAGTACTTAAATTACAATCCAAAGAGTAGGGGATAGCCATGTTGAAAAGAAGGTAATATCGATCAAAAAACGTTGAAAATTAAGAACTATCTGGCTAATATGAATATTTACAAACTTTAAAACATAGTTATAGTGTGAACAAGATACCAGAAATCAAATTTAAAAGACTGGTACCAATTTTATCCATGATTTCTAAAATCTTGAATCTGAAATACGGTTGAATTTTGTATTGATTGGCTATAAAGAAGGCATTTTACCGCGAAATACACACTGTGTAGAAATTGAAAGCACGCTCTTGTTTCATTCCAAAATCTTGTGCATTTCATGTGAACATGCTTAGAATAAATAAATGAATGACTTTAAAAGGGGAAAAAATGAAACGTTGCTTATATTATGGCCTAAAACATAGATTCGTAAAGAGCCCCTCTACCCTCCCTTTTTCAGTTTTTCGTCTCTTGGACATCGTCCCCCCTAGCTACAGAACCCCACTTTGTCAAAAGATGTGTATTAGTGATATACACTTTCTGTAAAGCTAGGGGGGGGGGGGGTACAATGTTTCAGAGAACTTTTCCATTTTCCAAAGACATATTTTGCCACAAAATTTAGGAAAATGATACACGATAAATCTTATCCAACTGCTGATTATGATGAAACCAAGAACTGGCATCAATTTTGTGAAAGAATTTTCTTGAGGCTCCCATTTTGAAAATTCCACTTTTTCAGGGCAGACTTTACGCCTTATCTTATCAGCTTTTTCGTTGTCTCCGTGGTAGAAGTAATAAAAAAGGATAATACCATAAGTCCTTTTGTAGTAAAGTATTTCAGATTTTGATCATTATTTCATTCTCAGATATACTAACTGTAGTTTCATGATCTTTCAGTTGTTCGTCAGATAGCAAGAAATGATGTCAATAAAAAGACGTTGGTGAACTTAGGGTGTCTAGCTCCTCTCGAAAAACTGGCCATGTCTAATGATATGAAAGAGAAAAGAGGTAGTCGGAATTGCTTAGTTATTGCTTTTGTACATTTCTTCATCATAAATACGATTATTCAATCAAAAGATTTTCATTTTCCCTACTAAATTCTAATTCATTTTCAATATGAATGTTGACAATAGAGGCTGCTCGGGCTATCTGGACGCTGTCATTTGATGAAGAGAATCAAGTTAAAATGGTCCAGGAGGATAGTGGCACAGTGGACCTTCTTCTTGAGCTGCACAGACAGACTGACAGAAAAGTCAAGAAAGCCAGCAATGGAGCTCTATGGAACATGAGAAAGAAACTTAATGAATCTGAAAAATACTCGAAAATCGGTGGGTATATTAAGTTTGTGCATGATTTATTATACTTGCTGAATTTGACAATTAATGACTATTCTTTTAAAATCTCAAAAGTCCGGGAAGGATATTAAAACTTTCATCACTTTGTTTCCATAGTTTAAATTAAAGAAATGGATCTTTCACAAAATTTCAGAGCATTGATTTTATAGAACTTAGTATAAACAAGCGAAAATATCTTTTTCTTAGCAAAAGAAATGTTTAACATGGAAACAAAATCTGATGGTGATCAGATTACTCGCAACAAAGCAGATGGTCACGTGATGATCAGCTACCAATGGGGAAATCAAAAACTTCTAATAAGGATTAAGGAGTGCCTAAGACGGAACAATATAAAGGTACACCTTGTTTTAAGACTAAAGCAACAACATATTTATAGACTTCTTGTGATGTAGAGCTTTCAAATCTTTTTCATAAAAGTATTACAAATCGTATTACTGGTGGTTTCTTCTTCTTCTTCTTCTTCTTCTTCTTCTTCTTCTTCTTTTTTTTTTTTTTTTTGTTTTGTTTTGTTTTGTTTTTGTTTTTGTTTCCTATTTCGTTTGATTGTTTTTGAAGCAAAATACAAGGTAATAATTAGATTCTGTATATCCATTTGATTGTGATGAATATTTTTTGGTTTTACCTGATTCCCCATCCCCTCCTTTTCAAAGGAAAAAAAAGCTGTGTAATGCCTTGTTTTTTAGACTAATGCTTGTTTTGGGCATGGCTGCGGTCATCCGTAGCTGCTACTTGTACGATTTCCATTAATTCTTAAAATAAGTTTTCTTTTATGCAAAATTATCTGCTATAAAACAAGATTGTAAATACTAGTAGTACGGTGTTCCGTTGGTGACATCGCTTCTTTGCGTAAACAAATTGTGACGCGAAGGACCAAAGAAGCGAAGTTACGATGCGAAGAAGCGAAGTTACGAAGAATCGAAGTTACGGTGCGAAGATGCGAAGATACGAAGTAATGTTCTTCGCTTCTTTGTATCGTAACTTCGCTTCTTCGTATCGTAACTTCGCCTCTTCACATCGTAATCTAGCTTCTTCGCATCGTATCTTTGCTGCTTTGCATCGTAACTTCGCTTCTTCGCGTGTCCATTTCAAGCGCGAAGAAGCGATTTCACTAACGGAACACCATAATATAGGTTTGGATGGACGTGGACGATATGCAGGGATCTACTTTGGCAGCTATGGCCAGGGCTGTCGAGGAAGCCTCCATTGTTCTTGTGTGCTTCTCAAAAAAATACAAAGACAGTGATAACTGCAGAGCTGGTAAGTTTCGTTAGATAATCTAATAAAGTAATTATTCTAACATTTGATTTTTATTGGTTTTCAAATGAACTTAACTGAACTAAAATGCGAATCTTAGTTTTGCCATTGATCATTAAATCGCAAACGCGAATTGTTAAGTTATAAATACTCATATATATAGTTGAAAAGTAACTAGTCGATTCTATCCTACATTAATTTTTAGATATATAGAATGTACATTTTTGATGATTTTCTAAAGTAATATTTGATTTTACTTCTAGTCATAGGTTTTTTCGTTAAAAAACTTCTGACGATTCATGTTTTCTATCTTACCAGTGTTATAATCAGGCGAAATCAAATGATTTTTTAACTTTATCCGAATTAACAGAGGCAGAGTACGCCTTTCAACAGAAGAAGACCATAATTCCACTTAAAATGGAGCTGGGTTATAAACCAGATGGCTGGCTAGGATTCATCATAGGAACGAAGCTTTTCTTTGACTTCAGTGGAAAATATCCATTTGAGCACAAAGTGGAGGGCTTAGTCAAAGAAATACAAAGCAAACTGAATCGTATCGTACCGACCAAAGTGAACAATACTATGTCGTCAGAATATACAGTACCGGATGAGAAAGTAAGTTACAGTCCTGTGTCGTTAATCTCATTTATCGTGCGATGATAAAAACTTCGAGTTCATTGGCCGGATTGCGAAGCAAAATCCGGTCTATGAATTGGCGAGGTCCGTATGTCCGTCCGTCAGTCTGCCTGTCTGTCCGTCCGTCCGTCAGTGCGTCAACATTTTTGTAAAGGTGTTGCATTTAGTCCGATGAGAGAAAACTACTTGGAGTAGCATCTTGATACTTAAAATGGTAATAGACCATGATGAGACGAACAAAATTTGACCTAGTAACATTGACTTTGGAGTTTGACCTTCTTTTGAAAAACTTAAACCTTGGTCACAACTTTTGACTGGTAAGTGATAGGGCTTTCATATTTCACATGTGTATTCCTTGTGACAAGACCTTTTCATGGATACCAAAATGTTTTACCTTGTGACCTTGGCCTTGGAGTTTGACCTACTTTTGAAAAACTTTAACGTTGGTCATAACTTTTATATGGTAAGTGATGGGCCTTTCATATGTATACAACACCTTTCCATGGATAAAAAAAAACTGACCTTGGAGTTTGACATACTATAAAAATATTAAAGCTAGACTATATCTCATGAACGATAGAGGATATGACTTTGATATTTCACATGCAGAATCCTCATGACCAGACCTTTCATTTGATATCATGACTTTTGATCTAGTGACCTTGACCATGGAGTTTGACCCACTTAAAAAAACTTTAACCTGGGCTATATCTTATGTTCTATAAAGGGTAGAGCTTTGATGTTTCACATGTAGATTCCTCATGGCCAGATCTATTATTTGATATCATGACTTTTGACCAAGCGACCTTGACATTTGACTTACTTTTGAATTATAAGAGGTAGGGTTTTGATATTTCACATATAGATTCCTCATGACCAGAACTTTCATTTGATATCATGACTTTTGACGAAGTGACCTTGACATTGACCTTTGACTTACTTTTAAACTATAAGAGGTAGGGTTTTGATATTTCAAGTATAGATTCCTCATGACCATAACTTTCATTTGGTTTCATGACTTTTGACCAAGTGACCCTAACATTGACTTTTGACCTACTTTTGAATTATAAGAGTTAGGGTTTTGATATTTCACATATATATTCCTCATGGCAGATTTTTCATTTGATATCGTGACTTTTGACCATGTGATCCTGACCTTGACATTTGATCTACTTTTGAATTATAAGGGGTAGGGCTTTGATATTTCACACGCAGAGTCCTCATTACCATAGCTCTTTTCATTTTGCAATAGTACTACATCTAATGACCTTTGACCTTTCTGTCTGCATAAAAAAAGTGTACGTCATCAAATACAAACACTTCGCAATCCGGCATTCCCGCCTTTAGTGGTTTATGGGGTTTTTTATTAATCTGAATGAATTATAAGAGAATCATCCACGTATAAACATGGAAAAGATGAACGTTTAAAATGCGCGCGCGTTCACGTGTGTTTTAAATTTTGAATTTATACGCTGTACATGATTGTGAATATTTTAGGGACATACTGCATTTCATAATCAATACTATACTCTACTCTACTAATGTTCAAAATTATTGAAAAAACATGTACTTTTCTAGGTACCAACGTATGAAATGTCACCAACTGCAGCAGCAGGAGTAAGTCACGCGATAAAAGCAGACGAGAACATTGTGAAATGGACAGAAAAGGATGTTCATGACTGGGCCAATCAGAACGACTTACCTGGGTAAAGCTTTTCATATCGTCCTAAGTACCCGAAACGTGCATGTCTGGTCCATGGTTCTGTTCTAAAATGATGCTTTTGAATTTGAAGACGTTTAACATTTGTACCACTTGGTGAGTGTCACTTCTGGTGGACCAGGAGTCCCCGAGGGCACATTGTAGCCAAATTCGATCGTCTGTCTCCTCAACGCATTTGAAAATTTCTGTTATCGAAATTTGTTGAAAATTCTAAAACGTGGTTCCTGTAGCATCATATCCCACACATCCTGCCATAATAATTTTCACACTCTTTGGCCACATTACATTGTTTAACTTGAGGATCATTGACGCGGGTTAAGTACATGAAACGTGTATGTCTGGTCCATTGCTGCAAATTGTTCTGTTCTGAATGACATTATCCATGCAATCAGAACATCATACTTGCGCCATGTTCTAGTGGTTAAAGTGTCGAGCAAGCGACTTAAAACAGGTTCGAGCTCCACTAGTACCAAGGGTTGGCCGTTATACATTTGTATTCATTTTAAAAAAGAAAGGAAAAAAGAAAAGCAGATTTATTATCTATTGCTGATTGCTGGCGTGAAATAATTTGATCTAAGTAGAATGGGACGGCCAAAGTTATTTTTCAACTTGAAAATAATTAAACGCTTATGATTCTTTTTTGAGATCGAAAAGAAACCAATATCCATGCTAATGACATTTTTAAATTGATCACCGGTTTGCTTTTAATTTGAAGAAAAGTCAGCAGGTCTAAATGTATTTATTAAGAATATGAAACATAGCCAAGGAGTGCCACGAGACTTATTCGGAAATTTGTTTGGAAATTTTACAAAGCTATTCATCGCGAAGACCGCTGGTCAGACGGACAAGTGGAAGAATCTGGATAACTACACCATTTCTAATAATAGACTATCTAACGTACCCGAAATCCGTCTCAAAAGGGCATCGGTTTGTAGTATTAAACGTGGTAAATGTTTTAATGGCGTCTTTTATGTTTAGTGTTTAATCTTTGTCCCTTTTGGTGTATCTAGTAATTGTCCCCTCCGTGTTTTCGAATTAGGATGTTTCGGTGTTTTTATGTGGGTGTTTCGGTGTTTTTGTGTAGGTGTCTCGGTGTGTGTTTCGGTGTTTTTATGTGTGTGTTTCGGTGTTTTTCTGTGGGTGTCTCGGTGTGTGTGTTTCGGTGTTTTTATGTGGGTGTTTCGGTGTTTTTATGTGTGTGTTTCGGTGTTTTTCTGTGTGTGTTTCGGTGTTTTTCTGTGGGTGTCTCGGTGTGTGTGTTTCGGTGTTTTTATGTGGGTGTTTCGGTGTTTTTCAGTGGATGTTTCGGTGTTTTTCTCTGATTGTTTTGGTGTTTTTCTGTGGGTGTTTCGGTGTTTTTCTCTGGGTGCTTTGGTGTTTTTCTGTAGGTGTTTCTGTATTTTTCTGAGGGTGTTTCGGTGTTTTTCTCTGGGTGCTTTGGTGTTTTTCTGTAGGCGTTTCTGTATTTTTCTGTGGGTGTTTCGGTGTTTTTCTGAGGGTGTTTCGGTATTTTTCTGTGGGTGTTTCTGTATTTTTCTCTGGGTGTTTCGGTGATTTTCTGTGGGTGTTGCAATTGGGTCTTATTGAAGATCCCCAGATCGTCTTCTTCTTAACTTGAGATCATTTCCTTACTTAATCCGAGAAGTGAATTGGCTCAGACTTGTAAAAAAGTGTGGACCCAATATTCGATAGAAACTACTTTGGAAACATTTTCTCTCCAAAACTCAAATGAAAGACAAGAGGGGATCTTCAACAACACTCGGCTGCAGCGCCCACACCAAAACCCAAAAATCGCCCAATGAAAAAAACACAGAGCACACACACACAGAAAGAAACGCAAAAGGGACAAGGAACACAAACTCACACCATAGAACATGAAGCACAAAAGACTACATATGAACCAACGAGACCAATTGGCAACCGGTGCCTATACTTAGGACGGCCATCTGTCACGCATGTAGCAGACAGTGTAGTTATCCGGATTATGTGTGCACAACTTTCCCACTTTTCCGATTATCCAGAGGTCTCGAAGGTTTTTGTGGTGTAAAATAAAGGTCAAGTCAAGAGTTTTCAAAGATCCAAAGAAGTAGCTAGTTCCACATGGCAATTTAAGCAAAAGGAACGTCAAACATGGATTGGTTGTAGTCCTTAAAAGTTAATTCTAGGATTAAAAGGTCAAACCTGGCTATAAAATATAACAGCCTTTCTCGACCTGACGAACCAGGTTATGAGTTTAGGAGGTCAGAATCTTACTTTATCTAGTGTGTTTTGCTGTGGTCATTCCAATATAATTTTGTTGAAGATCGTTTCCAACATAGATTATATAGCATTAGGCTATACTCGCGTGATACAAAAATACTAGAATAAAATCGACGGTTCATACATGTATACTGTAATAAATGAAATTATCGTATTTTTTCAGAGAGACCTTCGCAAAACTCGAGGGCGCTGATATTGCTTTCTTGAAGGTCCTTCGGCGAGAGGTAAGAATTCTCAACATAATTTTCTCTCATGCTTATATCATGAAGAAAATGGAAGGATCTCCAGCATGACACACCTGCAGACACCCAGCGAAACAAACCCACGAGAAACTGACACAGATTGACATCGGACATTTTAAGCTGTATTGGTTTGATGGATCTAGATATAACTTTATACCCCTCGATCGAGCATTATGCAGAACTTACTGTCTTAACTGACTATGGGCCAGCACAATCAGTACATCACATGATAAATTCTTGGATTTCGATTGGTTAAGCACACGGGAACCATGAGAGAATTGCTTTTTGCCATATAGAGTTGCATCCCTAGGAGAATATCACATTGTAGGTGTCGCCACCTCATCGCAAATACAGTTTCTAATAATATAGCTCATATATAGCTATGTGGATCAAATTATGCGCTAATGCTCGGGTACTACCTTAGCCACAGAAACGGCCAACGACACTTGGTTATTTGGTACACCCTAGTCAACCAATATAGGTTAAACTGGGCAAAATTTTAACCGAATTCTTCGTCTTTTGTTCTAATAAAACGAATCCAAAATTAAATCAAGTACATTTGTACGGAAATGAAATGTTGAATTCGTGCAGAACCGCAGTGCGACACCTTCAACATGAGTTTCATTTAACAGTGGTATTCAAGGGGAATTGGAAATAGTATAAAATATCTCGTTTATCACCGAGGATTTAGTGGTGAAATCACAGCTGTTTAATTTTTCAATAATACATTCAAGCGCACACCAAATGAAGACTTGACTGAATGTAATGTTAATATTAACTGAAGAAGTCTTGGAATAAATGCATATTTTTGTGAGGATATGATGTTAGAAATACATCGATATTTTTAAATCTCATAGATTATGAACAGGGGTAGGGTATCATAGCTTAGTCACAAACCCTTTTCTCCACCCAATCCCTTTCCTTTACAAGTCTGTAATAAGGCGTCTAAGCTATGTTACCCCACCTATGACAAGTTTGCCTGGAAATCCTGGATAGCTTACGACCAAAGTTAAGGCTTTGTAAAACGGCCGCCTGGTATCATCCCATGACTAGGTAACTAATGATACCTCGCCCCTGTGCATGATGAATGAGAGATTATAAGACTCTTTCATGGTCTTCTATGAAAGATACATCGGTTCCACCCGAGGGGTCTCAAAATCATGTAAAACCCCAGGCTTGCCGAGGGTTTTGCAAAATTTTGAGACCCCGAGGGTGGAAACGATGTATCTTTCATAGAAGAACATGAAAGAGTATTTTTCTCTAATATCTAAGGGTCAAAAACAAAACTGAAAGAAAAGGGACGAAATTTGATAAGTGTCAAGTTGCTCTATTCGAAAAAAAATTGCGATATTCGAATTCAGCGCCCCCGAAAATGATTTATTCTATAGGAATAAACCACGAGTATTAGGCTTTTCAAAATAAAACGTAACAGTACATTGTAAAACGATCTTATGCCTCGTTTACACGGAGAGTTTATTGCGCAATAAACGTAAATTTGTTGCGCAATAAATTTATTTTGCGTTCACACGACAAAATTTATTGCGCAATAAATTTTCAATTTGTTTCGCAATAACTTTATTGCGCAACAAATTCTGCCGTGTAAACGCTAAGCGAAACTGTTGCGCAATAAATCTGACGCATGCGCATCATCACGACAAGAGAAAGAGATTGATATACTTACAAATATAACTATCCGACGTCTATATTTTAAAGATTCTATTGAGAGATTCCGATTTTTCGTATATATAAGAACGCTTTTCTATAAAGTCTTGATCCCTTATAGAGAATGACGTCACAATTGACTGACGTCATGTTGTAGACTGAAATGACAAATAAATGAATGTTTGTTATATAGGCTACCTCTTACAATAGTCTCAAATTTAGACTTTACGAAAATTATTCGAATAATATCTGTTGTACATTTTTATTCATGATTCTTGTGCATGTGCATTGGCATTTATTGCGCAATAGTTTCGGTCTCGTGTGAACGCAAAAAAGGTTAATGCGAAACAAATTTGTTGCGCAATAAAGTTATTGCGAAATAAATTTATTGCGCAACCGTGTGAACGAGGCATTAAAATCGATGTTTTATTGCGACGTCGCCGCTAACTTGTTTGTTTTGCGGGCTGAAATCATGACGTCACAATAGCGTAAACAATCGAAACAATAGCGTCACGTGATACGTGATACAGCTGTCACGTGATATGTGATTCAGAAGCAGCTCACATAGGTGTATTTCATTGGCCTACTCTGTAACACATACGCGGGTATGAGAGAATATTTTTTCTCTTGATAGTTTTTAGTCAACAAAAGAATGATAGATAATGCAATGTTTTGAATTACTGAGTACTTTTACATTTTTACATGAAATAAAAGGAAAACCCAATTTCTCTTGTTGTAAAACATCTAATTTGCAAAATATTTTATCATTTTAATTTTGTTTTGTTCCATGACAATGAGCTCAAAACCTACCAGCACGAGTACGCAAAACAGAATAATAACAAAGAAATGATCTAATCATGCAAAAATACGTTTAATTATTTTCTTAAATAAAATCTCACCTTTTATCCTATTCAAAATTTATCTTGATTAATTCATTTTTATTCCTATATTCTTTAATTAATAGATAACGACCTCTGTAAAAGCAACACGTCGAATACTCAAGTGATCTTTACTTTCATTTGATAATATTTTCTTGATTATTATTCACTGATATCATTTTTTTTTCTTTTTTCAGTCACCTGATTTTTTCTACAAGACGCTACATGACATGTTGAAAATAACAGATCTTCGAACTCTTCGCAAATTTACTTTTGCACTTGAAAATGCAAAATAAATTAATCAAAATACAACGTTAAGTTGTATGTACCATGTACCAGACTCTAGATACAATATCTACTCAACCTCACCATCCACGCTACCCACCATATTTGTTATTGAAATGAAAGCTTGAATGGATATGTCACGAATTAGATGCATTATTTGTGCAATATAAGCTAGTGTAACAATCGAAATGTTCGTTTATCTTTCTGTATATATAAATGGGTAAATGTCCCAAATTACCTATCCCTCTAGAGACGATATTATGAACGTTGTTTATTTGCTTGTTCGGGAATTTTCTCCTTTTCATTATTATTTGTTCTACTTGTTGATAAGTATTTTTTGCACTAATTTTCTGTTTCCAAAATAAAAGTTCAAAGAAATTAAAAGGCTATAATAGTTATTTTTACTGAAGTTGAAAATAACAAGATTGCAATACGTAAATTAAGGGTTCATTACAGGAAAATAACAAAAAGCAAAGATGTGTCGTCTAGCTGAATCCTTATTTCTTTTGCCCAACGTGACCTTGATCTTTGACCTTGGTAATCTATAGGGTTGTCAGGCTGCAATAACTGCCAGAATAGTGACAAATGCCAATTTGGTGTACAACTACATTCTGTGCTTTGAGAAAAAATGAAGTAAACTTTTCAAAAGCAGTAACTTTTGAGGAAAATAGAACACTAGAAAATTCTCTCTAGAATAACTCCCGAATTCCCGAATGAGCATCTGTCTACGTTGCTGATGCTATTTTTGTGTCGCCTGCGAAGCATAGCGACACTTAGGGATCACTTTGTCCGTTGTCCGTCTGTCCGTCTGTCCGTCCGTCCGTCCGTCCGTCTGTCTGTCTGTCACACTTTGGGTGTCACAGCCCATAACTTTTGATTGGTAAGTGATAGGGCTTTGATATTTCACATGTGTATTCCTTGTGACAAGACCTTCCTACACATACCATAATTTTTGACCTAGTGACCTTGACCTACATATTTGACCTACTTTTCAAAAAAATTAAAAATGAATATATCTTTTGATTGGTAAGTGTTAGGACTTTGATATTTCACATGAGCAATCCTTATGGCAAGACCTTTCTACACATACCATAATTTTTGACCTTGTGACCTTGACCTCGATATTTGACCTACTTTTGAAAAAAAGATAAGATTCACTATATCTTTTGATTGGTAAGTGATAGGGCTTTGGTATTTCACATGTGTATTCCTTGTGACAAGACCTTTTTACACATACCATAATTTTTGACCTTGTGACCTTGACCTACATATTTGACCTACTTTTCAAAAAAATTAAAAATGGATATATCTTTTGATTGTTAAGTGTTAGGACTTTGATATTTCACATGTGCAATCCTTGTGGCAAGACCTTTATACACATACCATAATTTTTGACCTTGTGACCTTGACCTCGATATTTGACCTACTTTTGAAAAAAAGATAAGATTCACTATATCTTTTGATTGGTAAGTGATAGGGCTTTGATATTTCACATGTGTATTCCTTGTGACAAGACCTTCCTACACATACCATAATTTTTACCTATTGACCTTGACCTACATATTTGACCTACTTTTCAAAAAAATTAAGAATGGCTATATCTTTTGATTGGTTAGTGATAGGGCTTTGGTATTTCACATGTTTATTCCTTGTGACAAGACCTTTCTACACAGACCATAATATTTGACCTTTTGACCTTGATCTAGATATTTGATCTACTTTTCAAGAAAAGTAATATTGACTATTTCTTTTGATTGGTAGATAATAGGGCTTTGATATTTCACATGTATTTTCCTTGTAACAATCCATTCTACACATACTATAATTTTTTACCTTTTGACCTTGACCTAGCTATTTGACCTTCTTTTCTAAGGTTGTATATATCTTTTAATTGGTAGGTGATAGGTCTTTCATATTTCTTATGATGAGACCTTTTTGTTACCAATTTTCACAAAGTGACCTTGACCTAGATGATGACACTCTTTTCTTTAAATTTGTAGTTAAGAGGTCTGATATTTCAAATGAATTTCATTTGACAAGACTTTTCTACTGATACCAATAATTTTGATCCACTTTCTAGAATAATAATCAAACCGCTTCGCAGGCGACACAAGCATTCCTTGGATTGCTATTTTTTTTCTAAAGAACGATCTTTAGATATTATGATTATGGTATTTAAGTATATGTTCCTGTAGAGGTCATTGTAAGAAATCCATCTGAAAGGAAGATCCTGTTTGCTTCCTCATACTGTAAAAGCCTGTAAGGAATAAAAGGGAAAACATAATATCATCTTAATTTACTAGACAAGATTATTTAAGACTCGTTCATGAAAGATATATAGGTTCCAACCTAGGGGGATCAAAAGCTTGTAAAACCCGAGGATTGACGAGGGTTTGGCTATATTTTGATACCCCGAAAATGAATCTGATATATCTTTCATAAAAAACTATGAAAGAGCATTTTCTCTCATATCTAAGGGAAAAATTCAAAATTGAAAGAGAGTAGACGAAATTTGAAAAATAATAAGTTGAACTAATCCTGAAAATTTTGAGATATTCGAATTCACCGCCAACGAAAATGCTTTATTCGTTAAGAATATACTACGATTATAGGCTTTTCATATTATTAACCAAGAATACATAGAAAAACGATATCAAAGTCGATGTTTTATTGCCACGTCGACGATAACTAGTTTGTTTGATTAGTGTTGACTTCACAATAAAGTAAACGAGTGAAACAATTGTGACATAATGATGTATGATACAGCTGTCAGGTGTGTAGCTCACATAGCTGTGCATCGGTATGAGAGAAAAAATGCAATCGAGTGACTACGAAAGGTCATGCCAAATTACAAAGACGGAGGCCTAGCGAGTTTCTTCTATACCATTTGAAATCATACAACTATCTTTTGAGATATGATATATTTAAAAATGGATTGATATGACGCACAAAATCAACACGTTGAAACCCCGACCTGCTTGTACTGCGTTTACTGTCAGAAGAAAAGAATTGAAAATACATGCATAGGAATATCTTCATCTTGTCGGTTTATGTGTAGTGTTTCTATTTTTTTTTTTACGTTAAGTGTTTGGATGTCGGATTTGGTGTTCAATGTCCCTTTTGTGTCGCCCTGACTTGATTTACAGAAGGATGTTTCGAGTTTTTGCTATGGGTACTTCAACCGAGTCTTGTCGGAGATCCCCTCCTTTGTTTTACGATTGTACCATTTGGGGTTAATGTTGAATGAGATACCCTCAAACTGTCTGCAGATAGGACAGATTAGTGCTGGAGTTGTAATGTGGGGTACAACAATCTAGGGAAAACTCGCTGTTATATCCAGAAGGCTATAATTTCTACTGAAGCACCAAAGGACTATTGCAGCGACTTGACAATAATTTATATCACAGAAGGTATGAAATGTTAAAAGTCTTCAATAATTTCCAGCATGGACCATATATGCGCGTTTCGGGTACCTAACTCTCGTCAGTGATCCTCAATCTAAACCATGTTATATGGCCAGAGAAGAGTGTGAAAGTTATTATTATGTCCAAAAATGTACCGAAAGACGTAGCAGGATGAGTGGGCTATAATGCTACAGGACCATCGTTTTAGAAATTTTGATGACAGAAATTTTCGAATGCGTTGAAGAAACGATCAACCGAAGTTGATCGAACTTGGCTACATGTGCCCTCGAGGACTCCTGGTCCACCAGAAGCGATACTCACCAAGTGGTGAAAATGTTATCTTTCTTGTTTCTACTGAATCTACTGTACCCTTCTTTTCCTACTTTTTTGTTCGATCCTTCTTTTTCCTACCTATGAAATAAAAAGCTTGTTTAGTACCCGAAACATGCATGTCTGGTCCATGCTGTAAATTTATCAGGTCTAAAATGATGCTATTGAATTTGAAGACGTTTAACATTTGAACTACTTGGTGAGTGTGACTGCTTGTGGACCAAGAGTCCCCGAGGGCACATGTAGCCAAGTTCGATCAACTTCGGTTGATCGTCCGTCTCTTTTACGCATATGACATTTTCTGTACAAAATTTCTTGAAATTTCTAAAACGTGGGTCCTGTAGCATCATATCCCACCCATTCTGCTACGTCTTTTGGTACATTTTTGGACATAATAATTTTCATACTTTTGGGTCATTTTACATAGTTTAGACTGAGGATCACTGACTAGGGTTTAGTACCCGAAACGTGCATGTCTGGTCCATGCTGTAAATTTATCAGGTCTAAAATGATGCTATTGAATTTGAAGACGTTTAACATTCTGACGTTATGTTTGTTTGCGGACGGTTAATGGTGATTTTACGATCGCAAACTGATATTTTCTGGGACTCGTTAGCGGAGCCAAAAAAGCACTAGGATGTTTGCACCGTAAAATCAGCATTTTCCGCCCGCAAACATATACGTACGTTACGTCAGTATCTAGCAACGTCAAAACCTAGTATGTTCTCGTTTTACAGCCATAACTAAGGATCAAACAACCAATGAAATCGGACTTTGTAACGACATTGCATTAGAATTTTTCTTTTACTCCTACTATTCCTACTTTTCCAGAACAAACGTGGAAATCTTAAAAAAGCTGGTTGATGTCCATTGAAAGTAAATGTGGAATAAATTTATTTTAGTAATCATGGTAAGGGTGGAAATGTATTAAAGAGAATATATGCAATGCATTACGTTCGATTTATAAATATAAGTACGTGTGGGTACAGTTTGTGAATTCCTCTCTTTGTTCTTCTCTATACACAATCCCTATCTTCCAAATGGTAAAAATAGACTTCAAATATAGGAGAAAGGAGGTTAAACACAAAAAACAACAAATAAACCAACGAGACCTATATGCAATGAGTGCTGATTTAGGTCGGCTGAATAGTGTAGATATTCGGATTACGTACGCACACCCCGATAAAAGAACAGGGAAAAGAACGACAGCGATACATATGCATCTTTTCTAACATTACATAACGATCAATCGTGACTTTAATATCTAAAGAGAAAACTGGGTCCTGATATCTTTTCTTATTGAAAAGTTTTACGAATGACTTTTCATGAGCTCGCTTTAGCCAACAGAGCACGGACTGTTTTCGTTTGTCCGCTGCTCTTGACTAACATTAACATTGTTTTAAGTTACCTAGGACCTCTACACTTTACTGTCTTTTTTATGATGACGTGAAACAACATAATTTTACAAGACAGCATGCAATACCTGTTGCCTCAATCCACTGCTCGTTGAGCACACAACGATTCCGTGTCCTTTTCCATTAATGTACCAATGCGAACAGACCAACACCTTTTTAACCAGGACTTTTTGACTTGTTCATCTTAACTCTGTCTATAATAAATCTTGAAAATGTAGAAGTCGCGGTCTTATGCTCTTCTTTTAAAATGTTATTCAATAGCATCATCTAAGAACAGCAAAAGATCGAAGGTATCCGGCGATGCTTTATAAATATTACATTTATTCTCAGCATACATTCCAAGGAAGTGAATTTGAACAAGAACACAGACAAACCTTGCGATGATAGCAATCTACCAACATCTATCTAGGACCGGGAACCTTGAGTAGAAAATCGATTATCTTAAACTATTGGCAGGGAATATTTCCACAAAAGTGTTCCCTCTAAAAAGGTTTTTCCTTAAAATGCTTCAAACTCCCACGAAATAGTAGTCGTAGGAAGGTGGGTGTTAGACTAAAAACACTTTCACCAATGAGTCGGGACTTCGTTACGACTTTAAGGTGGGTCCCTACTCGTGAATTTAACAGATGAATTTTGTATTTTAAGGTTATTTTCTATACATTATAGTCAAAATGACATAATGAACACTGACATAGATAGGTAATTTTGTTTTCATTAAAGATACAGTACATTAAAGAAAGGTACCCTAGATCTTAAAAAATTGAGAAATAACAAATATCCATCGTATGCTTTTGAACCCTCCAAATTCAGTGATGATATGAATATGTTTATTTGTTTTGTTTTATCTTATGATAACAAGTCATATAGAAGAAATACAACACATAAAATGATATTGTAACATAAATCTAAGTATGATATATCTCCAAACATTAGGGTACCCCCTTATAATTTCATAACATTTTGGACCAAGAATATGTACTAAATCAAACTTTTTGCAAAAAATAACAGATGAATTTTTTTCATTTTGTAATATTTCATAAAATTATGTATGTCGATGAAGAAAAAATCACAAACAGGTACACAATTTTTGAAATGATCAAGGTATGGCTCCAAACATAGGGGTACCCCCTTATAATGATATCATATTTTCGACAAATAATATATAGTATATCACATTTTTGTGCAAAAAACAACAGATGGAATTTCTTCAGATTGTATCATTTTATACGATAATATATATAGATGGTGAAAAAATCGCATACAGGTATACAATTTTATAAATGATCAAGATATGGCTACAAACATAAGGGTACCCCCTTATAATTTCATTACATTTTCAACTAAGAAATTATACTATATGATTGGTTTGGACATTGATAGATTGCACCATCTTTTGCTTCTTTTGGCATTTAAGATCTTCTGTCTGTGTTTTTCAATGCGCTCGCTAGTCCCTCACTAGCCATTGTAAAACGTTATACGCAGACTGCTGCATATAAGGAAAAACCTATAACGGTTCGAGTAGGGAGCCACCTTAAATGTATCTATCTCAACAGGACGCAAATTTGAAGGCTCGGTGAACCATGAAACGATTCTCCACAGGTGCTACTAGTCACTTAAGCCCTAGTCACAACCCACCGTGCGTGCTTTAAATTGGTTTGGTATTTTCTTCAAGAAGGTAGAGAGTTGGAACCCTTCGACATTATTAATATAGACACTTATTTCATGTTGCACTGTGGAACAGTTAAAATCGTTCCCCGTGGCCTGATGTTTGTCAAGTGTATTAATTACTTCTTTCCAGCTCTGTCACCCGAAAGAAGCTTTGTTTTGGCCTTTTATCAATGTGACATCATATATATATATATATATATTGCTATTTCGGAAACTAGCCATTTTACCGATAAATATCATCGAAATTAAAGGAGTTTTATATCTTAGCACCTTCCCTCCAACGCTATTTTGAACGTAGATTTTATTTGGATACTGAATCAGGAAATTTGGAGCCGCGCACTCTCTGTAATGTAAATGTAAAAATCTAACAAAAAATTAAAGAGGGCGCTACTGAAATTATTTTTGGTGGCTCCGCTGAAAGCATCACTGATTAGAATTTAATATTCGAAACACGTGTCTGGTGCATGTAAATTGGTTTGGAATTTTCTTCAAGAAGGTAGAGAGTTGGAACCCTTCGACATTATTATTATAGACGTGCGTGTTTGTGGAGGCTACGTGCGCTACGTTTTTCTAAAGACGCAAGGAAGGAAGTGGCAAGAGTACGGAAGAGTTGCGTCAACGCAAGTCGCATATGGGTGGTTATATACATCAAATACTGCTTAAAAAGTAAGTGAGTTTGTTGCAACTTGCTTAAAACGTACTTTCTCCGTACGTCTTATACGTTATTGTAAGGATGTCGTATTTACCTACTGCTAACGGACGGAGTCCTCACTACCTTGCGTCGGAGGTGCATTGCACGTACTTGCAACGTACTTACAACGTGCGTGTCGTACTTACTGTTGAATTCGAAGACAGCACGCAGCGAAAGTTCCATATGCACCAAAACTGCTACGTCCTGTCTGCGTCATCCGTACGTGACACGTACTGACAACGCACAGACACCTTACGGATACCCCAAGGTTTGCCAACGTTTTTGCACGTAGACAGCACGTACGTGCACATACGGCGGGTTGTTACCAACGCTTTACAGATGCAGTAGCTGTGTCCAGAGAGGTACGAATGGCTACGGAGTACATACGTACAATCGCGACTAGTGTACTATTACCAATGACTCGTAAACGGATAGCTACGACTTAATTATATTATGATCGGTGCGACTTGTTTGAAGGACTGATAAGATAAGGGCCGTATTAAGCCCTGAATTGTGCCGTATTTCCTCAGTCTAAACAATGTAATAATATGACCAAAAAGTGTGAAAGTTACCGGTATTATGTCCAAAATATACCGAAAGATGTAGCAGGATGGATGGGATATGATGCTACAGGACAAACGTTTTAGGAATTTCAAATGCGTTGAGGAGACAGACGATCAACCGAAATTGATCGAACTTGGCTACATGTGCCCTCGGGGACTTTTGGTCCACCAGCAGTGATACTCACCAAGTGGTACAAATGTTATTCAATATTCTAACATGACTTGAAATTTTCTCCCTATATGTACCATAGAACAATCTCCAACAAACTTCCAGTGCACTAAGCTCTGCCCATTCACGTGCTATATTAGAATAGAAATTACTAGCTAGCCATGATTCATTGTCCATTAATTCCACTTGTCACGGCTCGATGATAATTTGCTTGGTTCATGCGACTCGTGGAATTACTGGACAATAAGCCACGGCTAGCTAGTTGTTATTTCTTAAGCATCATTTTAAGGACAGACAAATTTGCAGCACAGACAAGACATGCACGTTTCGGGTATTTAACCCTCGTCAGTGATCCTAAATCTTAACAATGTGATTATGTTTTCAATAATAATACGGAAGTGCACATCCATCCTTAAAAACTCCTCCTCTTTTTGGTATCTTGGGTAGTACCCCCCCCCCCCCCTTTCCAATACAGAACCACTAAATATTTGTATCATGGATATACACCTCCAGTATGAGTTTCGTTTTCGTTTTGTATCTTCGAGGGAACAATGTTCAAAACAATTTTCCGTTCTCTAAAAGAAACTTTAAAGTTTTTCCTGTTGTTATAAAATATCTTATTGATGTCCATTATAACCATTAAATCATAGAAATTAAATATTTCATTTAAAATGTCCGTGGAAGGATACATTATTTTGAAAAATACATGTATAAACATTCATATCGCCATTCAAAAAGTAACCATAAATTTATTTAAATTTACATCTCAGTAAATGATCTTGATTTCAGTTTTGTTAAAATGACTTTCTAAGTACATTTTTGTTGGCAATATGCGTATTTGTGTTGTACTTTTTAAAGTAGGTACCCTTCCACGGACATGAATGAAATATTTTATGTATTTTTCGAGTTTCTTTGGCATGCCTTTTTGTCCAAGACAAGATACATTAGTTTCTGTATTCTGGTGTTGATACAATAGAATAATCATTTTATCTTACTGGTAGAAGTTGACATATACTCTTCAGGTAATACAAAGAGCCAAACACTTTAAATCCCCTTCACAGTGTCATGGATTGGACCATGGATAGTTGTAAGGATCGAGGTAATTCATGCCATAGAATGTTGGAGAGTGGAAAAGGGATGGGTCGTAGGGACACAGTGGCACATTGTCCAACTTGAAAAAAATGTGCTTCCCTTTCAAATCTTGGATCCGCCTCTGTTTCTACTTGGATTCTCCGTACAAAATAGCTCAATAATTATAAAAGATCTTTAAACTGATAGTACATATATTCAATATTTGGAATATATGGGTATTTACTTATACTTGCTTTTGAAATGGCATTTAACTCTAAGCACACGTATTGTGGGAGATCCTACCTGAGGATCTATAGAAAAAAATAATAAAAACTGCCACGATTACGAGTGTATACGGACTTAACAAGCGCAGGTCTTCATGTATTTTTGAATATATAAAAGTGAGAAGTGGTAAGTTTGTCAATGACTTTTTACGTTTTGCTTTTTTGGTAAATGTATATTCATTTTACCAAATGTAGCAATCGCTGATTCAGTTTAAAAACTACAGATTGTCTGTTTTAAAACGAAAGTTAACATTTTAAACCGTCTGTTTGGTATGTCAAACGTGAAGCTTATAGATTTACATGACTTAATATTCCGTGCTCTAAATGAATAATCCAAATATGACAATCATATTCAGAGAATGGAATTACTCTCATAGAATTTTAATGTTTCAAAAGTTTAATACCTTAAATCTACAAATTGACCAGTATTGTTTTGTAGAGATCAATTATTTTTTTTTTGTAGATTTAGATATGTATTTAATGAGTACAATTTAATGACATTGTTATTTAATCTAATTTGAAATTGGTTATGAAACATTCAACTCCATCCTTGGGTCGTTAAGGCGGGTCCCTACTCAAAGATTTAACAGATGAAATTTGTATTTTAGGGTATTTTCCTAAACACGATGATCCAAGTAAGAAATAAAACACAGACATATATATGTAATTTTTTTTTTCATCAAAGATACAGTACATTATAGAAAGGTACCCTTGCACATTAAGGTTGAGGAATATCACATATCCAGGATATGCTTTTGAACCCTCCATATTCAGTAATGATAATAGTATGTTTATTTGTTTTGTTTTATTTTATGATAACAATTCATATACAAGATGTAGAAGAAATGTTACATATAAGATAATCTGGGTATGAGAAGTCTCCAAACATAAGGGTACCCCCTTATAATTTTATCATATTTGCGCCCAATAATGTATACTAAATACAACTTTTTGCAGAAAAAAAAACAGATGATTTTTTTTTTCGTTTTGCAATATTTCATACAATTATGTACATGTATGTAGAAAAAAACCACATGCAGGTACACAGTTTTATAAATGATCAAGATATGGCTCCAAACATAAGGGTACCCCCTTATCATTTCATCACAACTAAGAATATATAGTATATGCCACTTTTTGCATAAAATACCAATGGAAGTTCTTCATTTTGCATTATTTCATAATAAAATGTCTATGTAGATGATGAAAAAACCAACTATAGGTACACAGTTTTATAAATGATCAAGATATCGCTCCAAACATAAGGGTACCCCATTATGATTTCATCGCTTTGTCAACTAAGGATATACCGGTATACTATATACATCTTTTTGCGTAAAATATTTAATGGAAGTTCTTCATATTATATCATTTCATAAGATAATGTCTATAGATGAAAAAAATCACTTACAGGTATATGGTTTTATAAAAGATGAAGATATCGCTCAAAACATACTGTGTAGAAGGAAAAACCTATAACGGTACGAGCAGGGACCCACCTTAATGGCGATAAAGACCATATAAATGTCTTTCTTGATATCTTTATTTTAAAATTATAAACATCTGCCACTATCAACATTTTACATAAATTCATGATAAATAAAAATATACAGAAAGACACATACATCGATTTGGACTAGTCATGGACATTTATAATTTTCAATGTAATTAGATATGTATACATTTATACTCATTACCAAGCTTCAATTTGAATATTAAGCGTGTATTGATAATATGATATTGATAAAGTTATAAAGTAAAAGTCTCGAACGCCAATTAACAAAAAATAATCAAATTCAAGGAATTGTGGTCCCTCGCTTTTGGGTGTTTGTCTAATTAAAGAAATGCTTACAGACCCCCCCCCCCTTTCTTAAGTTTTCATAATATATCTCATATATTATCAACATTCAAAATATGAAAGATTAAACTCCAAGAAAATGTCAAAGGGTCCAAACTTTTGTACCAAGGGACAGGGCTTATGAAAAGGTATGCACATGTGAAATATAAATGTAAAGTCCTATCATTTTAATTACCATCCAAAACTTATGGTCGAGGTTGAAGTTTTTAAATGTGGGTCAACCTCCAAGTACGAGGTCAGAATGTTGTTACCAACAGAAATGTCTTGTCACAAGGAATACACATGTGAAATGTGAAAGCCCCTTCACTTTCCGTTCAAAAGTTATGGTCAAGGTTAAAGTTTTTGAAAAGTATATCAAACTCCAAGGTCAAGGTCACAAGGTCAAAAATTTTGGTATCCACGGAAAGATCTTTTCACAAGGAAAATAGATGTGAAATATCAAAGCCCTATCACTTTCAATTAAAAAGTTATGCGCAATATTAAAGTTTTTTGAAACGAAGGTCGAACTCAAAGGTCAAGGTCACAAGGTAAAAAAATGTTATCCATTGAATTGATGGAAAGGTCTTGTCACAAGGAATACACATGTGTATCGTGAAAGTCCTACCACTAATCATTCAAAAGTTATGGTCAAGGTTAAAGTTTTTGATAAGTAGGTCAAAGTCCGAGGTCAAGGTCAGAAGGTCAAAATTTTTTGTATCCATAAAAAGGTCTTGTCACAAGGAATACTCATATGTAATATGAAAGCCTTATCACTTTCCATTCAAAAGTTATGGTCAAGGTTAAAGTTTTTGATAAGTATGTCAAAATCCAAGGTCAAGGTCACAAGGTAAAAAATTTTGGTATCCATGGAAAGGTCTTGTCACAAGGAATACACATGTGTAATATGAGAGCCCTGTCACCTTCCATTCAAAAGTTATGGTCAAGGTTTAAGTTTTTAATAAGTAGGTCAAAGTCCAAGGTCAAGGTCACAAGATAAAAAAAATGTTGTATCCATGGAAAGGTCTTGTCACAAGGAATACACATGTGAAATATCAAAGCCCTATCACTTACAATTCAAAAGTTATGCACAAGGTCAAAGTTTTTGTGACTGACCGACAGACGGACGGACAGACGAAATGGTTTTAAGAGCCATTCTCTGTAAGGACCAAAGTGGTCGAAAAATGATCATCTCAGATTTTCATGATTTTGAGTGTCTTAGCCAAGTTTGACCCCCTGAAAGTAAAAATAACATTTGTTTTTGTATATGACAATCCGTTGCCATGGTAACCGCCCCATCCCATTTTGACAAGAAAATGGGGCTCTGACGAGCATGAAATGAACTACTTTCAAGTACAATTTGCTCAGGTAAACCCTTTCAATTGTTCAATTTTTCATCCAGATTGTAAAACTAGATACCTTGCTCTTTAAGTTGTGTCATTATATAATGGTCGAAAAACTTTTAAAATCATTCAAATTTCAGGACAAAGTTTCAATATGTTGACATTTTACAAAAACACAAAAAATTATCATTTTCGGCTTTGCATAGCAAAGTAACCCAGGCTAAGTGAAGTGATTGAATATTGTTGAATGAATGTTTGACTATCTATTAGGAAAATATAAAAAATCCATAGATGTTATTTTTGTTTGAAGAAAATAAATCTTATTCAAAAATGGTTACCATGGCAACATCTGCATTTTATATGATTGATGAATAACATAAAGTATCTCAGATCATAGAAGACAGAAACATGTAATTTTTGTATATTATTGAAGCTTTCAATTTTCTGACATTTTTATTGAAATTTAACCTATAATCTATCATCGGTTGCCATGGTAACCATGTCTAAAAAGGCAAAATTGACACTTTTAAAAGCAATTTTCCGTCTTTTCCCGCTATTTCTGTACCTTTTATGAAAATAAGAAAGACAATTTCTTTGCTTCACTCATATAGGATATTCTATTTTTCTAATATCACTAAAATCAAAGGAAAATATATGAAAAATACGAGGATATCTCCATAGCAACGAAACATAGTTATCATCAATAGACAGTGAAATTTTCATTATTATGTTAAGATTTTCATTTTCTATCTTTCATCGTGTATATTTCAAAGTTTAATTGGATTAACTTTTCATTAATAAATGACATGAAGCTTTTAACAGAAATTGTAGAAAAAAAGAGTCATAAAACTTAAGGGAAAATGGTAAATTTTTAAGAAAAATCACGAAAAACTGGGAAATAAATTCTTAAATCATATATTATTATTTCAAACAAACATTTGAACATATAAGATTGTATTATTGTACAAACTTGATCAAACATGCTAATCTTTATATCAGTTTCATTAATTTTAGAATATTAAGTTATCTTATTTGGAGATCGGTTGCCATGACAACCATGTCTTTCAATGTTTATTTGCCACAATTCCAAAGTTTTTTTACTTCTGAAAATGCAAATACTCGATGGAAAACGCTGTATAGATATGTGTATACAACATTCAAGATTACTGTTTTTTGAAATTTCATCGCCAATTTTTGTGTTTTTATAATCTATCATCTTTTGGAGTCTCTTCACCTTTTAATATATTTTCCAGGTACTTTGTTTTTCAAAATTATTAAATTTACGGTAGACAGAAAAGAATGGAAAAAATTAATATTTCTCAATAGCAACACTTCATAGTTATGATTTGCATGCTACAAAATTTCCATTTTGATTTATCTTAATATCTCTATTACCTTTGAATTAAATTTTGAGCATTGAATCAAATGGTATGAAGTTTTTGTAGTTGTAAAAGATCCATGAGAATTCAAGGGAAACATGTACAGTTTCTTTTTTTATATCCGAGGGCTGATTGATATGTTGTGAACCTCATATTGATGGATTTAAATTTTATTAGACATTTTGCATTATTTTTCTACATAATCACTTCAGTATCTATACACTTTTCCCACCGGTGTGTAACAAATCCTTATCTTGACTGGTCAGAAAACCGAGGCTCACAACAAATCAATCAGCTCTCGTACATGTAAAAAATGAAAAAAAAATGTAATTATACTCACCGCAAACAAAGTTTGGGGGTATATACGAAACACCCTGTCCGTCCGGTTAAGAAGTTCTTAAAGCTAACTCTTCAAGTATAAGTGATAGCGCTTTCATATTTCATAAACACATTAACCATAATAAGTACTACATTTTGATACCAAGACATTTAAACTAGTGACCTTGACATTTGACCTACTTTTAAACTATAAGGGATAGGGGATCCGTTTAGAGACAAACATCCCGTGGGGGTATAATTTATCACTGTAAGGGCAGTTCTAGTTTTTAATTGAAAAAGGGATCGTATCTTTGTACTATTTTATCAATCATGATGATTCGCCTGCTATCTAAGGAAATGTTATGTCATAACTGGTTTATTAGTCGCCATTGTTCTTTTGGTAGTGTGATGTACAGGTTTTCCGCAATTTTATTTTATTTCCAAATTCTGGCACATGAGCAATTCTAGAAAAACATTCAAGGGGAGGGGATCAGCGGCTTCAGGTTGGTAGGGGGTCAAGCCTATGGACTTCGGTAAAATTATACGTAAAAATTGAGAAACAACGATTTTTGACAAAGTCAGGGGAGGAGTTTCTTTTGAATACACCAAAAGGGTAACTATAACTGTGTCTCTCTTTTCTGTCCATTTATCAGAAAGCAGTTCAGATATCTCCATTCGTTAACTGCAATGTGGTACATTTTACATTGGTTTCAATTGTACAACGATACTGATGATACAAGGTGTCTTTTTGAAAATCATAAAAAGATATGCAATTAAATATTTAATGTCCCGTCTCAATCATTGTTTTACACAGTAAGAATCAAAACCTCTCTGTTGAAAACATTGAACAGACCATTTGACATTATATAATTTAGCAGATTCAGATTTCTTTTATTCCGAAAGGGGGGATGTGTACAGAAAATTGCTTTTAGAAAAAAAAGTATGCAAAACGAGGAAAAAAACCCTAGCTTTTATCAAATATTAGGGTTCAGTGTTTGAAAGAAAGAACGTTTTAGATTTCAAGTCTCACAGAACTCAATGCCATATTTCACAAGTTAATGTGTTGATGAAATAAATTGTTGCGCCCCCCCCCCCCCCAAAAAAAAATAAATGGACTGAAATTTCCTTGTAACGAAATTAAGAATCAAGTTTAATGCTGCGCTTCTAGTGTACCATGTATAATAAACACTACGATGCCTAACACGAACGTTAAATTACCTTAAGCACCCATGTTTTGGGCCACTATGCTAATTAATGTATTTAGAGATGGCCAAAATTTGGCAAGTTTGAACATACGGAGCTGAAAAAATATGTGTTTGTGAAACACGAATGCCCCGTTGGCATCTTTGTCGGTAAAACAGCTGAAAAGTAGTTCAGATTTTGAGGTCGAGGTCACAAGGTCAAAGGTATCCATGGAAAGGTCTTGCCACAAGAAAGTCATATGTGAAATATGAAAGACCTATCACTAACCATTCAAAAGTTATGGCTAATGTTAAAGTTTTTCAAAAGTAGGGCAAACTCCAAGGTCAAGGTCACAAGGTCAAAAATTTTAGTATCCATGGAAAGGTATTGTCATAAGAAATACACATGTGAAATATGAAAGCCTTATCACTTATCATTCAAAAGTTGTGGCCAAGGTAAAGAATTTCAAAAGTAGGTCAAACTCCAAGGTCAAAACTTTTGGTATCCATGGAAAGGTCTTGTCACAAGGAATACACATGTGAAATATGAAAGCCCTATCACTTACCATTCGAAAGTTATGGCCAAGGTTAAAGTTTTTGCGGACAAATAGACAAACATACAGACAGACCAAAAACAATATGCCCCCGAATCTTCGATTACGGGGACATAAAAATGGTGTTATGAAATATGTATCTTTGGCCTTGACTTTTGTTTCTGTGCAATGAAAAGTGCATATCAATCTCAAAATTTTACTGAGCAGAACCGTTACAGTCATCAGGAGTTACGATTAGGAGGTTTGAAATTTTTTGTCCATTTGATAGTATGACAGTATCTTCTGTATTTATCATTCAATCATGCATTTGAGATGAGAGGAAGTGTTAATAGCTATCCTCTGTACTAAGTATTTGCACTTTATTAGGGAGGCATGATACGGCATGCCTAAGAGTTTGATGAAGAATATACATAAGGTTGGGTCTGACACAAAGAGTAAAAAATTGTAAGTTTTTTTCCTAATACCACACCAGGTTGCCATGGAAACAGACTTTACACATTGAGAAAATGCATATCTGGGCGTTTCTGAAGTCACATACATCAATTATGCATCATAATCTAAAACAAACTCTGATGAATTATTAGTCCCCTATCATTGCTCTTTCAAGTTAGATAAATAATGTTGGGTTTAATGTATAATATATATGTTCCCATAACAACAACAAAGGTATCTTATCAAAATATTGCTCTTGGCATTTTTTTTCAAAATTCAATGATAAATAACTTTTATTTTTGAGTTTCATTATGCAAATATAACATCAAAATTTACATTGGAACAAAGTTTGCGATCGTTGCTATGGCAACATTAACTCAAATAGCAAAAATGAAAGCAATTTTATACTTGATTTAGTTTCCGTTTTTTACTAGATCATTGAACTTTAATTGAAAGTGATGATAATTAATAAATGTATTCAATTAGACATTTCTTTACATGGAAGAAAATCCAACACAAGAATTTAGGAGATAGTCCGTTGCTATGGAAACAAATGTGTAAAAATGTACATAAGGCCACTTTGAGTCCTTGGATACGGGCATCAAAGGTCAAGTTATCTGAAAATGTTTTAATCTAAAATACAGTTAAGACTTTGCTTTTTGATATATGTAAAAGTAGTTGTGCAAGCATATTTCTTTTTTTAAGGAAAAGGCTTCAAAAATAGCGAAAAATGTTTTTTTTTTTCAGATCGTATGGCCAAATTACTATAGCAACCACTATCATTTTGATTTTTTTTCATGTATTTTGATAGAGGTTATAGCATCCACTATCAACTTGAAAAAAAATCTTTTCATGTACCCATCAAGAGAGAAGCAAAATTGGAAAATACAGACAACATTTTGAAATCGATACATTACTATTGGTTAATTTTGTTGTCATGGTAACCAGCCATTTTCACAATATCAGACAATACGAGTGAGCTTATTTAAAATTTTACGTTTAGGTATGTGTTTTAATATGATTTTAGTATAGAATAATTCAAGATAATATTATAGACACTGAAAATCACTGAAAATTAAAGCATACTCATGAACATTTTGCTATTCGGTACATCTGAATATGCTGCGTTGCTATGGAGAAATATGTGAATTTTTCATATATTTCCTCTACAATTTAATGATTTCTTCAAAATATGATATGCCTGTTATACGAAAACAATGAGACTGTTAATTTCCGTTTATTTTAAGACACAGGAACAAAGACAAATGACTTGAAAATGCTGAAAATAGTGAATATTGTAACTTTTTCACATGGTTACCATGGCAACCGATTACAAAATACAGCCTCGATTGACGTAAAAATATCATGAGATCTCTAACTTTGATTTTCATACTATTTTGGTATTTTCATCTTTTTTAATTTGAAATGCTGCTCGTTAAACAGAAGTCGAGTAAAATGCAGATGTTGCCATGGTAACAATTTTCAAAATAAGTTTATTTTTTTTAAACAAAAATAACATCTCCAATTTTTTTATATTGTTATAAAGAGAGATTGAATTATCTGAAAACAGTATCATATCAGGTGCGAGTGCCTGCATCATTTTGTAGATACCTCATGAAAAGTGCTAATTTACGAGTTTGTGAATTTTGGCAAAATTACGCATATTTGTCTTGAAAATTTACATAATTATTTGAAAATAATTTTCTTTAAATTTTTCTTCTTAATTATTAAGTTCCTGGCTTACTCTGTTAAAGGTTTGCATTAAATCTAGTGCTGATAAGTTAATTTAAAAACAGTGGGGTTACAAACCTACCTCATTTTGTCTCATATTTTACCACCTGAAATTGGGCCAAACAAGTCAGTGCGTTACCATGGCAACCGTTACATGTGTGAATAAAAGTGATCTCAATTTTGAATACAGGTCTTATGTTGACCAAAATTTATCAAAATCACTCAAATCTGAGGTGGTCATTTGAACACCCCTATAAAATTCTTTGGTTTTTACAGAGAATGGCTCTTAATGTCCCCGCGCTTTCGCGAAAGCGGGGAACAAAAATCCAAAACAAAACAAAATAATTAAAAAAAGATGTGTTTGTGAAACACGAATGCCCCCATCGGCATCTTTGTCAGTAAAAATTGTATCATGATTAAACTCCAAGGTCGAGGTCACAAGGTCATATATATTGGTATCCATGGAAAGGTCTTGTAACAAGAAATACATATGTGAAATATCAAAGCCCTGTCCCTAACAATTTAAAAGTTATGGCCAAGATTAAAGTTTTTCAAATGTAGGTCAGACTCCAAGGTTAAGGTCACAAGGTAAAAAATTTTGATTTCCACGGAAAGGTCTTGTCACAAGGAATACACATTTGATATATATCAAAGCCCTATCCCTTACCATTCAAAAGTTATGGCCAAGGTTAAAGTTTTTGCGGACGAACAGACAGTCAAACGGACAGGACAAAAACTAGATGCCCCCGAATCTTCGATTACGGGGGCATAAAACAAACAAACAAACAGACAATGCAGAAGTTTTCAATCAAGTAAGAAACGGAAAAGACTTATGTATGGAGAAAGGAAGGGAGTCGGAATATGAAGATATGGTTTACATATCTGAAACTCTCTCCTTAAAGTGATATTAGAACATCTGTGAAAATAGTATATAGCATTAGCTCTTTAAAAATGAAATTTTTCATCCTGTAACCACAGAAAAAAAATTCCTGGGTTTAGAGGAAATCGACATTTTTGTCGATTTACCCAATAAATTTTCGGGATCGACTGTACTCTTCGTGGGTCTCAGTAAATGACGTCACAAGTTGTACACGACAAAGTGATTGCCTGCACTAGCACATGTGTATACGCGTGTGATTACCGTTTCAAGAATAAAACAATCAATATCTATAACATAGTTTTTTATTTATTGAGCAAAAAATAAATAAATAAATAAATAAATAAATGAAATAAATAAATAAAGGGCGCACCATTTCTAAACATGCTCATGGCTGGCGATCACCTGTAGATTCAGGACAGAAGTTTGACATAATTCATATTCTGATTAAAAAAAATAATCGTGCCGGCCAGTATTTTTGATAGATTCTTAATCTACATATGGATTTATGGATCTAGCACTTGCCGAATATTAGATCGTGGTTTGCGGGGGTAACCCCCCCCCCCACACACACGCACAGATGTCCGTTTTGAGTCGTTGAGAGAGAGAGAGAGAGAGAGAGAGAGAGAGAGATCATCCAATCTTTTCTCTCATCAATTGCCTTCTCATGAAAACGTATTTCAAAAATGTTTTCAGATCAGTATAAATTTATTGCTTCGTTCTTTTATCATTATGTTATTCCATTAAAAACCGCTAACTGTGACCATAACTTAATGATTTAGAAAAAAAAAAGAATAATGTCGAATCGTTTTTCGTTGTAAATCCCTAAAATTGTGACCATGTATATTGATAGAATAAAATTTGATCCTTATTTTAATCAAAATAGATTCCGTGACATCGACTTGGAGCCTCAGAATAATATTAAAATTTACTGAGTGTTTTATGCTGGCGTCACACTGTCCCGATTTAAACAACCGATGGCCACACGATAAAGGAATTTTTCAAATTCGGGTGTGATCGTAATATCATCAGGCTATTCGTAAGGCCATCTTGAACCATCGTATGACCGACGGCTTGATTTGTAAAACTTCGGGAACAACTTCGGGAGTGCTGTCAAAATCTTTGGCATGCCAAAAAATTCCCGATGGCACTCCCGAAGGATCATCTTCGAAACAGGTTCGTGTAATCATCTTGCCCTTCGTAAGACCATCGAGAAGGCATCTTGCGTATTCGTAACATCTTCGTTTCTCCTTCGAATTACCACCGTGACCATCGGGGAAATTTTGACATACGAAGGCATTACGAACGTGTCAAGAACCTCCCGATGGATTTAGGAAGGCTATACGACTTCGTGACAACCTCGCAATTCCATCGAAATGACATCGTAATGTCATCGTACTCTAGTACGATGACTTTAAGATGGGATCCCGATACAAAAGATGACAGACACAAATAT
Organism: Pinctada fucata; assembly: GCA_028142955.1. NCBI lineage: Eukaryota > Metazoa > Mollusca > Bivalvia > Pterioida > Pteriidae > Pinctada > Pinctada fucata. The sequence goes on along the minus strand of AP027102.1, from coordinate 23,904,322 downwards.
TAAACAAAACGTTTCAAATACATAATATTTAAAGCCATTTTTAAAGTATTTTTCTGAGTTAATCCAAATTTATCAAAATTAAAAATGTTTTCTGTCTTCTTCAAATTTGAAAGTTCAATTTGCAAGTTCACAATCACAATCAGAATGTATTATAAAGCAAAATGACCTGCCTTGATAATGATACGATAAGGAAAAAGAAGGCAGAAGCATTGCTTCTGTAAATGCATCTAAGAGAGCATGTACAGACTCAGTATTTTCTATAACTACTGGTAATACATGTACTAGTATCTTGTTGTGACATATATCCATTTTCATCTTTCTTACATTGAATCATCACGTCATCCACTTGTTTCCACCAATGATGTTTATAAATGAAATTCGTGATATTTTAAGACGATTTTTGTTTGACAATAATGCATGTCAACTGCTACGCAAAGGTCACTTATAACTGAACCCGTTGTCTATTTGTCCGTCTGGTAGTCACACTTTCACATAAAGAACTGTAATAATATGCCTTGTAAAATCAAACTTTCAAAGATGGTCGAGCATGATAAGAATCAACATTCATATATCTTGGCTAACCATGCTACATAGACAGTGCGATTCAGATATTCGATAACATATATTTTAGTTGCTAATTTTTGGGTATTTTTTGTATTTTCCTGAGACAGAAATGATAAAAGGCGGAGGAGGAAACCATTGATACTGTTCTACTGATTAAACAAAAATTTTTAAACATCCAAAACGTAATGCATTCCTGGTTATAATTCGATGCATCGCATTCTAGATACGACGTCGTGAAGCAATCTAATAGCCTTCGTTAATACATCGTAAGCCTTCGTATGACCTTCGGATATGTTTTGAGATAAAATTCGTCCTGTCGTGTTGTCATCAGGAGCGGTTCGGATTCAATCGTGTAGTCATCTTTTAGCATCGTGTAATCATCTTTTAGCATCGTAAAAACATCGGTTGCTGAGCGGATCTTAACCATATTCGGGAGAAACTTCGCACGAAATTGAAATTTTCATATTCGTGTGTCCATCGGATATTAAAATCGGGACAGTGTGATGCCTACATTACCCACTGGGGAGCTCGTGAAATAAGGTCTACCCTATATCCCTTGCAGGGAATGCAGGTGAATTTTGAAATAATTATTTATGAAGATGAAAATATATGTAAAAATAAATTAATAACATTTTGTTTTTGTCATTATACCCCTCACCCCCTTCCTACGCTTCTCCAAAAGATTGTTTTCAATGTTCACTGTGATCCGCCCTCCCTATTTTAGATTCCTGAATCCGTCTATGCCAAAGATATCTCCATCTGTCATTTAAGTGAATGTATATGACAATATGAATATAGGTAATACTATGTTGTTTACTAAGCTCAATAAAAGGATAGGCAAGGGGCCTCCCGGTCTGAAACTCCAGTCGCACGCATTCCAAGTTAAACCCCCCCCCCCCCCCTTTCTGCGTTTGAAACAGGTCGGGCTGTATATTCAACCATAGTTTCAAATCGTGCGTGTTTAGAACAAATAGTAAAATAGGACACAAGCGCGGATCCAGAGGGGGGGTCGGGGGGGTCCGGACCCCCCCTGGAATTTTCGAAGCATAGTTTGATAACGCTTATAAATATACATATTTCATTTTAATTCTTTCATTTTTATTATTTTTTTTTTGTCCACATTTCAAAATTTTTCCGGGCTCGCTTACGCTCGCCAGATTTCATTGCATATACATATCAATTTCAAATGATGCTTACCTTTGCAACCCTTATACATTGTAAACCTTTGTCAATAAACAAGGACAATTAACTGAAAAAATACAGTAATAGAGGATGCAAATGGTATTATTGTCTGTCCTTTTTATTCCAACTCTGACAAATTTTAGCTGGCTCGCTACCGCTCGCCAGAAGACTATTTTACATATAATTTGATTATTAATCAAGAACAACGCGATGGAAATTCAAGATTTCGATCTACTCTTTGCCTTTTTTTTTTTTTATTTTTTTTTTTTTTTTGCTTTTCAAAAAATTTAGGACCAATGAATTTTAGGACCCCTCCTGGAAAAAAATCCTGGATCCGCCCATGGGACAGACAGAAAATATGATGTGACATCATGTGTGAAATCGTCCATCTCAAGACCCTTTCCCCATCCCTCCCCCCCCCCCCTTTTTTTTCTCATTGACAGATGCTTGGTCGCATGAAAATTACTAACATTAAACATTTGCATATTAATACTCGACATGATCAAGAAATTATCAAAAGATGTGAAACTGAGCAAATTAAATGCGAACTCAGCTTCAATACCTCAACGGTACATTGCATTGTTTACACTACTTTCGTCTTTCATGTACAACTTTCTACGTCATAAGTCTCTCCATCATATTTACCGGAAGTGATCATTTATTGAATCAGGGTTTCTGTAAATGGCTAAAAATAGCAACTTCAAAACTGATTTACGTATATGTGCGGTAAGAGCTGAAAACTATTTTTGGCATATTATGGTTTATTTTTAGGGAAAGTTTTAGGTAAAAGTTCTAATATCACTTTAACCTCTCGTTGTCCCTACATGGCAAATACATTTTGGAATACAATTTCGATTAAAAAGATAATGTGAACAATGATAGATACAATAAGCACTAACAATTTAATCATAAAAAAATAATATATGTAGCAGACCGAGCTACAATTTTCTAATCTGAGCATGTGAAATGCATGTGATTGGTAATAGGTAAAATTTTACAGTTATCCCAAGATTAGAGGGCTGATATTTTCAGGGATTCATGTCTAGGTATAGAAAACTATAGATAATAATACAAAGAAGTACCTATCAGTTATTCAGTCTCAAAGTCGAGAAGGCAAGGCAAAGTCATTAGAGTTGCGAATCTCGGAATGAATAACTCTCCGAAGTGAGACCAGATGCCAGAGCCAGCGTCTCCTGATTACATGCAAAACCCATCGCAACAGCTCCATGAAAACTTGTCAAATTCAGTGATTGTCTCGATGTACACATTGGTGTACAAATCAGGTAATATTTCTTGTTTGGTGATGATGACTCGCAATTCAGAATATCACTGGTCATTCTGGAAAGGGAGATCTGATATGCTTTTATTATATTCCCGTAGCAACCGAAGAACCTCCTCAAATATGATTTCCGTTGTATGATATAACCCTAAACAAGTAGCTTACTTGCAAGCCGTCTGGCTCTAATGATGAAATCTTCATATCTGGAACGCAAACCAGAATATGCCCTGGCATATACTGTAACAGCTGAGAAACAAAAACACCAAAAGTAGGAGAAGACGGAATGTTGCTACTCATGAAAGGGAATAGTTATGTGGAAACTGAAATCATCACGTTTGTTGTACAATGAGGTGTTCAAAATACCGTTTGCGTCAAAAGATAGAAGTATATCCAAGTGCGAAGCGGATCTGTCACTCCCATCTATATATGTATCTGAAGGTAGAATTGAACTGTGATGCGAGGTGCTTTCCTCCAGTCGAGAGTAAGGTCTGGATAAAGCAGGCTTTATATACTATAAAAGGAGTAGGTGCGGCAACCTGCCAATTCGGCCCTATTTTCAAAGTTGTTCATATATCCATTATATTCTAGTTTATGAAATGTCAAATGTATGGTGAATCCAATTTAAGACAACCTGTTTTGATTTCACAGTCCTATACTGATTAATACGTCGCTTCAAACGTCTAAAAACGTTTAAATCATTAAAAATATAAATAATGAGCGAAGTTTTGATATAAAATCATGAAATCAAGTAGTACTCCAGGCCTTGTCCATGAATATTTTGTACCAATCGATGGATTTCTGATCGGCCTTCTAATTTACATGAAAAATATCGTGGGCGAGGCCTCGAGTGTAGATGAATTTTGAAGATTTGTGTGTAAAATACGACGATTTTCCTTTGTTTTGGTTCATTTAGGGCAATTGACGTCAGAACATGACGTCATACATCACGTGCGTCACATTACGAGGGCTCAAAATTATGACGCGGTATTTTCTTAAACATTCAACATTGCAAAAAGCGATTAGTAATAATTCTTTTATTAAAAGCATTTTCGTCGAAATTATAGGGCCGATATGAGGGGTTAGCGCACCTTGTCCTTTTAGCTATTACCAATGATGTATGAATATGTATGTTGTGACACGAGGTCTATTACCAATGATGTATGAATATGTATGTTGTGACACGAGGTAGTTGGAAGGCGTATAGAAAAATAAGCTCAGATAATAAAACGGGAGCCAAGCTTGTGTCTTATATTATGTTTTTTATGATAACATTTAATTGGTACATATAATTATTTGCATATATCGAATTGTAAGCTGTATTCCAAAATATGTTTGCCTGCCTTTCCACATCAATCAATTACAACCCAGCTACACCCCTGGTGGTATAAATGCACAAATTTAGATTAAAAATAAATAAATAAAATAAAACCAGAGGGCGCTACTGAAATGAATTTTGGCGGCTTATGAAAAGCACTTTGGCTGAAAGCATCACTTATCAGGATTTGGATCCCGAAACACGTGTCTGGTGCATAAAAATTGATTTAAAATTTTCTTCAAGAAGGTATAGAGTTGGAACACTTCCGGATTATTATAATTCAGGGACGCAAAAATAATTCATTGGCGCCATCTACATTTTATAATTATTCTATCAATACTTGTTCAACAAATTTTCAGTCGCCTGAACCTTTGTCATCATACACACAGGGAGAGGATTGTAAAACTTGCAATGATTTGGGTACGGATATGCAGCAGAAGTCACTGACACACTACTTGTTCGTATATTGAGCTCAGTGAAAAAATCATTCACATTGATATACTGACAATTAACAGTGAAAACACACCCATTTATATATAATGTAATCGGTTTCTGCATTCCGAAACTGAATTTCTATTGCAAATACATCTTGATATTGTCAATATTGAAATATAATTCAGTGCACCATATTCGCATTTCAATAAGTTATGCTTGAGGTTGAAAAAAGGAAATCCAAATTATATGAAATTGACCCTTCCGATTGCGGGAAAAAATACAAAATTTTGTGACGTCACAATGCTTTTATCTCGGACAAACAAGCTTCGAACCTCGGTCAAACATCGAAATTGCATTGTGACGTCATGGAATTTCTCAAAATTTTCCCGCGTTCGGAAGGGTCAATTATGAAGAGCAAAAGTCTAATCTTGGCCTACAGTGCTACTTAAGCTATGCCATCAGGGAGATATCCCTCAGTTTTGGGATATTTTCGTAAAATTCTGTAACTTAGAATTTCATAATATAATATTACAAGTGCTATGTTTGAAGTTTTTATTTATTTTGTGATTTGATAGGTATCTACAGATGAATACATGTATTTGTGGCCGATAAGAGTTGACCCCATTCCAGTCGCAAATTTGTATGTGGTACCTTCAAATAGGAAGAAACTACCCGTGACTACGTATTTTTTTTTTATTTCATGCGATATGAATGCTATTTAGGCACGGTTCATTTGATATTCTAGGGGGGGGGGGGGGGGGGGGGGGGCTTGGGTTTTTTGTTGGAGCAAGATTATTTTTTTGCCCCGGACCGGAGCAAAATTATTTTTTTCTTGCAAAGTTGGAGCAAGAAATTTTTTTTCTAACATAAGTGATGTGCGATATCTTATGAATGTTTATGTATGTGTTATCAATAGAAATTCTTTACTTTGACTAAAAACTCTAAAATATGACTTAAATTTTTTATGCACAAATTTAATTCACATTTAAACAGAGAGATAAAAGAATTTTACAATATAGTCCTCAGTAAAATAATTAAAAAAAAGGTACAAGTGAGAGTTTCTTCCAGACAAATTTTCAAATTAAGAATTGTAAATTGGTGAAAAACTGAAGTTCTCCTTCCAAACTTGCATATAAATTAGACCTATTATGATATATGCATCTATCAATAGTAATACATTGTATTGATAACATATTTAAGCCTTTAAAGACGTCCCTTTTTTCATTTAACATGCATTCTTTTAATATTTTCAAATAGGAACTTTATGTTTTGATAGAAAGCTATGGCGAGCCAAAATTTTTGAAATATGTATTGAAAACTGCAGCGAGCTAAGCGAGCCGGAAAATTTTCAGGATTGTTAAGCGAAATTTTATGGTAATTCTTCAAATTCAGATTACATGTAAGAGCAAGATTGTTTTTTTTTTCTGTCACACCATAAGCAAATTTATTTCATTCATCAAAATTCAGAGCAAAATTATTTTTTTCGAAAAAACACCAAGCCTCCCCCCCTCCGAATATCAAATGGACTGTGCCTAATTGAAATACTGAAATAAATGTTCGAGATTCTTCAGAACTTTTAGAAGAATACCACAGAACATATACACATTATTTATCCTGAATGAAAGTAAAAATTCATATGTCAAAAATCATCTTGAGCATTCAAAAGAGATTTAAAGGTTATATCATTGAAGAGCAAATTTGCTTATTAAAAATATGATGAATAAAGAAGAAAATTACAACCTACCTTTAATTTCTTGTTTCGTTTCGTGTTATTTTTTCAATTAAGAAATTTGAACGACATTTCATAGATGATGACTTCAGTTATAAGACCGGACTTTGTAATTTATGGATCGACCCTTCTTTTTTGCAGAAAAAGCTTACACAAGTATGGGTTGTCAACCGACAAAAACAGCACCCGGATCTTCGAATGTATATCAAGGCCTACATGAAAACCCTGCAGATGATGGTTTTTCTAAAGAGGAAGAAGCATCCGATAGTATCGTCGAAAAGACAGATGATGAAATCAGTCTGAGCGAAGATGATGAAGAGACGAAAAAGGAATTCTTTAAAACTCTCAAATCCAATTTACTAGTCATAGAGAATGTAAAAGTCCATGTTACGGAGTCACGCAAATGTAGCCAAGAGTTTATACAAAGTGCGATAAAAATTGCGTTATATCAAGGTACCTTCGGATTACCAAATGTTTCACCAGCCAAGAAAAGGAGGTTTTTGCGAGAGGAAGGATTGTTCTTAGCAAAAGAGAAAGGTGTGGAACCAATCCTAGACGCAATAATTCATATTTTTGGAATGAATGATAATTTTCAGTATCTGATTAAAAATGATGAAGAGGGCAATGAAGAAGTTGTAATGGATGCTCCATTTATAGCTGTAGATTGTCTACTTAGCTATATTTGGAATTTCACTGATGACAACAGGAAGGTATCATCCACAATTGTTGTTGATCACCCAACATTTTTACGGTTTGCCTGTGACGTGTTACAACAGATTGAAAACAAGCATCTAAAGGATGACACTCTTGTAAGAATTAAAACTTTGAGATGTTTAACACATTCTAAAACTTTCTTGAGAATATTTATATTATTTCATAACTCTGCAATTGTTTTAGATGCATCAGATGTTTCAGGTATACTAGGTGTACGCATATCGTTAAATTCTAATTACCTGGAAGTACCTATAATCTATTGGACGTTATACAAAGTTATTGTCAGAATTGAAGGGTAAACGAAAGCAGAGGAAAATGTCACAAACTTTTGCAAAATATGCCTAAAAATGTAGTCTTTTACACTAATATTTATTCATTGTCTTTTACAAGAAATGAATATCATATGTCACCCTGGGGTCTCAAAATTACCACCGAGCAACGAAATTCAAGAAAAAAAGAGTGCACAAGCCAAAGGACAAGGAATACTAAACATAAAAATGACATCAAAATACTAATTACCAAAACTCTACACATAACCCAACATGACCAATGGGCATCAGTACGTACATCGAGACAATCACGAAATTTGACAAGTTTTCATGCAGCTGTTGCGACGGATGTTAGACATTGTATCCATGCAATTAGGAGACGCTGACTTTCCCCGGGTACCTGGTCTCACTTTGGAATGTTATTCATTCCGATGTTCGCAACCGTGCCAATGGAAATTCCAATGATTTTCCCTTGCCTTCTCGACTTTGAGACTGGATAAATGATAGGTACTTCTTTGATTATTACTTTATTCCTTTTTTAGGGCGGTAAACCAAACAAAAAAAAGTTGGAAAAGTTTTCGTCGATATTTCATAACATTGCACGAACCGGTTTGCACAGAACAGCTTTACGTTCTTTGCAAGTTGTGGAAATTTTTCCTCCTTTCCTGATTACCAACAACGATTTAATCAAAGTCAATGCACTCAGTGTCCTTGCGGAGCTTATGGATGAAAACGAGGCCAAGTCGCTAGAGGCGAATCAGACATCTATTGAATACTTGGTTCGAACATTAAGCAAGGCGGTTGATTCCGATGATGGACGAACCGGCGATATAGTCACCTGGGATTCTGAAGAACTTGCGCATGGTATGAAAATTAAAATATTGCCTTTTTTACATTATTATTAAACTATTTTTTCTTGGAGTTAAATTCTTTATAAACCAGTGTACTGACATTAACTTCGACATTAGATATAATCAATATATATATTCTAGATTTTCAACATACTTTGGAGCAATTTATGATCTAGCTAGGATGAAAGTATTTTGAAAAAGGGATTAATCTTCGATTTTGCAGTTATTCGCAAAATTGCGAAAAACGACGTCAACAAGAAGATGTTAGTGAATATAGGATGCTTAGCTCCACTCGGAAAACTTGCCAGATCCAATAGAATGAAAGAGAAACGAGGTAGTAAATGTTTTTATAACTTACACGAAGGATATATCTACTGGTATCCCTCCTGAAGCTCTGTGATGTAATGCTCTCTCTAAATCTAAAGGAATTCGAGTTGTGCTTTTGGGTTCTTGAACAGTGTTCTTTTTATATTAGCATACAGACGTGCTTTGAAAAAGTACTGAAAGGAAATGGTACTAATCTTCTTTTCTGTCTTGTCTTACCACTTTGTCATTCAATTTGGAAAGGAGACTTTACAATTCAAATTGCTTGTATGCCAGTTATGTTGCTATTCTGAATTTAGCTTCAAATAATAGTGTAGTATACATTTATTTCTTCGATGCATACTTTAAAGGTAAATAATTTGCAGCTAGATTCATAGCTAACAAAACCCGCTATATTTATAAATCTTAAGGACTACATTAATAAATTCAATTGTAAACGTCTTCAAATTGAATAGCATCATCCAAGAACAGACAAATTGGCAGCACGGACCAGACATGCACGCTTCGGGTTCTTAATCTTCGTCAGTGATTCCCAAATCTAAACAATGTAGTGTGTCCAAAAGTGTGAAAATTAGTACATTTTATGTCCAAAAACGTACCGAAAGATGTAGCAGAATGGGTGGGATATGATGCTACAGGACCCACATTTTAAAAATTTCTAGAAAGCCCTGCAATTTTCCATAAAATTAAACTTGATGATAGATACTTGATATATCACATGAAAAATAATGAATGTTTCCCGCTTTTAATAAAAACAACATATCACGGACCGAAGCACTATAGGAAGACTTATGACGTCATCAAGTGACGTCATTTTGACGTTATTGACAAAATATGGTAAAAAATGCTCCAAAATGTGTCTTTCGCGGATAATTTGGACGTGGCCACATTCGTCGAGAAACATAAAACTTTCATGACAAGAAGATATAATTGTTATCTTTCATTTGTAAATTTTTCATGTTTGTCGATACATGTGGCCAATGCTAATTTTAAAGAAACATGTAGGTTTTGGAGCAATTTGACAGAAAATGGCCGATTTTGGGGTTTTCACAGGGCTCATAGTTGCTGATACATGCATTATTTACAAAATCTAAACACATAATTTAATAAAGAAGTTAACAAAGTAACAAAACACAAACAATATTCAATCAACTCATATGTTAAGAAACAGGGCCGATTTAGGGGTTTCGTGACCCTACCCCTTTTGATAACAGAAATTTTAGAATGCGTTGAAGAAACGATCAACTGAAATTGATTGAACTTGACTACAAGTGCCCTCGGGGACTCCTGGTCCACCAGCAGTGACACTCACCAAGTGGTAAAAATTGTAAACGTCTTCGAATTGAATAGCATCATCCAAGAACAGACAAATTGGCAGCACGGACCAGACATGCACGCTTCGGGTACTTAACCCTAGTCAGTGATCCTAATCTCTAAACAATGTAGTATGCCCAAAAGTGTTAAAATTAGTATGTCCAAAAAAAAACGTACCGAAAGACGTTGCAAAATGGGTGGGCTATGATGTTACAGGACCCACATTTTAGAAATTTCTAGAAAATTTGATAACAGAAATTTTAGAATGCGTTGAAGAAACGATCAACCAAAATCGATCGAACTTGGCTACATGTGTCCTCGGGGACTCCTGGTCCACCAGCAGTGACGCTCACCAAGTGGTACAAATTGTAAACGTCTTCCAATTGAATAGCATAATCCAAGAACAGACAAATTGGCAGCATGGACTAGACATGCACGCTTCGGGTACTTAAGGACTTATATTGATTATTCAGTTTTAAGACCAGACATAACTTTCTGTAAAATAACATAAAAACTTTTATTTTAAAATATTTTTCAAAGAACTTTATAATGAAAATCGGAGTTATCTTTCTTTGTACGTCAGAAATACAGAATACTCTTCGATTCAAAATTTTATGTCCTTAACCATCAACAGTGATCATCAAATCTAAAAATGTAGTATGCCCAAAAGTCTGAAAATTAGTATGTCATAACGATCCTTTTTCCCAAATATTAAATGATTGATATTAGAATTTTCAAAATAGAGGCAGTTCAAGCCATTTGGACGTTGTCGTTTGACGAAGATAATCAAATCTCAATGATCCAAGAAAGCAGTGGCACGATTGGCCTCCTTCTAGAGCTTCATAGACACACTGACAAAAAAGTCAAAAGGGCTAGTTATGGCGCGCTGTGGAACATGAGGAAGAAACTTATGGAATCAGAAAGATATTCTCAAATTGGTAAGTTATTTTTCATCAATACTATTTCAATTGGCTGTTGTTAATCCATATGATTGAGCTGCACGAAGCTTATTTTTATCACGGATTTCCGCTGAGCGATTACCTAGTTTTTAGATAAAAAAGAGGATTTTAGCAATGCAAAGATAATATATATATATATACAGTATGGAAAGGAGAGGATCTCCAGCAGAACTCGGTTACAACAGCCATAGTAAAACACCGAAACACCTAAATACAAAAATATAGTACACATGCAAAACAGTACTAGTTCCCAGCTATATAGCCCCTAAATTGTCTTTTAAAACATACAATATTTTGTAAAAATTCTTTAATATCATTACTTGAATCTGATATGTTTCTCAAAACTTGCTATTGGCTTGGCATATGGCCATTCTAAGTCGGCATCGGTTGCCCATTGGTCTTAATGGGTTTTTTTTTTCGTGGTTTGGTGTTCCTTGTTCCATTTGCGGCTCTTGCTGTGTATGTCTGCTCTGGTTTTTTTTGCATGGGGTGTTTTGCTTTGGGTGTTGCGACCGAGAGTTATTGGAGACCCCCTCCTTTCTTTCACAAAAAAATATGAAATTTAATTATCGTTGTAGAGGGATGAAAACACCTACACCTTCCTCACCCTCTGAACGTATGTCGAAATCTTATTTATTGCTACATGTATTCTAATGTTAAACGTCTTTAAATTCAATAGCATCATCGCGGCGGCAGAGCACGGATTGTATTACGTACGCCCTCTTTTTATATCCATTTACATGTCATATTCATCTATGTTGCTGGCGGTTTTGTTTGTGTTTGGTCATCTGATTGTGAGGAGGTTGTTTTTCACCACAATTATACGTTCTTCGAGACCTCTGGATAATCGGAAAGTGGGAGGGTTGTGCGCACGTAATCCAGGATAACCACACCTTCTGCTATTTCCGTGGCAGATGGCCGTCCTAAGTCGGCACCGGTTGCCTATTGGTCTCGTTGGTTCATGTGTAGTCCTTTATGTTTCATGTTTCTGTGTTGTGCGTTGACGTTCCTTGTCCCTTATGCGTCTCTTTCTGTTCTTGTCAGCTTTGTGTTTTTGCATTGGGTGTTTTGGGGTTTTGCTGTGGGTGCTGCAACCTGGTGTTGTTGGAGATCCCCTCCTTTGTTTTAAAACCTGATAAATTTTCAGCATGGACCAGATATGCACGTTTCGGGTACTAAACCCTCGTCAGTGATAAAGTATCCTGGATTTAAATTATATATTTTTATGTAATTTGGATAACTCCATGCGTTCAAAACCTCTGACAAATGTTCATATTATCTTTTTCAATCATATGAAGGCATTTTGATATGCATTAGCCGGGAACTTGTGCTTTCCGGAAACATGTACAGCACCAGTATAACATTAACAATATTATTTCTTTCGATGTAGCAGATAGCCATTCACAGTCTACCTTTGGTACATTTGGTGTCACTCTACTCATGACATGAGTTGTTCGTGATACTGTAATGCTGTCTTTGCTTTGTTTCTTTGTCTCATTGTCTTCAATTGTTTGTTGGTTACGTGGTACGCTTTGTTTGTTTCTGTCTGGAGCATCGAAAGGATAAAAAGAGTGTTTTAGAAAGAACGATATCAATGAGCATAGCTGTGTCCTTAGCTGGCACTTTGTCATACATTTCAGCAGGTCATGTTAAGACTTTCGCTTTTTACATATTCAATATTTCCTCTCTTTCGGTCTTGAGCATCACTGATGATACATTGTTAATTGAAGTGCACTAAATTATTACGACAGAACATATTCTTCGATATGATCATGTAACACGTCTTAAAATTCATAACATCATTTAACACAGAAATTTGCAGCATGGGGCCAGAATGCACGTTCGGGTACTTACCCCTCGTCAATGATCCTCAATCTTAACAAAGAAATATGACCTAAGACTATGAAAGTTAAGTTAAAAAAATTACAGAAAGACGTAGCAGGATGGGTGGGATATGATGCTACAGTACCAACTTTTCAGAAATTTCGAGAATTTTTTGTGAACAGTAATTTTCAAATGCGTTTAAAGAAACGAGTAACCAAAGCTAATCGGACTTCACACCATTTGCTACTTGCGTGACAAATGACCGTCCAAAGTCGGCACCGGTTCTCGTCGGTTTAAGTGTAGTCTTTTGTGTTTGATGTTTACATGTCGTGTGTCTCTTTTCCGTCTCGTGCTGTACTCGTCTTTTGTGTTTTTGCATCGGGTGTTTTGGTGTTTTGCTGTTGATGCTGCAACGGGGTCTTGTTGGAGATCTCCTCTCTTCTCTTCTTGGTTACATGTGCCCTCGGGGATGCCTGGTCCAACAGCAGTGACACACACCAAGTTTTACAAATATTAGTCGTCTTCAGATCCATAACATTATTTAAGAACAGATAAATTTGCAGCATGGACCGTTCGATGTAATGAGGTATTGTTAAATAATTTCTCCGAATTACACCAGCATGTGTTATCTTATTTTCTTTTCCTCAGCAAAAGAAATATTTAAGATAGAACCTAAAATGGCCGGTGATCAGAGCGTCCGTAATATGAGAGATGGTCACGTGATGATCAGTTACCAATGGGGATATCAGAAACTTCTAAAAAGGATAAAAGAATGCCTAAGAAAGAACGATATCAATGTAAATATCGTTTTATTGATAATTATTTTACGATAAATATTCATCTTTAAAACATAAATGACTTTTTAAAACCAAGACATTTTGTTTCAACTGCAAACGAGCTCCTGACATGTGGAAAATGAAATACCTATCACCATGCTTCTTAATCAAATTCTGTACGGCCGAATTTGGGAGGGTGACGAACAAAAAGACGGACACGCCAAATAATATTTAAACGTTGGTATTAATGCGATGGAGCTGTTCATAGATCAAGCCAATATGTAACATATTCATTGTGGTGATAACTTAAGTTTCCTTTTTATTAGAATAAAAGACCGAAATGGGTCTATCTCACTAATCTGAAAATTGTACACTATATATATGTGCATAATGAAATTGAATTATCTAACATCAAGCATATCTTTGCCGCATTGAAACGAATATACATGTACATAGATATCAAAAGCAAGCAATTTAAAGTTCTGGTATTGTGAGCAAAACATTGAAAGCATTCTTCATAGGTATGGATGGACGTGGATGACATGCAAGGGTCTACTTTGGACGCCATGGCGAAGGCTGTGGAAGAAGCCTCCATTGTACTCATCTGCTTCTCACAAAAATACAAAGACAGCGATAATTGCAGAGCTGGTGAGGCTTTCGCTTTGATAAATATTCATACAATTAATACAATATGTAATTGCTGAGTGGATCTTCTGTATTATAACAAAGCAATATACATAAACTTTGTTTGCATTGACTGTAAAACTAATTTGTAATTGTATGTTACAAGATAGACCATGCATCTAGATTTTCTAAATGTAAGCTAGGTAATAATATTTGGTCTCTGTAATCTAAACCCTTTGAAGATTTACATGCCATTGGTAACTTGGTACTACCGTTTGTGGATGTGTATATTTACATGTGCGATAAATGCAATTGCTGTGTGTTGCATACCTGTAACAAAACACAAATTAAGACACTTATTCTCTATATGGAGGGAGGAAAATCAGATGCATTTGTTACATAAGAAATTAATTTTGAATATTCTTGAAGGATGGGAATGCAGCAAGAAATTAGGTACGGGAGTAACAGCCCTTTGACTCATCTATGTTTATATTCTCTTTATTAATGCAGATTCAATGCGTTGAAACTTTGCTGGTGATCGGTGACATACTAGTGTTCACTTATCTTAATTAAAATGAATCTGTTATAGAAGCAGAATACGCCTATCAACTTAAGAAAACCATTATTCCACTTAAAATGGAGCTTGGATACAAACCGGACGGCTGGCTTGGAATTATGTGTGGAACAAAGCTTTTCTATGACTTCAGTGGCAAATATAGTTTTGAATCCAAAATAACGGACTTAGTCAAAGATATTCAAAGCCAACGGAATCGTTACCAAACGTCTGTCGCCGGAGATACCAAGACATCACCGTATATTGTTCTTGAGAGCACGGTTAATATTTTTTTCTTTATATTATGAAATAATATTATTAATGTTTGATTTTCATTTTCGTGCGTTAACATCGACGGCGGATGCGGGTAGACAAACAAGGGATGCTTATTGCTCCCGTGCACCTGGTCCCACCTCTGGATTGCTAGGGGTCCGTCGATGCTCAATTAGATGCTCTATTGTGAGTGCTCTTAGGAATGTCGTCAGGATCTTCTTTATCTCGTTTGATCATCGAAAATGACAATTTAATTTTTTTTTAAATAGAACAATCGAATAACATTTACATTTTGCACTTCTTTAAAATATTTGTTTTTCTGCTTTCGGTTCACTTTCTATAAAAAGTTTAAAAAATACGATTGAATTGAATACTTCATCATTTAATTAATGATTACATGTTTGATATTAGAAACCAACATTTGAATCGACACCAGATTCGGCGGCGGGTCCGAGTCACGTGATCAAAGCAGACGAGAATGTTATGAAATGGAGAGAAGAAGAAGTTCAGGACTGGGTACATACCAACGATTTACCTGGGTACAGAATTGTTTTCTTTTATCGCAGGAATCTGTCGATAACGAAGTTTAACCGTAAATGGATTTTAAACACTACTATTTGAACATCTATATAGTGCTTGCATAAATTATCTCTCAGAGTTTTGTTCTAAAGACGTTTTTATTCTCTGATACACACGATCTCGGTAAACTTCGGAATGAGTTTTTTGCATATACATTATGTAGTAAAATGTCACATACTCATGTCAGAGTGAGCACACTACCACTATTAGCCAATGGTAATAGCCATCGCTTGAATGAACTTTAGACCATGGGATATAGTGAATCACGTGTATATTTTTGCTTATTCACTGTCTTTTTAAGGGTTGACTAAATTTCATATTTGCGAGTGGGGAAAGTTTCTTAAAATCTAAAAGTGCGTAAATATTTGATTACGGAAATATCAGATATTGATAGGATGATACTTAAACATATAATTTGCTATAAATTTGATTATTTTACTTTTTCATTTTGTGTACACAGGCATGAATATTGCCCAACTTTTTAAAAATGACAGCACTCCGAAAATGATATCAATTGGCACAATTTTTTAATAATTACCCTCTTTAATTCCTTCTCGAGGGCCAGTTGACTTCTTATTTGCTATAATCTTTGGCAATATTATATTTTGTCAAGTTAAATACATACCCCTGTTTCAGATGTGTACTTCATTTTCGAACACTCATGTCAATTAAGGTAGAGTATCCCTCAGGTCAGAATCGCTGGTAATTTTTTGCCTGGATACCCTATTTTTTCTCTCCCGAATATTGTTCAGATTATGAAACTTATATGGTTTTTGGAAAAGAAACTTTTATAGTTACATTTTATCAACTCTAAAAGGGGATTTTTGTTACATTTCCCATAGGCTTAAGTTCTCGGTATAATCATGAAACAACATATTTCGTTTTTAGATCAGGTCAAATATAAGCTCTGAATATATGTAAATGAAAATATTGTTAAAGTTGTTACTTTGGAAATATGAGCATCTGAGACCTAAGGGATTCTCTACCTTAAATACCCGTCGGATCGACTCGTAAAGCGTGCATTGAACAGGTTTACATATATTTCATTTAGGGGTTGCAAACTTCTGACTCGGATTTCTCTTTGTGTAAAATATTTTCAAAGAATTTTGAAACAACTTGCTCTCGGGAAGGAATTGAAGAATGTAAGTTTGTAAAAATTGTGCCAATTGATATCCTTTTCGGAGTGCTGTCATTTTTAATGGGGTAATTTTCATGCCTGTGTACACAAAATAAAAGAAGTTAAATAATCAAATTTAAAGCAAAATTTATGTTTAAGATTTTACGAAATTTATCCCACTCGCAAATATGATGATAAATAAACCCTTAAGATTCTCACGACAGATAAAAATAAGGAAGTAATTTCTTGATGTCGTACTTATACTTTATCAAATTGTAAATAAAAGGTTATATATGTAGATATTATATTGCGATCAAATAACAAATTGAATGTTAAATGTGGAAAATCGAACACTTTCAAATGACTAACAACGTGAATGATGCTTGAATGGAAGACATATTTTATACAAGACAAATTGAGGAGAACCTCAAACATTAGAAGAAAATTCTCAAAGAAGAAAATCTCAGTTTGAGAAGTTAGATATAAGTGAGGCCAGGTCTTTATGGTGAACATTTTATAAGCACTAATTTATCATTTTTCGGTAGCGAGGGCATAAGTGACTGATTTAACCAGCTAGTTTCTCATTTTTAAGTATGCTAGACTCGCTTACATTAAATATTTGACAAAATAACTTATTCATGGATGATCTTGACGAGACTGAATGTAGCTTTAAGCTCCAAAAGAGAAATTAAACTTTCCATGTTCGGAGGTGAGGCGAATATTGTAACTTCAGTAGTTGTAATTTGACGGAACATTTGTTTTATGCAATTCAAATCTTTGACTTTTAGATATCATATTTTGTTATTTACTTCTTCAGTGATACATTCGGAAAACTTGAGGGTGCAGATATTGCTTTCTTGAAGATACTTCGCCGAGAGGTAAGATGTATCACAAAACACCTATGAATCAATATATAAATAATCGTTTTACAGAACAATTTCAGCATCCTACTTTCGAGTATTTATTTATATACAAATTAGATTGAAAAGCAAATTCATTTTTGGAATAAAGCTTCTTCCTGTAGATCCTCGAACGATAGAAATTTTTGATTGTTTGTTGTAATGCCAATTAAAAGATGGACATGTATCCTATGCGTATTGTTACTGTTACCTTAGATGAATATAACGATTAACGAATCACGAAATATTCTCTTCCTTCAGCATCTTAGTTTTGTTTTTAATTTTCAAGTTCATCCCTTATGCAAAAGCCAGCCATCGTTTAAAATATTCTGTCTCTCAGAAATCGACATTTTTTCATTATTTAATTTGTACATGTTTTCGTTGGGAATCTCCTGTTGGGTTTATCCCTTAGAGATCATTTACATCTTTAAAAACAAGATAAAAAATAATTTATCCAGGTTATAATCTTTCTTTTCGAAAAATAGAGTTACTTCCCATTTTGGACGGTATCTGACGTAGACTAATTGTGATGTCATCAAATTCTATGGAAACGAACCGTAAACTTTGGGAAATGACGGCATAAAATCGGCTTTTTCATAACATTTTTATGACGGCATAATAGTTTTACGTCAGATACCGTCTCAAAGGGGTGATAACTCTGTTTTCCGCAAAGACTCAATATTGATCTAAAAAGTTTGGATTTTACTCTGATTTATATTTTCAGGCGCCTGATTATTTCTACAAGTTGATGCATGATTTGATGACGTCAGCTGATGTGAAAACTCTACGAACACTTCGAAAGTTTACTTTTGCTCTCGAAAATGCAGAATAAACATTTAAACATTCACTTTCTGGGAATTATTATCATTAGGTTTAAGCGGCGGAGACAGTTTCTAATCTATACGATTAAGCCAAGTGAAGTAATATCACCTATCATTCGATCTATCTTAGTCCATCATTAATTCTTATAATGCAAAGTCGGATAGGTAGCTTCGATAGTAGGCAACAATGAACCGATATGCAGTGCAAAGATGCAAAGTGTTCAGAATTATAGATAAAAGGAATTTGATTTCGCAATTATATACATTTAAATGTGCGCTTCCGACGGAATGGAAATGAAAACTTGACAAGGGTTATGTACAAATAAGATTTCAATCAGATTTATGCATTAAAAGTCCAAAAACGGAAAAATAGTAAAAATCAATATACACTAGCTTGATATAGAATAAAGCTTTTCCCATTTCGGGAGTTCGCTTCTTTTCAAATGGTGGACGGTTTTGTTTGTTTGCTTTGGTTCCTGTTTTATCTTGATTTTGTATGCCTTCGGTTTATGATTTTCTGAATTATCGATTTTGTGCTGTATATATAGGAACTCAAATAAATTTTTATTTCATACGATGTATTATGAAACGAGTTGTTTGCTATATATCCCCGAGCCTTGGCGAGGGGATATAAAACGCACAACGAGTTTCATAATACATCGTATGAAATGAAAATTCATTTGAGATTCTTTTTATCACATGACATTGCCTAAAAATGTGTGTATTTCTAACGTGAAATCAACGTTTCCGAGAACTATAGAGGAGAACCACACCGTGGTCTAGAAGTCGTCTGCTACGCCATGAGAAGTAGCGTCCCCATCGTATAGATATTCTGCGCGTAAGAGAAAAGTATTTCAATTTTGAATAGTTTTCAATGCAAGAATTAATTCAACAACAACAATTTTAATCAACAATTTTAATCATTGATATTGACTACGGGTCTGAATTTAACTGTTGACCGAAATATGAAAGGTCACATTTGTCAAGGTGTATGTGATTAGGTTCTAAACTTGACCAATCGTGTTGCCATATCATCTATTTATGAAATGGCTTTATGAAACTGCATAACGGGTGTATCATTTGATAAATAGGGGTATGGCCATTATCCATGTTTGTCATTGTACTAGTAATTGTTTCAGTTTATGGAAAAATGTATTTAAGAATGATATTTTTCATCTTGTTAAATGTATGTTTTTTCATATTCAATGTCATTGTTGAGATTGACGAAAAGATGTTTCAATGGAAGCTTTTCAACAACATATTACCAAATCCGATCTTTATAAAGAGATTGAAGATTGTAGATGATGATAGATGTGTTTTGTGATGTAACTGACGATTACAATTATTAGTATATATCTTGTAAATGCTGAGATAATTTTTGGGATCCAATTTATATTATATAACTCACTAACAAATATCGGATTTAAGAATAATTTAATGCATTTGAAATACATGGTTTTGGGCTACAAAATTGATGAAAAAGAATATAATGACATTAATTTGATTTTGTCCGTAATTGGTTTCTCTATTTATAAATGGTTTCATATTAGTAATATAAGGAGAGAGAATGTTAATATCAGATGCATTCTAATCAATGAGCTGAATAAGAAAATTTGTGTTTTCCAGCTCTGTCGCCTGAAAAAAAGCTTTGTTAGGCACTTTATCAAGTTGACGTCAAAAATATTATTTTGCTATTTCGCAAACTTGTCATTTCATTCAAAAACATAATCGAAATTAAAGGAGGTTAACATCTTAGCACCATCCCTCCTATGCTATTTTGTACATAGTTTTCATTTAAATATGCTTCTGAATCGACCTTTGGAGCCTTGCTCTCTCTGCATATTTCACAAATTTAATTTGAAAATATATAACCAGAGGGCGCTACTAAAATGAATTTTGGCTGTGTCTAAAAATCACTTTGGATTGAAGTATCACTGATGAGGATTTAGTATCCGAAACACGTGTCTGGTGTCTGGTGCATAAAAAATTATTTTGAAATTTTCTTCGGAAGGTATAGAGTTGGAACACTTCCATATCATTTTAACATAAAGGCTTTTTAAATAATGCAACAATTATGTTAACTTAATCAAATTTATAGAAGGAATCAAATATTTTAAAATCATTTAATTCTATTTTTATGTTTACTAAATCAATAATTCATTGTCACAAAATCGTATATATGATCTTTTTTCATTTGTTGTTTAAAAACTTTCTATCGATCTATTTTGATTCTCTGAAATTTAAAAATAAAAAAAAGGTGCGGTGATGAAAAAAGGCTCATAAGAGAGAATAAATCTTATGTTATATCAAACTAATTGTAGTTTATTACAACGTACAACTCGGATGCATCTATTATAGATTAACACACTAACAGAAACTTGTGTTGATAATAAAAGTATTTCTTTTATATTATTGATCTCATGAATGAAAATTGTTTGTAAAAATGGAAAAAGGACAGACAATTACTTTAAGATGTCTGTCGAGCCTGATATCTGAGCACCTGAAAAATGTTTTGAATCTTATTTTTTCGAATACAGTCATTATCTAGATACTTTTTTCAAACTTACCATGTAAATCGCCTGTAATAAATGATTTTAACGTCCAAGATATTTCAATGTCAAAGATCAAACGTCATTTTTGACCTCAAAATAGCAATTTTGTGACAGTATTTTATCAATTCATTAAAAATCTGAAATTGATATATTGATATTTTTCTAACTTCATTCGCTTTCAGATAAAAGCATTCTCTTTTTTATATGTATAGGTTTTTAGCTCACCTGAGCCATAGGCTCAAGTGAGCTATTGTCATAGTGTTGCGTCCGTCGTCCGTCGTCCGTCGTCGTCGTCGTCGTCGTCCGTCGTCGTCCGTCGTCGTAAACTTTTCACATTTTAGACTTCTTCTCCAGAACGGCTGAAGGGATTTTGATGAAACTTGGTAGGTATGAAGTACTCATGGTCCCCTACAAGTGTTGTTGTTTTTCGTCCGGATCTGTCAACAGGTGGCGCCACCACAGTCAAAAGTAGGTCACGGGGGTACCCTCCTTTGACAAACTTCTTCTTCAGAACCGAAGCATGTATCGACAAACCTAAAGCATCAGGATGATCTAGAGAGATGTCTTAAGAAGTGTTGTTATTTTTGGTTCCACTTGGCAGTCAAATTTTTGACGCGTTTTTGACGTCTTTTCGGACTTTGTCAGAAATGCACATTTTTGCACTATTTCTTTAAATAACTCAATAAGTGTATGATTTTACACACTCATTTACTACATATTTATCATATTTAAATAACTTAATGCTTTTATATATATTTTATGCTTAAAATTTATTTTTTTGATTTTTTATGAATTTTTTTCTTATGTAAAAAGGAAGGGGGGGGGGGGTTGATTTTCATACATTTTCTGCTTCTTTTCTATAACCACTCTTCAGATTGTCATGACAATTTGTAGGTATGAGGTACTCATGCATGGTACCCTACAAGTGTAAGAATTTTGTCAAGATATCCACTTTTGGATTTTTAAGGAATATTTTTTAAGATTGTACATAGGTATAATGTATGTTTTCCATGTCAAATGGACCCATGGGGAGTAGCTTTAAACCCCGGCGGGACCCCAACAATTTTTTTCCCTTTTTCAGTTTTTTTCTCTTTTTATTTTTATATTTATCGCTAGAAATGAAACTGTGAAAGAATTTTGTCAAAATATCAACTTTTAGATTTTTAATGATTTTTTAAATAAGACAAGCTATAGCTAGTTTGGCTTTGTGTACTAATTTTCATACTTCAAATTAACTTGGCCACATACGCTATCAAATATACTCTGAATTTATTTTTAAGATGTTGACTTTTTGTGTCGCCTGCTAAGCACAGCGACACTTAGGGATCACTTTGTCCGTTGTTCGTCTGTCTGTCCATCCGTCCCTCCGTCTGTCCGTCTGTCTGTCACTCTTGGGTGTCACACCCCATAACTTTTGATTGGTAAGTGATAGGGCTTTGATATTTCACATGTGTATTCCTTGTGACAAGACCTTTATACACATATCATAATTTTTGACCTTGTGACCTTGACCTAGATATTTGACCTACTTTTCTAAAAATCTAATATTGGCTATATCTCTTGATTGATTAGTGATAGGACTTTGATATTTCACATGTGTATTCCTTGTGATTAGACCTTTCTACACATATAATGTTTGACCTTGTGACCTTGATCTAGATATTTGACCTACTTTTCTAAAAATCTAATATTGGCTATATCTCTTGATTGGCAAGTGATAGGGCTTTGATATTTCACATGTGTAATCTTTGTGACAAGACCTTTCTACGCAAACCATATTTTTTGACCTCGTGACCTTGACCTAGATATTTGACCTACTTTTCAAAAAATCTAAGATTGGCTATATCTTTTGATTGGTAAGTGATAGGGCTTTGATATTTCACATGTGTATTTCTTGTGACAAGCCCTTTTTCACATACTATATTTTTTAACCTTATGACCTTGACCTAGATATTTTAGATTTGCTATATCTTTTGATTGGTAAGTGATAGAGCTTTGATATTTCACATGTGTATTCCTTCTTGTGACAAGGCCTTTCTACACATATCATAACTTTTGACCTCATGACCAAGACCTAGATATTTGACCTACTTTTCAAAAAATCTTAGATTGGCTATTTCTTTTGATTGCTGAGTGATAGGCTTTGATATTTCACATGTGCATTCCATGTGACAAGACCTTTCTTCACATACCATCATTTTTAGCTCACCTCGACGAAGTTGAGTGAGCTTATGCTATAACCCCACGCGTCCGCGTCCGGTTAAGAAGTTTGGGGTAGCTCAGTATCTGACAAAGTACTAATGCTACAGTAACCAAACTGGCACAAGTGATTCATCTTTGGATGCTGAGTTGAACCCATGCATCGTATGCAGCATCTGACCTACATTTTCCGCTTGAGTGACTTGGTTAAGAAGTTTGGGGTAGCTCAGTATCTGACAAAGTACTGATGCTACAGTAACCAAACTTGCACAAGTGATTCATCTTTGTATGCTGAGGTGAACCCATGCATCGGATGCAGCATCTGACCTACATTTTCCGCTTGAGTGATTTGGATAAGAAGTTTGGGGTAGCTCAGTATCTGACAAAGTACTAATGCTACAGTAACCAAATTTGCACAAGTGATTCATCCTTGGATGCCGAGATGGACCCATGCATCGGATGCAGCATCTGACCTACTTTTTCCATGTGAGTGATTTCGCTTTTAAAAGCCAATATTGAGCAGAGTATAAGTGCTACATGTACCAAACTTGCATATTGGATGTATCTTTGATCAAACTTTCATAAAATGACCTTGACCTACTTTTTCCGCTTGAGAGATTTTGTCTTTAAAAGCCAATATTCAGCAAAGTATAAGTGCTAGATGTTCCAAACTTGCATATTAGATGTATCTTTGATCAAACTTTCATAAAATGACCTTGACCTACTTTTTCCGCTTGAGTGATTTTGCCTTTAAAAGCCAATATTGAGCAAAGTATAAGTGATACATGTACCAAACTTGCATATTGGATGTATCTTTGATCAATCTTTCATAAAATGACCTTGACCTACTTTTTCCGCTTGAGTGATTTTGCTCTATAAAGCCAATATTGAGCAAAGTATAACTGCTACATGTACCAAACTTGCATATTGGATCTATCTTTGATCAAACTTTCATAAAATGACCTTGACCTACTTTTTCTGCTTGAGTGGTGTTGCCTTTAAAAGCCAATATACATGTACTAAGAAATATGTTTGAATTGAATTTTGCTGTCACGAGGCTAGCTTCGTAATCTGTGATTACCTATGTTTTACCTCGTGCACTTGCCCTATATATTTGACCTACTTTTCAACAAATCTATGATTTGCTATATCTTTTGAGTGGTAAGTGATAGGGCTTTGATATTTCACATTTGTATTCCTTATGAAAAGACCTTTCTTAACATTCCATAATTTTTAACCTAGTGACCTTGCCCTTGATATTTGACCTAATTTCAATAAAAAAAATCCGCTACGCAGGCGACAGAAGCATTCCTTGGATTGCTTTTTTTTCATACATGCATATTTCAGAACAATTTCCCTATTTAATGATTATTTTCTCTGTCTTATTTCTGTATCTATGGTAAACATAGTCGCCATATATCTTGTGTTACAGATTTGATTGGTTCAATACCTCCTTGCCCCTTTAGTAGGGGTAACTACAGGAAATAAAAAGGTGCACACTAAAAATTTTGACTGACTTGAAATGCCCGGAAGTCTGTAAAATTGGTCTTTTTTGATTGCGAATCTTTGGCACGCATAAAAATGTAAAGAAAAAGGGGGGGGGGGGGGGTCATGCATGTCCTTTTTTCGCAAATTTCACTTTTTTTACAGGAACTCTGCGTCCTCATCGAAAATGTTCCGAATTTTGCATATTTTCAAACCTATCTGTAGATTGCATAAAAGACAAGATCAAGTTCGAAGTTAAATTTATCACGACTATTGATTCAATATGCTAAAAATACATTTCCAAGCACCGCATTTCAGCATATTTACCGAAAATAATTTGTCCAAGTGGCTTCACTGGGTCATGAGGTTTGATACACGGTACACTGCTGTTTGGAAAATAAATTGGCTCAATTTCTGCACAACTCACTTGAATTAATATTGTCCGCTAACAACTTGTCTGTGTTAATTGGATTAACACGATTTTGACTGTACATTACATGTATTAAGATGAAATCAATACTATTCCAATGCTCTCATTCATACATTTCTGTATAATTTAATATGAATAAAGGCAAAACCGAAAAGTCTTTGTTTTTTATGCTTCCGGAATCAAAGATACGGGGGCATATAGTTTTTGGCCTGTCCGTCTGTCTGTTTGTCCGAAAAACTTTACATTGGACATAACTTTTGAATGGAAGGTGATAGAGCTTTCATATTTCACATGTGTATTCCTTGTGACAATACCTTTCCATTGATACCAAAATTTTTGACCTCGTGACCTTGACCTTTGACCTACTTTTCAAAAACTTTAACATTGGGCATAACTTTTGAATGGTTACTGATAGGGCTTTCATATTGTACATGTGTATTCTTTGTGACAAGATCTTTCCATTGATACCAACATTACTCTGACCCTGACCTCTCACATACTTAACAGAAAATGGTGTTTATACCAACAAAGATGCCACCGCGGGGCATTCGTGTTTCACAAACACAGGCTTTATTATCTTCTGGCATACTAGCTATTAATAATGAAAGGTTTGGTGTTCAATTTTAAATAAACTTTTAAAATTTATGAAATCATTTCATTGTTTTATTCTGTTTCTGTTGCACATTAATGTGGAATTTTACAAAATGATTTTATTTTTGATGTTGCATAATCAAACTATACAAGCTGGGCATATGACTTTGGATCGCATAATCCATCTTTTCAAATCAGTAAAAAAAATTGTTGTTTTGAAATGTGACTATTTTCTCTTGTTTGTACTTTTAAAGGTTGTCTGAAAAAAAAACTTGTCTGCATCTGGCAAAAATCTTGTTAGAAAGGTTGTGGGCTAAAATCCTGGTACTGGCACTATCAGTATTCAATGTCAGTATGTCAATTAGAGCGTGCATGGGTATCAGGTGAGCGTTGTGCCCCCTGGGGCTCTTGTTATATCTTGTGTCACAAAATTGAAAAAAAGAAAAGAGAAGTTATTGTTATATATTCTAGATAATGTTTATATGCCTTATACAATTAAATTGGAGGCATTGCAACTATTCGTGGTCTTACCAGGGGATTAATTAATCACTTCCTTTTAAAGTTGGCGACAAAATTTTGTATGTTCCCTATCCTTATACAAGAGGTATGTGTCGTATTTTGTTAATGCATGGTGACAGTGGGAGAAAAAGAAAAAGTTTTTCCGATGAAAATGAGGATGTCCTTGTTGTCAGGCGTCGCCCAAAAGAGCAAAATGTGGCCAAGTTTTCATAGCTTCTTTCCAGGTTGTAATCCAGATTGTAAAGTATGTACTCATAATAGAACGCGATACTATCGTTAAAACATATATTTCGATAGACAATATGTGGCAATCCATTCGTCTTCATTTTGAATTTCAAACTTCGAGTGCACTCTTTTTCTTTTGCTCGCATAGTTTGGAATCCAGTTATGGTCACCAGTTCAAGAGGAAGAAGAATTTAACTGCAATTTTGAAGAATTTTGCTATTCTTATTTTCAACTTGGCTGAAATTCACCTTGACATACTTTTAAATTGTTAAGCAGCTTTTTGGCACTAAGCTACGTTCGAGAATCCTCACTTCGATATGTAACACCCGCAATTTCATTAATTGAGGAACTTCAGTCCTTTGATGCTGCATAATTATTGCGTGCTACACTAAAAAGGAAATCTTACCGAGAACAAGGACTCCCCACCATGTCCCATATGAAATGCCGCAGGTCAACCACATAAACATTTCAGCAATCTCCTACGCATGCGTCCGATTTCAGTTCCGCTTTTTTCACTTTGAAATCTACCTCTGCCGTCATCGCATATTGTTTTTCTGCAAGATTCCTGCAGACTGAAACTGGGACTTCATATTTGTAAAAAGAATATTGAGTGTATTTACCATCGTATTTGGCTACATTTATGAGGTAAACAATCGATGTCTTTGTTTCAATGCAATGCGATGCAAGATCAGGGATTCTTTCTTCATTCGTACGTTACCAACACGGTCAGCTGACCGAGAAGTCTCCAGTAAAAATACAAATTCTAGCTATAAATCGAAACCTACCGTTTTTAGACGTGAGTCTTGTACATTTTCCTACATTAAGATAAGAATCGTTTCCTTCATTGCCTATGTACTCGCCCCTAGACACTCAAAGAAGTAGTATGTGCCTCTTTCTTTGAATCTTTTGCACCATTTACGTCAGAAATCCAAATGACGTCACTTTCCAATCTCCCACGCATGCGTCCGATTTCAGTTCCGCTTTTCTTCACTTTGAAATCTACCTCTGCCGTCATCGCCTATTGTTTCTCTGCAAGATTCTTGCAGATTGAAACTGGGGCTTCATATTTGTAAATAAAGTATAGTTAGTATTTACCATTATGTATTACTACATTTATGAGGTATACAATATACAATGTACAAGCATTGTATTTGTTTCCATGCAATACGACGCAGTATCTGAGATTCTTTCTTCAACCGTAAGTTGCCAACACGATCAGCTAAGCGAGAAGTCTCCAGTAAAAATACAAATCTAACTAGCTATAAATCGAAACATACCGTCTTTGACGTGAGTCTTGCAAATTGTCCTACTATCAAGATAAGAATCGTTTCCTTCATTGCCCATATACTCGCCCCTAAACAATCAAAGATGTGCCTCTGCCTTTGAATCTTTTGCAAGTCAGAAGTCTGAATGACGTCACTGTGACGACATGACGTACCTGCGATGCCTCTCGGGTTTTATCATTGCGTGAAATGGCGTTGGGAAATAGCGATGACGGTAAGGTTATATGGCAAGCCTGTGCCGCCTATGACCTTGTTTGCAAGTTGGTCACTTTCACGACATGCAAGGCCTCTCTGGCTTTATCACTACGTGATATGGCGTAGGAAAATAGCGATGACAGCAAGTTATATCGCATACCTGTACCGCCTATGACCTTGTTTGTAAGTCGACCTACCAGCAGAAGACAAGAAATATTTCATGAATCTCCGAGCTTTATAATTTGTCCATGAACTCTGATGACGACTACCTGCATGATGTATGTAACTCACCAGAAAACACTTTTGAGAACTCTCAAATTTTCCAGGGGTGAGATAATTACAGGTAGGTTCTTTCACGATATACTGAGTGAGACATACAAATTTACACGAGCGACGGAAATTTCGTCTTGACAGAAGATGAAAAATTTCCGTCACGTCACGAGTCTATTTCTTCTTCCATGAATCATAAGAAAAAGTTAATTCAAACAAAGTTTCCCGCCACCTTACGCCATGTTTTCCGTCGACGTTACCGTGACGTCACAATAAGGTTTTATTTTATCATTGGTCAGTGTGTAGCCTTTGAGGCAACTTATGTGTTTCACATAGGCTATCTCACAGAGTACAAGCAAAACTGGAACTCTTTTATGGTCTTCTATGAAAGATACATCGGTTCCACCCGAGGGGTCTCAAAATCACGTAAAACCCGAGACTTTCCGAGGGTTTTGCAAAATTTTGTGACCCCGAGGATGGAAACGATGTATCTTTCATAGAAGAACACGAAAGAGTATTTTTCTCTCATATCTAAGGCCAAAGCAAAAACCATAGGGACTTGAATTATTAAGTTAATTTACAACATATCGTATATTTTTTCTATAGAATTTTATAGGGGAATTGACGGTAAAGTGAGCAATTTCCTAGAGGGTTTCAAGTCCCTGTGGCCAAAACTAAAAGAAAAGGGACGGAATTTGAAAAATATCAAGTTGATCTAATCGCAAATATTTTTCGATTTTCGAATTTAGCGCCCCCGAAGAATAAACTACGAATATTAGGCTTTTCATAATATAACACAAGAATACATTGAAAAACTATCTTAGAATCGATTGTCGCCACTACCTTGTTTGTTTTGCGGGCTGAAATCATAAAGGCACAATAACGTTAACAATCGAAACAATAGCGTCACGTGATATGAGATATAGCTATCACGTGATATGTGATACAGATGCCACTCACATAGCTGTATCTCATGGGCCTACTCTGTAACACATATACGGATATGAGAGAAAAAAGTTACACGAGTTACGGAAATTTCATATTGAAAGTTGAAAAATTTCCGTTACGATGGTTAATTTTTATGTCTCACTCAGCAGAAAGTGACTATTTCTTCCTCTATGAAACAAGAAAAAGGTTAATTCAAACAATGATTCTTGCCATCTAACGCCATGTTTTCTGACAATGTTACTGTAACGTCACAATAAGATTTCCTCTTATCACTGGTCAATATGTAGCCCTTGAGAAACTTATGTGTCTCATATAGGCTGTATGTGTCTCACATAAGCTCACATAGCTTTTGAGACAACTTATGTGTCTCACATAGGCTGTCTCACAGAGTACGAGCAAAACTGAAGAAGAACGATGTATTTTTCATAGAAGAACATGAAAGAGTATTTCTCTCTATATCTATGGACCAAAGTCAGATCTGAAAGGAAAGAGACGTAATTTGAAAAAGATATCAAATTGATCTAATCGCAAAACATTTATGCGATATTCGAAATCAGCGCCCCCGGCATGGTTTATTCTATAGGAATTTAATAAGAATAAACTATGAATATAAAGCTTTTCAAAATATAACGCAAGAATCCATTGAAAAACATTGAAGTGCTTTTGCCACGTCGCCACTAGCTTGTTTGTTTTGCACGCTGAAATCAATAAGTCACAATAGCGTAAAAAATCGAAACAATAACGTCACGTGATACATGTATGAGGTACAGCAGATATAGATGTCGCTAACATAGCTGTATCTCATGGGCCTTCTCTGTAACGCATACGCGGGTATGAGAGAATAGTATCATGATCTACTGAGTGAGACATAAAACTTTACACGTGTGACGGAAATTTCATCAGAAAGATGAAAAATTTACGTCACGAGTGTAAATTTTTATGTCTCACTCAGTAGAAAGTGAAAGAATAAATTTTTTACTTCATTTCTAAGTAGCTACGATCTTGTCATTACTCCTTGACAACGGTTACTACGCATTCTCGAGACAAAATGCTAACCAGTAGAGAACAGTGGTGGACAAGATAACAATCGTATTTAAATATATTCAGTATACAAACGTTTATCATGGCGAGTACGCCGAGAAAAAGAAATAATGTTGATAATGCATATCCATCTCCAAAAAGACAAAGAAAAGAGTTAAATTTGGAAGAAAAATATCTTTGATTGATGATTCAGAAAAAGCACCAAAAGTCACACAAAAGGAGTTAAGTAAGAAGTACGGCATCGGAGCAACTACTGTTAGTGACATAATAAGAAGGAAGGATTTTTACCGTGAACAATGTAAAAATTCGATTTCAACTAAACGTCAGCGCTTTGTTAGTGGTTCAAAATTTGGAGACCTTGACGAAACTGTATTTAAGTGGTTTGAACAAGCACGTGCTAAAAACATTCCAATAAGTGGGCCGATTATTCAAGAAAAGGCACTAGAAATTGCTTCTAAACTCGGATATGCAGACTTTAAGGCCTCGACAGGTTGGCTTGAAAGTTGGAAAGGCCGATTTGGCATAGCTCATTTTAAAATTTGCGGAGAAAGTGCCGATGTAGACAAAGAAAAGGTTGTGAAGTTTCGAGAGAATTTGATCGATAAAATTGCTGGATATGAAGATTGTGACATGTTCAATTGTGATGAAACTGGCTTGTTCTTTCGTGCGTTACCGGACAAAACCTACTCCAAACGCGGACAGGAATGCAGGGGCGGTAAACATGCTAAGGAAAGGGCAACTGTTATGTTTGCGTGTAGCCTCATCGGAGAAAAATTAAAACCCCTTGTGATAGGAAAAGCGGCCCGACCTCGGTGTTTTAAAAATGTTAACACTAGCAACCTTCCTATAACTTGGGAACACAACCGTAAATCTTGGCATTCGGATCAGCCTCGACCTTTTTCTTCGAAAAAAGACTCGGACGTCAGACGGCGCCATTTTGAAAATAGTTCCCCGTTGATCTATCAGTTTTGTTATAATCTATAATGAAATACAAGTTCCAACATTGGATTGTAACTGACAAATGTGTTACAACATTACTCACTCAAGTTGAAGAATTTTGAATGTTGAAAAAGTGCCTTTTTACTTTTACATCGATTTGATGCAAAACCTTCCACCATTGGCATCCGAGTCTATTTATGCCGTTACAAATAAAGGGCGAGGGGATCCGAATGTAAATCTTGGATGACGTCCGATATTTTTCAAAAATGAATTTGTGACGTTAATGATCAAATGCGTAGGAAGAAGCGAAAAATAATCATGTTTCTTGATAATGCAACGTTGCACCGTGACCTGAAACTAAGTTATGTCAAATAAGAGTTTCTGCCCTCAAATACGACATCAAAACTGCAACCTCTAGACTTAGGAATAATTCGAGCTACCAAAGCACATTACAGAAAACTTCTCATGCGCCGGTTACTTGCAGGCATAGACAGCTGTAATTCTGTGACAGAATTAGTAAGGAATGTATCAGTACTAGACTGCGTACATTGGATAAATATGGCGTGGAATAACATTAAACAATCCACAATTACTTCATGTTTCTTGCATGCCGGTTTTTCTCGTGATATGACAATCTCCGCAAACGACGACAACGATTCTGACGAGGAAGATGACATACCTCTTGCGCTATTAAAGCGTAACGCTCTGAGTTTCAGTGAGGAACAAAGACGTGAATTTGAATCTTTTGAAAATCAAATTCCAGTTGAGGAATGTTATGACAAAGAATGGGAAAATGACATAGTAAACGAGCATCAAATGCGCAATGACCCATTAAATGACGGTAGCAGCGACGATGAGCCAGAACAGGTGCAAATCCAGTCATGCGTTTCGTACGAGGAAGTACTCCAAAGTATTGTTAAAATAGAACAGTTTGCCCTGAATAAGAATGACCAAATGTTGCCTTATTTGCAGACTTTACGCAATATAACAGAGAATGAAATTGTTAAATGCAAATCATGAAAAACTCAGACTACCCTTGACGGATTTTTCCGCAAAACGTAGACAATGATACGAAATCAGTTTGATCTCTGTGTATATATGATGAAATCAGTTTGTATTTTATATTGATATGTTGATAAATTCTATTTATAAGTAAAGGTATGGCAGTGAACATTCTTATGTATATTATTTGGGTCAAATATATCGATTTTCTGTACACCGGATCTTGCCTAAACCGGCCGATTCAACCGGAACCAATGAAAGCCGGTTTTCACAGATTATACTGTACAATTAATTGCCTTGTGTGAGGTAGATATAGCAGTATAGCAACCCGAAGGATATGTTATTCACCGAGGCCGCAGGCCGAGGTGAATAACATATGCTGAGGGTTGCTATACTGCTATATCTACTGAACACAAGGTCATTAATTGTTTATTGTATGATCATGAAATACAACGATCAGCTTGATAGCATCCATTGCTGTAAGTAATGTATAGGTATTCTCTGATGACGCGAAATATACGAATACGTCGCTACTATTATAACGTCATAACTACAATACTAATTTTAGAAAGATACAGGGGAAAATATGAGAGTTGTTCTAAATTTAGCTCTCTGGAGGTGGTTATAGCGATATATTTAGAAGCTCCAGACATGTTTTCAGCCAATTAGCGATGGACATATTTTCCAGTCATACAATAATTTGACATAATAATTTTCACCCTGTTTGGCCATATCATATTGTTTAGATTAAGGATTCAACGCATTCAATATTTTCTTGTACTAAAATTCTTGAAATTTCTAAAATGTGGGTCCTGTAGCATCATATACAACCAACCTGCTACATCTTTCGGTAGACATTTTGACATAACAATTTTCACCCTCTTTTGCCATATTACATTGTTTAGATTAAGGATCACTGACGAGGGTGGAGTACCCGAAACGTGCATGTCTGGTCCATGCTGCAAATTTATCCGTTTATAAATGATGCTATTGAATTTGAAGACGTTTAACATTTGAACTACTCGGTGAGTGTCACTGCTGGTGGACCAGGAGTTCCCTAGGGCACATGTAGCCAAGTTCGATCAACTTCGGTTGATCGTCTGTCTCTTCAACGCATTCAAGATTTTCTGGTACTAAAATTCTTGAAATTTCTATAACGTGAGTCATGTAGCATCATATCCCACCCATCCTGCTACATCTTTAGGTAGATATTTTGACATAATAATTTTCGACCTCTTTGGCCATATTACATTGTTTAGATTAAGGATCACTGACGAGGGTTGAGTACCCGAAACGTGCATGTCTGGTCCATGCTGCAAATTTATCCGTTTATAAATGATGCTATTGAATTTGAAGACGTTTAACATCTCATCTAATTATGAGGTACATCTCATCAATTATGAGGAACATCTCATCAATTATGAGGTGCATCGCCTACCTGCGAGTCAATCAGTAATAATCGTTTTCAGATTGAACTTTCACCTTAATTTTGGATTATTTCCTGAAATTCCATTGCCGTGAAACAGATAACACAGTATGTGTGTTTGAATCTCACATCTTGGACAAGCAGTTGAAGAGGAAGGAGACCTCACTTGTTGTATTGTCGGTAGAAAAACGATAAGTATCGTTTACTTTCTAATATTGTATAACCAGGATGTAACGTCGATTCTGATTGACTGGCGCACGAGTCATTATTTTCCGATAATGACCGCTGACAGAAGATAATGAATCGGTGTGGCATTAGTATTTCAGTATTTACGATAAGAAATAATATAGTTATTTTGTTAAATATCAAAAGTTTGTGTACTTTTCACAAAAAAAAAGTGCAATTAATTGTTGAATTCTTGATTAAAAATTATGTCTTCATATTGTTTTGGAAATTTATTTTTTAAAATTATATATAGTCTCACTATTCGTTATATAACATAACAAATAAGAACTTGACCTCTGTCATTATGTCATTATATTGACCCGATAAGATTTGTAATATCGACCGAGGCCGAAGGCCTTATAATACATTATAAGGACATAATGACCTCGACCAAGTTCATATTTGTATAATAAAACGTCAAAAACGACATTGCGTCATTCAAAGATGCTGCAGGCTATTATACCTTGTACTTAGAGAAGCACATTTTAGTGATAGTGAAATGAAGAGTTAGGTTTACGTTAACATGAATTTTATAGTATATACTCATCTTATCCAATACGGGTTTTCCGCGGCATAGACTAGTAATGATTATTTTTTTCTAGACTGTACTCAAAACTGTTAAATAACCTTATAATATATTTTGAAAATATTTGTGATTTTTACATAAAAGGAAATTTGGAATGGAGCCAAAATTAACGACATTTTTAAACACATCCTTCTCACGGTGGGTAATCTCGCAACACAGAACAATCTGTTTTTACATATTTTTGCGCAATATAGATAATTTATTACAAAAAAGGGAATGTAATTCAGTGTAAGAATGTCTTAGCTATGAGTTGTATCCAAAATAAGGTGAATATTAGCTTTCATTAACGCATAAAACGATCGGCGTTCTACTTTCATTTAATCTGTAGATCATACTTCAAACATATCATCATTCTCGGATTAAGAGCGGCACCCGGAGCACGCTCCCCTTAAAATTCCAAAAGCTCACCAATTTTGTCTTATTTCTATGCAGAAATATCTCCTTTAAAGAAAAAAAGGGGGCAAAGATTTGGGGGGAATTCGCTCCTGGACCAACAACAAAAGAAAGTCATTAAAATAGAATACCCACTGCTACATGCCATGTTGTCATGTGCATAACTCCCTTAAACAAAGGACATATGCCGCAATTTTGGTTATATTTTCCGCTCAGTTTACTCACTGATAAATGTTACCTAATTGAAAGACCTATTCATTGGTCCCAGGACTCTCCATATTTCTATGATTCTCCAGATAACAACAACAAAATATATATAAACTAATGAAAAACCTAGACTGCCAAGGGTTCACCCTGCTTAGTAACGGATATGAAGTCAGGGAAGTTGGAGATCGTAACTGCACTTTGCCACCTTGTTCAACTTGAATTTTTTGCCTTCCCCCAAAATCAAATCCTGGTTCATGACTTGTCATATCAAATTGAACATTATATTTCACTGAGGACTTGCATGAGATTGTCCAATATCATTAAATTCTGAGCGAGCAACAATCCTTCAGGAGGAACATGTGAAATAAAGTTTTTGCACTTTGCTGTCCAATAAAGCCAATATTAGTTTTATTACATCTCGCTGGCCTAAGACAGCCTGAAATATGAATAATTTAGTACTTGTTTATATTTATCTATAATGATGCTATGGTACCTTGCTGCCCGTCTTAGATCCACCATGATGTCTGATGAAGCAATATAAACCTTGTTAAAAGGTAAGTTTCTCAAAAAATAAACTTAGTAAAATATCTATAACCCTACATCAAAGAGTGGGAAGTGATAAAGAGTAACTATAATTGTTATGTGTGGTGTATGCTTGTGAATAAGAAAAAAAGGTTTCAAATTCTATGGTGCCCTCCCATATGAAGGAAATTTATTTACATATATTTCTTATAGAAAAAAAAATAGAAAAAAGTTTGATTAAACGCCTATAGAATCTAATCCCGGGGGGCTGAGTTTGCATTGTTATTCACATGACTTGTAATGAAATATAATACAGGATGTTCGATAAATGATGTATGTATGAAACTGAGTCTTATTGGGGTTTTTTCCCATTTTTTTCATTGGGAATATATTTACCTTATAATGAATTCTGGATTAATATTTTTCGGATGCGAAAGAACATTCGATATTGTGAAAAGTTGTGCGGGAAATCCGACGAACACGAAATTAATTTAGTATTTCACCCGGACTGACGGGGAAAAAATCACCAATCGGACAACCCAACAAACAATTCGATTCTATATTTCTTGTTAATGCTAAAAAATATTCTTATTTCAATTACCCATTTACTATTTAAAGATATGCAAACGGTCATTAAAGTTCTTTGTTATAAAGTTTATTATAGATTATCGGATCGGCGTGCTTCATAAACACTGTAAATGGTTTTTTCCAATGTTTAAATCTTCGGAGTAATTGCAAAATACTATTGAGAAACGTACTTAACAAATCGGCGTCAGAACAATAGACCGCCCCAAAATTGTTGATTCGTTACTAAGCCGCCATGATTTTGTTTTTGCAGACGGGAAAACATGCATTGAATTGATAAAAATTACGGAATAAAACTGATACAGAACTGTCGGAAATAGGACTTGGATTTCAGGAAAGTATGAAAATGTTTAATAGTTACTTCTGTGAATAGACAGAAAAGCAATTACACTGAATTATAGATGGCCTGATTCGTATTGTGATAAAATTTCAATGCTAAATGAAACATGTGAAGTTTTTGTGTCATTATTTATGACAATCGAGTATTTTAAGCTTTTAAATTTGAATGTTTAATTGATATTCCCATTGTCTATACTGACAAGCTCATTGTCAAATTTTTGCATTATTTATCATCTCGTGAAAATTTGCGTAATTTAGAGACGCAAGTATTGTTGAGTTGCATATCAATTCACCCTTCCACAATTCCCGCTACCTCACCATGGTTTTATGATAAGTAAACAATGAAATATTATTACGAGTATTTTACGGAGTTTTGTGGAAGTGTGAATACAAAAGGACAAGTGTTGAGACATTTGCTGAAAAATTTTAACATTAATGAGACAGAGTTATGCTTCAATTTGTTTCTTTTTAATTGCTGCTATTTTGTCGTAACAAATAACGTCGACTTAACGATTCGTATGCCACATATATATATTACAGATTCGATACATATATTTCTATGTATTGTGGAATCCTACCTTTATTCGCTGTTTGGCTACTGGTATTCGATAGGACAGAGGGAGAGGGAGGGGGTTCTAATGTCAAACCATTTGGCGTGTAAATTAAATCACTACACCCCCACCATTTTTTGGCGGGGGTATAATAAAACTTCCTCTTGTTTTATCCTATTCATCTGTATTTAAAAAGAAAACTTCCTATCTTCCCGATAAAATGGACAGGTGGCCCTATTGATTTTTATAAAATCCTGATAGATTATACCGTATCATTAAACCACAAACCTTTTTATATTCCTCTCTTGTCACCTCTTCCTCGTTAGTTCTACAGAAAGATATCATTACGTTTATTTTTCATGATGCTCGTTTTAGACCTAATAGTTAAGCTGTGTGCAATTTGATCTATCTTATATTTTGAAATGGTAATGCAGTATTTACTAAGCTCTTGTCCACAGATCTTTAAAATAAGATGTTCAATCTCATATATTCGTTCACGTCCATAATATGTCAATACTTTTAAAAATCTCTCTCTCTCTCTCTCTCTCTCTCTCTCTTCCAGCCAATCAACATATCAAATCAAAAAGCAAAAGATCCAATATACAAAATCTTTCAGTTTTTTTAAAATCGCGATTTATATATTAATCTAAAGAAAATGAACTTTTCCATCAAAACTTTTATCATGCTTCATTAATTCATACAGGCTTGAAAAGATTGAAATCCCTTGTGTGTCCTTTCCTTTTAAATAATTGATATAGATCTTGAAGACATCAAAGCATGAAAAATACAAAAGCCGATTAGGGATCTGTTATCTTTAAAAATAGTCAAATCAATGAGCATACATTCTTACATGTAACAATGAATTCAAAGACATTTAATCCTATTCAATAAACCTGAGCATTGGCAAAAGTGTTCTTATGAAGTAACGGATTACAAAAGTACTTCTGTTCTATATAAACTTTCAGCGATTGATATTTGATGTGAGTTCTGTAAGTTCAATGCGAGAACATAGGGAAAATGGAGGACTCCGGTTTGATATTCTTAAAAATTTACTACGGGTTGCATGTAACAAAATTGAGCTGAATATCGTCAATATTGCATGTCTTTCATAGTGAGTCTCGTAAACATTTCCAGAACAACTTTGATGAAGACTCAAATCTGATTAAAACCATATCTCTACATGCTCCCGATTTTTGTTATGTCGCGTAACAAAAATCGGGAGCATGTATAGAGATATTGTTTTAATCAGATTGATGAAGACTGGCTTTTCAGAGGGCGAAATATGCTAACTTGGATCCCATCTTTAAACATAAATGAATATAATTATAATATTTTTACCTGGGAAAATTTAAGTATATCTGCATTTTTTTTCAGGCTAGATTTGCTTTCAACTTACATTCGCAAGAAAACAACATATATATTGACAAGCGTTTTGACATTCTATAAAAGATGGGAAGTGCACCATCTAAACCCCGTAAAGGATTCAAAGAAGACGATTCCGACTTTTCATCCGGGAACTCCAGTTTCGATTCTGATTATGAGGCGTACGATAGAGAGAACAACGAGAGTGTCCAGAGGCATTACGATGCACTCCAGGGTCTAGCTCTTAATGTATCCATCAAGGGACCGCGTCTTAAGGAGGTAGAAATATACAAAGAACTTGTTTCAACCGTCAAACAGATATACGAGATTGACAGAACCCTTAGTACCCTTACCTACTCCAAACAGAAAAACATTCGCATCCAACAAGGTGCCAATGACATAGTGGTCAGACATAACACCGTCGAGGCCATGTGTGAAATCTTGATCAGCTGTCTTCAGTTTACCACAAACTTTAAGGCCATCGATCCAAACTTCACGAACCCTTCCCCGGATTCCTCAGCACCCGAAGAAGACCAGTATTTATGGACAATTTTCTGGTACATTACCCAGTACATGATCGAAGCATCACGTATCAGTCCAAACTTTTGCGACCGGATTGTCAAGCATACATTTGTCGGAGTAGGAGCTCAGGAGATACACGACATTGGAAAAATCCATCTGGAGGAGAAAAATTTCGTATGTATAAGTTGCTCAACATATCCATCATATCTACTGTATTCAGTCCTCAAATATATGCATAAAAGATACATTTTAAGCAGGTAACATTCTCATAAAATATTACCGTACTTGTATTTAGGGGGTTGACTGGTTTTGTTGAACAGAAATCTCTCAACTCGTGCGGTGTAGGTCTTATTTTTCATTTCATTAAATTGATCTACCAACATTTCTTTTGGCATGTATTTTTGATATTTCATTAACTTGTTGGTACCCATATGAAGCAGTATAACCATGATATCACTCTTGAAGAGACTTCCAGAGTTGCATAACATTCTTACTTCGGATAAAAATTGTCATTCCTTGTGCTTTTTTAAATTTCGTTTGAAGGCTTCGTTTGGATCGTTATCAAAGCAAATGAGATGTTTTGGCATAGGCCTACAAAATGACCATCTGATAGCAGATCTAGATTATTTTCGAATTTGTTGATTGGCCTTTACCTTGAGATGGTGCAGGATACACATTTCCTGATATATTCATGTAAGACTGTACTAGATAAATATTACCATAATTCCAGGATAAAACGAAGAATGAAGCAATTCTTGAATGTCTTATGAGGATTTTCTACAACATGGCAAGAGTGGACAAGACAAACGATGCCTTTGACAAAGCATTACGAGCTGCAGGTCTGCACGAGATACTTCCACCCTTTATCCACACTGAACACAAGGCTGTCAGGTTAGCGTCTGTAGCTTTGTTGATAGAAATCCAGAAAGATCCCAAGAAGAAAATCAAGTTTGATACAAGTGTAGACGCCGTCAAACTGATAGTGAATGCGCTGGACGAAGCAAATAAGGACAAGAAAACAGAACGATCAAGTGGTGGATGGCACGGCAAAGAATTAACACATGGTAAAGACTGGTTCAGTTCTCAAATGTTTTAAAAGTTGAAGTAAAGTAAATTGTTATATTGTGTATTGTATTATCTATCGTTTGTAAGAACAACTTGGGAGGGGGTTGAATGAAAGTAACTGATCATAGACCATTAGAATGATACCAAGAGCAGTTGTTCCATAACTTTACAATTGCATTTGTATTATATACTTAAATCTTATTAGAGGAAAAATACAACGTAATCTGTATAAGCTTATTTCATTTTCATACTTGAATTTTTCAGTACTTGGAATCTTGTCTAGAAACTCCGAGTACAAGAGGTTGTTGGTGCATGATTGTGGCTGCCTGAAAGTTCTAGTCCAGAGAGTAAAAGAAACGAAAAAGAAGCCCAAGAGAGGTAGGAGCTTGACGTTTTAGTACATCTTTAAGGAAATAATTTGTAGATACATTGCAAATATTTGATTTCCTCTTCAGCGGCCATCCTCTACTGTGGGAATACGAATCATCTCGACATGTACAAAGTGGTCCTAATTATCGTGATATATATGAAGATATTTTCTTGGCCACTGAAAATGAAAAACTTGCACACAGTTTTTTTTTCATGAATAATATCGCTAGCAAGTGACTCAAAAAGTGACAAATTCTTATTAATTTATCTTTGTTTATATTCAGTGACAGTACGAGTGATCTACTCTCTATCGTTTAACTCTGACAATCATGCCGCAATGGTAGACGGACCAGATGGAGTTATGCCCCTTCTCCTGGAATTAAAGAAGTCCAAAGATAAGAAAGTAAGGAAAGCCTCAATTGGTGCTTTGTGGAACATGCGCGTTCAGATGGTAGACTCAGCCACACATAAAGAATTAGGTGAGCTAAGTTAAACGTTTTAAAGTGATTCCTTGGTTTCACTCGATTTATTATGACGTATATGTTACCACTTTTCGGATTGTATTTGTTTCTTTCCATCCACTTACTCTGTCTAGACATTTATTTTGCTACTAGTTAAAACCTTGGTCGTTCTCATGCTTCCATAACATTGTATATTGGAATCTTTGTAATTGTTTTATTAATCTTTTAAAGATAATCTTGGATACTCTCGATCGTTATACGGCCTACATTCTGATGTAGAATACAAGCAAATGTTGAATACATGGAACTGTGGTGACATCATAAACTGTGAATAGTTGCTAATTTTTTCGGTTTAAATTTCTTTTCAGGAAAAGAATTTTTCAGGAATGCAAAGAAACCAAAGCATCCCTTTGACAAGAGGGATAGCGACAGTGATAGTGACTAGAAATAGTTATTCATCTGGATTTGAGTTCAATGTACTGGAGCATTACTTCTTTTCTCTTTATCAATACATGGCAAATATCTGAAAAGACTTAATGATCTGTTGTGTTTAAATTAATATGATTATGAAAGGTTAAATGTCACGAGGAATGCTTTACACATATAAATATAATATATCGTTAATACAACGCTTCTTTTTGTCTGTCAGCCATAGATTTGCCCCTCTTATTCTCCTCTTGTTCTTCTTTTTCGGATATTTTTTTCATTGAAATGCCACACAAATTTCATCTACACATTCATTGACAGCCATAAATTAATTATAAGCAGATTTTCAAGATTTTCTTGATCTCGTTACACTGTATATGTATTCTGTTTGTGACTTGATGTGCTAGGTATGTAACTATGATAACTACGATCACACACCTATAAAGTATGTTATTGAATATACTTGTTCAGTGTTTATCATGTCGTTTAAATGTGGTGGATGACATTATTAAAGATGAACTTACATTGAGATCTAATAAACATCGATGAAGTTATGCAGTCTAAAAGTCGAGAAGGTAAGGCAACATCATTAGAATTTCCATTGGAACAGTTGCGAACCCCGGAATAAGCAATGTTCCGAAGTGAGACCAGTGCCCAGTTTGACCAAAAATCTGACGATAAACATCAAAGACGTACCTAACCGTTATTCAGTCTCAAAGTCGAGAAGGCAAAGCAAAATCGTAAGAATTTCCATCGAAACGGTTGCGACCCCGAACCCCGGAATGAACAACATTCCGAAGTGAGACCAGGTGCCCGGGGAGAATCAGCGTCTCCTGATTGCATGCAACACCCATCGCAACAGCTCCAGATTCGGTGATTGTCTCGATGTACATTTTTGATGTACAGATCAGGTAAGTATATCTTGCTCGGTGATGACGACAGCCATTCAACCACAATGTAGAATGTCACTGATAATTCTGGAAAGGGGGATCTGATATGCTTTTATAATATCCCCGTAGCGACCGAAGAACTTCCGCAGTGATGATTTCAGCCGTTGTGTAATATAACCCTGAACAAGTAGCTTACTTGCAAGCCGTCTGGCTCTAATGATGAAATCTTCATATTTGGCCCTGGCGTAACGTATCAGTTGAGAAACAAAAACGCCATAAGCAGGAGAAGACGGAATGTTGCTACTCATGAAAGGGAAGTTAGTGATGTGGAAGCTGAAATCGTCACGCTTGTCATACAATGAGGTCATACAATGAGGTGTTCAAATGGCCGTTTGCGTCGAAAGATAGAAGTATATCCATGTACGAAGCGATTGAACTGCTTTCGCCAAGTCGAGAGCAAGGTCTGGATGAAGTCAGCTTCGTATGAATACAAAAATAAGCCCGCAAAATATTTGAGGAATTTTCGTAACTTTCATTATCAAATAAAAGCTTGAAATATTTTCAATTAAAATTGTGCTTTCTAATATCATTTCTACATACTAAACATAAATTAAGAGACAAACATCGCGACTTTTACTTTATTAGAAGTACTAAGGGGTCAAATGTTACGAAACATTTTCGCAAGTACTTTTGTGAAACAGGCTGCAGGTGCCCGGGGACTCTGAGTCAGTGTCATCTGTTTGCATTCAGCACCCGTCGCAACAGTTCCTTGAAATTTAAAAAATTCGGTGATTGTTTCGATCTGCATATGAAATTTAAATGAACATCGAAGAGAACTAACAAGACTTAGCTACATTGACCGGAACACACAGATACTGTCTTTTGTTTAAGATTAAAATTTTACGAGAAAGGATGATGCTAGAATTAAAATAATACAATTTCCAGCTTTAATGATGGCGGCTGTGCTTCTTTATTTCTTTCGTTCATGACGGCTATGTCCCTCAACATCGTTCGGGAAATTGGACTAGTGGAGGGGTTGTGCGCACGTAATCTGGATAAAGATTTGCTACCAACGAAGTGAATGATCACCCTTAGTCGGCATCAGGTTTTCATTGGAATCTTTGGTTTATGTGTAGTCTTTGATTTTCATTGTTTTACCTTGATTGTCCCATGGTGTCTCTTGTTCTGATTTTCACCTATGTCGCTAGGTGCCGGCTGACAGTAAAGACAACTCGTACACAAACTTTAATGATTTATGTATGAGCCTTTCACTTCCTACCTTGTTTTTTTATTTCATATGTATACATCTAGTGGCCTGTTAGAATAAGTTGGAATCATTTGGTGTAACATTTTAATTTTTCCATATTTCCCTTCGATCATTTTTGGGAAGGGAGATAACTTGTAAATAATCTCTGTAAAATTCAAACACATACCTTGTTTTTACGGAAAAAAATCAAGAGGAGTCCCGTGAACCTTAGTAGGTGTTTGTCGGAATAAACTTGTTGAATAACCTCCCTTCTTAAGCAGAATACATTTTAGAAATGAATCAAATTAATCATTTATCGAAAATCAGCATTTCTCTCTCGATGTAAAGTTCATAAGTGCTATTGGACAGTACTTCGGACTTCGCAATCCGTCCTTTGAACTTTAAGGGACCATATATAAGAAATCATGTGTGATAAGAAAAGTGAAATCAGAGCACGCAATGGATGAAACATTAGATATTAATATCAATTCTCTGTAAGGACCAAAATATTTTGGAAACAGCATGTCATGGATTTTTTTGATTTTCTCTATAAATGGTATGTATAATGCCCTGAATACAAAAATAACATTTTTTTGAAAATGAATACTCTGGTTGCCATGGAAACGAGGTATGTCTATTTTAAGTTCAAGGTCAATTCAAAATATAGGTTCCAATTTCAATAAAATTTGCACTTTAGTTGTTATTTTTTGTTGCTTATTTTAGGCTTGACTGTCATATATTTTTATCAAAAATTCTTCTTTCTAAAATTAGGACCGGTAGGTGGAAAAACATTATTTTTAGTTCAGAACATTACTCCTAAAAAATAAGCCCCAGACAAAAATAATGATAATCTCACATTTTTGTATATGTATGCATGAAATATAAGCTACAAATCAAGGATGTCATTGATTTTGAGATTTTTGCAACTTTGGTCAATAAGTAGGGGATATATTTAAAATCACTATGTACATGTATGTATTTGTTTTACCCAATACCACATGGTATATGAGTAACTGCCTCTCATATCTTTTAAAAAT
This sequence comes from Pinctada fucata, assembly GCA_028142955.1. Taxonomy (NCBI): domain Eukaryota; kingdom Metazoa; phylum Mollusca; class Bivalvia; order Pterioida; family Pteriidae; genus Pinctada; species Pinctada fucata. The sequence continues at coordinate 23,860,030 of AP027102.1, read as the reverse complement.
CAACGAATTTTGCCAAATTTTGTGAATTGCATTCAAGATGACCTTGAAATTGGGTCCTGTGACCTTGAAAACTTTTAAGGTGATTTTTTAATCAATAATGCTCTTTTATATGCACTAATAAAAAATTGCTTAAAAATATATAACGGACAGCTAAAAATTTACTAGTAAATTACTCTATGTGTAATAGCACTGAGCAGAATGTCACCATGGTAACCATTTTTTATACCCTTTTGAATAAAATTGTGAAGAGGTCCCACTCAAATTTTAACCTTTTCTTAAAGATCGAGGATTAAACTTAAAATTTGATTGGCAGTAGAAATCAAGTTAGCCTGACATTTCAGTTTATTTGCCCTTAAAATTGAGCAAAATCATGTTAAATTAGGAGCTTTTTCGGTCTTAAAAAGGGCCTCTTCAAAACAGGTTTTTGCCTACATTTTGGGCATACTGACAAAAAGATTAGCGGGCGGAAGCATACTTCTTGTGCAGTATTTATATAATGAAAGATATAAAGAGAAAAATTAAGGAAATTTCAGTTGACAATAATAGCTGTTACCATAGAAACGAGCCTTGTGAAAATGACATGTAACAAGTATTCTACTGATGCGTAAAATTTCAAACATGGTTTCCATGGCAACGAAAACTTAATTTGTAAAAAGGAAGTTTATTTTTGTCTCAATACATCATATACACCTTCCATACCAAAAATCTCCAAAATTGGAGACATGCTATTTCCACGTGCTATTGAAATTATTTTGGTCCTTACAGAGAATTGCTATTAACACATAAAACAAATTAATTCTTTGCAAAAAGTATTCGAGGTTCTTTGGGATATATTAACAATTTACTTTTGTTACATTGTCCCTTCGAAGTGCGATGTCCGAAGCGCAAAGTCAGCGAGCATGAAAAATATCTATTAAGACACATATTTTTAAGTCGTGAAACACCTTGGATTTGATTTAGTTCAAAGGCCTAATTAATGAATGAAAGTCAATAACAAAGCTGTAATCAGGTTCCATATATCACAACCAAAAGGCGTACAAATTATAAAATCACGAGAAAAGATAAAAATAGGACAGACAGAGACAACGAAACAGCTTTAATGAAAAAAAAAACATAGGACACCAATCTCTAGGGTCCAGTGCAAGGGCGAAATGCTGAAACACCCATTGCAAATCGGACAAATGAGTTAAAGAAGATCCTGACGACAATTTCAACAGCACTCACGATAGACCAAAAAATTGAGCATCGACGGACCAACAGCAAGCCAGAGGTGGGACCAGGTGCCCGGGAGGAGTAAGCATCCCCTGTTGGCTAGCCACACCGCCGTCGATGTTCACGGACGAAAATTGAACAATATATAAGATACATGCACTGTCTTAGGTTATGTCAACATAGAAAGTGCTATGGCGACAATGTCAGGGAACAATATTCAAAGCACTTACTGTCAAACCCCTCGCAGGGAACTTTTTTACGAGCTCCACATGGCAAAGGGCATAAGTGTAACATAAATGAGTTAAAGAAGACCCTGACGACAATCTCACCAGCACTCACAATAGACCACAAAATTGAGCATCGACGGACCACCAGCAAGCAAGAAGCGGGACCAGGTGCCCGGGAGGAGTAAGCATCCCCTGTTTGCTTGCTGCATCCGCTTAACAATCAAACATACACACAGAAATATGAAACATGAATAACAATACATAAAATGTATTGTCCGCCACCAGTTTTCTTTTCTTTTTTTTTTTTTTTCTTTTTTTTTTTTTTGGCCTTACCCGTCCTATAGAGGAGGAAGAAGCATCCGGATTTCCATAGACAGCCATATTATAGACTATCCAAGTTTAGCCTTTATACTTTTGAAAAATGAACCGTGTATTATTAGGCAGAGGAATCATTGATCTAACTTTTGATGTAATACAAAATGAGGGAGGGGTTAGATACCGTTGCTTTTCAACCTTAAAATTTTAAATGAATAATTTTTTTTAATTAGGATTTTATAGGTACTAGTACTCGTACGAATATCTTCTTAATTTCTGTCTATGTAATAATTCCTCATAATATGATTTAAGAGAACGCGAAAATATACTTTGAAATAACTGTAGTAGACATTCACTGAAGCGGTTTCATTCAAAATGAGCACCACTTTTTGGTATCCAAAAGTGGGACACGCCTCATTTCAAATTACTTCATAATGATGTTTCTTGTCCGGAGTTTGGATTGCTATTAAAGGTCGATACTACGGTAGCCCACTGGCGTCACAAAAATTATTTATTGCGTATATACCTAATGGTATTGCGTATATTTGCAGTGATAAATATTGCGTATTTTGCAGTTGTATTGCGAATATACGCGTATATTCGCCGTAATATTGCGTGAATACGCTATAAATTTACGATACGTCAATGAGCGTCCGTACGATACCGTTTTTCGGGTGAAGGAAGAAGTTGATCTTACTACTCCATAACAGAAACAACCTAACAGAAAAACAGGTAGACTTTATTAATACACAAATATAGATTCAGCAAACGCACCAAGAAACAGGAAGTTACAAGCTGAGCCTCCCAAAATTGTACTCGACTTGCCAAAAAGTAGTGCTATCATAGCTTTCACGATGATTTTCACTCTGAGCGAGTTGAAAAATAAAAACGTCATTGAACAAAAGGGAAAGAACAACGAATAGAAGAAGAATTTAGCTAAGCAGAATTTCTAACCAAATTTTGGTATGACGCCGTGATAACAAATGTACAGAATGACATGAATTGTTCAGTATAAAGAGAGCACAGAAACTCGAACCAATGTGTACTTGTGAATGTACAGTGAAATGTAAAGCTCGTGTACTATAAAATGTAAAACAATGATAAAACACATCAAATATTTTCCAAATTAAATTCTGAAATTTCTGAGCGACGAATTTGTTTTTTAATCTTTATAATGAAAATTTACTTGGTGATTTCCTTGTTTTTTATTATGATATTGATTTTCAGCTTACTTTTGTCTTCACTGTAAAAAGAAAGGAACAAAAAGAGGCCGTGTTTATGTAAATTAAGTCGATATAATATTGAATGAAAATTATTTGAAGTTGTTTCACCTATGGAAATGATCTAGCCACTCATGAAATTTTGCCTCCTAGGTTTGTATAACGACCTTCAGTTGATACTAGAAAACATTGTTGTTTTGTATGAACGTCTTTCACTGTATGTATAAAATACATTAATCTGATTCAGTAATTGGAAAAATAAGAGATGAAAGCAAAAACGATTGATTGAATTTGACGAGTAAGTTTGAACTTCGAGAATGATTATCATTCGTCGTTGAAACACTAGATTTACATATGGTCTCGCAAGGAATATAATTGTTTATTGTTTTTATAATGATGAATTATCTATTTTTGTCAAAATTTCAATAGAAGCGAGTTTAAGATACCGAGTGGTTGCAACAGTCACATATGCCCTCGTTACCTAGCTATGATATATTATTGATTATATGAAGGGTACGTTTTATAAACCATGATATAATTATTCTTCTCCGTACATGACCGAATACAAATAACATGTATTTGCAAAAGGGAAGTACTGTAGCAAAACAAGGAATACACGACATCCATTCAAGCGTCACGCGTGCTGTTAATCACTTGTCTCTTTTATTGTAAGTAACGTATAAACGTGGTTTACTATATGCAAAGTTCATTCACAGGAGCTCGACGCCAACAACCCAAATGAAATTTGCATTTTAAATAAATAAGGATGCAGTTGTAGGTCCATGGTGTCGAGCTCCTATAAGTTCATTCGAGCAATTCACTGATTGTGGTAGTGCGTTCACTCTTACATGATCATGTGACATATTTCTAAATTCTGTATATGCAAATAACAATTTTCGAAGTTTACCCATATCATGTATACCAGAAAATTGAAAAAAAAACCACTTTACAAAACAATAATTGAGTGGTAGTATTAAAAACTGCATTTCGTCAAAACTTTCTTATTGACAGCTAAATCCCTGCGACACCATATCGTTATCATTAATATGTTGGTAATATATTCTTTTTAAAAAATGAGGTACATTCAAGAAGAAGGGAGGGGATCAGCAAGCGCGGATCCAGAGGGGGGGTCGGGGGGGTCCGGACCCCCCCCCCCCCCCCCTGAAATTTTCCAAACATTGCTAAATTTTTGTTATTAATATGCATATTTCATAAGATTAAGTCCCAATTCCCCTTTTGTTGTCATAGTATTTGAAAAATAAATCATGAATTTGTATTAGAAGTCTTTCATGTTGATAATTTTGCCGTCAGGATTTCAAAAATTTTCTTGCTCGCTTCCGCTCGCCAGAATTTATTACATACTTGTACATGTACGTTATTTTCAAATGATGCTGCGCTTTCCTATACATGCTATATACAACAAATATACATTACACCTAGGTCAATAAACAAGGGCACTAAGGAAACGAACAGAAACTGATAAAGACGCAAATAATGAATTTTATTCCAATTGTTGGAAAAAAAAATTCGCTGGCTCGCTATCGCTCGCCATTTGTTGTATTTACATATTAGAACTGATGATCAATTTAATCAATTACTATGATGTAAAAAATTCAAAAGTTTTTAAGCTGTTAGCTCGCCATTGCTCTCCAGTCACCTGTTTTATCAATAATTAGAGACAGAACTGACAATCATCAATCAATAACTTTACTTTCTTGTGTTTTTTTTTCTTTTTCTTTTTTCTTCCCCCCCCCCTTTTTCTTGCTCTTCAAAAATTCGGACTTTAGGACCCCCCCTGAAAAAAACTTCTGGATCCGCCCATGGATCATGTTGCAGCACCAACATCAAAACACCAAAACACCCAATGCAAAAACACAAAAGACGAGCATACTATGAGACGGAAAAGATACATACGACATGTAAACATCAAACACAAAAGACTACACATAAACCGAAAAGACCAATAGGCAACCGGTGCCGACTTTGGACGGCCATTTGCCAAGCAAGTAGCAAATGGTGTGGTTATTCTGGATTACGTGCGCACAACCCTCTATCTTCTCCAATTACACAGAGGTCTCGAAGAACGTACAATTGTGGTGTAAAACAATCGCCTCACTGTTAGATGACCTTACACAAACAAGACCGCAAAACGTATGGGGCCCCAGCAACACCGATGAATATGTAAATGGATATAAAAAGAGGGCGTGCGTAATACAGTCCGTGCTCTGCCGGCTGTAGTGAACACATGTATGTAATCATCCGAGGAGTCCGACTGACATTCAGAGAGGACAGGTGGTCGGAGCCCTGTCTTCTCTAAAGAGGTTTGGACAGGGCCCGTCATGGAGTCCCGTCGTTACAGTCAGTCAGAGTGCAAGTCTCACAAGACAGTAGATTGGTCAAATACCATGCCTAGTGTCCGTCTGGTGACATTAGGGTCATATTCACGGTATAAAAGGCGTTTGACGATTCTAATGCATTTTCGATGGTTATGCTGTCTACTTTTGATCCTTCTAATTTTTTTATCATATCACCATAAAAGAACATTTAAGCAGGAAATTTCTTATATGTTATGATATGCTGCGCGTAAACATAAATCAATTTCAGTTCTATGAATAGACCTCCATTTCTGACCAGAAATTAAAGATAACCAGGATTTAATTGACGTATTATGCTGCTGTGCATGTGAAACTTTAAATCACTTTGTAGTGACCGATTTATTTACGTTTGATATTTATAAATTTATAAGGTAATACATGTACGTTAAGCAATCTTCCCGTGAAAATTGCTTATAAATTGGAAGCTGTGTTATTGTCTCCGTCTGTTTGTCCGATTTTCTTTCCTCGTGAAAAAGTTCTGTTTTATTTTTTTTCAAGAGTTTGTAAGCCTATTGATTGTGATTTTTGGAATCTGATTTCAGCTTTTGTTTTAACTTTCAGGATTGCCAAAGCGGAAGATCTAAGTGGGTTGATTCGATTAATGGACCTATTTTCTCGTAAATTTTTGGTATCCACCTCATTTTCATCACTTATTCTTTTCACTTGCTTGCCCAAAAGAGGGTTTCTTTTAAATGCTTGGTACCTGAGCCAATGTGACGCTTATCACGTTTATATCAGCATGCACTGTCAGTACGTAAATTCGATTTAGGATGCTTTCTGTTTGAATTGCCCCTTGCACGGTGGAGTGTTTTAATCTAATTACCACTTTCTCATTGATTGAATCTGAATGTGCCTTTCACGAGACTTTTTTTTTCTTTAATTGATTGTTCACGTCAATGTATTATTACATAACTGCTTTGAAATTTAAAAGCACAACTATCGTATTTCTGAAAAATTAAAAAAAAAGTCTCTTTGTGATTTAACAAATGCCTCGCTCTCATGATCCATATTTTGAAATTCAAAGACAGCAAGCTTTATTACTGATATAATGACTATAATTTTGAGCTGAAATGAATTTCCATTTGACCAACATAATGTTTGTTAATCAAAAGGAATACATTGAGTAAAGAATCCTTTAAGAAAATTGAAAGAACTGAAAACTGCCATGTTCGTCCTTCAACGAGGTGTACCGATAAGTAAACGCAACAAACGAAAGATCAAATAGATTTTAGGAATCGGGCTTAACACCATTTTCACCATCTATTGAAAGTGGTTATTATTAGCAAGAGATGAATGTCAAAAACAGAATGAATGTTTACTTTCAAATAAAATATTCAATTATGACGAAAGAGTTTAAACTGTAATCAGTTTTCCTTGTTTACATCATTTTTATCCTTGTGATATCACTTGAAATCAAGGTTGTCCATGTCATTGAAAAGATGCACTTTAGCAGAAAAATGCAATTACTTTAGTATTTTAACAATTTTATAGAAACAAAAGAATATTGACCTTATCTGACAGTAGTACCTAGAATTTAACAAAATATCAGAGAGTGCCATGATATTATGTCGAGGCTATTAATCGACCACATCAATCAAACAGAGGATGCTCTTAATGGTTATTTAAAACATGCCACGTTTTCAATGAGTTTTTACGTAATTTGAAACAAAGACATTAAGCCTTTGAAATGAAAATCACAGGTATGGGTCTTGCCTAATGTCTATAACACTAAAAGGCGTATTTGGGGACGTCATGCACAGGAAATCATAGATAACACCCAGCACCAGATACTTTTAAACAGGTCACACGGTATTTTGTCATGCCACTCAAGAACAAATATTACGCCTAAATAAATTCTGTGCAATTTCTTCGTCGACGGCGTTTTAAATACCTGTCGTTACAGATAGATTATTGTGACTGTAGCGGTTTGTGAATGCTGTTCACCTAACGTGTAGTTAGACTCGTTACAGGTAGATTATTGTAAAGAAATTCTGTGCAATTTCTTCGTAGGTGGCGTTTGTAGTATATTGATTGCAGCGGTGTTAAATCCCGAATCGCCTCAGTACATGAACCATTACTTTGCAAAGTATCGTATGTTACACATGACATGTATTGTGGATAGCGACTAAAGAAAGAAAGAATAAAAGAAAGAAACTTGTATAAAATGACCAAAAAGAAAAACCCCAATTCATGAACCCAAGTACACACGCACATTTTATAATATACTTGTAATGTTCTATTTAATTAGTGGATAATGTCTTTACAGAGTATATAATGTTTTTTTTGGGGGGGGGGGGGAGGGGAGGGGGGAGGCGCTCTTATATGTTAGGCTAAGTAAATAAATTGTCAGCTTTCTTTGTAAGAGATTACTTAGAGCCAAATGATTAACTTCAACGTTGTGTTGAAACTGCTGTCAAAGATGGTCTTTCACAATAAATAATTGGCTTTCATCAATTATCTCATGTAATTGATAGAAAAGAAACTTTAATATTTACGAGCTCCTTGATTTTTGGCACGGGTTCCAGAACTAGGAGCCCGTATGGCTCCTTTGGAATTCTCTATGAATTTCAAGCCCTGACTGTCCTCGCATTTTCATGGGAACGAAGACTGTCACACATACGTACATCATCACATTATCGCACCTTATAATTTCGTTTGTTGTGGGATTTCGAAACCCTTAAGCCCCGGTCACACTGCACTCCACGTCCAGATCACGTTCAAAAATCTGCTGGAAGTGGTCGTACGTGGTAATTTTTGCAATGACTGTGCTTTGTACGGGGTATGACCGCCGGCGGCTGTTCCACTGCTGAAACACTGCCTAAGCACGGCTAACAACGTCAAACCACGTCTAAAACTAAACGCGTTCGTGACAAGACGTTATACACACGCTCTTACCCGTGATACCAACGCGGAACACCCGTGCAATGGCCGTGCTCTGACCGTGATAGACCGCTTAAGATTTCGCGTCTTACCGCGTCTTCTCCAAGTCTTAATCACTGCCGGAACACGGATTATCACGTGTGTTTCGCGTGCGTTGCACTTCTTTACCACGTACACTGTCCGTGGTTGTCCGCGGTATAAAATTTTGAGCAGTTCAAAACTTCTTTCCGCGTCCAATGCCGTTCAGATTTTTTACCACGTCCTAGCACGTCTTCAAATCGTCTATAGCGCGTCTTAAAAGCGCACAACAACGTCTGCTTCACGGGTGACCTTTTTCGAACGTGTTTTGGCCGTGATCAAGCCGTAAAGCGCAGTGTGACCGGGCCTTTAGATAACAATTCCCGTTTTTGTTTTCAGTAACATTTAGAAACATTTAGACAATAAAGGTTCACCAATGAATTTACTTTTGCACATAGTTCATTATATTTCATTTCCTCTTTTTTAATGTCAAGTTCTAAAGTACTTGTATTTCGAAAACTTTAAATTTTTTTTTGCGCCACATTGAGACGACTGTCGTCGGGATCTTCTTTATCTCGTTTCACCACTATGTTCAAAGAATAACTATTTGGCAATGAATGGAGACCTCCCAAAGACTTTCACATGCGTGGATTTGGTCCAAATTTTGAATCATGTCTTGCAGCCGATAAAATTTGTGAGAAAGACTATTCATTTACATCTACCCAGTCGCCTTGATCGTCATGATTCAGGGGACATGTTATTTGATGCAGATATTTCACTTCTTAATTTTTCACAAAATCCATGGTAACCGTAATTTCGTAAGTCACATACATGTATATGTTGCATTCCGCAGAAACGCGAGTTTCACGTCCAGGAGAAGTACAATAGACTAAGGACGTCCGACATGTTGGACATAATGGTTAAAAGTGACTGTTTAGTATGTTTCTGGGTATAAATGTTCTACAAAATCGATAAGAACCAATATAAACATTGTCATCGCGGATGGGGTCTGTCACAAGCTATAATTATAGGATTAGGAGTACAATGGCGAGGTACACGATACAGATCCTTATTACTGTAAACATGGTCAGTGTCATAAAATCTGTAAAGATGTTAGTAGACCTAACATAATATGACTCAGGAGTGGATCTAGAAAATTGTACACCTTTAACGAGGAAAGAATGAGAAACGATAGGGAATTAGTTTGGTTTAAACAATATTTATTGATATTCATTTTTCAAAGAACTTTTTTCCAGGTTGAAATTATTTGTTCAATATGAGTTTTTCATAGTTGAACTCATTTAAACTAAAATAAGCAGTGATATCAATACCCAAAACTGCCTTCTTTCAAACTTTCAAAACCATCTGCAGAAAGATTTTCTGATGCAAATATGCAATACACTCAAGCATTTATGAACAACATGCATCAAAAATAGGCACATAAAATGATTTTTTTTACGAAGCTGTCTTTAATTCAAGAGAAATGTATTTAAGAGATCTAGATCACCAAATATTACACTTTATCTGTCAAATGGATTACATGGATTGATGCATTGTTACGTTATAGAGGATGCCACTGATTTAATTTCATTTCGATCTATGGATGCTTACACTGAACATTGCGAGCATGGAATATGTCCAGGCGACATTGTTGTAGCAGACAACACACCTGCTGAGAGAAATCAAAGGGGGGGGGGGGGGGGTTGGCTCTATCAATTTTCTTGGATAATTTTGGTGTAGAGTACATCTGTACATCCCCTTAATCCTGTCACTGGCATTTAGCGAAGTTCGATCAATTCTAAATAGATCAGACTTTATCTGTTTAATACTCTCTGTCGTGATAATTTGATGTATGCATTTTACTAGTATCTGGTTGTTTCATTCATAACGTCTGAAAATTGCAAAGGCTACTTTAAACTATCTAGTACGATAGTTACTTTTTATGAAAGTACCTTTATACTATACATTATCATTATTGACACGATAAAATCTCAATTGACTTTTGTTTAAAGAAAACTAAAAACATAGCATTTTGGATAATTTATTTTTTAATTTTGGCGAGAGAGAGAGAGAGAGCATATTATATTATAAGAATAATTTTCTGTCAAATGATCTTTGAACTGCTTGTGCCTCAGTTTGAAGCATTTAAACATTCTAAATACATTTACTTATATACGTTATTTCTAAAATTGCCGTTTACTTTCTTTCTTCTGTTTAATTATGAATTTTTATATATCTGAACTACAAGTCTCTATAAATGAGGACCGTTATGTTTTGCTTCACCGCACACACTGTCCAGGTAAATGGAATCCCTGTCATCTACGAAGAAACTGCACAGAATTTATTTACAAAAATCTACCCGTAACGAGTCTAACGACGGGTCCCTGTAAAGTGCGAAACGAAACAAAAACGAAACGAAACGAAACGAAACAAATCGAAACGAAACGAAACAAATCGAAACGAAACGAAACAAATCGAAACGAAACGAAACAGATCGAAACGAAACGAAACAAAACGAAACGAAACAGATCGAAACGAAACGAAACAGATCGAAACGAAACGAAACAAAACATAAAACTTAAAGAAAATGAGAAAAAGAGGAAAAATCGCCGAAAACGAATATTTCAAGACAAGATCAGCATGTAATATTGCCTTAATCCTAGAGTTCTACATTTGTAACTAGTGCCGAGAGGGTTTCTTGAAAGAGTCAAAGTTGACAATCAAAAAAAGTAAATGTCAAATGCCATTCATGTATTTAAGAGGAATAAAAGGGAGGGGATAGAAAACCACTCTATGACACCGTAATGAGATCATAAAACGGGGTGGGGGCACATTTCAGGAAGAAAAAATCTCATCCTTTTTCAAACGAAATGTGCCCCCCAGTTTTTAATTGTTCTCATTTTTCTGATAAAATTTTCAAATACACATAACGGAACAGTTCCGTTTCCTCTGCGCTAGACTCCTCCCTGATAAATAATATTTTTCCGTCTATGACGAGGTTATTCATCCCATTCACTCTCCTTTAAAATGCAATTGTGCTTTATACCGTATATATTATGTTTTAATCGTCAACTTTGATTCTTTAAAAAAAAAAAACCCTCCAGCCACAAGAACTAACGGTTGAAGGCAATATTGAGGGGGTGCACAGGGACAAAGGGAGGGGACAGAAAGGTGGCGGGAGGAGGGAATAAGGGGGCGAGAGGAGGGGCAGATGATTGGGAGGGTAACAGTTACCAAAAAAGAAAATTAGGAAATTACTTTTAATATAAATAATCTTGCTCTTATGCGTTCATGAACATAATCTCAATTTTAAAAATTACCACGAAATTCATCTATATATACCTTAAAAACTATTCCCGATCGCTTCGCTCGCCGCAATTTTCAATTGATTTTTCAAATACTTCAGGCTCGCTTCGCTCACCTTTTTCATCTAAACAGGTCTATTTCTTTTTTCAAGGTTTAAAAAAGGAAATAACGCAAATAACTTCACTATTGCATCAATTTACACTTTAAAGTTCAAACATTTGTCTTGACCGCCTAAGACCCCCTCCCCCCACGGGGAGGCGGCAGGAGGAGAGTGGTACCCCCTGACCCTTCAATAAGATCTTGTCTTGAAATATTCGTTTTCGGCGATTTTCCCTCTTTTTCTCATTTTCTTTAAGTTTTATGTTTTGTTTCGTTTCGTTTCGTTCTGTTTCGTTTCGTTTCGATCTGTTTCGTTTTGTTTTGTTTCGTTTCGTTTCGATCTGTTTCGTTTCGTTTCGATTTGTTTCGTTTCGTTTCGATTTGTTTCGTTTCGTTTCGTTTTTGTTTCGTTTTTGTTTCGTTTCGCACTTTACAGGTATCCGTCTAACGACACGTTAGATGAACAACATTCACAAACCGCTACAGACACAATAATCTATCTCTAACGACAGGTATTTAAAACGCCGTCGACGATGAAATTGCACAGAATTTATTTAGGCGTAATAACTTGTATTCTGACCTTAAAATATGTAATGACCTTCAATAAGACAACATTGAAATAACCACAGTGCATTTCACGTGAATATGTGAATGCAACAAACGAGAACATAATGCGAGACAACCATACATAGAGACAACCGTACAGACAGACAACCGTACAGACAGACAACCGTATAGACAGGCAAACAACTGATGAGAACAAGAAAACTGATCATTGAAAGTAAATTCATCAGGATGTAAAGAGAAGGAGGTACTACTACACTGTACTTTTCATCTTTCACATTTTCCTGTTCTCTCTCTCCGAAAATTCCTTGCATGTTAATCCTAATCCTAATGGTAATCTACGAGTCTGTTGATACTTTCTAGGAGATCTTTTAAAATAAAAGGAAGGGATCTCCAACAAGTCTCAGTTACAGCATTCACAGTAAAACATCAAATACCAAAAGTGAAAATACAGAAAAGACGGCCATCTGTAAAATTAGTAACAAATTGTGTGGTTATCCGAATAACGTACACACAACCCTCCCACTTTTCCTATTACACAGATGGCTCGAAGAACGCACAATCGTAGTGTAAAATGACCTCCTCACTGTAAGATGACCATGCAAACGAAACAAAACAGCATAGGTGTCCAAGGAACACAGATGAATAGGTAAATGGATATAAAAAGGGTCATACGAAATACAGTCCGTGCTCTGCCGGCTGAAGCGAGCTCATGCATGTGATCACCCGAGGAGTCCGACTGACATTCAGAGAGGACAGGTGGTCGGTGCCCTGTCCTCTCTAAAGAGGTTTGGAAAGGGCCCGTCATGGAGTCCTGTCGTCATAGTCAGTTAGAATGCAAGTCTTAAGAATGCGCTGGCTCAAGGCTGTAGATTGGTTAAGTACCATGCTGAGATTCCGTTTAGTGACAATAGGATCGTATCCACGGTATAAAAAGTTTGACGATTCTGATGTATTTTCGATGGTTATGCTGTCTACTTTTGATTCTTCTAATTTTGTTTATTATGTCAACATAAAAGGTTGGTTGTGAAATACCCAAAGTAATTAAGTATGTTGCTTGTACAGGTCCGAATTTCAAAGGAATCTGTCAGTAATTTTTATCAAATTTCCAGAAAGTCTTAACTATCATGACTATGGAAGCGAAAACTTTGAAATAAGTTTCTTAGTAATTTATAAATTTCTAATATGAAAATCGAAAATATTGGTTCATGCTCTAGCGTACCGAATGAGCTGAGATATGTATATGCCATATGACGGAAGTCTAGGAAGCCAGGGGAAATTAACTATGTTGAATCGCAGAAATTTCCTCTCAAGTATACTAGAGAAGAAGTAACAATCGTAGGCCAGGAGTCAAAGATCCAGAGAAATATGGTATAATTGTGTAATTATCCATTATAAGGCAACCGAGAACCCCCGAATGGAGGCAGGACTAGGTGCATGGGAGGAGTGAGCGTCCTGACTTCACAACCAGGAAAGATTTCTTTCAACAGTTAATGAGAGGCTAATTTTCTGCTATTTTTTACTTTCAATTACCGGTACTATCAAGGAATATAACGAAATAAACTTTATTTATATTTTTCTCCTAACTGTGAACCTGAACTAAATGTCTGATATTGAATTACGTCAGAATCAATATCACTGATTTAACTCTTTTACAGTAAATATTATGAAAGCATTTAAATCGTGAATTTTCCATACAATAAGAGCATTAGTCTGTTAGTTTTATTCTAGATGAGATATCTTCATTGGCTTTTCAGATCTTGATATATTGCAATGATCCTTATCGTGTAACGAAACAAATTATCACGGCAGTATTTGCCAATCTATCGTCATAAATAGCATCTATCATTGATTGGATACAAGCCATCGTTTGTATTTTAAGGAAGTTTAATGTTTTCAGCAAACCGCTCTGAAACGATCCATCTCAGATCACAGTCACATGGCGGATGGATTCGTGATTCATTTATATAGTTTTCTTACAGAATGAAGTTATATTCGGAAATTATCCTTAAAATCTATTTCACAATATATGGTAAGTTGGATATATTCAGAAAAAAAAACTTTCTTTACTTGTATTTTGAACTAAAGAAATGAGGCGATTTCGAACAGCACTTAGTTGAAATAAAGTCCCTTTGTTTTACGATTGGGGGGTATTATAACGATGATATACATAATCTATCAGAGTGCGGCCTTCTGGATAAAAAAAACCAGTGCGGTACACCAGACATACATTTTCAAAATTATCTGTAGGGTCTCTATTCAGTAGCAGAATTTGATTAGATGAATTCGTTAGAGGGGTTTAGCTAGGAAGTTTTCTCGATATATTTGATTTTTTTCAATAAATTAGATTGATCTTTGTCTAAAAGAAAAGCTGGCAAAACCGTCCGGAAGTTGGACGCTGAAAAAAAAAACAATTTTAACACTCAGTCACAAATCTTCACACTGCATTAAAGAATCGCGAATTCCTCACAAAAAACTTGGAAATGCAAAATATATACAATTAAAACGTCTTGATTAGCCATTATATAGCTCAGAGTATGCCCGTCCCAGTGCTTTCTGTAAATTATTTTGAAATATTCATGTTGATTTGGATATCCCACATAATCTACAAAATTTCGATCCAACTCTATACCTTCATGAAGAAAATTCAAAACCAATTTTACTGCACCAGACACGTGTTTCGAATATTAAATTCTCATCAGTGATTCTTCCAGTGGAGCCAACAAAATTCATTTCACTAGCGCCCTCTTTAATTTTTTGAATTAAGATTTGTACATTTACTTTACAGAGTGCGCTCCTCCTAATTCCCTGTAGGGTCGACTCAGTAGCATATCCAAATAAAACATAAGTTCAAAATAGCATAGGAGGGATGGTGCTAAGATGTAAACCTCCTTTAATTTCGGTGAAGAGTCCCCGAGGGCACATGTAGCCAAGTTCGATCGACTTCGGTCGATCGACTGTCTCATCAACGCATTTGAAATTTTCTGTTACAAAATTTCTTGAAATTTCTAAAACGTGGGTCCTGTAGCATCATATCCCACCCATTCTGCTACGTCTTTTGGTACATTTTTTAACATAATAATTTTCATACTCTTTGGCCATATTACATTGTTTAGACTGAGGATCACTGACGAGGGTTTAGTACCCGAAACGTGCATGTCTGGTCCATGCTGTAAATTTATCAGGTCATAAATGATGCTATTGAATTTGAAGACGTTAAACATTTGAATGGAACGACAAATTTTCGAAATAGCAAAATAATATCTATGATGTCAAATCGATAAAGGGCCAAAACAAAGCTTCTTTCAGGCGACAGAGCTGGGAAGAAGTAATTAATACACTTCTAAACATCAGGTCACGGGAAACGATTTTAACTGCTCCACACTGCAACATGAAATAAGCGTTTATAATAATAATAATAATTTCACGGAAGTGTTCCAACTCTATACCTTCATGAAGAAAATTCAAAACCAATTTTTCTGCACCAGACACGTGTTTCGAATATTAAAGTCTCATCAGTGATGCTTCCAGCGGAGCCACCAAAGTTCGTTTCAGTAGCGCCCTCTTTAATGTTTTGAATTTAAGATGTTATAATTTTGTGAAAAAGTCAGAAAATGAAAGAATCAAAATAAATCTTACTAAGATATCGTAGAAATTAAGATTCTACTTACCATTACACTTTATGAATACCCATTAGAGCACTTTGTTACGAAAAATTAAAGCTACATACAAACAAAACTCAATATTCTGAGTGATTCCTTACAACAATTTCTTTTAAATGGATTTTATATTGCTTCATGTGTAATCCTTTGTGTTTGATGTTTCTGTGTTGTGCGTTTGTGTCCCTTCTTCCTTTTGCGTCTCTTTCTGTGCGTGTCTACTCTGTGATTTAGTATTGGGTGTTTTGGGTTTTGAGGTGGATGCTGTAACCTGGTGTTGTTGGAGATCCCATCCTTTGTTTCATATTGATGAGAAGTAATATTGTGATACATAAATGATGAAGTGTGAAGAATTCACCGTCCAGTATTCGCTATATGGGCGATAAATGAAACTTATCCCATTCAAATTTTTCGATGAAATAATACCAAAAAGAAGAGATACTACAATATTTTACATGGTCCATGATTATTTATTGTTTCATTAAATGATTTTATTTTCTCAGTTGACGCCAAATATATATATTACTTTTGAAGCATCACTGTCGGTATCATACATCATAAATATCTGCCAACTAAAACTCATGTCAATTTTTTCGAGCATTCTCTTATGGATCAAGATAATTAATTTGTCTTTGTGTTTTGAGAAAAACACTAAATTGAATTTATTTTACATGTTACAGTCTTCATTAATAATGCAAAACAATATAATTAATACATAACTTGAAAATTTGTCAACTGACCGTTACCGGGTTTTCTATTATGTTGCGAATGACGTAGTACGAGTATGGACCTACTTTAATTGAAATATCAAAAACGTATGCATTTAAAACCGAAATGATAAAATTCTTAATATGTCTGGTCCATACTGCAAATTTATGTGTTCTTTAATGATGATGTTGAATTTGAAGACGTTTAACAATCGCATCCATTTAATTTCAAATTGAATTTCAATATTTTTTCAGCTCCAGCCATACTTGCACAACAAACCTTCGAGAACTACGTCCTTATTCTGCTCAATGCAGGAAGCGGAAATAGTTTGAATAAAACATGGAACAATGATAGTGACCAACGATTCCAATCCGGTTATAAGAAAAAGCGTTATGAAGTGTTCCATACGACAGAAAATTACAGAAGTAGCCTTATTGATGAATGGAATCTTAATCCACCATCCAAGGTAAATTTTGATTAAAAGTACGAGGGCTGATTGAAATGTTGTGAACCTCGTATTGAAGAAGATACGCAGAGATGCTCTTTTTAAGTCCTGCTATTCTCTGACTGTATACGGCCAAGTACCTAAGGACTGGCCTCATTTCGTCAATCTAAATCGACGAGATTACACTCTAAAGTAAACAAGACAAGTCGATTTTGCAGACAGAGCCTTGAGGATGAACCCCGCCCTGGAAGACCTGTCACTGTTGCAACCCAAGAAATGATCAATAAAGTCAATAATATTATTATGACTGACAGACGAAGTACAGAAAGATATATAGCCAGTACAGTTTTCATTTCACAGGAAAGAGTACATTCTATTCTTACTGAAGATCTTGAAATGAGAAGTTTTCGGCCCGTTGGGTACCAAGACTTCTGACAGTTGATCAGAAGCACTTTATCGCGTGCTAATATTCCTGTCAATTTTCTTCAAAGGATGAAACATGGATCCATCATTTGACTTCAGCTTGCAATGTTATGGCCTCGGTATTCTGGGAAGCAGATGGTGTTCTGCTGATAGATTTTCTCCAAAAAGGACAAACAATCAATGACACATACTATACTTCACTTCTGACACAGTTACAGGAAAGTATTAAAATTAAGCGCCGCGGAAAGCTCACTAAAGGTGTGTTGTTCCTTCCGGACAATCTCCTGTTCACAAGTCTGTTACTGTCATGACTGCCATTCATTATTGTGACTTTAATTTGATTGATCATCCGCCATCGGACTTCCATCTTTTCCTAAAACTGAAAGCAGCTATTTCTGGAACTCACTGTCAGTCCGATGATCACGTCACACTTGAAGTGTATTACTTTCTGAACAGTCAAGATAAGGAGTTCTTTAAAAGTGGTATTGAGGCCCTTAAACACCAGTGGCAAAAGTGTATAGATACTGATGGGTACCATGTAGAAAAATAATGCAAAATGTCTTATAAAATCCAAATCCTTCAATACGAGGCTCGCAACACTTTAATCAGCCCTCATATAGTTTCCCTTCTCATTTTTTCGTCTATGTCAGAGGATGAAATGAAAACCTTCTAATATTTTTCATACAAAAACTCAAATAAAACACAATTATAAATGCTGCTAATTTCTTGGGATCTTTATTCCCTCTGGTCTTGTGTAATCAAGCGTTTTTGGGGTTCTTTTTAATATATTCTTTAATGTTACTTGTATTTTTGTGTTTTTTGTATATTTGTCCACTTCATGCATTGTAATTTGCCATCTTTCCTTTTTCAATGTTGATTCTATCTTACGCAACAAAAAATTATTTTCGGCGTTATCAACGCATGGATTTGAATTATGAATGATAAGAAGTATAGACACACAAATTATTCAGACCTAAGGGTCATTAGAATCTTAAAGAATATTCCAACTTTTTATTGTTAATACGTATACATGTCGATATGTCCATAGATGAAACGAAATGAAATTAATTGAAGATCAGATAGACGAGAAGAAAAAGCTTATTGATAACGTTTGATGTACAGATGTTAAAGATATACAAGAAGTGCAGGAATCGACTATCTAAAGTAAAACCTTACACTCTACTGACTTTACATAAAGTGAACTGGTACATCAAATTTTACAAAAACAAGAGGCCCAAGGGGGCCACATCGATCACCTGAGGAGACTGTATGTATGTTTTCAATCAAAGTCAGTATAAGAACTGAAGAAAATCAGTTTTAGTGAAGCTTTGAGAAAGACAATACGTACTTACTTCCTGTAAAGTTTGGTGACATTCTGTGCAGTAGTTAAAGAGGATAAGTTAACAATGTGTCATCCAATTAGAGCCTATGGAGGACATCTTGGGTTTCCGATCGGCTCGAAAAACACAAATTTGGTAGACTAAGAGGGCAATGAGTACTTGCTTCCTGTGAAGTTTCAAGAAATTCTGTGAAGCGGTTTCAGAGGAGAAGTCGAAAATGTGTCAGCCAATCAGATCCTGTAGCTGCCATCTTGGATTTCCGATCGGCTCCAAAAAACTTAAACTTGTTTGAGGGCAATGAGTACTTGCTTCCTGTGAAGTTTCGTGAAATTCTATGCAGCGGTTTCAGAAGAGAAGTCGAAAATGCGTCAGCCAGTCAGAGCCTGTGACAGCCATCTTGGATTTCCAATCGGCTCGAAAAACACAAACTTGCTAGAGGGCATTGAGTTCTTGCATCCTGTGAAGTTTCGAGATATTCAGTGCAGCGGTTTCAGAGGAGCAGTCGAAAATGTGTCAGCCAATCAGAGCCTGTGGCGGCCATCTTGGATTTCCGATCAGCTCGAAAAACACAAACTTGGTAGAGGGCATTGAGTATTTGCTTCCTGTGAAGTTTCCAGAAATTCTGTGTAATGGTTTCAGAGGAGAAGTCGAAAATGTGTCAGCCAATCAGAGCCTGTGGCGGCCATCTTGGATTTCAGATCGGCTCAAAAACACAAACTTGGTAGAGGGCATTGAGTACTTGCTTCCAGTGAAGTTTCCAGAAATTCTGTGTAACGGTTTCAGAGGAGAAGTCGAAAATGTGTCAGCCAATCAGAGCCTGTGGCGGCCATCTTGGATTTCAGATCGGCTTAAAAACACAAACTTGGTAGAGGGCATTGAGTACTTGCTTCCTGTGAAGTTTCGTGAAATTCTGTGCAGCGGTTGCAGAGGAGATGTCGAAAATGTTAAAAGTTTACGCCGGACGGACGACGACGACGACAACGGACCGACGGACAGACGGACGGACGACGGACGGAAGGCGCGCTATGACAATAGCTCACTTGAGCTTCGCTCAGGTGAGCTAAAAACCAAAATTTCATAATGTCATTGAAAGTACATGCTTTTTTCCTCAGAATTGCTAAATCATGATAAGATAGCAATGGTAAAGAAGTATTTTATTTTCAATGACAGTATGGATTTTATTTTTGATAATTTTGATGTACCAATTAACCTTATACAAAGTCGGTATAGTGTAAGGATTCTTATTGTAATTAGAAAGGTACTGAAGTGATCGATTCTAGGTATTATCTTATACTCATTATACCCCCGCCATATAATGGTGGGGGTATATAGTGATGCACTTGTCCGTCCGTGCGTCCGTGCGTGCGTCCGTCCCACCTGTGGTTTCCGGACATTTAAAGGAAAACTATTACAGATAATCAATTCATTTCTTGCATATAGCTTTCACACCAAGAAATACATGTCAAGTACGAATATAGGTCATGTCCCTCAATTACGTGCAGAGTTATGCCCCTTGAAACTTAGAAAATTTCAAAATTTTGTGGTTTCCGGACATTTAAAAGTAAACCGTTGTAGATAATAAATTCATTTCTTACATATAGCTTTTACACCACGAAATACAGGTCAAGTTCGAGTAAGGGTCATGTCCCTCAATTTTTTGCAGAGTTGTGCCCCTTGCAACTTGGAAAAATTCAAAATTTTGTGGTTTCCGGACATTTAAAGGTAGACCGTCATAGATAATCAATTCATTTCTCACATATAGCTTTTACACCAAGAAATACAGGTCAAGTTCGAATAAGGGCCATGTCACTCAATTTCTTGCAGAGTTATGCCCATTGCAACTAGGAAAAATTCAAAATTTTGGGGTTTCCGGACATTTAAAAGTAAATTGTTACAGATAATCAATTCATTTCTTGGATATAGCTCTTACACCAAGAAATACAGTTCAAGTTCGAAAATGGGTCTGTCCCTCAATTTTGTGTAGACTTATGCCCTTTGAAACTTAGAAAAATTCACAGTTTTGTGGTTTCTGGACATTAGAAGGACAACCGTTACAGATAATAAATTCATTTGTTCAATGTAGCTATTATACCAAAAATTGCAGGTTAGGTTTGAATATGACTCAATTTTATGCAGAGTTGTGCCCCTTTAAACTTGGAAAAAAATCAATATTTTGTGCTTGCCTGACATTTAAATGAAAACTGTAACAGGGAATATATTTATTTCTTATATATATATATACCTTTACATTGAGAAATACAGGTCAAGCTCAAATAAAGGGTCATGTTCCTTAATTTTGTGATGCACTATTGAATTTAAAGACGTTTAACATTGTGCCCCTTCCAACTTTTTATACATTGCTTATATGTACAATATGCCGGGCAGGGGTATCATTGATCCTTAGATCAACAATAAATTTAATTTTATTTGGTATTTGTTGAGTATAGAAATTATTGGATAATGAATTGTTTTATTCTTTGTGTTCAAATAATTGAGAATGGCATTTTAAATTTGTGTTTTATCCAAAGTCGGCACTGCAGCACATATTGTTCTCTCTCCATTTATGTGTTGTCTTTCGTGTTTGATAAGTCCTTGCGTGTTTTTCTTTTTATATGTGGTTTTTTACTGTCTCGTTTTGTTTGTTTGCGTGGTCATAGTACGATGTATGCCATTTCTTTGTTGCCATCTTTATGAGTTGATGGTCGAAGGTCCTCGGTCTTCACTATATTCAGCTTTTATCTTAAACTTTGGCAAGTCATGCAAAAGTCACAATATTTTTGTAAGCCATCGACATACTAAAACATCTAGATTTATAAAATGCACGTAAGAATGTACTTTGGAGAATATTCTTTCTCTCTTGACCGAGAAGACACCGTTTCATATATTTTATTTGGATATGCTAATGAATCGACACTACAGGAAATTTCGCGCCGCGCACCCACTGAAAAGTAAATGTACAAATCTAAATTCAAAAAATAAATGAGGGCGCTACTGAAATGAATTTTGGTGGCTCTGTTGGAATCATCACTGATCAGAATTTAATATTCGAAACACGTGTCTGGTGCAGGAAAAATTGGTTTGAAATTTTCTTCATGGAACACTTCCGTATTATAAATATTATTATTTTTACTAACAACGTCGAATTTGTGCTGCCCCTGCCTCCCTCAATTCACAAAATACAATGTTTTACATGGAACTCTGTGGAGATTATCTGTTTAAGTTTTTGTCCTTCATGCTTCAATGATGTGATAATGTAAGTGTTCACTCTCTTTACCTTTTGGAAGAAAATTCATTGTATTTGATCTTGTCGTCTCCGTCTGTATTTACCTTGTTCTCGTTTCATGCTTATGGTTTCTGTTGTGGCCATCCTAAATTATGCTTATTTTTCCCCAAGGCTGGTTGGTAGGGTTTGAAGTTTTGAACAGACACTAAACAGATAAAAAGCAAGATGTACTCTAATAGAAATTCTCTGTTGTTTTCTCAATAGAATCAGTATCAAGGGAGGAAAACTATTTAACATGTATGTTCGAAGTGAAATTAATATCTATCAAGTATAACTGATAGACTGAATTATTGATACGTGGGTACTTCTTTTATGTTTACTGTAACCAAAATATATAACCTTATCATTGGAAATTCATTACTTTCTACATTTATTTCAGCTCATACTGCAGTTTCTCAACGATTTCGGTGACGTATTACTTCTCATGGAATTCAATAATGATGAATCGGAAACATCTTCGTCACAATGGCATCAAGTTTCAAATATCGAACACTCCAATTTACACTGTGATCCTTCACAAGTGGAATTCCATGTCTCGTAAGCCAATAAATAATGCGTCGTGTTTTCTTTAATTTTGTGTTACTAATTGGTTGATATAGGTTTGTCATTGTGTGTTCGCTTCGTAAATTGCTACATTTTAAGTAGAATCAAAAAATAAAACTTTCTATGAGCAATAACGCATAGAATGTTCACTTATCGATGTGTCAATTCATTTTATAGAAAATTTTATTCAAAGAATATTGATTTATGTATACTGTTTGATTATTGTCGCTACAATATTGTGAAATATAAAGAAGCAACATTCAATCTAAGGTTTACTTTCATCTTTTATCAATATGTCAGACCCAACTCTAAATTCAAGAATAAAATCTCAGTTATTTTCATATCAGAGACCTGTTTGAGTTTGTTTTGAGAGAGCAGGATACTTCCCTTTCTTGGTATGGTATGACTAACTCATCAAACGACGGATATGGTGGAAAGTTCATAATGACGAAAAATTATACCTCTCCCCATGCACTTAAACTAGGTAAACTTTTATTTCACTCTCTCTTTTACAAGTAACATGGAAATATTACAAAAACTGTCAACTTATTTTGAAATTCGGACCCGAAGCAGCTATAGAGTATATTACTTTGGGTATTTCTCAAACTGCATTTTATGGTAACATGATTATCAAAATAAGAATGATCAAAGATAGACAGAATTACCATTGAAACTGTGTTAGATTCATCAAACGCCTTTTATACCGTGGATATGATCATTCTGTCACCAGGCGGACTCTTGGCTTGGTACTGGACCAATCTACAGCCATGTACCAGCACATTCTTAAGAATTGCACTCTGACTGACTGTGACGGCAGAACCCCATTACGGCCCCTGTTCAAACCTCGTAGAGAAGACAGGCCCCCGACCACCTGTTCTCCCTGAATGTCAGTCGGACTCCTCAGGTGATCACATGCATGAGCTCGCTACAGCCGGTGTTTTGAATTGGTTGTTTTGGCGTTTTGCTGTGGGTGCTGCATCCGAGTGTTGCTGGAGATCCCCTCCTGTTACTGATGTGTATCCACGTTCCTCTGTTTAGATTAATGAACCAGTACAAATGATAGACAATTTAAAAATATGTATTATACTACATACATAACTATTGGAGAAACATTCACGTTGTATGTAATCCTCATGGCTAGATACGCTTTGGTAGAGACGTCGATAACTCGACTCATTAGTAAGAACCAGGGTTTGGAAAAGTCTGTCGCTTGTTGGATAAGTAGGAAGACACAATATTGAAGGAGCTGTTAGTATAAGGGCCTGATTTAGCCCTCAAATCACTTAGTTATTTCTTGTGCGGTGTCCTTATTTTGAAGGTAGAAGATGGTTAGGATAAAAGTATATTGTAATAGAAGGTTCCTTATATGTATTTTAGTTAAAAAGATATGTTGCAAGATTTTTAACTACAGATGTCGGAAAACGCCAAATAGCGAACAAGAATATAAAAACAAAGTATTAATTTACCAGAAAATGATGTGTGTTAGGTTTCGATCTCCTTTTATCTTAAAAGTGAAAAAGAAAAAGTAATTTTGAAGAAAGTATATCCATAAAATCTGCGAACTATGCAATCCGGAAACTGAAAACCGTCCTATTTTGTACTTAACAGCCACATCGTAAGCTTTTATGCACGAAATACACATTGTGTAGATACAGACAACTTTACATAGTTTATTTCATTGGTATCTGTAGTCTATTTCATAAAAATACACCCAGAATGGTTTATTCCACTAGATAAATAGAAGAAATCGGCAACTTTTATCAATTTAACTGCATAAGAGACCGATCGTTGAAAAATAGCCCATCCCACCTTTATCCTTTTTTGCTTTTGGGACACTATTTCATCTCGAGTTACAGAACCCCACATGGTCAGAAAATTTGGTTTCGTGATACACACCTTTGGTGAAAGTGGCATTCCGTAACTCGTGATCGAACAATGTTGTAGAAAAACGTTCCCGTTTTTCATTGAGTTCTATGCCCAAAAAGTGTTTTTAACCTAAATAGCGGCCTTATTATGAATAGTATATACAACATCACAATAGATTTAGATGTAGATCAAGGTAAATGACAATTTTAATCAAAAAAATCTTAAATATTGCTTTTTGAAATTTCGACTTTTTTCAGGGCAGATTTTACATCTCATTCTTACAGCTCCTTTATATATGTTTTGTGGCTTTTCATACACACGGAATAAAATGAAATTCAAAAATAAATGATGGCTTCAACTAAGAAAAAACTTTACCTTTTTCAGATCTATCCTCTGCTCAAGGCGTCTATGAAGGATGTTACCAGTATGTTTCGAGTGACAACCACGGTCAACTATCGAAAGATTTGTGCTTTCAAACTTGCATATCTTCAAATTCAGAAGCTGTTTTGTTTGGGGTAATATAAAATGATGAAATATCCATTTCTCATACTTGTAAATCTATTTTTGGTTGTCTATTTTTGGAAATTTTGTATTGAAAGGGTGCTCTCTTGCAGCAAAGTTCAGGATTTTCTTCTCTCCTCATAAGGACTTTATCATTTAGGTAAGATTCTCCATATATGCTAAGGATGCATCAACAACTTGAAATTTAACATTCGATTGACGTATGCGACTCTATAGTCACTGATAATTTGAATTACTCAGTATTTGAAAAGTTTATGTCGTAAGCTATGTCTCATTGGCTAGAATCCAGTTTTATAGTTGCTTGTATCCTAAATAAGATTCAAATAGTATTGGATATATGGTGAAAGGATGTAAATCTCCCATACTTATTTTAAATTTTTAAGCCTGAAATAAGAGCCTTTAAGTTTGAAACATAATTATATGAATTCTAGTTACGATTACCAAAAAACAAAGCTTTTAGGAGATGCACACAAAAAAAAAACTTTCCGCGACATAGCATTTAGCACTGAGTTCTGTGAACACAACGACTCGCAATATCTGCGGACGATTGGATTTTCACTCAAAGACTACTGTTTCGCAATTTAACAGACTCTTTTTAAAAGTATCTTTAAATTGGATACATGTATCCAAATGAACTCGATACTTTGAAAATGCACTTTTTCATTGTCTGAAGAAATGAGATTGCTTCTGATATTCCTTTAAATGTTGATCGTCACCTGTGAAATGAAATTCCTTGCGTGTATATGTTGAAGTAAAAGGTTATCTTTCTCTTTTGCATTTTAGTTTTCCAGTTAATATATTTGGCATACGTAAAGGTATTTCAGTGTTATTACAATAACTGGAGTATATTCTGGATGGATACTTCGAAATCTCTAATGAGCAAAACATGAGATTTTAAAACTCTACCTTATGTAGAATATGATATTTAATATTAGACGCTTCATTTTAAGCATCCCCATGGTAGCTGTGCTTGTGGGCAGCTCGGAGCAAAACTTACACAATTCAATCACCAATGCGATACTTGTACTGACGACTCCTCTTACCTCTGTGGAATAGTAGGAGGGATGTATGCAGTATACGATATTACAGGTCTGTAAAATCAAATACATGTAACTATCTGTTCAAATATATTCGACATAATTTTCAAGTAATAAATAATATTGAGCTTTCTTTTTCATAAAAATAGTTAAATGATTTATCGGTATATATACCATACGTTGTTACTGAAAGTGGTTTTCTTTATTTTTGTAACATGACAAATTTTATTTCTATTTCTACAAAATTGCAAAAATAAATTATGTTTCCATGGTTTTCAGGAACATCTCTATCACAAAGTGAGCATGATCCGAGAGTTAATCTAACAGAGGGAATGGAAGAAACAATAGTATTCCAGATAAATGAGAGAGTTGTTGTAAGATAGTAGAAATGATTAAAGTAAAACCTTCGAAAGACTAAAAGACATAATTGTGTTAAATGAGTGTATATCAAGCAAGAGACAGTTGGCACTTATCGCACACCTGAATTCCAATTCATATATCCATTCTGATTTGATAGTTATCGTTTGAAGTGGTTGCAGACAAGAGGTTGAAATAAACGTCAGGTTTTGAGGGTATCCTTTTTAACAGATCATGTCGAAATACTTTTTTTTTTTTTGGTTTGGTTATGGACATTGAATACTTCCTTCCTGTAGGGTCTCGACTCCATGCAGAGACTGCAGAGAAGAAGTTGGAAAGTGTTAACAAATAAGAGTCGTTTTCGGTCCCCTTTTATAAAGTTATGGAGAAAGGTCGAGAGCGATCGAATATTCATGGGAAAGAACAATGCGAGGCACCTTAGCGACTTAAAACATGACATATACAGGGATATGGTCATTATTCATATTTGTCATCGAATAATCAATCAATCAATCATGACAAACAATGAACGAACCATCGATCTTTACTGGTAAACTGAATATTTACATGTGACACGGCACCCAAGTAACTGTTTCTTGAATAATCCTTCTGTCAACAGACGGACACTTGGCTTGGTACTGGACCAATCTACAACTTTGTACCAGCGCATTCATAAGAATTACTCTCTGACTTACTATGACGACAAGACTCCATGACAGACCCTGTCCAAACCTCTTTAGAGAAGACAGGGCCCCGATCACCTTTCCTCTCTGAATGTCAGTCTCACTCCTCGGGTGATCACATGCATAGGCTCGCTACAGCCGTCAGAGCCGTCCTACGTCGGCACCGATTGCCCAATGGTCTTTTGGTTTATATGTAGTAGTTTGTGTTTGATGTATCTATGTGATTTGGCGTTCCTTGTACCATTTCCGTCGTTTCTCGACTTTTGAGACTGAATAACTGTTAGGTACTTCTTTGATGTTTATTTCTGTGAGTGTCTGCTTTGTGTTTTTGCATTGGGTGTTTTGTGGGGTTTTTTTCTGTTGGTGTTGCAATCGGGTGTTGTTGGAAATTCCATCCTTTCTTTCAGAAACAGTGGGCAAAATGCTTATATATTCAATTTCCTACAGGATTTTTTAATTTCTAGCAGGATTTCTTTAAATTCCCACAAGAAAAATAATTTATCTCCAAGGGTGGGCGGGTGCAAAAAATGAACTAGCGTGCAAGTTCATAATTATTTTGCTCACTGTTCAAAGGATTTCTAATCTGTCGGTCCAACTTGATATGTTTTTTTTCAAAGATTTTATTGCATCCTACTTTATCTTACACATAAAATGAATTTCATGCATGTTTTACTTTACTTTTGTAAGAAAAGAAAACGAATAAAACGTTCAATATTTGGGGAAAATGAAGTGAAATTAGAACGAGACCTTTCTCCGACTTAAAACATGACTCGATCAATTATTGATAAACAATAAACGTATCATTGACCTTTACTGGTCAACTGAATATTTACACGTGACACGGCACATTTGCAACTGTTACCTTAAGGTATTCATTGGGTAATGAGAGGTAATTGGGTCACCCCTTTATGGAATCCTGAGACCTAAAATCACAGCATAGATATAATGTAAAAAATTAATTAATATTTTTCTACCAATTCAGATATTGAAAAAAATGGTTTCTTTAAGAGTTACGAGCCGTTACAGTTTACATTGAACTCTATGGGAAAAGGTTATTTTTTCCTAAAATATTCAACAGAACGATGAGGCATCAGATATCGATCGGTCAAAAATTTCGCTGGAAAATCAAAAGTTTTTTCGGTGATTTATTTTATACGGCTTTACTTTATACATAAAATGTATTGCATGCGTGTTTGACTTTACTTTTGTGAGGAAAAAAACGAATAAAACGTTCAATCTCGTTAAATATTGAATACTGCGAAGAATTAACCGGTTTTATATCGTGTGTTTATCAGTTGAATTTATATGAAATGTGGATTCATTTTGCATACTAGTCGTATTATTTGAGTTCTTTTATGATCAACTATCAAAGAAGTGTCAATTTTTTTACATGAAAATGATAAACGGATAGTTTACAATATTTTGGAAATTCAAGTTTTGAATTTTTATTGAAGACTTATTGAGATCCCTCTTATTTTCATGAAATTCTTCTTAATTACGTTCACTGATGCTGTTGGCTGTAAGCCTGTTACCCTCCCCGAGTCGTGGTCAAAAAGTGTGGAAAAAAAACATTTAAAACTTTAAAGAATGCACAGTCGGTTCTTAAAAGAATGTATTGTTTGTTCCGTCCGAGTGACCACCAACAAGTAACTTCCAGAGGCAACAGTACAATACCCATATGGGAGTACTATTAGAACAAAAGAGTGACGTCATAGGGATGTTTAAGGGAAAAATACAAATAAGTATTTTTGGTTGAAGGCTATGCTTATTTTTTACCTTGAGGTTTCGTAAAATTCAATGCAGCGGTTACGGGTAAATAAAAATCTGTCAGCCAACCAATTCTATTCGATCGGGTAGAAAAGTAAAAATAGAATGATTAGAGGACATTTTGTACAGTTGCTTCCAGGAAACACTTTAGTTGCAGCGAATTCGTTTTTTGTTCTGATATATTTGCTACAAGTGTATAAAACAGATCAGGTCGAAGAATACAACGTTGTTAGAGGGGATTCTTTTGAAAGATATTAATGTAAGTGAACAGGTTAATTCGATAAACAAATGATAGAAAACCTTCTCTGGAATGTAACGAGAAATACGTGAGTTGCAAAGAATAAGTTGAAAAATGGATTTCATTTTCTTCAAAACAAAAATATTTAGATACATTCTATATAATAAAAGGAGGAGATCTCCAAGAAGACTAGGCTGCAGTGCCTACAGCAAACAAACCATCTGAACATCCCTACAGTGAAATGCAATAAAAAAAGTTTGAAATTTGAATCACTTACTTGTTTTATTTTCCGTAAGCAAACAAAATTGTACGTTTTCCAAAAGTGAGTTGTAAATATCAATTGAAGGAGTGATCGAAAGATCATTTTTACATTTAGATACAGTTATACTCTTAGACAAAACAAAATTCTTTTTCCCTATGGTTTATATGCCGTATAGTACCATTTAATCATGAGAAACTTCACTCTAAAATGTTTTTCTTGCTCTTGTTTCAGAGGATTTTCGAGGCAAACAACAGCGACAGTATCTATATAACCGGCTTCCGACTTCATATTCCCTCAGCGATACCAATTGAGTACACGTTTCACTACGCCACCAAATACACAAACCATACATTATATTTAATAGACTTCTACAAAGATGGGTCCTATCAGGTATATTGCTTTGATTTTTACGGGGAACTAAATGTCCATGAGAAAATATTCTGTACGCCAGGAAAACAATATTTGCGATAATTGTTACGTGACCTTATTTTTCATGTTTGAAGGAACTATCGGCTTTTTGTTTCGCTTTGCTTGCAAATTTCATAGTGAACAATGGTTTTCCTACAATATAACATGTAAATGCACTGTGCATATACATACTCCATGAAAAGGTATTGCTCTGCATATATGTGGAATTCAGTAGACAAAATGATAAAAAAAATTCTACGCATAGACCTTTAGATTGTTTTCGTACAATACATACAACATCAAATTCGAAAAGGTAAAATACATTTATTATGTATTTTCCGTAAAATCAGTTAATCAAAATTCCTTGAAATCCCTTAAAATGGTTTCGTATTTCTCCCCCTCTCTTCGCCTTCCATCCTCTGGGACTACCATATCATCCACTGTCTAGCTTCGCCACTGATTTGATCTATTAGGTATACAATATTTAATACCTCAAATTTTGAAGGAAGAAGTTTAGAAACAAAGAGATTTAAATATGTATTTCATGTGAGGATAAACAAACCGCTGTCAGTGACTTATCGAAACTCATTTAATATAAAAACAATGAAAACAAAGTGTATTGATAAATTCTGCCTATGATTGTCATGGTAACGAGTTAAATATATGTTTGACATCTCTATAAAAAGGAGAGAAATGACACATCTTGCGGTATTCTGCTTCCATTGAAATTTATTTCATAATAATTACAAAAGTTTGCTTTGCAAGTTCAACTCTGAAATGAGAAAAAATGTGGTGGAGAGAGCGATATATAACTC
Organism: Pinctada fucata; assembly: GCA_028142955.1. NCBI lineage: Eukaryota > Metazoa > Mollusca > Bivalvia > Pterioida > Pteriidae > Pinctada > Pinctada fucata. The sequence goes on along the minus strand of AP027102.1, from coordinate 23,829,458 downwards.
CAAATTCATTCAAAATATGTGAAATTAGTGTAAAAAGGTTGTATTTCTATGGCAATGATTTGCCTCTTTTGACTATTTGGCTATTTTGAGTGGTTTTGGTGTATCTCCTTTAATGCGTGTCACAAAGTGCTGAAGATTGCTAGCCAGCTATACATAAAGACCCGCAGCGTATAATTGCGAACTGAAATTGCAAAGAAAATACGTATATTGATCAATTGCAAATTTAGAACCAAAGATTTCCGATAATTCCAAAATGAGAAAATACACATTCTAATGCAAACGGATAGCTTGCTAGGTTTTTGATTGGTTAACCTTGAGGTTTTAAGGCTTATAAATGTTAAACGTTTTCGATTTCAATAGCATCATTTAAGAGCAGATAAATTTGCAGCATGGACCAGATATATACATTTCGGCTACTTAAGCCTCGTCAGTGATCCTCAGTCTAAAGAATATAATATGGCCAAAGAGTGTGAAAGTTATTATGTCAAAAAATGTACCGAAAGACGTAGCAGGATGGGTGGATACGATGCTGCATGACCCACGTTTAAGAAATTTGAAGAAATTTTGATAACTAAAATGTTCGATTGCGTTGACGAGAATATCAACCGAAGTTGATCGAACTTGGTTACATGCGCCCTCGGGGACTCCTGGTCCACCAGTAATCTCTCACCAAGTGATACAAATCTTAAACGTCTTCAATTTTAATAGCAATACATAAGAACAGATTAATTTGCAGCATGGAACAGACATGCACGTTTCGGGTACTTAACCCTCGTTAGTGATCCTAAATCTAATCAATGCAATATGGCCAAAGAGTGTGAAAGTTATTATGTCCAAAAATGAACCGAAAGACGTAGCAGGATTGGTGATGCTACATAACCCACGTTTAAAAAATTTGAAGAAATTTTGATAACAGAAATTTTCGAATGCGTTGAAGAAACGATCAACACAAGTTGGTCGAACTTAGCTTCATGTGCCCATCGGGGACCCCTGGTCCACCAGCAGTGACACTCAACAAGTGGTACAAATGTTTATCGTCTTCTATTTCAATAGCATCATTTAAGGTGCGTCATTGGTCACGATTTTGGACTATTCTTTCGCATCTCCTGTTTTAGCACTCATTGAGCTTGACTTTTATAGATATTTCAATTTACTATGGCCAATGTATCATTTCTTACTCTTTTTAAGACTTTAATTCATTAGACACATTAAAGCGGCCAAGTTTGAAACTTTGATCTAAAATGAAAAAAGTATGCGTAAGAAAATGCTTCGCGGTAATTTCTGTAAAAATTGACGTGGAGGTACTTTTTTAAACTGTTCGGATTTCTTTTACGTTAGCAATTACCCATGAATTTTGTTTTACGTATGGGATATTATTGATTTAAGCTTTTTTATAAGGTATGACTGACGAATACTGAAAAATTATAAATTGTTTAAATTCCACCCAAAATAAGGCAAATTTTCAGCTCTGACACTTTTTCAAGAAAACCACAAATGGCACTATTTGTGAGCGTCTGTTCTCTTTTATTTGAACACGGACATATACTTTTTCTTCAATATTTTGAAAAGTCTTCCCTAGGAACAAATGTTACTGTGTGTTTGGAAAAATCGTTGAAATTCGGTATCTCTGAAATTTTGACCTTGGATGATTTTCGTTATTTTTGTGTAAAATCTAGAAAATTTTAAATCATTGGTGAAGTTGGTACCTAAGGTAGCACTTTATCAAATTCTACTTTTATACAAAGTTTCTAACCTGTTTTATTGTATAATAACAAAGGAAAATAAAATAAAAATCAAATGAGTACATTTCAACACTTTTTGTATTTTCTTTACAAATGTGCTATTTTTAGCAACAAATTTCTGGTATTTTTACCCTGTTTTCAAATAAGCATAAATCTTCATTTTCATCACGGACCTATTGATTTTCCTTCATAAAATGATTACGTGACATGAATACTATATTTTCATATGGTTATCATAAAATCGTTGAAATTCCTTCATTCAGAAATGACATGCCTTAAGAACTGATAAATTTGCAGCATGGACTCGATTACATGCCCCAAATTTGAATATGTCCAAATTACAATTAGTTAATTAAATGTACTACGCAACGATAATCAATCTAATCAATAAGGCGGATTTCGAAATCGCCGAACTCAAGTCTGATCCACTATCGAATTACCGCACTCATTTATAATTCATTTGGTCCAATTCGATATTCTGACTGTTGAAAAGAATCTAGCAAATCGTCTTGTTTTTTTTCAACCGGGTTATCATATGCAGTCGATCATTAAAATGCAGAGAAATACCGATGAAAATGTGTTCGAGAATGTCCAATAAATAAGCAGAAATATCTGGTAAGAGAGACAGAAAATGAAAAGAAACAGAAAGCAATGTGGTATATCCCACCTTGAAACCTGATTTCGTAGACTATACTGTAGTTTTAACTTCTGAAGTTCGATCTCAGACGAAGTCGTTCTGCTGTCCAGAAATGCTGGAAATTTACTGTAGAGTTAATATCCCTACACCGATACTGAGTAGATCCAAATAATATATGTTGGATCTCCAAGCTAAGGAATTACTCTGAATACACACCAATTAATCCCAATCCCAACTCATTTCTGAAAAAGCAACAGCTCTACTGATAGCAATGTGTCATTGCTTACGACATTATTGACTACTTTGAGTGTAAGAAGTTCAACCGGGGATCCTGGATTTAGAAATAGAAAAGAATATGACATTATTATTTGAATTGTTCGTTTTAAATTTACGATGTAGGCCTTACACTTCATTTTCTTGAACTTTTTTCGACTGTTATTAATTCTCAGGTATGACTATGACAACGAAGTACGTATGCGCATGTATAATATGAATTAGTATACCGGTTCAATTAGTTGATCGGCAACACAGATGATATAGAGTTTGCATTAGAATTGTGATAACACTCCTCCATTTTAAAATTTCCGGCATGTAATCGGTGATTTACAGGTCGCAAAAATTCAGACAATTAGAAATTAACTGACAATTTAACAAGTATTACCTTTTACAAAAAGCTTGCCGTCAGTTAGCTGACTTTAAATGTTGTAAATTCAAGTAAGAAAAAAAAATCAGAAAACACGATCTGTATAATGCATTGTTACTTTTGTATTTCTTTAAATGTATTCCGATTCAAGCGACGGAAATTTCCGGGGATGTACGATTGTTCTTGGACTTTTCGATGCATCTTTAGGAAGAAAATATATTGATACGATGTGCCTTTAAATTGATTACGTGCACACAACCCTTCCACTTTACCGATTACTCAATGGTCTCGAGGAACAACCAATTGTGGTGTCAAATAATCTCCTCACCGTGAGATGAACATAGAAACAGACAGCATGACGCAAGGGCCCAAGAAACAGATGGATATATAAATGGATATAAAACATTAGAAGGCATAAAAATGCAGCCCGTGTTCTGCCGTCTGTAGCAAACGTACGCAAGTGATCACCCGAGAAGTCCGACTGACATTCAGGGAGGACAGGTGGCCGGGACCCTGTCTTTTCTAAAGAGGTTTGGACAGGGTCCGTCATAGAGTCTTGTCGTCAAGTTCTATTTACACTTCAAACACTAAAGTTTCTAATTTAACTTCTTCCTCACGATGTATACGGTCCCCAGTATCAGTTTGCTGTAACATTGGGTGACAAATATGGATAATGACCATATCCCTGTATACAGCACAAAATCAATAATTCAGAAAATCAGAATCCGAAGGCATACAGAAACAGGATAAAATAGGAACCAAAGCAAACAAACAAAAACCTAAACCATATGAAAAGAAGCGAACTCCCGATATGGGAGTGAGACCACTAGGGTTTCATATGAACGAACTTCATCGTCGTGTTATTGCTAAAGATCTATTTAAATGATTCGTTTGTTTCAGAATCCAATTTCTGAACAGATTTACAACATAACCGTGATCCCGGCTACGGAGATAGAGATAAGATTTGTAGGTGATATCACTTCGTATACAGGCAATACAGCTTCAATGGAACTCTATGGATTTGCAGGTAAAAAAAAACTTTTGGAAATGATGACTTCTTTGCTTTTTATCCTTATCATTTGTCCAATGGAATAAAGTGGTCAGCACATGGTATGCATTCAATTATGTTCGAGGATAATAGAAAAAATATAATATAACTATCATTTTATTAAATTACTTACGAAAAGACTTCTGACATGTTTCTGTATTAATTGCATTGTTTTTGTAGCATGATGATCTCCGACAATGACAAATATGGATAATGACCATATCCCTGTATACAGCACAAAATCGATAATTCAGAAAATCAGAAACCGAAGGCATACAAAATCAGGACAAAACAGGAACCAAAGCAAACAAACAAAAACCTCCACCACATGAAAAGAAGCGAACTCCCGATATGGGAGTGAGATCAGGTGCCCAGGAAGAGTAAGCATCTCCTGCTTGCATGCAACACCCGTCGCTTCAATTCGGTAGAACTGTCACATCCGGTTACTTCCATTTTGGAAGACATAGAGTACAATCTTTGGTTGGATGGTTCAAATGGTCTATGACAGAATATTATCCACCATTCTGGATAGTGGAACATCATAGTGTATGACGAGTTCCCCATATCGACCGTAGAACTTCCTCAGTGACGATGTTAGTCGGTCACAAACATATCCCTGACTGAGAAGCTTATCTGAAAGACGCCTAGCTCTCAGAACAAAATCCGTATATTTGGTACTTGCTCTGGCAAAGCGTATCAACTGAGATATGAACACGCCATAAGCAGGCGATGAAGGGATGTTGCTACTCAGAAAGGGAAAGTTCGTAATGCTGAAATTGAAGTCGTCACGTTTGTCATAGAGTGAGGTGTTCATGTGACCATCAGTGTCGTAGGACAACATTATGTCCAAATAGGATGCTGAATTATTTGTCTCTGTAGTTTCTTTGACTTCAAGCTCCGAAGGATAGATACTGCTCAGGTAATCCGCGAATTTTGGATTATTGATGGACAACACATCGTCTATGTATCTGTAAGTGAAGTTGAAGTCAGAAGCTAAGTATCTTTTCCCTCCAGAGACCAAAGATTGAATGAATTCAGCTTCGTACGAGTAAAGGAAAATGTCGGCAAGGAGTGGGGCACAATTGGTCCCCATTGGAATTCCGACAATTTGCTGGAAGACCTTTCCTCCAAACACCACAAAAATGTTGTCGATCAGAAAGTTTAACATCTGAATAATGTCTGTTTCAGTGTACTTATTTTCAGAATCTGACTTTTCTTTTACAAAGTAGGTTTTGTCATAGTTAACAACAATAAATTTGTATTTGCGATTACCGTTCTTACTTGTAAACGCATTACTTATAATTTTTGCGAGTCTTTCTTTCAATTTAGAATGTGGAATTGTAGTGTAAAGTGTCGAAAAATCAAAGGCTTTGATCGAATGGACTCTACTAAAATGAGTGGATTTCAGATGTTCTAAAAGTTCCTTCGAATTCTTTAAAATCCACATCTGGTTGATACCACTGCGAGAATATACTGTCGAACAATATTTTTGAAGCCCAGATTTGATTTCAGATAAAACTTTGGTGAGTAAGATCGATACAGATTTGGTAGAACATTTTGAGGAACCAGCGATGAAACGTTGTTTGTACGGATTCTTATGCATTTTAGGTATGCAGTATAAGTATGGTAAATCTAAATCTAAATTGTTAGTTTGGAAGCCAAAGGAAGAAAGAGCTGATTTGTGGTTATCTATTATTTCAGAGGCAGAAAGGTTTGTTGGGGTGTAAGTGGGATTTCCAGGTGTCGAATTTAAACCCAACTCTTTAATTAGACTTTCGAAATAGAACTTTTTGCAAGTAAATGTGTAATTATTTGAGGCTTTGTCCGCTGGTGTGATGACATAATGTTCTTGGAGGTAGGTAAGCTCTGTGATAACATCAGGGTCTTTAAATATAGACTCGAATCTGGTGCTCACGGTTGATTTTAATCGGTTAATTTTAAATAAAAATAACCCTCTGATGGATTTTATCCATTCGGATAGTGTGTCGAGCTGTACATCCTCTTTCTTTGCCCAACGTCTTGCATATTCCTCACAAGAGTCCATGATAATTTTGAAATTTTGGTTCCATGTAAAGGACATACTTTCTCTGTATTTGGGACCCTTTTTTAACAAATCTCTCAACTTGTCGTTCTTGACTATACTAAGGTCACCTGTAATAACGTGTCCACAAGGAGAATAGTTAAAATCCGATGAAGAACATTCGCAAGGAAGTGGATGTAGTGAGGGATTACTTAAATCAATGCACTGCAAGAATCGTTTGTAATTGTAAATTTTAGATGCAACTGTTGGTGTGTAGCTATAGGAAATACAAGGAGTTTCTTGTCTTTTGAAATATTGTGGGATTTTTTCTGTGACAATTTTGTGATTCAAAATTTGACCAAGATTCAATTTATCAATACCTTTGTTTGCAAATTTTACTTTAATGAAAGGACGGTTTGTTTTCTCCTCTGATTTATCTGATCTAACTGCTTGAAATAAACGAAAGGTAGAAATGTCCAAGATGACTCCTTGTAGTCTGTATTCTGGGGAACGTGTATCGGTATAAGTGAGGTCCTTCGTATATTCGTAGATTTCGTGTAACTTCCGTAAAGGAACAGAGTATAATTTGGTACGAATATAATGCAGGCCTAGGGGCTCATTCAAAAATGGAACCAAGTCATCGAAGGAGAAACTATGTATCTCAGGCCTATTATATTTACGAATGCCATGACTTCGAGGTCTTCTTTGTGGTCTGTTGAATAAGCTATTCACATTTACCGATTGACAACCTGGACTTGTTAAGTTTCCTAAGCTGCTTATATTATCGTTACACCCATAGGGCGCTGCAGTGTTAAGATTTTTTATCCAGAACTCTTCTCTGTTGCGACGGAAAGGTGTGCTCAAATTGGGATTGTTTGTGGGGTGATATATTTTCTCCAGAATTCTGACTCTCATAGATAAAACAGAATGATCGGCCTGGTCAAAATGCCGGTAAAGAAGTTGACTTCCTTTATTATTTATTTTTGACCGATGTCCTGACATTCTGGTTCGGAGCTTACCTTTGGTTTCACCCACATAAATCAATCCACAAAGTGAGCACTCTATTCCGTACACAACATTAGATGTCATACAGTTTAGGTTTTCAAAACTATGCGTGTTAAATGTTTGTTTTGTGAGATTACTTGAGAATGAAGTGTCTGTTATAAGGATTTTACAAGTTTTGCAGTTCTTCGTGCCGCACTTAGAAACTGGGCAATCGCTTGGTGAAAATTGGTGCTCTTTTAGTATATCGACCACTTCAATCTTACAGGGCTTGATTTTAATATACCCGTCTGCATGTTTGTACCAAAACTCATGGTTTCTACTCACTACAAATGTCTCGTCTCTAATGTCATGTAGTCTAATTCTAGGGACACCTAAATTACCTGTTGCGTATGTGTCCGTAGATGCAACAGGTTGGGGCCTTTTTATAGTGGGCGACGCCCCAGCCACTTTGTAGGTCTCTTGTGTACTATCAATTGAAGCAAAATACTGCCCGACAAGTGCCCTCGGGGACAATTTGTCCACCAGCAGTGACACATGGACAGTGGTAAAAATGACAAATATGGATAATGACCATATCCCTGTATACAGCACAAAATCGATAATTCAGAAAATCAGAAACCGAAGGCATACAAAATCAGGACAAAACAGGAACCAAAGCAAACAAACAAAAACCTCCACCACATGAAAAGAAGCGAACTCCCGATATGGGAGTGAGATCAGGTGCCCAGGAAGAGTAAGCATCTCCTGCTTGCATGCAACACCCGTCGCTTCAATTCGGTAGAACTGTCACATCCGGTTACTTCCATTTTGGAAGATATAGAGTACAATCTTTGGTTGGATGGTTCAAATGGTCTATGACAGAATATCATCCACCATTCTGGATAGTGGAATATCATAGTGTATGACGAGTTCCCCATATCGACCGTAGAACTTCCTCAGTGACGATGTTAGTCGGTCACAAACATATCCCTGACTGAGAAGCTTATCTGAAAGACGCCTAGCTCTCAGAACAAAATCCGTATATTTGGTACTTGCTCTGGCAAAGCGTATCAACTGAGATATGAACACGCCATAAGCAGGCGATGAAGGGATGTTGCTACTCAGAAAGGGAAAGTTCGTAATGCTGAAATTGAAGTCGTCACGTTTGTCATAGAGTGAGGTGTTCATGTGACCATCAGTGTCGTAGGACAACATTATGTCCAAATAGGATGCTGAATTAGTTGTCTCTGTAGTTTCTTTGACTTCAAGCTCCGAAGGATAGATACTGCTCAGGTAATCCGCGAATTTTGGATTATTGATGGACAACACATCGTCTATGTATCTGTAAGTGAAGTTGAAGTCAGAAGCTAAGTATCTTTTCCCTCCAGAGACCAAAGATTGAATGAATTCAGCTTCGTACGAGTAAAGGAAAATGTCGGCAAGGAGTGGGGCACAATTAAGTCTTCAATGAAACAACAAAGGATAAGATCTCCAACAAGACCAAATAACTACCATGATGTCCTCGTATCAAACCCTCATAATTAATTTATAAACAGATTGCAAAAGGCACCATTTGTGAATACAATCACACAAGCAAAGAAGCCTTCTCCTGAGAAAATTGGAAAGATGGATTGTGTATGGCGAATGATCTCACTTATTTTCAGAATGGGGTTTGATCCTAACTTTTCTAATCGGAAGTAATTTCATGGCGTTCCTTGTATCTTTTTCAAAGTTTTAACATTCTTGGCTTTAAAAATGTGTGTTTGTGTAAGATTTATATCTGTCTATTTAAGGGATGGATAAACTATTTTTACGACAATGTTTAAATTTCGAAAACAATCCAATTAAAATCCAAATTGACTGTTGAGAGCAATGATGACAAAAGGTTTCAAACCGTCGAACATATACCAGCATATCCAGTGACTTCGTCTCAGAAAAGTCAGTCGAGTGGGAATCCATTTATCATGAATAATAACTTTTAAAGAAAGAGAAACACGAGAAAATTATCAAACGTCCGTACCAGCTATTTCGTATAGATTAGAAAGCATACTCATCATATTTTCGATTGTATAGTTAATCGTCTAAACTTATTTATTTCTATATATGGAGATATGCAATCAGCAATACATTGTGAGTGCTGATATTTTCGTTTTGAATTGTTCTGAATAGAGCATGAATGAAGGCGTTTTGTTTCACTGTTGAAACCATCTTATACCCGTTACGGTAGCACTTAACAAATTCAGATCTTAATAAAAGATTGTCAATTCAGTAGTGCTGCCACTTAGATTGTATTTACTTAGTCTCATTTGTTCCATAAAACGAAGAAGGTCGTTGGCATGTCGAGCTCTGAGGATGAAAACACATATTTTGATCATGTCAGTGATGGTGCACATTTAAACTCGTAGAAAAATGTGTGTAATAATTATTTGTACAATGAAAACTATGTTTGTCGATGTTCTGAAAGTTTCCTTTTATTCTATATTTTAAGGCAGTGATTTCATCGAAGCTCCCTGGCTGATCATTGATGGAATTTGGATTAATGAAGGTAATTTATGAATTTAAAGAGAGTGTACATTGAACGTGATATTGTATTCTAGAAAAAAAAATATTCAAATATAGAAATAGTATGGAAAACATGGTTGTATCCAGTAAGTTTCAAATTGTTACTTATTATGTTTTACTAATTGAAAGCAATGCTGCTTTATTTAAAAGCTTTACAATTCTTCTATTTAGTTATAGTTTATAGTAATACTACATCTTTACAACTTATCTTTTTGTTTGTTGTTAACACGTTAATTTGTTACGAATCATGTTTACAGACACAACCACCGTAGATTATTCTACAGAAATTATGGAAACTTCGACACTGACACATCCATCGTCAACAACAGCTTCGACAACAGATTCAGACATTAATACTTCTACCGACTCTCGAACATCTTCTTCGTCTACGAATTTAGCTTCATCGACGGTTAGGAGTGATTACGTATCGACCATGACATCGGTCTCAAAATCAACTGAATCAACCTATGAAACGATGGTAACCGATACGCATGAGAGTACGTCATCAGCAGCTGCGTACAGTACCACATCAACGTATGAGACAGTACAACCTTCACATCACACGTCAGACTCATCTGAGTGTTCGACTTGTTCTTGCCACGTGACTGTCAACTTAGATATTGAAGTGTCTCCTGAAATACAGGAAAAGATGGATATTTTGAAAAAAAACTTAACTATTCCTAAGAAAACTTTATCATCATACTTAAGGACAAAGACGAGTGCTAAAGACGATCGACCGAGCTCACAGAGCCTGGGATCAATGGGTGTTATTGCCATAGTCTTTGCTGTAACAGTTGTTATTCTTATAGATGCTTTGAATTATTACTCTTATCTAAAAGTTATTTTCAATGAAGTTCGACATTTCCTGTCTTCAAAATTCAAATAAACACCAAAATTCAAATAAAAACCTGACACTTTTACCAACTTTGGAAGTTTAACTTTTCAAGATTTTAAGCCGAGTTGCAAACATCGGCTCTCTATTTGATGTGAGACGGGCGGGCAGGCGAGCATCAACAATTGGTTTCCGGACTATAAGTCAATTATGATACATGCTAGTGCAATGAAACTTCATAAACTTACTCACCATGAATCAAGGATGACCCAAAATTATTTTGAGGCTAACATGTGAAAGGTCAAGGTCATAGGACTCAGATGATTGAAAATGGTTTCCGGACAATATTAGAGCCTTGTTGCACCTTTGATCAGAAATGTTTCCCATGAATCGAGGATGGCCTTTATTCATTTTGGGATAAAAAGGTCAAAGGTCACAGGACTCTAATGATTGAAAATGGTTCCCAGACTATATTACCTATAATTATGAAACTTGCCAGAAATGTTTCCAATGAATCAAGGATGACCCCTATTGATTTTGGGGTCAAAAGGTCATAGGTCAAGGTGATATCATTCTGATGATTGTAAATGGTTTCCGGACAATATTTGAACATGTATTGCACCTCAAATTCATAAGACACGGGTAATAGAAAATGGTTTCTGAATTATAAATGAATGTGTATCAACCTGAAAGATGCTAATAATGTTTCCCATCTGTCAAGACCATATTCATGTATATTTAAAGTCTGAATACTTATATTCAAGTTTTGCGACTCGGTACTTTGATGCATTTTAAGCTTATTCATCCATAAAACGAAGTTTCAACCCATCTGCCAGAGAAAATTTTCAAACCAAAGGTACAAGTAACGAAATTCGCAGCTTGTAACTCATGTACATAATCAACATCTGTGTTACCGACTTAACATAATGTCACACGCAGGCCCACGTAAGAACCAGTGCCCAGTTTCACAAAAGTTCGTGCGAAAAAAAAATCTGGAAATTTCGTTACTTTCATCATTGAATAAAAGGTTTTAATTTTACATTGTATTATGTTTTCTATTTATGTATTTTAAATATTGTTTTCATTTTCGTGTGTGGACATCGGCCACGTGTGCAGCTAGCCAAACAGGGGATGCTTATTCCTCCTGGACACCTGGTCCCACCTCTAGCTTGCTAGGGGTCCGTCGATGTTTTAATTTTTGCTCCATTGTGAGTGCTTTTGGGATTGTCGTCAGGATCTTCTTTAAAAGAAAGGAGGGGATCTCCAACAACACCTAGTTGCAGCATCAACAGCAACCTCCCAAAACACCCACTGTAAAACACAAAATGACACGCACAGAAAGAGACGCAGTAGTACAATGAACGTCAAATCACTGAATATAAATTCAGAAACTAGTCTTCTCTAAATATGGCTAGAAACTACACAATCAAATGTTACGAATATTCCTGCAATTTTTCGTAAGAATTTTTGTGAAACAGGGTGCAGGTGACGTGATGCATAAAATTAATACATCTAGTTTTGCTTAACTTGTTTGTGTGGTCATCCTACAATGTGGAGGTTATTATACATAACAATTTTGCGTTCTTCGAGACCAATGGGTAACCGGACAAGTGGAAGGGTTATGAGCACGTTATCCGGATATCCACATCATTTGCTTTTTTTCGTCTTCATTGTGTGTACATTGATGTAACAATTCATTATTTATGACAGACGAGCAATAACACTATCTGATCAGTTATATTTAAATTGTTCTTCTCTTCCTATTATCAAAATGTATTTGAGTAAATTTATATAATACCCAATATACACACAAATCAATAATTATCAGGACCCTACACTTTCATTGTTTCGAGCTTCTGCTTCATTTACAAATGCAATAAGCAGTTATTATAATAATGTTAAAGTCTTGACTTGATAATGATGCGAGGAGATACTTATGATTAAGTACAAGTTAATTAATAGTACGAGTTACCTCTCTTGACAGCGTTATCCTTATTTTTATTTAGTCTTTGCGGAATACAGAGTTATTTCCCATTTGAGACGGTATCTGACGTAAAACCATTATGATGTCGTGAAAATGGTATGGTAACGACGATTTTGTACCGTCGTTTCCCACAGTTAAGGGACTGTTGCCATAGAATTTAATGACATAACAATTAGTCTAAGTGAGAGACCGCCCCAAATGGGAGGTAACTCTGGTCTTCGAAATTACCGAGTAGAGAATAAGTGTCTCAAATTAGTGTTTTGTTATAGAGAATAAGTGTCTTCGAAATTACCGAGTAGAGAATAAGTGTCTCAAATTAGTGTTTTGTTATAGAGAATAAGTGTCTTAATTTGTGTTTTGTTACGGGTATGCAACACACAGCAAGTGCATTTGTCTTACATGAAATGAATTTGGGTGGCGTATGAAAAGCACTTATTTCTTGTTGCAGTGTGGGGCAGTTAAAATCGTTCCTGTGACTTGATGTTTGTTAAGTGTATTAATTACTTCTTTCCAGCTCTGTCACCTGAAAGAAGCTTTGTTTTGGCCATCATTTATCAATTCGACATCATATATATATATATTTATTTTGCTTTTTCGGAAATTTACCATTTCATCGAAAATTATCATCGAAATTAAAGGAGGTTAACATCTTAGCACCATCCCTCCAATGCTATTTTGGACATAGATTTTATCTGGATATGCTACTGAATCGACCCTACAGGACATTTGAAGCTGCACACTCTCTGTAAAGTAAATATACAAATTTAAATTCTAAAAATAAAACTAGAGGGCGCTAGTGAAATGAATTTGGGTAGCGTATGAAAAGCACTTTGGCAGGAAGCATCACTGATGAGAATTTAATATTCGAAACACGTGTCTGTTGTATGAAAATTTGTTGGAAATTTTCTTCAAGAAGGTATAGAGTTGGAACACTTCCGTATTATGAAATGCGCGTTAGCGCATTTCATGCGATAAATGCTTTTGCTGTGTGTTGCATGCCAGTAACAAAACACAAATTATGATATTGATTCAGCAGTTGTCTGTTTCATTCTTGTTTTATGAAATCGCGTTTTATTAAGTAACAAGGTGACTTTAATATTCATGTCAACGCAGGTTCAGTTTGCTGGTTCGAACAGCCCCCGTGGCATGTTTCTTTAGATCTTATGCATTGTGACGTCACGAGCGTTTTCATGCAAAATACAAGCACGTTCCTTTCAATAGTTTTATCTCAGGAAACAACATTGGTTGTTCAACACACAGCTAGTGCTTACAGCGTACATGTATTGCGCGTTTCATGCAAAAAATGCACTTGATGTGTTGTATACCCGTAAAAAAATAAAGGAGGGGATCTCCAGCAACACCATGTTGCAGGACTCACAGCTAAACCCCAAAGCGCCCAATGCAAAAACACAGAGCAGACAAGCACAGAAAGAGACGCAAAAGGGACAAGGAACACCAACGCACAACACAGAAATATCAAACACAAAGGACTACATATTAACCAACAAGACCAATGGGCAACTGGTGCCGACTTAGGACGGCCATCTGCCATGAAAGTAGCAGAAGGTGTGGGTCTCCTGGATTACGTGCGCACAACCCTCCCACTTTTCGATTTCCCAGAGGTCTCAAATTTGTGATGTAAAACAACCTCCTCACTGTCAGATGACCACACGCAAACACGGGGAACAAAGCAACACAGATGAATACGTAAATGGATATAAAAAGAGGGCGTACGTTATACAATCCGTGTTCTGCCGGCAGTAGCGATATAAACGTCTTCAAATTGAATAGCATCATTTAAGAACAGATAAATTGGCAACATGGACCAGACATGCACGTTTCGGGTACTTAACCCTCATCAGTGATCCTAAATCTAAACAATGTAATATGCCAAAAAAGTATGAAAGTTACTATTTCGAAAAAGCGTACAGAAAGACGCAGCAGGATGGGTGGGATATGATGCTACAGAACCCACTTTTTAGAAATTTCAAGAAATTTTGATAACAGAAATTTAGAATGTCTGAAGAAACGATCATCCGAAATTGATCGAACTTGGCTACATGTGCCCTCGGGGACTCCTGGTCCACCAGCAGTGACACTTACCAAGAGCTCATGTATGTTATCACCCGAGGGAATGATCTCCAGTATGACCACCCTGCATTCACCCAGCGAAATAAACCCACAAGAAAGTGACACATAAATGACATCATACAAACTCCAAATTGCAAAAAGACACAACAACAATCACTAGAACATCATACAAAACAATTGTAACATGCGTACAAAACCATAAAACATTGATGACAACACATAAAAGACGGCCATTTGCTTTTAACAAATGGTGTTGGTATCCGGATTACGTGTGCACAACCCACCCACTTATCCGGATACACAGAGGTCTCCATAGACACACAATTGTTGTATAAACATAAAACTTCTCACTGTAAGGTGACATCACAAACAAGATAGTTAAACGCAGTGTCCTCTTGTAACACAGATTCTATGTAAATGGATCTAGTAAAAATTATATGACATGCGTGTAACAGTCTGTGCTCTGCTGGCTGAAGCGAGCTCCAGATCAATCATCCGGGAAGTCTGACCAACTTTCGGATAGGACAGAAAATCAAGACCAAGCCTTCTCTGACGAGATTTCAACAAGACCCATTATGGAGTCCCGTCGTCACGGTTGAACAGTGTGCAATGTTGGAAAAGACACTGGTACAAAACTGTAGATTGGTCCAGTACCATGCTCAGTGTTTTTGTGATGACTTTATGATCATGTACTCGGTAAATCAGGCGACCGACTATTTTCTTACATTTTTGGTTGAAGTTTGATCTGCCTTTGATCCTTCTAATTTTGTTTATAAGATCACCGTAAAATGAAGGCAATGAAAGTCCCTATAATACATACTCTGCTGCCGGAGTCGTCCCAAATTTTGAAAGAAGTTCAGAATAGTTAGTGTAGAATTTCCAAAAAGATTTTACAAGTTTATGATATCGAAATACTTGATCAGAGAGGACATGTGGTCGGGGCCGTGTCCTCTCTTCTCTATAAACATCGACGGCGGGTGCGGCTAGCCAACAGGGGATGCTTACTCCTCCCGGGCACCTGGTCCCACCTCTGGCTTGCTGGGGGTCCGTCGATGTTTAGTGTTGTGCTCTATGGTGGCTGCTGTTGGGATTATCGTCAGGATCTTCTTTAACTCTTCTCTAAAGAGGTTTGGACAGGGCCCGTCATGGATTCCCGTTGTCACAGTCAGAGTGCAAGTTTTAAGAATGCGCTGGTATAAGACTGTAGATTGGTCAAGTACCAAACCTAGTGTCCGTCTGGTGATATTAGGATCATATCCACGGTATAAAAGGCGTTTGATGATTCTGGCGCATCTTCGATGGTTATGTGGTATATCTTTGATCCTTCTTATTTTGTTAATTATGTCACCATAAAGTGCAAGTTGTGAAAAACCAAAATATAATTTATGACATTTATTCTATATGCATGACCCACAATTGTCAGTTTCATTCTTGTTTTCTGAAATCGAATTTTTCTGGGTAAAACGGTGACGTCACCGAGGTTAAGTTTGCATATTAGAACAGCCATCACTGCATGTTTCTGTACAGTTAAGGCATTGTGACGTAACGGGCGTTTCATGCAGAAATACTACATGTTCCTTTGAATAGCTTCATCTCAGGGAATTACATTGGTTGTGCATTTATATGAGTATGAATACAGAGTTATTCCCCATGATGTAAATGATCATAAGAGAGCGGTGATTATAACAATACTTTGAACAAGAGGTAGTACATATTAGGATGGAAGAAGAGAAATTTCTTTATTTGTAATGGTAAACTGGCAAAAACATATTATAGAAATCTTCATTTAGGTATTTTTTTTATTATAGAAGATGTATAGTCAATGTAGCGATACCAATTTCTGATACCGGGCTAAACTGTGACATTCTAGCTTTTAGACAAAACAGCGACAGGAATTTAGATAATCTAAAGCTTTATTTCCTTTTCAAACCTACTTTATTAGATATTTTACTTAAATCATATACTAGTATGTTACATGATAATTGATTAATTGTTAACTGAAATAATTGATGCAGCCCATTTTAAACAGCGTCATCTGCAATGAATTCCGTTCTTGCACTGAACTCTGAAGATCCTTTTTGATGTTGATCTTTCCATTGGAGCAGCTACGTTTATATGGAGCTGTGTTGTTGTGTCCGTCTGTTTGTCCGCTTTTTCTTTGCTCGTGAGATGGAGGATCTTCTCCTTATCTTGTTTCATGTATTTTTCAAGAATTTGATTCTAATGGTTTGGGTTTGTGTTTGATTTTCTTTCTCAAATTCAATGTAAGAAACAATCCCGATAGCTCAAAATCAACTTTATTCTCCTTTCATCAGGATACCTCATTTGAAGTAATTATCACGCAAGCTATTGTCATTTTCCTATTCTCCGCTTGCAGCGGAAACGTGTTACAAGTCTATCTATTCCTTTTTTTCTAAGGCTTTGCGACGAGGAAAATGATTTCATTTCCATTTTATGATAAAAACCTAATATTCAACCCAAAAAAATTGTATTCTTTACTTATAGAATGGAAGTTCAAGAAAAGAAAAAGATCTTGATTACAAGCTTTGTAAAATCGATAAAAAGGTATTACAATACAGTATTTCCGATTCTTGATTTGATCCTTTTGATGTTGATCTTGATAATATTATTAAAACCCTAATACCTTAGCTATATTGACAGTCATTCAGTTCATTCTTTAAACCTACAAGAAATATGGAAATTGGATCAGATATTGCCTACCCTATTAAGCTTATCTGCAACAAGATTAAGGACAAGTTATTGTTTGGTTTCTTGAAATTAAGAGTAATATATAAAGGATGAAAATATTACTTCGAGAAAATTGCAGAACTGCCCAATGTCATAAGAGACAGACACGAATTTCAACTGTTCGAACTACTTTGAATAGTCACAAATGAGCTTGTTCAAATAATTTTTTTACATAGATGTATTTGCCCTTTCAACTTTCTAAACGAGAGCAAATTGATCGCTGATATAACTACGTCGCAGTCTGTTGAACAGAGCATACGCCAAAAGAGATACATGTATACCCATCGGTCATCAGGATGATTTGGATTTGCTGATTTCGTTGCTATATTTTCAATTAATGAATCAAAGTAAAACACCAAACCCGAAATCAGATTTCAAAATTCGCCATCAAAGGGCTTACAGATTCTTGAAAAAATCTCACGAGAAAAGAAAGCTTATTTGAATGACAGATGAAGATGAATTCGTAGAACAATGTTTCTTAATCCTCTAAAACATGACAGATGAAATTACGTTTAGCAAAGACTGACACACTGCTTTTTATAGTATGTAGTTCACAGATGGCTAGCCATTAGCCAAACCAAAATTTTATCCGCTACATATATTATCAGAAAGAAAGACTGATACCAGATTACAGTTAACGAATTATTAATTAGCTTAAACGAAAAAGATTTTTAATGAGAAAATGTCTCTTGAAATTCCCCAGAGATCTAGACTTTATCTGTTAATTCTTTCTCATTTATCTATTTGTTTTACTTTATTTTCATTATTATCTTTTTTGCTAACCCTTGAGGAGCATGTTCTTATAATTTTGGCAATCCATGACTTTTGCATGGAACATGAACATGCTCCTCAATGGTTAGGAAGAATAAGTAAATTAAATAAATAAATAACAAAGAAAGAAAGAAAGGGAACATATTCTGCTAATTACATAGAGATGCACAGTTGTATTTCTGCGATAGATAACAGCCTCATGGTTAGTTCCATGCAGTCAGATCCTCTGGGTTAGTTCAATGCAGTCAGGATTTCTTGTACACATTATGGTGACCATGCATTACTGAATTTGATTTTTTGTTTGGAATTATTGTTTTGTACGATTTCCCATTGTGAGTAGTGCCACCTTCCTTATTATTGTCTTGCTTTGCATTTTTTAAGGATTTGTCATCCAATTAATGATGATTTCTGGATTCTGAAAGAAAGGAAAGAATCTCCAACAAGGCTCGACTGTATTACCCACAGCAAAACACCCAAAGTGAAAACAAGGAGAAAATGAAATTAGGATCCAGCAACTCCTCCAAAGATGATAAAAGCATTAAAATCTAATGCATTGAAGTACCATTAACATAATTGAAACTCTTTCTGAAGCCATCCTCTATAACAATTTTATGCAAGAGTAAAGCGCCTGTAAACTCAATGAGATGCTTTTCTAAATTTCCTTTTCGGAAATTGAAGATTTTATTCAAAATTCAAGCATAATTTAAAAACAGATAAATTTGCAGCATGGACCAGACATGCACGTTTCGGATACTTAACACTCAGAGATCCTCAATCCAAACAATGAAAATTGGCCAAAAATTGTGAAAGACGAAGAAGGATGGGTAGAATATGATGTTACAGGACCCACTTTTCAGAAACGATCAACCTAAGTTAATCGGACTTGGCTACATGTGCTCTTGTCCACCAGCAGTGTCACTCAACAAGTTGTTCAAATACTACACTCTTCAAATTCATAGCATCATATAAGAACAGATAAATTTGCAGCATGGACCAGACATATACAAATAGGAAATTTTTTTATTCTCCATACCTTGTAAAATTGTTTTTTCTAGAACTCAAGCTTTGAGCTTATTTCAAAACTCAATGTTCATTGACTGGCATATTATGGTGTTTGCATATCTCAGCTAATCAATTACACAAAATCGAAATTCTCATTTCTCACATCCTGATAGAGGAAATCTCCAAAATAACTTGGTTGCAGCAACCACAATACAACACCGAAACAACCACATGTGAAAACATCAAGAGGCCTGCACCATAAGAAAAACCAAAGGGAGTAGATGAATCAAACACTAAACATCAAAGACGTCATCAAAACATCAAGGGACCTGCACCAAAAGAAAAACCATACGGAGTAGATGAATCAAACACTAAATATTAAAGACGTCATCAAAACATCAAGGGGCCTGCACCATAAGAAAAACCAAAGGGAGTAGATGAATCAAACACTAAACATCAAAGACGACATCCAAACATCAAGGGACCTGCACCATAAGAAAAACCAAAGGGAGTAGATGAATCAAACACTCAACATTAAAGACGACATCAAAACATCAAGGGGCCTGCACCATAAGAAAAACCAAAGGGAGTAGATGAATCAAACACTAAACATCAAAGACGTCATCAAAACATCAAGGGACCTGCACCATAAGAAAAACCAATGGGAGTAGATGAATCAAACACTAAACATCAAAGACGTCATCAAAACATCAAGGGACCTGCACCATAAGAAAAACCAAAGGGAGTAGATGAATCAAACACTCAACATTAAAGACGACATCAAAACATCAAGGGGCCTGCAGCATAAGAAAAACCAAAGGGAGTAGATGAATCAAACACTAAACATCAAAGTCGACATCATGACATCAAGGGGCCTGCACCATAAGAAAAACCGAAGGGAGTAGATGAATCAAACACTTAACATCAAAGACGACATCAAAACATCAAGGGGCCTGCACCATAAGAAAAACCGAAGGGAGTAGATGAATCAAACACTAAACATCAAAGACGACATCAAAACATCAAGGGGCCTGCACCATAAGAAAAACCAATGGGAGTAGATGAATCAAACACTAAACATCAAAGAGGAGATCATAACATCGAGGGGGCTTCTCCATAAGAAAAACTAAAGGGAGTAGATGAATCAAACACTAAATATTAAAGACGATATCAAAACATCAAGGGACCTGCACCATAAGAAAAACCAAAGGGAGTAGATGAATCAAACACTAAACATCAAAGACGACATCAAAACATCAAGGGGCCTGCACCATATGAAAAAACAAAGGGAATAGATAAATCAAACACTAAACATCAAAGGCGACATCAAAACATCAAGGGGCCTGCACAATAAGAAAAACCAATGGGAGTAGATGAATCAAACACTAAACATTAAAGACGACATCAAGGGACCTGCACCATAAGAAAAACCAAAGGGAGTAGATGAATCAAACACTAAACATTAAAGTCGTCATCAAAACATCAAGGGGCCTGCACCATAAGAAAAACCAAAGGGAGTAGATGAATCAAACACTAAACATTAAAGATGTCATCAAAACATCAAGGGGCCTGCACCATAAGAAAAACCAAAGGGAGTAGATGAATCAAACACTCAACATTAAAGACGACATCAAAACATCAAGGGACCTGCACCATTAGAAAAACCAAAGGGAGTAGATGAATCAAACACTAAACATTAAAGTCGTCATCAAAACATCAAGGGACCTGCACCATAAGAAAAACCAAAGGGAGTAGATGAATCAAACACTAAACATTAAAGTCGTCATCAAAACATCAAGGGACCTGCACCATAAGAAAAACCAAAGGGAGTAGATGAATCAAACACTAAACATTAAAGACGTCATCAAAACATCAAGGGGCCTGCACCATAAGAAAAACCAAAGGGAGTAGATGAATCAAACACTAAACATTAAAGTCGTCATCAAAACATCAAGGGACCTGCACCATAAGAAAAACCAAAGGGAGTAGATGAATCAAACACTAAACATTAAAGACGTCATCAAAACATCAAGGGGCCTGCACCATAAGAAAAACCAATGGGAGTAGATGAATCAAACACTAAATATTAAAGACGATATCAAAACATCAAGGGGCCTGCACCATAAGAAAAACCAAAGGGAGTAGATGAATCAAACACTAAACATTAAAGACGTCATCAAAACATCAAGGGGCCTGCAGCATATGAAAAAACAAAGGGAATAGATAAATCAAACACTAAACATCAAAGACGACATCAAAACATCAAGGGACCTGCACCATAAGAAAAACCAAAGGGAGTAGATGAATCAAACACTAAACATTAAAGACGTCATCAAAACATCAAGGGGCCTGCACCATATGAAAAAACAAAGGGAATAGATAAATCAAACACTAAACATAAAAAACGACATCAAAACATCAAGGGGCCTGCACCATAAGAAAAACCAATGGGAGTAGATAAATCCACAGGCTGTCGATGTTTATCTATTAAAAAATATAAACCAACCTTTTGTTGTTTTTTATCATACTTACAGGGAAAGAGGAAAAGGTATTTTACAGAAATCGGGGCGAAAAATTTAACCTAAAAATGTTGACATGTTTTTTATCTGCTGAATCGTTTATTTTAGTTTTCATATGGAAATCCAGGCATCATTCGATTCATTTACACTTCAGCTATTTGCTTCTATAACGCACAAGTCGAAATAATGTCACTAGAAGACACAGCACGGCCGTTTTCCTGCTCCCTTACCGGACCTCGACCTACTTCACCTCTGCCATTGTCGTTGAAATCACTTGATCGCTAATGACGTGTGAAATTCATCCCGGAGTAAATATCGTAGTAATCTCGGGCTCAAGCTGACATTTTTTTGCGGGAAAAATGGATGTTGCAGTGGATTTCGCGAAAAAAGGACATAATCTCCTGATCACTGGTCAATGCGGAACGGGAAAGACATTCCTTTTACGGTATAAATATTTCCTTGTATTTCTTTTGTATTGTGAATGAGATCCAATGATAATTACATATAAACACATGCTGAATTATTCGTCACATAAACATAAACACTGTCAAATCGGTCATTGAGCACATAAACACTATTCATAAACGTAATGTTTTCGGTCGTTTCACGGTGTGAAATGTTGGCATTTGCTTGGCGTTTGACTTTCGTGATACTGTATTTTGTCCGAGGATGATAGAATTGTTGGATGGTCCGTATTGTAGTAGGGTGGGGTTTGTGTTATTTCCATTTCTAATTCCCCTTTGTTGACAGAACAAGTTTTCTATTACGTCTGAATTGATGTATGCTGGTGTGATTGTATGTCCATTTTTTACGTCAATTTTACAAAGGGAAATAAATCCAGATATGGTGGAGTGTAAGTTTTCTCTGGTTTCTCTGGTAATTAAATGTTTTGTTGATTGGTACAAGGGTGATGTTTCCACTTGTGTTTCCCATGAGTCGAAGAACTGTAGTACACTTTCGAGCTGCTTCAGCCGATCGTCGTTGTTTGATAGAATGGGTCTGGTGTCAGTGAAGAAATTTACCAGTACAGATGTCTGCTCCAAAAGTTGAATGGTCGAATTAAGGTGGTCAGGGTCCGGAATTGTTTTCTGGTATGCCTGCATTAGGTATAACATTTCTTGATTCAAGACATCAGTTGCCAAGCGGTTTCGCATTTTGGACTCGCTAGTCAGGTGGATATGTTCCTTGGTCAAGCGCCTGTGTATTCTGAAGGCTCCTTGTTGATTAAACTCAAAGGCTTGAATAAAGTGGTCCCAGACAATTGCCCTTCCATCGAGAATCAGGTACCTCCCAGGTGCTGCTTTATGAGTTAAAGAAGATCCTGACGATAATCTCAACAGCACTCACAATAGAGCAAAAAATTAAACATCGACGGACCCCTAGCAAGCTAGAGGTGGGACCAGGTGCCCGGGAGGAGTAAGCATCCCCTGTTGGCTAGCTTATGTACTTCTTTACTTGCCTCCATACTATTCCGATTTTTTTTCAGCAGATGCATGCAGTCTTGAATGATGCATATTTTATGATTGGCGTCAAAGGGATCTGCAAACACATAATCAGATTCAAGAGGCTTGTTATGGAGTAGAATGTTGGTAAGTGTGCGATTCGCAGAAGCACCGTCAAACATTATATAGTCAATTTTGAACCCAATCTCGTCTAAGGCATCCAAACAATCCATCACAATTACTTGTAACTGCTGAGCTGTGGCTGATATTGATCCATAGTAGGCAACTGGCCATCTAAACCCCGAAAAACCGTGAAACATAAATTGCAAGGCCTGTTTCGCTAGCTTGCATGTAACTTTTTATCCTTAATGATGGTGATGTTGTTGTTTGTGCTTCCCATATCCTCCATGCCTATGATTTCCCAAGCATCACCCTTCCTTTTAACCTGGAGGTCATCTTGAATGTGCATCTCATCAATTAGTAGACCACATGGCCGTCCAAAGTCACTGATTTTTAGTCTCTCTGCCTCCGTTTTCATCCAATGGAGATTTTCAGTTTGAATCCCTGGGGCTTGTCGCACAGAGTTTTTGTACTTCGATAGAGTTGAAACTGAAGGAAGACACAGGAATCCAGATTTTGTCAGATTTTCATAAGATTGAGGTGATGTATTGAAAATACTAAGACTAAAACTTATAACCTGTGGGTCCCATCGTCTACGGTGGATATTTGAATTATGAATTTGTTGTTCTAATAAAAGATGTAGGTATGGTGGAGAACCCTGAGGTAGCAGCTGTTCAATTAGATCTTTCTTGGATTTTTCTGAAGTTGAAGATAGCGGTATTTCAGGCTCAGGCTCAGGTTCAGGTATATTATCACTTTTCCGTTTTAAGACAGAGCGGTGTGCACAGTGGCAAGGTTTACAATATTCACTGTTTGATATGATAGGTACAAGACCTGCACAAGCACGTGTACGAATCCTCTCTTCTTTCTTTGTGGTGTCTAAGATGGTCCCCCGTACTTCATTCGTTCCTCTCTTTAGAGTTGTGCCTTCAGTCAATGGCTTTCCAGTACATACCTTAAGTTTGCACAATGATGAGATAATTCCGTTTACGGTGTCCTGTGTGACATATACAGGTATTGTAGAGATGCATTTCTCATGTACTTTTATGATTAAATTCGAACTTCCAAATGTTGCAATTATCTCTAGGGGCTTACAGTTGACTGTTAGTTCTGATGGACAAGACACGGTAATTTCCATTTTATCATTCAATGATATTTTACAGTATTCCGGTACACTGAACTGCTGGGTACCTGTAGTTTTCATATCATTTTCGACAGGGTGTATTGAAGTTAATTTCCAGTTGCGACTAAAGGAGGTCAATGCTCGGAAACAATAATTTATAGCAAAATTCTTCAGACGACAGAATAAATCGCCAAAACAGGGTGCTCTGGATTTAGTGAACAGGACAGTAGTCTCTCTTCGGAATACTGTTTAATCCGGGGATCGCAACTGTTGCAATGGAAATTCTAATCATTTTGCATTACCTTCTCGATTTCGATGTTTATTTAGGGAAAAACTAGCTTCTGACGTTATGTTTGCGGACGGTAAATGCTGATATTACGGTCGCCAACTGGGTTTTACTTGCGACGCGTTAGGGGAGCCAAAAAAACGGATGCTTGCACCGTAAACATAACGTCAGTATCTAGCTATTCCCATTCTAATGCAATCTATATTTTTGAGAATAGCAACGTCAAAGTCTAGAATGTTCTCGTTTTACAGCCGTAACTTAGGAGTAAACAACCAATGAAAATAGATGTTATAGCTACGTTGCATTAGAATATATCAAATGATGTTGTTATCCGGATAACGTGCGCATAGCTTTCCAACATGTCCGGTAACGACACAAACAAAACAACAGAATGAATATGTACATGGACATAAAAAGCATCAGGGCTGCTTGGTAAAAAAAGTCGACGCTCTGCCGGCTAGAACAAACTAATGCATGTAATCAGCCGAGGTGTTGTACAAATTTCTGAGTGGATAGGCTGTCAGGGAATGTCAATAAGTCCCGTCGTCACAGTCATTCAGCGCCAATTCTTGAAATGCACTGATATTAGTCTGTGGATGCGTCAAGTACCCCTGGTGTTCATGCTATATAAAACGATTGATAATTCTGTTGCATATTCGATGGAAATTCAGTCTAACTTTGATCCTCCTTATTTTGTTTGGTTTTTTTTTTGGGGGGGGGTGTTTTTTTAACACCACAGACACGTAAACAATTTTTTAGTATATGACACAGAACATATATAAGTATATATCGGGCGACTAATGCACCTAGTTACTAGAAATTTTTCATGTTCGCGGACTTCGGACTTATGACATCGCACTTGGAGGGGACTATGTCAAAAACGTAAATTGTTGATGTTATCCCCATGAATCTAGAATTTTTTGTGTGATAATTTATTTATTTATTTATTTTTTTAATTGCTCAGATGTTTGCCTTTTTTATCATTTGTCCAATTCCTTCCTGTTAGATTATTAAGATTATTAGTATTAATATGAGTGTTATTTGGTGTATAACAAAAAAAGCTATTTTTACAACCTGTATTCTTATACAATGAAACATGTAATCTTAATCACTGATATGTTTTATTTCTTGCAATTTAAAACAAGAAAATAAAACTAAGAGGAAAGAAGTACTAATTATTAGTAAATGAAAAATGTGAATAAGTGAGCAATGCTATATGCGGAAGATACGGACAGTTCAGTACAGCCATTTGTCAATTTGAGAATTTATTTATTTTCATGTGTGAATATTCATATCTAAAGCTCTCAAGTTTCATTTCGTCTATTGTGTTCATATTTTACTTTTCTAATTGCACTTGATTTCTTTTATATGACTCCTAAAGTGCAAAGTTCGGAGTGCGACGTCCGAAGTACGTCAACTTGAAAAATGTCCAGTGAGTCTCTCTTTCGGTCACTAGCCCGATGCCCTTTCCACTAGACCAAAGCGCCTTATTTTGTTTATTACGTCAATGAGGAGACTATTATACACAACAACTGTGCGTTCTTCAATAAAACTGGGTAACGGGGCAGTGTGAGCATGCAATCCGGATACTTCTTGTATACCAACACCACTTGCTACTAACTTGACAGATGATCGTCCTAAGCCGGCACCGACTGTTCTTTATCTCTTTGATATATGTAACTAGCTAGTGAAATGAATTTGGGTGGGTTATGAAAAGCACTATGACTGGAAGCATCACTGATGAGAACTTAATATTCGAAACATATGTCTGGTACGTGAAAATTGGTTTGAAATTTTCTTCAAGGAGGTATAGAGTTTGATCACTTTAAATGATACATTGATAGAATTATCTATTTCCAACACCTCGGTCAAACTAAGGAGTTTTGCAAAATTATTGACAGATCTATTGATTGGCTACAAAGTTTATGCCTACTTCTAAGCTATTCATTTTAATTCGATGTCAGAAGGAAGAATGTCACAATGTTGAATTATATGAGAATCTTGCTGTTCTTTCTTATTTGTAGGCACGGTAAGTTTGAAATAAAGTTTCTTAATGTGATAATTTTCTATTCTTATTATAATTCATTTCATAATTTCTTATTTTTCCGTTTCTTGGATCTCTTAGATTTTACATTGAACTGAGCCTTGAAAGAAAGGAAGGCGTATCCACCTCGGCTATATCACCCACAGCAAAGTACCGAATCAATCAAAAGAATTATATCAATTTAAAGAATGTGTGAGGGAACTTTTAGAGCCAAGATATGAAATTTAGCCAATGCAAACATATTTCCTGATTTTTTTTAAGTTTGCTCACAGTATTTTATTTTCTAAAGGTTAAATGGATTCATTTGTATGTGAAAATAAAAATCAGATTATTGAATTATCGAAGTTCTTACAACGTAATAAATGATCAATTGTCCAAACTCAATAAATTGTGCTTTAAATGAGAGGGGAAAACTTAAATTTGTGCATCTGAATCAAAGGGTTTCTTTTCCGCTACAGAAAATAAATTTTACAAATCATGGACATGTAGTGACCTGTACCTTATCCTTCCTCTTGGGCAACATTTATGTAAGATTTGGTGATAATTTCTACAAGCAGGTTTTAAGTATCCCTATGGGTACTTATTGTGCGCCTCTTGTTGCAGATTTATTTTTATACACGTAAAAAATAATATTTCTTCAAAAGCAAGAAAACATAATGATGTAAAATGTTTCATCGGTAACTCTAGGTACCTGGATGATATAATATTCTTACTATCGACAATCCTTTTTTCTTGATATCTTGCATTTGATATATACTTCTGTTTGATATTTTAAATTCAATCTAATTGCTACTGTTGACAGCTCTGGTTTGCTTGAAGCTACAGAAGATGCAATAGTTTATTTGAAACTCTTCATTTTCCTTTGTATTTTATGCAATTGATAAAAATTGCACATTCGATATTTTTATATATTCTGTTAGCACATAGATCAAAAACAATAGTTGGGTGAATGATTGGCTCCAAAGTCATTGACATAGTACAACCTATTTAAATCATGTGAAATAAGTATAAGCATTTTGTTTTTGCTTCTATTTCGAGTAAGAAAATTGTAGATACTTCTGTTACTTGATTTCCCTTCATTTTCTCAATTTGTCAGTTATTCAAAAATTAAGTAGTATTTTCCTGGTGATCGATATTGTCTTAATTTGTTGTGTTGAGTAAATAACGGATATTTTGATGTCTATTTTGATTTTCCTACATTCAAGCCTCGATCACTCAAACGAAATTCTCCTTTGAAATGCTCTTATTTTGTACTGTTACTTTAAAGGTATATGTTTTGTAGTATTGGTCACGTCACTTACAACACTAAGGATGAATGGAATTATGACTTAAGCTGTATTTTATGTTTCCTCCGTCTGTGTTCTTCATTATTCTTTTTTTGGGGGGAGGGGTCGGGGTTTGACAGTAAGTGTTTTGAATATTATTCCCTGACATTGTCGCCATAGCACTTTCTATATAGACGTGGCCTCGGACAGTGCATGTATTTCATATATTCTTTTCATTTTCGTGCATGAACATCGACCCCGGGTACGGCTAGCCAACAGGGGATGCTTACTCCTCCCGGGCACCTGGTCCCAACTCTAGCTTGCTAGGGGTCCGTCGATGCTTAATTTTGTGCTCTATTGTGAGTGCTGTTGAGATTATCGTCAGGATCTTCTTTAACTCATTGCTGTGATTCTGGTTTGCTTATGTGTAGTCATTTGTTTTTAGTGTTTTTATTTCGTATTTGTTGTTCCTTTCCCTTTTGCGTCTTTACACATAATGGTTTTTGGTGTTCTGCTGTGGATGCTGTGACCGAGTCTTGTTGGAGATTCCCTCCCTTTTTCCCGTAGACGTTAATTGATTTGATTGAACAACAAAAGTGGCAACTATAAACGCATCGTTTCCACATCATTATAAACATTAAAATATTGTTTCAGAGCGTCAAGTTCTATATATAACTCCTTCATTGACGAAAACCTTTCCTTTTTATGAGTTCTGGGCCTTATACCACTAAATTTAAGTTAGATGTTGCATTTCATTCTTTTGAGACAATGGTGACGTTGCGGAAGCACTGGTAGCATTAAGATCTACGGAAATTGATGGTTTTGTCATTTTAAACGCCATCCTTTGTAAGAAATCTCATATGCACTACTGATTTTTATGTCATTTTAGCAAAAGGAAATTAGCATTTCCTGGAAAACTTTGGCTTTTGATGAAGGATATTTAATCCATTAAGGCAGGCTAATCTCTCATACACGAGTACGTTTGTACCGATTAGTTTTTGAAATAATCTTTTCGGTTTTTTTTTTTTCATTTTACGGTAAGGATTAATGAGAGATGACAACGTAAAATCTCCTCACAATAGAAAATGTACTTCACCGTTCGAATGAAAGATAAACAGATTATTAAATAAACATCAAAGAGGTACCTATCAGTTATTTAGTTTCAAAGTCAAGAAGGCAAGGTAAAATCATAAGTATTTTCATTGAAACGGTTGCGAACCTCGGAATGTACAACATTCCGAAGTGAGACAAGTAAAGAAAGAAGATATCAATGATACGGAAGTATTCCAACTCTATACCTTCTTGAAGAAGTTTCTAATCTATTATGCACTCACAAAAATACTTACGATAAATCTTAGAATTTGTCGTAACTTTCAAGTATATATCGTATTTCTAAAAATTCATATTCAATATTCAAATACTATGCCACATTTTGGATATTTCAGTAGTTAGAGAAAGAAAATCAAAACTGAATATTGTGATTTATTTGACTGAGATATGAGATAGAAAAATCCTCAAGTTTATCGTGAGTATTTTTGTGAAAATGGCCGCAGACACGTATTACGGATATAAATCCTCATCAGTGATGCTTCCAAGCAAAATGCTTTTCATAAGCAGCAAAAATTCATTTCAGTAGCGCATATAACCAGAAATCTGTTCGATATTATTATTCATGCGCTATTACGTCATACCAGATATTCATGAGTTTTAATGACGTCATAGCATTTACGACGATACCATGAACAATGAAAATCATGACTAGATAGACACCCATCCCCTCTTACCGTGTCTTCACCACATGATAATGTCTTCTAGTATCGAAGGTATACATCTACTAGTGCAGTTTATCACCGAAGTACAAAATCTCAAATTTATTGATATTTCATAATTTCATTCCACCGTAGAATACCCCCCTCCCCTACACACACATACACACTTCCCCTTTCAACTGAAGCTTACAATCTCTGTTCCTATGAACTGGTGTTTATCTTGCATAATCTAAAATTTAATAAAACTTTATTACCGGTCATGTTTTAAAAATATTAAAAATTCAGTAGTTTTTGGTATAAATGTTAAACCTCTTCAAATTCAACAGCATCATTTAAGAACAGATAAATTTGCAGCATGGACCAGACATGCATGTTTCGTGTACTTAACCATCGTCAGTGATCTTCAATCTAAACATTGTAATATGACCAAAGAGTGTGAAATGTACCGAAAGACGAAGCAGGATGGATGGGATATGATGCTACAGGACCCACATTTTAGAAATTTCAAGAAATTTGGTAATAAGAATTTTCGAATGCGTTGAAGAGACAGACGATCAACGAAGTTGAACTTGGCTACATGTGCCCTCGGAGATTCCTGGTCCACCAGCAGTGACAAGTAGTTCAAATGCTAAACGTCTTCAAATTCGATAGCATCATTTAAGAACTGATAAATTTGCATCATGGACCAGACATGCACGTTTTGGGTACTTAACCTTGAAAAATATGGTAGTTTCGCCCTTTGAAGAAACACCGAGGTCGTAACCAGGAACCAACAGGAATTAAAGCAGGAAGTCGAAACATTCACGGATAGCTTATTTTCGGTATAATGTCTATTGATGACTTAGGACTTTCCAGAAAACAAACCGAAGTCTTGTCATAATTGTTTAAATCTGGCATTCCACAGCATTTTGCGATCATTTTGCTGGAATTATCATTATAAATACAGAGATTTACGCTACGTATATTCATTTTACCAGGGAACCTCTAATTCTTTATGTATTCTTTTGCTTTTTGTATCAAATGATAGGTCTTGTATGAACGTAACAATTCTTCTTTAGCATTTTCGGAATTCAAGGTAGGTACTATAAAAATAAGATATTGATTACGTATTTTTCCTTATATATTCCTTTGATCAGCCATAATCTATCACCGATCCAATATGGCGAATATGCAAATTAGCAAAACGGTAATATTTCTAACAAGGTGTATGGCTTTATTTTTTGAATTCAGATTTGTGCACTTACTTTACAGAGTGTGCGGCTCCAACTTTCATGTAGGGTCGATTCAGTTACTATTCAAGTAAAATCTATGCTCAAAATAGCATTGGAGGGATGCTGCTATGTTAACCTCCTTTAATTTCGGTAATATTTTGGATGAAATGACAAGTTTCCGAAAAAGCAAAATAATATATATGATGTCAAATTGATAAAGGAACAAAACAAAGACATAAATAGAAGACTTTACGAAAGTATTTATCCATGAAAGAAGATATAAAGAATTTAAAAAAATATAGCTTTCCATTTATCATTGTTGAAATTAATATAACCTTACACCACCGTGAGGAAGGGAGGGAGGACGAAAAGTTCGTAACGTGGCTTGCCGAGTCATTGACAAGCAACAAGCAACAAGCAAAAGTTTGTTGCACACGAGGGTTGAGATTTCGCCATCGCTCCCTCATGGTGTTTGATTCCTTCTCTCCCTCCATCTACTAAGAATAACAGATCATAGTGTTTGTATAAATAGTTATTTGTTGTTTAACGTCCATTTCGTTGCTTTGGCAGCGAAAGTGATGACGTCAGAGGATGAGAACTATAACGTCAAAGGGCGAAACTGATTTTCCTCCCACTTGAGACTGAGAACTCTCAAATGTTCCTGGATGAGATAAATCGATCTCACCCTGTGACGTCATCGCCACCAAAGCGACATTATGGAAGTAAGCTAAGCTACAAACAGGTGATTATAACAGACGCCCTAGTCGATGACGTGGGAGAAAAACAATTAAAACACCACCATGAAGGAGGGATGGATAATTCTCAATCCTAGTGTACAAATTTTGTTTGTCCATGACTCGGCAAGCCTCGAGAATTTGTACACTCGGTTTGAGAAATCGTTATCCCTCCCTCATGGTTGTGTTAGATTACATTAATCTCTATCCCTGAAAATTTTCGAGTTCTCAGTCTAAAGAGGGAGAAAGTTTTTTATTGATAGTCAGAAAAGTTTAAATTTCGACATGAATCCAGAGTGAATCCTTAATAAAACCAAACAAGGCGAGAAAACAAAACCATAAAAATTAACCGTTTCTTTCCTTTACTTTTTGTAGACTTTAAAGTTCGTTTAAGTCTGGAACTCATTGTCGTTACATCATTCCACTCATGATTATATGATGTAAGTCAAATGTCTTTCTGTTGCATTGTACTTAGAATAATTAATGTAGCTGGTTGCTGGTTGCTTTCTTGAAGTAACAGATTATTTTAAAATAAACTCGTGAGACAGTCGAACACCAGACATCACAAAATTTCGCGATATTTTCATTGTGACCTCAAATAAAAGGCATAACAACACATCAAGATGCTTCAAGACGGTGCGATCAGATGTGACGTCACAATAGAAAATTTTGCCAAATGTTGTGATGTCGGTAGTCTCTGTGTATAAAACCAAGGTTAGGAACGGTCATATCTTTTATCTGGAAAATGGACAATTGGGACAGTATGTTCCTTTAATACTTTTTTGTTTCCATTCTAATATTTGACTTATTTGTAACTGTGTTAGCTATACTGCGCTCCACTTTTTGTTGATATTTTTCTATACCCATATGAAGCTAAGTGTGTTTATGCTTTAGCACTTCAATTGATGCGCTGTCAATTAATTACCTGTGATATCTTTTGATGTCAGTGGTCATCTACACACTTATCTTGTCTACTCTGTGTATTTGTAACAACTGTTTTAGTGCTTTGCTGTGGATACTGTAACCGAGTCTAGTCGGGGATTCTCTCCTTCCTTCTATATATGAAAAAATGATGACATCAACTTCAAAATAACAGTTTTTCCTTTCCTAAGACGTCACAACCCTTCTTTCCCTACCTATAATGTATTCATATCGCCATCGATACGCTGTTCCAGAGCAAGCTCGAAGTACAACGATTTCATTCTGAGGGCAAGGAGACTAACCGAAAACTACTTTTGTGAGAAACTGACTTTGTCAATAAAAAACATCTTTTGGAATGTGAAACTTTATTACATCTCGTTTTACTCCATTTTGAAAGATAGATTATCAAAAACTACCATTTGAACAAATTCATCATATATGACTTTTTCTGTAAATTTGGCGGGAGATGCGCGTACTCTTCCCGGGCACCTGATCGCTTCTCCATTGGAATTTAAAACTTTTGCTTCTTTGCAGAACCTTTCAGTTTCAGTTTGAGTTTTTTGTATTGTATTCTTTTTTGTGGAAATTTTCTCTATGTATC
Source organism: Pinctada fucata (assembly GCA_028142955.1). NCBI lineage: Eukaryota > Metazoa > Mollusca > Bivalvia > Pterioida > Pteriidae > Pinctada > Pinctada fucata. The sequence goes on along the minus strand of AP027102.1, from coordinate 23,796,359 downwards.
TCCCCCTTTGTCGCTGTGATAGTCTTCAGTTTTCAGTATATTTCTATTTCTACTATAATAGCAGATTGAACTACTAATTATTAATGTTTGGCAGGCTTTAGGATCAATTGAAATACATTTTTGAATTAAAGAGTACCTTATTTCTCTATTGAATTTATCTAAGGTGGCGCCAATTACAAGGATTTTTAGGGTTTCTTTTCCTCTTGGTTCTATAGTTCTGATACCGGGGTCTATGTAAGTCCACTTGTTTTATAAACATCGAAGAAGTACCCATCAATCATTCCGTCTCAAAGTTGAGGAGGTTAGGTAAAGTCATAATAATTTTCATTGGAACAGGTGCAAACCCTGGAATAAACAATATTCTTTAGCGGGACCATGCGCCCGGGGAGAGCCAGGGTCTCCCATCCGTATGGAACACCTATGAAAATCTGTCAAATAAAACAACGAGAGAAATTTAAATATTAAGCTTAAAGATTCCTTTTTTGCCCTACTTACTTAGGTACTTATACTTAAACTTGCATTATATATGCAAAAAGATTCATACGATATTTTAATTTGTTTCAACTTAACTAATTAATACAGCACGTTATTTAAAACAGCCATCTACAATGCATTCCGTATTTGAGCTAGACCCTGGAGATTGATCATTAAATAAAGTTGCATTTCGTGTTTCCATGGTACTGTATTATTGTCTGCCATTATTCATCCGATGTTTTTCTTTTTCGCGAGTAAGTTCTGCTTTATATTTTTCTATAATTTGTAAGCCTTTTGGTTATTAGATTCTGATTAAGGTTTTTTGTCTTTGATTCTCATTTATTTATTCAACAAATTTCTTCAATATTTAGGATGTGGTCACTGTATTCGTTCATAACATTAAGATCTGACAATTTATGCATTCCTTATAGAACTCGCCACCTTGTCTCCCTTGTCTACCCATCCAGTGAGTGACGAGGATTCTGATATGCGTTTGAACGATTAAAAGTTGACATTAAAGATAGCTCTTGGTACAGAGCTAGGAATCTCCTTTATTTTAAAGGAGAAAATATGTTTGGGCCATGATGGCATCATACACTCAGAATATCCTTCCCGTTGGTCTTTTCTGTATTGCTTTTATTCACAGCCATAATTTTCATTTTAATAGCTTAGTCCTTACGATGTCTTGAATGGTGCATTATGTCATTTCGAAAAAAAAAATCCAAACGTTTTTTTTAAATCAACAATGTAGAAGCTGAATGGATCGATGAATTAATAAAAAACCCTTAACACAGAATTATCTTATTGAGCCATATATGAAGTATTCCGATAAAAGTAATCCTTTTTGAAAAAAAAATTACCTCTGCTCAAATTATAGAGTCAATCATACATCCGTATAATCAAAAGATTATTCATTTACATATGTCATTATTTCTTTATGCATGACAGAGTTAATCCTGGCAGAAGATGGTGGAGAGTACAATGCACTCCTCTTAGTCAAAGCCGAAAGCGGAAGTAGTGTGATTAAAACCTGGTACGGTTTTCAAGATCAGAATTTCGTGGAAGGAAACAAAGAAAGCATCTTAGATACCCTGCAGTACAATGACAACTATAGAAGCCGACTTATTGATCAGTGGTACATCGATCCACCAGAAAAGGTATGCTCAGATCGGCAAAGGATCAGAACCTTTAAAGAGAGATAATGATAAAAGGTCACTTTAAGAGAAAACTTCTCATAATTTGCATGCAACATAACTGTAGTGTAATATAATATTGGTAAACGAAATTATCCTTTTCGACATAGAAAATAAAAGTTGTAATTGACCTGATTTTTTTTCTAATTAGAAAGACTCCCCAATACGTTACAAAAGAGAAACAGGCACACTTAAATGTATAACAGAAAAGACCCAAACCATAGATTTTGCAGCACACCATTGACTATGCACACACTGACCATGTACAAATAACCTAGACGGCATAACAACGGTGAATGAAAGTCAACTACAGTACCCAAAATCAGAATTCAAATGTCACATGCCGTAGGCATACAAATTCTTGAAAAGTATAAAACATGGATGTCCCCAAAAGTGAAAACAGCGGAAGATATTCTTACGAGAAGAGAAAGACGGAGACGATAACACGTACAGCACCATAGAAACACGAAGAGCAGTGTTACAAAGGTCTTTACAGAGTCCAGTGTAAGAACGGAATTAATGACAGCTGGCGCCGCTCATTGCACGCGCTGTATAAATTGAAAGGCCGTCGCTTTATGGCCCTTGAATCAGAAATTAGGATGAGAAAACTGCCATAGCATTTTCTGACTGAATGGAATGAAATTATTCCAGAGAATGTATCCCTTTAGAAATAAAACTGTAACAAGGTGTCACACTGAACAATCTCTACTGTAAAAACAAAATTCGTTGTAGGTGGCGCTACTTTAATAAATAAAAGGAAGAGAATAATTCAGAAGTCTATTTCAGTGGCCTAGATATTTGACTTGCTTTTCGAAAAAAAAATCAAGATTGGCTTCATCTTTTGATTGGTAAGTGATAGGTCTTTAATATATCATATGTGTATTCATAAAGGTAATACCTTTTCATAGATACCATAACTTTTGATCTAGTGATTTGACCTACTTTTTCAAAAATTGAAGATGGGATATATCTTCTTATTGGTAAGTGATTGGCGATTTAATATTTATCATGTGTATTGCTTGTGATGAGACCTTTCTTTCTTACCAAAATTAATTACCTAACGACTTTGACCTAGATGATTGACATTCTTTACTGAAAATGTGAGAATGACCATCCACTTTGATTGGTTAGTAATAATTCTGATATTTCACAAGTGAATTTTATTTGACAAGACTTTTCTACTGATACAAATAATTTTGACATAGTGACCTTAACCTATATAATTCATAACACAAAGGAGGGGATCTCCAACAACACCAGGTTGCAGCAACCACAGCAAAACCCAAAAACACCCAATGCAAAAAGGGGCAAACAAGCACAAAAAGAGACACAAAAGGGACAAGGAAAGTCAACGCACAACACAGAAACATCAAACAAAAAGGACTACACATAAACCAACGAGACCTATGGCAACCGGTGCCGACTTAGGACGGCCATCTGCTACGGAAATAACAGAAGGTGTGGTTATCCCGGGAAACCTATATAATTCATACACTTTTTGAAAAATAAGCCGCTTCGCAGACGACACAGGCTTTCATTGGAATGCTATTTTGTTGGATAATTGTTCTTAATCTTCTGTTTTGAACTGGTAACTGGCAATTTTGATTTCAATGAGTGCATAATAATAACGAATGAAGTATTTCGTTTCTATGTACAATCAGGTCTCTAATATAACAACTGCTGGTTATAAAATCTAATGAAATTCTACAAATTACAACAACACAATCACCAAAACAAACTATCGAGGACTACTGCGTCTCTTTCTGTGCGTGTCTTTTTTGTGTTTTACAGTGGGTTTTTTTGGGAGGTTGCTGTTGGTGCTGCAACTAGGTGTTGTTGGAGATCCCCTCCTTTCTTTCAACGCATTCGAAATTTTCTGTTATCAAAATTTCTTGAAATTTCTAAAACATGGGTCCTGTAGCATCATATCCCACCAATCCTGCCACGTCTTTCGGTACATTTTTGGCATACTAACTTTCACACTCTTTGGTCATATTACATTGTTTAGATTGAGGATCACTGACGAGGGTTAAGTATCCGAAACGTGCATGTCTAATCCATGCTGCAAATGTATCTGTTCTTGAATTATGCTTTTGAATTTGAAGACGTTTACCATCAACCAGACAACGTTAAAACATTTGGCAACCAAAGAAACATTTTACTTATGATGTAAACTGAACCTTCAATTTACCGATTATTCTTAAAGGTAGTATAGCTATCGTTACATAAATTATTCCTTTTTGTCTTGTTATTCTGTAATCGTTCTCCTTTTTGTCTTGTTATTCTGTAATCGTTCTATGTGACAATGCAGATCAGATTTTCATTCCTGAATGACTACGGAGACCCACTCTTCTGGATTACTTTCAACGTGACAGAGTTAGACAATAATCCAGAAAATTGGAATCACGAAAGCCGAATTTTAGATTCCAGTCTAAAATTCCAACAACCCAAAGTTGCCTTTGAAGTAACGTAAGTCGTGATGAATACTTTGATATAAAAACTCAACCCTCTTTGCTATATATTTCATTTGGAATACATGTAAAATTTAAACACATCTCGACTATTTTCATTTAAATTTTTCATCTTTCAGAGAATTTCACAATTTTTTGTATTGAATGTTCGAGGTGACTAAATTGTTTCTCTAAAAAAAGAAAAACGAATAAATGTTATGACATCTGAAACATCTGAAACATTTGAAAAATCATTGTTATATTTTAGATAAATATGAAAAGCTTACTATTGTCATCTTGATTTCACATTTATTCTTTTTACAGAATCAATATTCTGTTTAAGATATCATTAAAGTGTTCATTATTCAATAAATTCCTATTGACATATTTCCTTGTCGTTTCTCTGTTGATAAGTGTCAGAAGATATTATCAACAGCATTCACTTTATCATTCTGTTTTTTTTTTAGCTCACCTGAGCCATAGGCTCAAGTGAGCTATTGTCATAGTGTTGCATCCGTCGTCCGTCGTCCGTCGTCCGTCGTCCGTCGTCGTCGTCCGTCGTCGTCGTCGTCCGTCGTCGTCGTAAACTTTTCACATTTTAAACTTCTTCTCCAGAACGGCTGAAGGGATTTTGATGAAACTTGGTAGGTATGAAGTACTCATGGTCCCCTACAAGTGTTGTTGTTTTTCGTCCGGATCTGTCACCACAGCCAAAAGTAGGTCACGGGGGGTACCCTCCTTTGACAAACTTCTTCTTCAGAACCGAAGCATGTATCGACAAACCGAAAGCATCAGGATGATCTAGAGAGATGTCTTAAGAAGTGTTGTTATTTTTGGTTCCACTTCGAAGTCAAATTTTTGACGCGTTTTTGACGTCTTTTCGGACTTTGTCAGAAATGCACATTTTTGCACTATTTCTTTAAATAACTCAATAAGTGTATGATTTTACACACTCATTTACTACATATTTATCATATTTAACTTACTTAATGCTTTGATATGTATTTTATGCTTAAAATTTATTTTTTTGATTTTTTATGAATTTTTTTCTTATGTAAAAAGGAAGGGGGGGGGTGATTTTCATACATTTTCTGCTTCTTTTCTATAGCCACTCTTCAGATTGTCATGACAATTTGTAGGTATGAGGTTCTCATGCATGGTACCCTACAAGTGAAAGAATTTTGTCAAGATATCCACTTTTGGATTTTTAAGGAATATTTTTTAAGATTGTACATTGGTATAATGTATGTTGTCCATGCCAAATGGACCCATGGGGAGTAGCTTCAAACCCCGGCGGGACCCCAACAATTTTTTTTCCCTTTTTCAGTTTTTTTTTTCTCTTTTTATTTTTATATTTATCGCTAGAAATGAAACTGTGGAAGAATTTTGTCAAAATATCAACTTTTAGATTTTTAATGATTTTTTAAATAAGACAAGCTATAGCTAGTTTGGCTTTGTGTACTTATTTTCATACTTCGAATTAACTTGGCCACATACGCTATCAAATATACTCTGAATTTATTTTTAAGATGTTGACTTTTTGTGTCGCCTGCGAAGCACAGCGACACTTAGGGATCACTTTGTCCGTTATTCGTCTGTCCGTCCATCCGTCCCTCCGTCTGTCTGTCACACTTGGGTGTCACACCCCATAACTTTTGATTGGTAAGTGATAGGGCTTTGATATTTCACATGTGTATTCCTTGTGACAAGACCTTTATACACATATCATAATTTTTGACCTTGTGACCTTGACCTAGATATTTGACCTACTTTTCTAAAAATCTAATATTGGCTATATCTCTTGATTGATTAGTGATAGGACTTTGATATTTCACATGTGTATTCCTTGTGATTAGACCTTTCTACACATAAAATGTTTGACCTTGTGACCTTGATCTAGATATTTGACCTACTTTTCTAAAAATCTAATATTGGCTATATCTCTTGATTGGCAAGTGATAGGGCTTTGATATTTCACATGTGTAATCTTTGTGACAAGACCTTTCTACGCAAACCATATTGTTTGACCTCGTGACCTTGACCTAGATATTTGACCTACTTTTCAAAAAATCTAAGATTGGCTATATCTTTTGATTGGTTAGTGATAGGGCTTTGATATTTCACATGTGTATTTCTTGTGACAAGCCCTTTTTTCACATACTATATTTTCAACCTTATGACCTTGACCTAGATATTTGACCTACTTTTTAAAAAAACAAAGATTGGCTATATCTTTTGATTGGCAAGTGATAGGGCTTTGCTATTTCTCTTGTGTATTCCTTTTGACAATACCTTTCTACACATACCATAATTTTGACCTCATGACCTTGACCTAGATATTTGACCTACTTTTCAAAAAAATTAAGATTTGCTATATCTTTTGATTGGTAAGTGATAGAGCTTTGATATTTCATATGTGTATTCCTTCTTGTGACAAGGCCTTTCTACACATATCATAACTTTTGACCTCATGACCAAGACCTAGATATTTGACCTACTTTTCAAAAAATCTTAGATTGGCTATTTCTTTTGATTGCCGAGTGATAGGCTTTGATATTTCACATGTGCATTCCATGTGACAAGACCTTTCTTCACATACCATCATTTTAGCTCACCTCAACCCCACGCGTCCGCGTCCGGTTAAGAAGTTTGGGGTAGCTCAGTATCTGACAAAGTACTAATGCTACAGTAACCAAACTGGCACAAGTGATTCATCTTTGGATGCTGAGGTGAACCCATGCATCGTATGCAGCATCTGACCTACATTTTCCGCTTGAGTGACTTGGTTAAGAAGTTTGGGGTAGCTCAGTATCTGACAAAGTACTGATGCTACAGTAACCAAACTTGCACAAGTGATTCATCTTTGGATGCTGAGGTGAACCCATGCATCGGATGCAGCATTTGACCTACATTTTCCGCTTGAGTGATTTGGATAACAAGTTTTGGGTAGCTCAGTATCTGACAAAGTACTAATGCTACAGTAACCAGACTTGCACAAGTGATTCATCTTTGGATGCCGAGATGGACCCATGCATCGGATGCAGCATCTGACCTACTTTTTCCATTTGAGTGATTTCGCTTTTAAAAGCCAATATTGAGCAGAGTATAAGTGCTACATGTAACAAACTTGCATATTGGATGTATCTTTGATCAAACTTTCATAAAATGACCTTGACCTACTTTTTCCGCTTGAGTGATTTTGCCTTTAAAAGCCAATATTGAGCAAGGTATAAGTGCTAGATGTTCCAAACTTGCATATTAGATGTATCTTTGATCAAACTTTCATAAAATGACCTTGACCTACTTTTTCCGCTTGAGTGATTTTGCCTTTAAAAGCCAATACTGAGCAAAGTATAAGTGATACATATACCAAACTTGCATATTGGATGTATCTTTGATCAATCTTTCATAAAATGACCTTGACCTACTTTTTCCGCTTGAGTGATTTTGCTCTATAAAGCCAATATTGAGCAAAGTATAACTGCTACATGTACCAAACTTGCATATTGGATGTATCTTTGATCAAGTTTTCATAAAATGACCTTGACCTACTTTTTCTGCTTGAGTGGTTTTGCCTTTAAAAGCCAATATACATGTACTTGATTATTTTCTCTGTCTTATTTCTGTATCTATGGTAAACATAGCTGCCATATATCTTGTGTTACATATTTGATTGGTTCAATACCTCCTTGCCCCTTTAGTAGGGGTAACTACAGGAAATAAAAAGGTGCACACTAAAAATTTTGACTGACTTGAAATGCCTGGAAGTCTGAAAATTGGTCTTTTTTGATTGCGAATCTTTGGCACGCATAAAAATGTAAAGAAAAAGGGGGGGGGGGGGTCATGCATGTCCATTTTTGGCAAATTTCACTTTTTTTAACGAAAATGTTCCGAATTTTGCATATTTTCAAACCTATCTGTAGATTGCATAAAAGACAAGATCAAGTTCGAAGTAAAATTTATCACGACTATTGATTCAATATGCTAAAAATACATTTCCAAGGGCCGCATTTCAGCATATTTACCGAAAATAATTTGTCCAAGTGGCTTCACTGGGTCATGAGGTTTGATACACCGTACACTGCTGTTTGGAAAATAAATTGGCTCAATTTCTGCACAACTCACTTGAATTAATATTGTCCGCTAACAACTTGTCTGTGTTAATTGGATTAACACGATTTTGACTGTACGTTACATGTATTAAGATGAAATCAGTACTATTCAAAAGCTCTCATTCATAGATTTCTGTATAATTTAATATGAATAAAGGCAAAACCGAAAAGTCTTTGTTTTTTATGCTTCCGGAATCAAAGATATGGGGGCATATAGTTTTTGGCCTGTCCGTCTGTCTGTTTGTCCGAAAAACTTTACATTGGGCATAACTTTTGAATGGAAGGTGATATAGCTTTCATATTTCACATGTGTATTCCTTGTGACAATACCTTTCCATTGATACCAAAATTTTTGACCTCGTGACCTTGACCTTTGACCTACTTTTCAAAAACTTTAACATTGGGCATAACTTTTGAATGGTTAGTGATAGGGCTTTCATATTGTACATGTGTATTCTTTGTGACAAGATCTTTCCATTGATACCAACATTACTCTGACCCTGACCTCTCACATACTTAACAGAAAATGGTGTTTATACCAACAAAGATGCCACTGCGGGGCATTCGTGTTTCACAAACACAGGCTTTATTATTTTCTGGCATACTTGCTATTAATAATGAAAGGTTTGGTGTTCAATTTTAAATAAACTTAATTTATGAAATCATTTCATTGTTTTATTCTGTTTCTGTTGCACATTAATGTGGAATTTTACAAAATGATTTTATTTTTGATGTTGCAAACTATACTAGCTGGGCATATGACTTTGGATCGCATAATCCATCTTTTCAAATCAGTAAAAAAGTTGTTGTTTTGAAATGTGACTATTTTCTCTTGTTTGTACTTTTAAAGGTTGTCTAGAAAAAAAAATTGTCTGCATCCGGCAAAAATCTTGTTAGAAAGGTTGTGGGCTAAAATCCTGGTAGTGGCACTATCAGTATTCAATGTCAGTATGTCAATTAGAGCGTGCATGGGTATCAGGTGAGCGTTGTGCCCCCTGGGGCTCTTGTTTTTCTGAACTGGCACACATTTAAACCAGAGGCCTAAGGAGGCCCCGTTGCTCATCTGAGTTGCAGACAAAAGAATAATAGTTGAGGACCTTGATATTTGCTTCCTGTAAGGTTTCGTGAAATTCTGTGAAGCGGTTGAAGAGGAGTCGAAAATGTGTCAACCAATAAGAGCCATCAATGGCCATATTTGTTGATCGATCGGCACAAACAACACAAACTTGCTTTCTGTAAGGATTTGTGAAATTATATGGAGCAGTTGCAGAGAAGACGTCACTAATTTGTAAGCCAATCAGAACCCTCGGCGGCCATATTTGTTGACCGATCGGCACAAAAAAAAAAAACACAATATTGGTAGAGGAATTTGTGTACTTGCTCCCTGTGAGGTTTCGTGAAATTCTGTCCCGCGATTGTAGAGGAGATGTCGAAAATGCGTCCATGCAGAGCCCTCGGCGGCCATATTTGTTGACCGATAGGCACGGAAAACAAACAATTGGTAGAGGACCTTGAGTACTTGCTGTCTGTAAAGTTTCGTGAAACTATGTGCAGTGGTTACAGAGGAGATGTCGAAAATGTAAAAAGTTTACACCGGACGGACGGCGAGCTATGACAATAGCTCACTTGAGCTTCGTTCATGTGGGCTAAAAAGCAGACCAGTTATGTATATCTTCTTATTTCAGGGACTATTGTGAAGTGATATTCAAAGACAATGGCACATCTTTGGTATGGTATGCCATATTTGACCCGATTTTCGCCAAGGATCGCGAACATTATCCTAGATTCCTGCTGACAAAGAGAAGCGATTATTCTTATGCACTTAGAACAGGTATTTTATCTTCTGTCTTATATAATACATGTATTCTACAACGACAACGGCAAAACAATGTAACATAAAAATATTGAGAAATGATACAGAACTTCGTGAAATTTTCGTTTTTGGGCAAATATATATGGAAAAATCCAATTTTTAGTTTACTTTCGAGAACATCTTGAAAAATTTCAACCAAATACTCATACACGAAAGTTATTTCTGAGCTTTCATAAAATTTCTAAAATGTGGGTCCTGTAGCATCATTTTTCACCCATCTTGCTACGTTTTTCGATACATTTCTGGATATAATATCTTTCACACTCTTTGGCCATATATTACATTGTTTAGATTGAGGATCGCTGACGAGTTCTTGAAACGTGCATATCTGATCCATGCTGCAAATTTATCTGTTCATAAATGATGTTATTGAAGTTGGAGACGTTTAACATTTCTACCAAATGGACTTATACATACAAAATTCGAACATGAGAACCAAAATGTTCAAAGACACCTAAAGCAACGTTATTAAGCAAAGTTTTTGTTAGATATCGGTATGTCAACACGTTTATAGATACTATCATTTATCCTCTAAAGGATAAATGAATTTTATCTCAACGAATAAGCATAATATAACCTTCCTTCACATATAAACATGCATGTCTGGTCCACGCTGTTATTCAATATGCCTTTAAATGATGCCAATGATTAACATTAACTAAGTTCTAAGGAAGATAACTCCATCACCCTTGACCGTGTTGAGTGGATTGCGCAGACTCTGGCTGTGACACTTCCGGTCTAACTCAAGCGTGTTTTCAGTATCAGTGAGGAGCAAAATCATTATAAACATTTCACCAAAACTTTCGCTTTTTCTAGTAACATGATCTGTGCACCTATATAGTTAAAAACTCGTAGTGTACTTGTCGTGGTGATGATGAACTCTATCCAAGGTCGAGAGATGTTTTTCTGGTCATCGTGCTGACATTGCTGTGTTAGCCTTTTCATGCCTACGATGGGGTTTGATTTAGTGGTTGCCTAAAGTCGGTAAAGTATAATAGTATCGTCCAATTTTATTTGACGTGTCTACAGTAAGGTAAGAGTGATTTGTGCACATGTGAGCTTGCCTCGAATTAGATGAAAGCACGACATATATGAATTTTCGTTTAACTGTTTTTATATAAGCCTGTACTTATATGTAGCTCACCTTTGTCACAATATTACAGACTTCGAATTGTCTTACGCCGGGCATGTTACATGTATTCATGCTGTCAAATTATTTTTTATCACTTGCTCCAGATTTACTTTATATTTATAACTCAATTTTTTTTTAAGTATTTAAAAGTCGTGTTTAAGAATAATGGTAGTGTTCAATACACATGCCCACTTGTCTCGGCAATTTTATATCACTCTCTTGGTCTCTAATTTTGTGCACACACATATATTTGTTTATTTATGTAATATTTATTGATTTTCCTGTTTACTCATTCATTTATTTTTCTGTTTAATTTTTATTTATTTATTTATTTATTTATCTATTTATCTATCTATCTATCTATTTATTTATTTATTTACTTATTTATTTAGTTATTCATGTATTTACTAGTATTTATTGAGTCATTTAACATATTTGTTCAATTTATCATGTCCTGTTGGGTCTTGTTGTTGTCGTGCTATCAATAATAAATTCTTAATTGCAACATTACATGTTCACAGTACATTTAAGACAATACGAATGCAAGATTTCCCAAATACAATGATGCGGCATCTTGTTATTTAGCTCATTACACCGTTCCACATTACCCTTATCAATTCGATCGTAAATATCAGTACAGCTCTAGCGGATATTGTTGTCAGTGCCTTCGACCCAAGTTCAACATACAATAATAAACATTTAGCAGTTTTACAGCATGCGAGGTCAGAGGTTAAGCACATGACATTCCTCCACTGCCACGATCGCTTATTATGATTCTGCTGTTTCAGTCGTGGTACCAGGTGGTTTCCCCTATATTTTGTCTCATCAGTCTATTCGATGTACGATCTTGTTCTTGATCTTTGAATCACTTTGCCTTGCATGGCTCTCGATTGGCCTGAATCGCTCCCATTCCCAATTCAAAATTGTTTTCCCAATTTCTTGACTAATTTTTCCAATTTGACACTTTAAAAAATTGAAAAAAGAGTTTAAATTTTAGGTGAAATTTCACAGAGATCTGTTTAAAGGGGCATTTGAATTAGAAATAACATTCTATTCATATGCAGTGCTTATATACTTTTTTCCATTTTGAGAAAACATCTATTTATTTTCAAAATTTCACCGGCCTCGGCTCCTGTTCCAAAAAAGGGAAGTGAGAGCACTGTTAATCATTCTAGCTCTCTTGCTTTCCGATAGTAATATGCCTTTTATTTATTTCGTATTTCTATCAATTTTGATCGAACGTTCTTCACATTTTAGTGTGAATATCTCCGTGTGAACAAGCAAGATATAGACTTTCGGGTAACTTATAGTCCATTGATCAGGGTATTTCGGAAACGTCAAACGCGGGATATGGATCTGTTGTTGCGGCATTCTTCTTCCGTAATGTAGCAGTTTTAAACTGCCGGCTAGGCGTTAGAAATTGATGATGCTTTAATATTGCTTTTGGGCCGATATAAGAAATAAATTTAATTAAGGGATAAATCATAAACATGATAAAAGAACAATCGACATTAGTAAAATATTCGTAGAATAGCGTCACACGTATACGAATAGCATATGATTTTGGAAATAAAGTAAATTATTTATCTCGTATAGATAGAATTGAATTTTTTAGGCTTTATCATTATGATAGAGGGCGCTAGGAATTCATTTCCTATTCTCACATCCAGTTGATATATCTTTAAAGAACGTAAGTTTGACGCAATAAATTCGATACGAACATATATTATATGCTTCTAGTATCTATCAAATGTCACCATAAAAACAAAACAAAACAAAAACAAAAACAAAAAACCTACCCCCCCCCCCCCCCCCTTGTAGTCTAGTTGCCAAATGGCTATTTCAGGGTGAACCCAAAAAAATGTTACGCACAAAATGTTTTTGCATGAAAGTGATGACAATACACTCTACTTTGATAATCCGGCTGATGCCACTCTGGCACCCTTGGGCATTTCGAAATTTTTGGGAAAAAAGGTAATTTTTCAACGAAAACCGTTGAAAATTGGAAAAACGCAATTACTTTGTCCATGTTGTAGCTAGAACAACAATTTTGGTATCAAAAGAACAGCAATGACATTGCCTTTAAGATCCAAGCTCAGTATATCAATTTACTCGTCCATAAAATGGGGAAAACTATGGATTTTAGATGAAAAACCGTTGAAAATTGGAAATATGTCACATCTTTTTTCATACCGTAGATAAAATAACAATTTTGGTACCAAACGCACAATATATGTATTGCCTTTCATTCTAAATATCAGATAAGCAATTTGCAAGTACGAAAATGGGGGAAAGAATGAATTTTAAATGAAAAATCACTGAAAATTGGGATATTGCATTGTTTTTTTTTCCATGCTGTAGTTAGAAAAACAGCAAGAAAAATGATTTCATTGCTTTAAATTCAGAATTCCACTCAAGCAAATTGAATCTTCTTGTTTTGCTTTGTTTTGTTTTTGCTGAAAACATGTTTTGAATTGTAAAAAAATCGGTTTAAAGAAATTCTAAAACAACAATTTTCGTATCAAAAGGATTGCATATTGATAGTTTTAGATTTGCACTCTCTTATTACCCTTTATTCTTCTCTAGATATATCATTCCAAATAGTATAAATGTCCTAGCATCATCTTACAATATCACGCAACATGTTCCATTTTAATTGCATAATTCATACATTGCTTATTTGATGTTTGATGTCGTGTTTGCTGTTCCCTGCCCGTTTGGTTTCTCTTGCTGTGTTTGTCTTCTCTGTATTTTTACTTGATGTGTTTTGATGTGTTGATATTAATATTTGTGCTGCAACCCAGTTTTGTTGGATATCACCTCCTTTCTTATTGCCCTGATTTTTCATCAACATGAAATTGTAATTCTTGTGTGCAACTACTTCTAACAACAAAGAACCCTTCTTACATGGTTGATCAAAATGCCTCCTTTGCATCGTACTCTGACAATTTTCTACTCCAAAACATTTACAGAATTAAAGAAAATTGAGGACAGAATTTGTTACATCTGTTTGTTACACAGCTCAGATTTCATGTGCGACTACAACAAATCAACAGGATAACAGATAGAGGTTCAGACGCAATTGGCAAAATATTATCACAATAGGTCTCAACATTTATTTTAAATTTAGTTCTTTCAACAGATCCAGGTTTGATTGAACTGCATCTTAAGAATGTTTCCTTATGCATGGCTAAAATATTTCGTTTTTCTTGACATTTTATCGAAATTCTTCGATTGATCAAGTTGGTGGTAATGGTCATCCAAAAATTTTGAACTCTGTGAGGAGATTGTTTTACACCATAATTGTGCGTTCTTCGATACCTCTGGGAAATCGGAATAGTGGGAGGGTTGTACGCACGTAATCCAGGATAACCATACCGTCTGCTATTTACGTGGCAGATGACCGTCCTAAGTCGGCACCGGTTGCCCATTGGTCTCGTCATGTTTCTATGATGTGAGTTGGTGTTCCTTGTCCCTTTTGCGTCTCTTTCTGTGGGTGTCTGTTCTGTGTGTGTTTTTTTTTTGCATGTTTTTTTTTTTTGGTTTTTGCTGTGGGTGCTGCAACCAAGTGTTGTTGGAGTTCCCCTCCTTTCTCTTATAGCCCATTTCATTCAACCGCACACTGGACCTGACATCAGATATACTGTCTAGATTCTCTAAACCATAGTAATTTTTTATGAATACCATGGCCTCGGTCACCATCTTTTCAATATCTGAATTAACTTCTCTCAAATTTGACACGGAACACCACTTCACAAGCTTCCCACAGAACAACCTCTGTCTCTCCAATACCATCATATGTTGATGGTATCCATCATCATGATCTGTTCGCAATAAATTTGTAGAATGCGAGTTCTTAATCAATCGGATTGCTTTCTCGATCAACTGATTGCAAGTACATGTAATATCAATCAGTTGCACTTCAGTAAGTGACAGTAAGTGTTTTGAATATACCTCCCTGACATTGTCGCCATAGCACTTTCTATATAGACATAACGTCAGACAGTGCATGAAGTTTTTATATTTTCATTTCCATGCTACATAAACATCGACGGCGGGTGCGGCTAGCCAACAGTGGATGCTTACTCCTCCCGGGCACCTGGTCCCACCTCTAGCTTGCTAGGGGTCCGTCGATATTTTATTTTGCGCTCTATTGTGATTGCTTTTGAGATTATCGTCAGGATCTTCTTTAACTCATTCATTTCATGAGATGTAGCTTTCTTGACTGAATCTTTTATGTCACTGTGATCGTAAGTATGAGTCAATTGAATATAATTTAAATTTGCTCTCTGCAAAGTAATAGCAATTTCAAGTTCAGAAAATAGCTGCTGGAGAGGAGTTTGGCTGTGCCATGAAGTCACTTTAGTTGAAAGCATCACTGATGAGGATTTTTCTATCCAAAACACGTGTCTGGTGCATTAAAATTGGTTTAAAACTTTCTTCAAGAAGGTAGATAGCTGGAGCACTTATCATTGAACATCTGAAGTGTTTAGTTAATTTTTAGAATTATATGACCAGAAACAATCAAGGTATTAATTCTGCCATTTAATGGTCAGTTGAATCACCAGAGCCCTGCATACATCAATCGATCATCAGCTCCTAGGCATTCCTGTCGAATAAATAACCTGGAGCTTATTCTAAGAACACATTTCGAAGTTGCAAAACTGAAGTAATCTTTTTAACATTGAACAATGTCACCACTAAGCAGGTCTTTAAGATCCACTTCAATAATTGAAAACAACTTCACAACCCTGGCAGAAATCATCTATGTTAAACATCTTTAAATTCATTAGCATCATTTAAAAGCAGATTAATTGACAGCGTGGACTAGACATGCACGTTTCGGATATTTAACCCTCGTCATTGATCCTCAATCCAAACAATGAAATATGGCCAAAATGTGTGATAATTATGTCCAAAATATAAGACGTAGCAAGATGACTAAGATATGATGCTAAAGGACCAAGGTTTCAGAAATTTGTGACAATTTTGTAAACAGAAATTTTCGAATGCGTTTGAGACAAAGAAGGGAATCTCCAACAACAGCAGGTTGCAGCACCCTTAGCAAAACCCCCAATGCAGAAACACAAAGCAGACAAGCACAGAAAGAGACGCATAAGGGACAAGGAACGTCAACGCACAACAGAGAAACATCAAACACAAAGGACTACACATAAACCAACAAGCAACCGGTGCCGACTTAGGACGGCCATCTGCCACGGAAATAGCAGAAGGTGTGGTTATCCTGGATTACGATTTGAAGAAACGACCAACCGAAACTGATCAAACTTGGCTACATGTGCCCTCGGGGACTCCTGGTCTACCAGCAGTGACACTCATCAAGTGGTACAAATGTTAAACGTCTTCAAATTCATAAGCATCATTTACAAGCAGATTACTATGTAATTAACAGCGTGGACAAGACATGCACGTAATGTATCATACACAGTAGCCGCATCTTTTGAACAATGTGTCTAATTTGACCCACATCTTTTAAAAGTTTGCTACAAGACTCCATGTACTAGTAATTTTTTTTTAACTATTGACTTGAATATACATATCTTTGTTCCAGATTTTCTCTAAACGTTTTGCATTTTTCAAAGTCCCAACTTTGTGTGGAAAAAATCCTTCTAAAATCAAAGTTTTCTCCCTCATTATTCTTCTCCCATTTTATTTATGAGCAAGTTGTTTAATATGTATTCAGAATAAAAGACAATAACAAAAACCTTTATTTTGGTACCATAATTGCAGAACCTCATACTACAGTTTGAAAAAGTCATTGCATTTTGCAAATTTTCAGCGATTTTTCATCCAAGAGTAGTTGTTTTTCCCAATTTTTCGTACCAGCAAATTGCAAATCTGACTTCTGTATTATTTAAAATGAAAGGCAATAAATTTATTGTGCGTTTGGTACCAAAATTGTTTATTTAGCTACAGAATAAAAAAATCTATGGTGTTTTACCAATTTTCAACGATTTTTCATCGAAAATCCATAGTTTTCCCCATTTTATTGACAAGTAAATCGGTAAATTGAGCTTGAGACTTAAAGACAATAAAATTGTCGTTCTTTTGGTACCAATTTTGTTGATCTAGCTGCAGCATTGAAAAGGTAACTGAATTTTTCCTATTTTCAACGGTTTTTCTTCGAAAAATTCCATTTTACCCCAAAATTTCGAAATGCCCAAGGATGCCAGAGTGGCATCCGCCGGATTATCAAATAAGAGGGTATTGACAACACTTTCATGCAAAAACATTTTGTGCGTAACAAATTTTTGGGTTTCGTGAATGGCACCTAGACTATTGTACATGTTGTAACAAACAAAACAAAAACAAATAAATGATTGAAATAAATGATTAATTAAAATTATATTTTATAGAAAACCAAAAAATGATAATAATACATTGTACATATTATTTCCTATAACAAATATAGGATTCTACTAAATTCCTATAAAAAAAAAAAAAAAAAAAAAATCATAAATCTTGTATTTTGGGCTCTTCATCTGAAAATTTGCATCTCAAATTCGTTATTGCTTCATGTAAAATTTCACATGTACAAACTGTATTTTGCAACAATTTGTCAAAAGTGTCTTTTTCAAAAGTGCCTTAAAAAAAAAATATGGCTAGCTTCGCTCGCCACCTCACCTACTACTTATATTATACATATACACTTCATATCGTATTAATTTCAACGTCTCATTTAATTGATTTAAGTATGACGTGAAAGGGATTCCAGGAGGCAAATATTCTGTCAAAATTCCTTAATTTATTTTGGATTTTATGCTTAAAAAGTCCTATAATTATCATATTTTTCTCGAAAAATTCCAATATTTGTCTTATATCTCCATGTAACATATACCTATATTCCTATAATTTGAAAGATTATAATAAAAATAAAGCTATAAATTAATCAATAAAAATAAATAAACCAAATTCCGAAGTTGTTCTTATTCTATTCCCCTCGTCAATTCATGTTCGTTTTTAAGTTAACCTAATACATTCGTAAGAAGATGAGGCTTAATCATTCATGCACGACGCTTCAAGCAGTCTAACGTATTGATTTCCAACAAATTTATTACTTACATGTAAGTAACGACTGTAATAATTTTTCTGTCGATCGATGTATAATAATAATAATAATAATAATAATAATAATAATAATAATAATAATAATAATAAAAAAAAAAAAAAAAAAAACGACACACAAACTATAAAATCCGCGAAGCGAAACATGGGAAACTTTCAATCCGTTTTACAGTCTCAAAGTCGAGAATGCATAACATTTCTTTTTTTCAGAATTTCCATGGGAACCACAAAGTTTTATTTGCTTTTCTGTTCAATCGCTTCCTTGACAATCTAAATATTAGTAAAATTTTGCTCAAAATTGTCTAAACATGTCAGTGCCTCTTCTTCTCCGAGCCCTGTAGAGTTATTGTTGTCCTAATTATATATACTGCTATCCAATATACGATATATATACTATGCGAATAGCCCTGGCCTCTTATTCATAATTAAAGCTTATGAATGGGTTTTACCTACATTACAAAATCTACAATTTACATAACTTTGATAACCCGTCATGAAAGAGTATTTTTTCTCTCTGGCCAAAAGTGGCTTTGATGAGCAGTATGAAATGTGAACCTCACAATATCGAATTCAACTGGTGAAATGTATCGTGTGACGTGTAATACACGTGAATCACCATATGTATGGGAAAATGAGACTTATCTACATTATTTCGTCATTGTAGTATTTCTTCCAACACTTGGTGCCTTGTAATCTTTATTTGCCTTACTCGTCTGGTTAAAATTTTCCCCTGAGTTGGGTCAAGGTCAGCGTTTATCCCCTTATATAATTTGAACAGATTGTCGTTTTCGGAATGTTTCTTTCATCTATGTAAAAATCTGCATCATACACAATATAGCGATATTGTCGATGTAGACCATTTATTTAGTGGCATTTTCGAACAATAATTTTCTGTTATGCCTATGCTACCTTCGAAAATAGTACTCAATATGGCAGTTCTGTCATGGCGCTCAGTTTCTGCAAAATCGGCCGCTTTGTGGCGGATGCCTTTCGAGGGTTATCACCAATAATCCTCGAAAGTCATTATGGCAGAATTTTGCTTTTAAACCTCGCTTCAGTTTCTGTTGTCTTCCAGACTCTGAGCCAATAATTGGGGTTTATTATTAATTTGTATTGATTATCTACGACATATACAATTGAATGTCGTCGTAGACCATTGATTATTTTTATTGTCAAAATATGGATTCATTGATATTGAAATATTGGACATTTATATGAACTATTGAACTTTGAACTATGAACTATTGAGCATTGAAGTTCATGAACAATTGAACTGAACTTATATTCAAGAACTAAGAAATATGAACTTACTAAGCATTTGCTTTATTGAATTTATTTGCCTTAAATTGTGCATTGAGTTCATGAACTATTATTTATTATTTATTTTAAATAAAGCCATGACATGAACCGCCAATCACATCTTCCTTTGCTTTATTCTGTGGAGATAATATCATTTATCCTCTAAAGGATAAATGAATTTTATCTCAACGAATAAGCATAATATAACCTTCCTTCACATATAAACATGCATGTCTGGTCCACGCTGTTATTCAATATGCCTTTAAATGATGCCAATGATTAACATTAACTAAGTTCTAAGGAAGATAACTCCATCACCCTTGACCGTGTTGAGTGGATTGCGCAGACTCTGGCTGTGACACTTCCGGTCTAACTCAAGCGTGTTTTCAGTATCAGTGAGGAGCAAAATCATTATAAACATTTCACCAAAAAACCCTCTCCTCCACACCCTTTCTTTATTTTTATGATTCATTACAACGTATTTCAATCTATAGATGTGCTTATTTCCTAACATTTAAACATGCATCATATTTATACAATTAATATTCTATTGCAGGGTTTACATTCATCTCCTCCTTCTGCGCTTGTTTTATTTTTATTTCAGCAATATTCTAAGGCTCGGGATTACCCTCGACGTTAATTCGCCATTGATGGGACTTGAAGATATACCATGGAGTCTTGCCTACATCCGTGAACCTCTTACATCGGACCTTTCATCCTCCAATTTTCCTACCTTTGGATCGCGTGAAGCTCCGAACATTTCGTTTGCGGTGACTGTGACATCATTTAGTTCCGAGTGCGGCAGTGATATAACATACCCAGTTTTCAGAGGATTTTTCCCCAACACAAAAACTGCATGGGTTTTTCATCTCTGTTTTTCCTCTGGGTTTGGTATATCACGATCTTCATCACTGATTTGTTAACAGTTTCTATACATTTATCAAGGCAGCGTTTAGTGTCTACAATCAACTGTTCAAGTGTTTCACGACATTATGATTCCGAATCTTAACCAATTTTGCCGGAAGCCCCGCTCCAGATCCGGAATCCAACTCACCCGCTCATACCACCTTGCATTAATTGCGTCATGGCTTCCCCTTTCTGACGTTCATTGGTTCAAAACAGTGCAGTTCTACGACTGTCTTAGCGTTCGGTAGAATTTTGCTTTTAAACCTCGCTTCAGTTTCTGTTGTCTTCCAGACTCTGAGCCAATAATTGGGGTTTATTATTAATTTGTATTGATTATCTACGACACATACAATTGAATGTCGTCGTAGACCATTGATTATTTTTATTGTCAAAATATGGATTCATTGATATTGAAATATTGGACATTTATATGAACTATTGAACTTTGAACTATGAACTATTGAGCATTGAAGTTCATGAACAATTGAACTGAACTTATATTCAAGAACTAAGAAATATGAACTTACTAAGCATTTGTTTTATTGAATTTATTTGCCTTAAATTGTGCATTGAGTTCATGAACTATTATTTATTATTTATTTTAAATAAAGCCATGACATGAACCGCCAATCACATCTTCCTTTGCTTTATTCTGTGGAGATAAATTGTACATTACTGATACCATTTTGTTTCACTGTATGGTGACTTGGGTCTAGCAATCACTTTGTCCACTGTTCTCTAGCTGTTAAAGGTTAATTCTTTGTTACAGAAGAAAATCGTATAGGACATATCATTCTATCATAACTATAGTAATTTTGTCATCTTATAGATATGAACTCATCGCTAGGCAATTACGAAGGCTGTCACACTCATTATGTACCAGACAATAAAGCAGCTATGTCACCAGAATCATGTCTCAGGGAATGTAAATCATCAAATCATAGACTGATGTTACTTGGGGTAATTGTTTCTTTAATCGCTTTCAATGTGAACTACTAGAAATAAAATGTCTCTCTCTCTCTCTCTCTCTCTCTCTCTCTTTTATTATTAAGTCATTCTTGAATCTTTTTAAAGAAGATTTAGCCATAGTTTTGCAACACTTCATAGTGCTTATCTAACTGTTCTCATTCGCGATGAAGAGTTAAGAAAGAAACAGAAGATCCTAAATTCCCTTGATATGCGAACTTTTTTTCGATTCCGATATTTTCTTATCGATGTATCTTATAGATAAAACCTATAATAGTAATCCCTCGCCCTTATATGCAGTCGTTCACAAAGATATATTTGGTCTTGTTTTATATAAACTTGTTTCCGCACTGTTGCTTTTTAATCAAATCCCCCCCCCTCTTCACTTCTCCATTTCGACCTTTTTATTTTCATTATTTTTATATGCGCATATGATACACTTTAATTGTTATAACGGTGATCTCCTGTAAACCAAAGACAAAGCCCCAACACAGCACGCAACAAAGGCAAACGCGAAAAAAAAAAGACTGAAGGATAACATTGCTTATACAATAATAATAATTTAAAAACAAAACTATAGACCCAAATATAATGTTAGAACTGTCTGAATAGAGAGATACAATTCTGTTTCAGTATCCCATTGGTAGCTGCGCTTGTGGAGAATACAATCATCTTATGTATACAAATAGCGATGATTGTGCGCCATGTCATGAAGATCCAGTTTATTTCTGTAGTTTCCAATACGGAGTGTTTGGTGTTTATAATATTGAAGGTACGATATAAATATCATAATAGGATTGCAAGTTTTAAAATGAGCAGGGGTTTCAATGTATTTTTTTTAAATTCACATTGTCGCAAGCAGAAAGGAGGGGTTCTCCAACAACACTCGGTTGTAGCAGCCACAGCAATTCACCAAAACAACCAATGCAAAAACAAACTTGAAATGAACAGGGAGAGACGCAAAAGGAACAATGAACACTAGAAATAATACAGAAACATTTAACACAAAAGACCACACATAAACTAACGAGACCAATTCGCAACCGGTGCCGACTTAGACTAGTGTGGCTAGGTTTGCATATGTGTTGATCCCGAAAAATATAAGAGATGTTTAGAAGACCAAAACCTTTGTAGATAAATGATATTTTATAGTCTTCTTTTAGGGGAGGTGTTCTTAGTAAGAGAATAAATTCTAAATAAGGGGCACTTGCAAATAGTTGAGAACCCTTTGTGTTTGTTGTTAATGTAGAGCCTGCAGATAGAGTAGTCGGTGCATTACGTCTATGGGGTGTAAATTGTAAGGGTGATAGAAGTACCCTGCGTGAGGAAAAAATATTTTACTGTTAAATCACAGAGAGCGACAAATCTGCTTTGTATTTAGACACATTGTTATCCTTTCACAATCTTTCAAGACTGCAATGTACCATTCTTTTCTGCATACAATGTATTCATTCCTGAATTTATAAGATATATTATAGCATATTTATATTATTCGTGAGGGCAAATCGTCTTTTAGACAAGATTCTTTGTCAGGTTTTTGTTTGTGTAATCAAACAAGGCCACAGAAGAAGCTCTGTGGTCGAGACACAAGTACTCCCATGCCACATCTCGCTATCCAGAACTTATGTCATCGTGAATTGTAAAATACAGGATTTGATACATTCCAATTTTTAAGCCCATTATTATATTCAGCATCATGATCCTAAGAAAATTGTATTACGTTAGTTATTTTGGGTAAATCTTCGAGATTAAAGTATCACAGATATGAAACTTTTGTATCATAATTATCAGTTCAGGTTCAATATATTAAATTTACATTACACAGAGTGGCAAGAAGATGAATTTGATCCGAGGCAAAAACCAGAACGGGGTCTACTCTTTACATTCAACTTTAACTTCAATACAAGCACAACCACCGTGGTATGATTTTCCTTGTGTAGTTTAAGCGATCATATAAACTTCGTCTTTAACTTTATAAAGTCATAATCTTAAAAATAATTATGCAATAACTATATTTAGCATGTATAAAGGCACCAATCATTTCTACTGGATTATGGCCTTTTGGTTTTTAAGAGAACAGACCATATTTAAAAGAAAAAACCTTCATCAAGTATAGAAATGTTCTAATTTTTTTAAAGTTCACATTAGCATGATTCCTAATAAAAGAAAAGTTCAATTCTACCTATCAAAACTTTCGAACAAAATGTTTTCGATGTTCAGATGAAGAGAAATTAAAAGTATCAGCTCCTCACTAAACGCGATACTCGAACGTTGATCGTTACGTTTTGTATTTTATAAATAACATGCTCGTGGGTCCATGCATTCAAATTATACACACAAAACTGTTTTCCAATTAGCCATTTCCAGTTGCATGAGGGCAAAAATGTTAACATCGATGTGACATTGACAAAAAGCATAATATTAAATATATGACACTCAATCTAATTAAAATGCAGCTTTTAATTTCATAAACTACATAGAGATACAACAACGACCGATTGGAGGTCGTGTTCCATGAACTTTATAATTTGCATAGATACATAAATATCTACCAATCACAGTTGTTGTTTATAAGCCAGCTACGTCATGACCCAGTTTCGTTCGGAAATATCATAAATCAATTTGAGTGTTTCTGGTGTTCATTTAAGTTTTTTATCGAAATGTTTATAAATTTTGAAATTACCCACCTCATCCGTTCTTTTAGAAATGAAAGAAACGCGAAAACAACACAATTGATCAATTCACGTGTGTTATGGAAGCCGCCATTGCTGTAGCTGAGCGTCCTTCGGATCGTTCTTTCCTCAAATTTTCGGAATGCCTCAATACTTTAAACATTCGTCGATCGAGCCAGCTACAATCTGAAATATCAATATCTCTGACAAGCCCTCCAATCGGTCGTTGTTAGATCTCCATGTTGTTTTCGAAATAAAGAGAGCTGAATTTTAATTAGATTGTATGACACTATGACAGACAAACATAAGAAGGAATAACACAATTTAGAATCACCTACATTCTTGAGTTTGAACTAATGAAGCTTTCCTGCACTTTTGTTTTATTTTTGCCGGTGATGTATGCTTATGTGTTCTGTTACAGAGAGCTCTTGACAACAACGCCGATGACCCCCTGTTTCTTACGGCATTTGAACTAAATATTCCACAATCAAATGGATACGAGTTCCACATAATGTATAGAAACTCCTTGACAAACCTCGGGACGATAATAGATGAAGGAGGAAACAATAAAGTAAGAAACTGTTCGTGTATAAAAAGCTATTTAACATTCATATCGACTGGTCATACGTCAACAACTGGAATTGTTACTTCATTATTTTGTCTTGTTTTACATTTTTAGGCAAATTATTTTTGATCGATTTATTCGGTAAAACAATGTCATATAGTTACAAACAAGCAAACAATTGATGATTTCATATATTATGCAAAACTAATTTCAATGATCACTGTGTTGAAATTGATTTTTGATAATAAAATTATGTATTACAGGTTAAATTTTGGTGATATTGTATTTACCATGGATAGCCCATGTATTTCCAATGGGGTCCATTGACTTTACTTATAATAAATAAATAAATCCAAAATAGATTCAGGTTTTTTTTTTAATTTGACAGACCACGAGCTAACTTAGAAATTGAGATGGGAATTGGTTATATTTTTCGCATACAGGTCATGCAATGGATTTAAGTTTATCCATTTACGTTTTGTTAAGTGTTTTCCTTTTCCCCATTCTTTGAACCGTTGTGGTATTTCGAAGCCTTCATGATATCTACAATTTTCTGAATAATAACAGACCATTCACAATCACTGTCATTATTATATGTCTCCATTGTTTCCAGGATTAGGTATTTTATGCACACTTCGTTTTACTTTGCTTTAAAGGTCTATGTACATATTCATTTGCTCTAATGAAATACTAGTAAAATGGGCAAATTTATGGCTAAATCAACGTTTGTGACTTCTGCAGACAATTGACATACCAAATTTATATATGTGAATTATTTTTCCAGATTTTCGTGCCCGGATCTGTCCATAACATCTCTGTGATTCGTGCGTCTATTCTGGAGATTATTTTTTTAAGTACAACAACTTCGGCAGCTCAGAGCGTGGCGTCAACTATGAGCATTTATGGATATATCGGTACTCATTTTACAAATCAAATCATTTATTGATCACCAATTAAGGTATAAATCAATGTACAAATAATAGTATAAGAAGAACAATGATAGCACATGTGCACTGACGATGTTCACATAAACAAACTAGCAGCAACAATAACAACATTACAGAACGAAAAACAATACTCATATTTCCTAAATATATTCTCGCTGTGATTGGCAAATACGGACAAGAACCATATCCAAATATAGAGAACAAAGTGGAAAATTTAAAAATCATGAACCGAAGGGTATACAAAATCATGATAAAACAGGAACCAAAACAAACAGAAGATTCCATAATATGAACAGAAGCGAACCCCCAATAAGGGAGTTAGACTAGGTACCCAGGAAGAGTCAGCATCCCCTGATTGCATCCAACACACGTCGCTTCATTCGGCAGACATGCCACATCCGGTAACTTCCACTATGGAAGATACAAGTATGATCTGTGGTTGGTTGGTCCAATGGACTAAGACAGAATATCATCTACCATTCTGGACAATTGGACGTCATAGTGTATGACGAGTTCCCCGTATCGACCGTAGAACTTCCTTAGTGACGATGTAAGTCGGTCATAAACATATCCCTGACTGAGATGCATATCCGAGAGACGCCTAGCCCTCAAAACTAAATCTGTATTATTTGGTACTTCTGGCATAACGTATCTATAGAAAGGAAATTTTGCTATGCTAAAATTGAAGTTGTCGCGTTAGTCATAGAGATTTTCTTGTGACCATCAGTGTCGTTGGACAGGATTCTGTCCTAATAGGATGCTGAATTATTTGTCTCTGTGGTTTCTTTGACTCCAATGTCCGAAAGATAGATTCTGCTGAGGTAATCCGCAGATTGGGGTTAGACAGTAAGTATTATAATTGTTTTCCTGACATGATCGACATAGCACTTTCCATATACATAGATGCTTACTACTTTCGGGCATCTGATCCCACCTTTGGCTTGCTAGGGGTTCGTTGATGCTTAATTTGATACTCTATTGTAAGTGCTGTTGAGATTGTTGTCAGGATCTCTTCTTTAACTCCTTTCTATATAGATATGGCCTCCGACAGTGCACGTTTTGTAGATATTGTTTTCAGTTTCGTGCGTGAGCATCGATGGCGGATGCGGCTAGCCAAACAGGGGATGCTTACTCCTGCCAGGCACCTGATCCCACCTCTAGCTTAGGCTGGAGGTCAGTCGATGCTTAATTTTGAGTTGTATTGTGAGTGCTGTTGAGATTGTCGTCAGGATCTTCATTATCTCATTTATGGACAGCACATCATCTATGAGTCTGTACGTGAAGTTAAAGTTAAGAGCTGAGTGTTTTCCCCCTCAACGATAGAAATTGGATTAATTCAGCTTCGTACGAGAAAAGAAAAATATCGACAAGGAGTGGGGTACAATTGTTTCCCATTGGAATGCCCACTATTTGTTGGATGACCTTTTTCTCCAAATACCACAAAAATGTTGTCGGGCAGGAAGTTTGACATCTGATATGATGTTTGTTTCAGCGTATTTAATTTTAGAATCGGACCTTCCTTAGACAAAGTAGGTTTTGTCATAGTTAACGAAGATATTTCTATATTTTTGATTGCCATTTTTTTCTTGGAAAGGCATTGCTTATAATTTTTGCGTGTCTGTCTTTCAATTTTGAATATGGGATTGTCGTGTAAAGTGTAGAAAAATCAAACGCTTTGATTGAATATACAATATTGAAATGACTAGAATATCAGATGTTCTCAAACTTCCATTGATTTTTTTTTTAATCCACGTCCAGTTAATACTGCTTCGAGAACATACTGTCGAACAATAATTTTGAAGATTTGATCTCAGAAAAACTTTGATGGGTAAGATCAATGCAGATCTGGTTGAACATTTGAAACCAGCAATGTGTAACGTTGTTTGTACGAATGTTTATGCACATTTGGTATACAAAACAACTATGGTTAATCTAGATCTAAATTGAGATTAAGGTATAATAGTGCATCTAGTTGTGAACAAAAAATCGTGGTTTGCCAGTATTTAAACTAGAAGCTGAATATGTGACTTTCAACTGATAAACATACCAATATACGATTAACATGAGCTTCCCCGTCGACAAAAGTTTACCATCAGTTTGACGCGAGTAAAACAGTTAAAGACGATAAAATTCTCCCATATTATAGACTAAGAAATAACGCAAAGACTTTTCAGTGAAACAAATCAGACGACACAAAATAGGAGAAAGACCAATGTATGTATGTATCCAGTGCTGACTTCGGACAGCAATTCCCTGTATTTATAGCAGGAATTGTTAGTGTGAAAACTACTTGGTTATCCGGCTTATGTTGTCACAATACCTCCATTTATCCGGATATACAGAGGTTTATAAAGATGAACAAAAAAGCCTTCTAACTTTAATTTTACATCACGATCAAGGTAGTAGAATACAAAAAGAAGACAAAAACTTTGTTAATTTAGGCATACAGAAAGCAGACCGTGTTGTTCTGCTGGGTGAGGCGATCTAATGACCGATCAGCTTTCAAATTTGACACGAATTCTGGGCCTAATCTTCTGAGCTTTGGAGTACACCCATCATGGAGATACGTCGTCACAGTTGGTCAGTGCACAACGCTGGAAAAGTTGCTGGTGTAAAATTGTTCCAAGCATAATGTTCTTTTGGTGACTTACTAGCGGTATAGAAGGCGATTGAATATCTTCGTACACTTTCGATTAAATTTAGTTTTATCCTGATCCATCTGATTTTGTTTCAGGTCACCTCAAAAATCGGTAATGAAATCCACAGTGATTCATACTCTGATGTTTGGATAGTCGCAAATATAGAAAATATTTCCTCCGTGAAAAGTCAAATATGATACCCAAAATCAAAACCCAAAAGTCACAGGAACTATAGAAATTGTAAATTCTACAATACTTCCAGAAAGTCTTTTTCAATTTTACCCTAATGAATGCCTTAAACTAAAAGGGACATTTGCTAATATCGCAAAGATGTTCTCTCTCTTTTCTGGAATAGGATAATTTTTTTAAGAAAGGAGGGGATATCAACGACTCGGTTTAACTTGTGACAAACGACACTGTCATATTACATATATCCATATCGATGACGGCAGGGTCAAATCATAACTCATTCTCCAAGCAGACTTTCCTTCTCCAATTGTGTCCGCAATACTTTCAACTGTTTTTCTAACAAAGCTGAACAACTGTGGACTATTCCGTTAGGTGACTGTGTATGGTAATCAAATCCATGAGCCGTTTTCATTTGATGTCGGCTGGTAGTCGTCCTCGTCGGGTTTATTTTTCAAACCAACAAACCTGCATGGTATTCAGTACATACATGTATAAACTTTATCTTTGATTACAGATAACTTTATTGATGCACCATGGATGGCTGCAGAAGGTTTTTGGTCATCAAAAGGTAATTATAATTAAGCTGTTATCTCTATAATAATTGTCGTAATAATTATTTACAAATTCCATCCCACTAATGAAATGAAAATGCTTTAAATCTTTGGTACCTTATGTCTATGTGACTTAATAATTAAACTCATAAAACTTCGGGTATCGATTCGAAGGATGTTGACAAGGCCAGTTAGCATGTTATGCATCATACCTTCATAGTTTTTTGCTACTTCCTTTATTGAAAATGTATATAGTTATTCGAGATGAGTTTATTGTGTACTATACATGTATAGTAAGCAATAAACATATCTCGATTAACGATACATTTACTGAGTGATTTATTTCTGTTTTTATTCCAACAGACACCACCTCAACTGAATACAGCACGGTTACATCATTTCCAAATGCTGTTACGAGCAGATCTTCTAGTTTGAATGGTGAAACATCACAATCCCTCGGTTCAACGTTGACATCAGAATCTGAAGATACAGGGCAATTTGAAAAGACAACTTCTTTTGAATCAATGGAGACTACCATTACTTCATTTGAGAATTCTGAACCAAACAGATTAATAATTACAACGAATGAATTGGAATTTCCTGCTAACTCTGATCCTGATAGTTCTGCAGAAAGTAGTACAATATCATCTTCATCACTTGCTCCCTCACACTCAAACTCACACTCGGTCATTTTTGATTCAGCGTCAAAGACTAGAATTACGACTCTAATCACCACAGTAAACAGAGACGAAACTACTGTTTCTAGTCAAGAAACTATTTCTAAATCTACAAAATTCGATCGCGGTGGCTCTACAGAGAGTAATCCACTTTCAAACAGTCCTACAACCCAATTCTCCATCTCACAGTCACACTCAAACACAGTCGATTTAACATCAAAGACTGGAATAACTACTCCCATCACTGCAGTAAGCAGAGAAGAAACCACTTTTTATAGTTCAGAAACTATTTCTAGATCTACAACAATAGAACCCGGCACAAATAAAGAATCCAACATAGTTTCATGTTCGAATTGCTCATGTCGCATAACATTTACTTTTGATGTGAAAATGTCTCCAGAATTTCAACAGAAAATGGAAAATGTCAAACGCAATCTAACATTGCACAGGAAAACGTTGACATCTTACCTTAGAACTAAAATCAGCGCATCAGACGATCGAACGAGTTCCACGGGATTGGGGTCGCTTGGTGTAATTGTAATAACATTTGTTATAGCTCTCATTGTTTCTATTGATGTAGTTAATTTCTTTACTTTCATGAAAGCTTAATATATAAAACAGGGAATCATTAAAAAAAAAACAAGCACATTTATACAATATTACCTCAACAAAGATTCAAATTCGAACCTCATTTAATCTATTTGCGTAAGATTTCTTTCAGAACGTTTAAACTGATCTTCCTCTTTGATCTGAGAATATTTTCTATGATTCTTACTATTTTTCGGTATTGTTTACTTCAGTGTTCACTATGTTTCTATTTTCTATTCTAATATGACTTGATTCTTTTTCCCTATTAAGACAACAGACGCGAGCCGGGCTCTATTCTCCAATATAGGCCCTATAGCGATAAGCCACGCCTACCCATTTTCTGAAAGCAGATAAACCGGCAGGAACTGGTTTTTACCAAGAATCGATTATGTCGTCTGTGTTTCATTGATCTAAGTTTGGTCATCATTAGAATAGAAATAAAAAATGACAAGCCGGGCTATATTGTCTCATAATGCCCTCGCGTCCTCAGCCAATCACATTTATCACCTCGCCGCTGACGCGGCTCGGTAATAAATGTAATTGGCTGAGGACGCTCGGGCATTATGAGACAATATAGCCCGGCTTGTCATTTTTTATTTCTTAAATAGCAGATTCCACATGAAATTATTATGTTCGGCAGGCTGGCCTAGTGGAATTGTATTTTTGAACTAAAGTATTCATCTTATTTCTTCATTTAGTTGTGATTGATTCTAGGTAGCGCCACCAATGACGAATATCGGTAATTTTCTGATACCTAGACCAATGTGCAACCCCCTAATTTCTGAATAGTTTACTGAGAGAAATCTAAATAAATTGAACCCTTTCAATCCTTCTTACTTAGAAACTGTTACTAAAATTGTATATTGTCATTTGAATTCATGTGAGATTTGAATTTGTTTAATCTTAACTTATAAATACAGTGCGTTTCAACAGTGCCACCTACAATGAACTCCGTCCTTGTAGTGTTTGTCCTTTCTGTTTCTATGGTGCTGTGTTATTGTTTCCGTCTGTTTGGCCGCTCTTTTCTCAGATTTAGATTCAGATTTATTTATACTCTAAGTCCGTATTGGTACTGAGAATTTTATATACATGTAATGACAATATTTTCGCGAGAAAACGTTCCACTGTTTTCACTACTATCCTTCCTGTCTTTGTTTTTTTTTCAAGAATTTGTATGCCTATTGATTATGATTTATGGTTTTGGTTTTGGGTTTGATTCTGTAACAATATTTTTCCAGATTGTAAATACATGCATGTTAGTGATACGAATAGAAATGGTGGCGTTTTCTTATTTTATCTGATTTTACATTATACTAGTATTTTGAGGAATAAAACCTTTGTACAGAAAGTCTTGATCTGATTTTACTAAATCACATAATGTAAGGAAGGATATGAACACTATTTTTATCCTAAATGACATTTTATTGAAAATAAAATCAAGATTTGCAATGAACGCCAGAGAAGCAAGGATGGATTTTACTTAGAATTGTTGCAGATCGTCGTTTTTTACACTTGATAAAGACCAAGGGGCCGAAAATTTGTGTAATTTAGTGTTTGTGTTTTTATTTGTTATCATCCCTTCCCTCTGGAAGAAATATTTCAATCAACTGAAATGTTATTGCAGTGTGACGTTTGTTTCCTATACATTTGTATATTGATACTTTAAATAAAAAAGTTTTGCAGATTTTGCAATTTGGCGTGACGTCATTATAATACGGAAGTGTTATACCTTCTTGAAGAAAATTTCAAACCAATTTCTATGCACCAGACACGTGTTTCGAATATCAAATTCTCATCAGTGATGCTTCCAGCCAAAGTGATTTTCAGGAGCCGCCAAAATTAATTTCATAGCGCCCTCTGATTTTATGTTTTGATTAGTACTCCAACAACACTCAGTCGCAGCAACCACAGCAAAACACCAAAACACTCGATGCAAAAATGTAGAGCAGACAAACACAGAAAGAGACGCAAAAGGGAAATGTCCAATTCAGAATATGAATATGTAGGAAAATAGATGTACTGATTTTTACCTTTGAGTCAAAAGTATCAGACCTTCTTCAAGTAAACATGTCCATGTGTCTGTTCAGTTGCACAAAATTACTTGTGTTACTTTAACAAGTAAATTGAACGTGTACAGAATATCTCCACCAAGACGACATTATACTGACCACAGCGGAACACACCCACAGTGAAGCAACCTTAAAAAAAAAACAATGGACATAAGACAACACTTCAACAAACAACAGGACACATACCAAATGGATCAATTAAGTATCCAAATAGACAGAAATATAAAACATGAATGAAAATACATAATTGATGTACACGGTGTTGACTTGATATTATACAATCATCGACTTTTTGTGAAGTCTTCTCGTTACTTAATTTGCGGGCCTTATTATATATTGGTTGAAATAAATATTTTTTCCCGTAAACCGAAGCAAACTTGTCTGCTGTTATTTCTTTCTGTTTTGTAAAGACCGCACTTATGCAGCAAAAAGCGATTTCATTTTGTGAAAAGAATGGGAATCATAAATAATGTTGTTATCCGGAAAACGTGCATACAACCTTTCAATTCAGTCGATGCACAGTTTTCGTATTAAAGACCTTAAGGTGACATCACAAACAAGGCAGTAAAATGCAGGTACCTATGTAATATCAAAACAAAGTATAAGTCATGTAAATGTATAACAAAAGCTTTGAGCATACGGAAAAACAATCTGCGCTCTGCTGACCGACGCGATTTCATCAATCACGCAAGGAGTCCGACCAACTTTCAAATAGGACTAGGAAAATGGATCCAGTTTTCACTGACGAGATTTGTACAGCGTCTATCATAGAGAACCGTCATTACGCTTTGTATTTAGAAAGTGTGTAATATACTTTTTCTTCATTATTATGAACAGTCTTTCTCAGGAGCACAGTTTACTGTATGTTTGAAAAAATCGTTGATATTAAGTATCTCTGATATTTTGACCTAAACTTAGTCGATTTTCGTAATTTTTGTGTAAAATCGAGAAAATTTGAAATGATTTGTGAATTTGGTACCTACGGTGAAACTTTATCAAAATCAAGTTTTATACAAAGTTGCTAACCTGCTTTATTGTATGTTAACAAAGAAAACTAAAATTAAAATCAAATGGGTGCATTTTAATTAAAATAGCACTTTCTGTATTTTCGTTACAAATGTGCTATTTAGCAACTTCCCAGCATTTTTACCCTGTTTTTCAAATGAGCAAAATCTTGATTTTCATCACGGGCCTATTAGTTTTTCTTCGTAAAATGATTAATTGACATGAATCCTGTTTCATAAAATTGTTGAAATTCCTTAATTATTACAGAAATAACATGCCTTAAGGCTCATAAGGTGTGAACTGCATGCTTGTAAGCTTTTTAAAACATGCCGTACCATATATTATCCGAATAGAATATAGCATTGACATATTTAGTATTATGCAGAAATAAGACAAAAAATGCCACATTTTGAGGCAAACAAATTTATGCAAGATTTGAAACTTATAAAGCAAATAAATATCCAACATCTAGACTCGTTATTGATGAATAAAATAATTTGAAACTATTAAAGTACAAATTTTAAAACATAAAAAGCAATTTTCATGCATTTATCCAATGACTTATAAACAGTCCTTGATTTATCAATCCTCCGCATAAAAAAGAAGGATTTAATTTGAAGATTTGAATACTATAAATTATTATCCTTTTTCTGGAGAGAAATGTACATAATTAACTTAATACATGTAATCTATTTGTTTTTTAGGGTTTTTTTTATCGTCCTGCTTGATATTCAAAATGCGAAATAAAAACCGAATTTTAGTCGGTTGTTGTGAGAACTATATCTAGATATATATATAAAAATCAATCCGGCTTAAAAAAGAAACTCTTTTGAAAAAAAAATCCCCTCTCCCCTATGACGTCAGCTGGAATTTGCAAAACAACCAAGATAAACAAATAAAAGAAAAGGAAGAAGCATAAATGTATATATGTATTTTTTTTTTAAATAAAAATATCATACTCCATCTGAAAGAGTGTAATATACATTGTAAACAGCAAAATTAAACTTCAAATACACACAGACACGTATTTGAAATAAAACATGAAACCGATGCAACATCATGTAAACCAATGAAAGAGTCCCTGCATCCCTTCCCCAGAAAATAACCCGGACATTTCTCTGACCGTTATCGGTTATGCAAATACTTTCTCACATCATAAGTTTTGACCAATCGCATCGCCGCTAACAAAGAAGAGGAAAGTTTGAAAATGTAAACAACATTTGGACACTTCATTTTTATCAAAATTTACGTTTAAATGCGTCTTTATTTATTCAGTTGTTTTACAAAGTGATGAGTTAAAATACGTATGTAACAATCGGTTATAAATCTAACGCATAGTGACCTGGTGGCCTTTTGATTTCAGACTCGAATTTCCTCTGATTGAGAGGGGACGCTTTATTCAGTTATTCTCGATTCTTACCCGAGCAGTGCATAGAAAGGAAAATGTCTTCATGGGCAAATGACCTTTTTTCAAAGGAAAGTGAAGGTTGCATGCACCCTGTCTTCAGGAAAACTTGACAGGGCTGTAAATTTGTTAAATTTCTTGAGGGGGGGGGGGGGGGGGGGGGTTGCATGTGGGCTACCAAACTTCTTAACTAAGGGGCCCCAAACAAATCTAAGGCCCCACAAAATTTGAAAAAGTTATGAACAATCCACTCAATGTAGATATATAGGTTCACATTTTTCATTGAATGCTCCGCTGATTGTTTTCCATTAGAACTGGTAACAGAATAAGTCAGTCAGGGGTCCAACTTAAATAGGTTATAACATTTTGAAGTTACTGTCCGCGCACCTCACCTCAGAAACTGGATAAACGCGATTTTGACTACTTTATCATGCAAAAATTCAAGTGAAATTTATACTATTCAATAGATCTCACTTAGTGAAGTTAGTCGTAAATTTTGGTACCGGGTATAAGTTACATGATAGTTGCTTGGGTCATTTCCCATATTAATTTTTCCTGTGACGCTATGACGTTGTCCATAGGCTCAATGTTAAACTCGGCAAAATCAGGCTAAAATTTAACATTGAAAACGCCGATCTAAAAAGTATTTTGTCTATAATTTTATTGCTTTAGGCCATACCAAATTAATAAAATGTTCTTTGGATTTTCTTGTGAAAAAAAAGGGTGCGAGCGGGCGAAAATATAATTATTATATTTTTCTTTTAAGTATTGCATTTTTTAAGGTGCGAGCGATTGAAATAATTTTATTTTGACATAGTTTACCATAGTAATACATTTATGATGTTTTCCGTACTCATAAAGGAATTCCCATAGGAATCTGGTGACTAGGAAGCCTGGCACATAGCAGTACGGAACAGATTTTTGAACATTCTCCCCTCCTTGACTTTCAGTGTCAAGTATATTGGACAACAAATTTGCTCCCAACATTTTTTTTCAAATACAAGTAGTATCGTTTTCTTCGAAATTTGCAAAATCTGAGATTTCTAGAAGCTTTAAGATTTGCAGAAATCAGAACCGACCCTAAAAAATTCGTGAGCCAGAAATTTCAGGGTGCGGGCGAGCATTTTATTTTTATAATATTATTTTTTGAATTTTGAAAAATATGGTGCGGGAAATCCAAAGAACATTTAATTAATTTGGTATGGCCTTAACCTTTTACCATATATCATATACCAATATTTACGACTTAGCGAGCTCTCTAGAATGGTATCAATTTTATTTGTATTTTTGAATGACAAAGTACTGGTAGTCAAAATCATGTTTATCCAGTTTCTGAACTGAGTCTCGTGGACAGTTATTAATTTTTATCAGTTGTATTTAACTTATCAGTCAGGGGTGCTACTTCAACAAGTAATTAAAAAAAATTACTTAGTAACTTTCTAATTTTGCCTTCTAAAATGATTACCTCTAAAAGTAACTGATTTACTTGTGATGTCCATGCAACATATTACTTATACAAGTAATATACATAAAAAGTAAGGCAATGGATGGTTTGTAATGATTGTAGCATACACATTTAAAGTTCTCAAGCTTTTAATTGTAATAAGGGCTACTCATACATGTATCAGTAATAACTGCTTCAGTAACAGAAATATCAAGGTAAAACCATTCCCTTAAAATTACTTGTTTAAGTAATATTTAGTGAAAGAGGCTTATCTTTAAATGAAAGGAGTAAAGCTTTAAGCAATTATCGTAATTTATATTTAAATTTTATTTTGAAGAGGAAAGTCTGAATTTTCAGGAAAAATTATTGCTATTGGGATGAAAATTCTGTTTAAAATCTACAAGGTTACAAACTTGCACAAATTTGCAACTTTTTAAGTGAAATTCGGCTACAATTTCGGCTATCTTTCTTAACTCAAACAGTTTCTTCTGAAAAAGTTATTTCCTTTTGAAAATAATGGAAGTGCTCTTGCCTTCTACTGCTGTATTTTCTTACTTGCCATAGGAAATAAGACATTATTTAACTTTTTATGTGAAATCATGGGTACATTTGATACCAGTCAGATAATTACTTGTAGAAGTAATTTTTTAATTACTTGTTGAAGTAGCACCCCTGACTGCTTATAACTTCAACAAGTTATACATGTATTCAGGAGCTTAAACGGTAACTTAGATAAGTTATGAATAAAAAGCAGATTTCTTTTGGAATTACGCTAATAACTTTAACATGTTATAACAGTGTTTTTGATTTAAACACACATTTTATTCAAAGTATTGTAATTTAGAAGATTTGTCTAGCACTATGTATCTGACCTAATTTTTTTGTGAATTAGCTTATCAGTATCCAGTGCTAGTAAATAGGATTTAATGACTGAAATATTCCCTAGAGGACCCTTTTTTTTAGGGCTTTGCATCAGAGTCATATTCAGACTCACAAAGCATGCCCTGACTAGTGAGATACAATGTATACCAGGTGGTTGTCCAATTTATCATCTACAGTATAAAGTTACAAATGCTGAGTTAATAAGAGAAATGCTCACATAAGATATTCAGGGTCAAAGTTTGGTTTTATAACTTGTTAAAGTTATATGCTCAAAATCAGTTACTTTACTTGTACACATGTAAGTTAAAATTATAACCTGTACAAGTTGGACCCCTGTAGTGTTGTGTAAATTATCGCCAACGTCGGCGACATTATCGCCAGACCCTTCCAATTACGATAATCGATGATGATTTTGATAATCGGTTATAATTGGGAAATTTAAAACATTATAAAAATGAAATATTTGCATCATTATACCATATTTTTGCTAGAGAAACAATTCATACATCGTGCTTATGATTCAAGTCAACTGATACATGTATATCTTAGGTCAGTTTGCATACTTGTTTGAAGCATTTTGCCAAGTTTCCATAAAATTTGCTTAATGAAAAGTAAGCTATTGACAAATCATGAAATATTTTACAGTTTTGCAGTGTATTATAACTTACAAGAATCCGATTATAATCGATCGAAAGGCTTATCCAATTAATCAGTTTTGATTTTTCCATCCGATTCCCAACGCTATTAAAGGTGTAGAGTTAGACCCCTGACTGTAAAAAGTCCTATGCAGAAAACATACATTAACTTGCTCATACTAAACAGTCAGGGGTCTAACTTGTACTAGTTATAACTTTACTTATACAAGTAACTGATTTTAAACATATAACTTAAACAAGTTATAAAACCAAACTTTAACCCTGAGTACAAAAATGTATCTTATCTGAGCATTTTCCTTATGAACTCAGCATTTGTGACTTTTTGGATAATTAATTAGACAACCACCTGGTATACATGTACCTCACTATCAAGCGCATGCTCTGTGAGTCTGGCACGAAGCCCTAAAAAATTAGGGTCCTATAGGGAATATTCCTGTCATGAATGACTCATTAAATCCTATTTACTAAGCAATAGACAGGCTACTAACTGAGAGTAAAATTTGATCAACATGAAATGATTTCACATAAAATGTTTTTCAAAGCCAGAAAACAAGAAAAATAGCCCTATGAGGGACAAACATGCAGATGTACATGTATTTTGATAATAAAGTCATCCAAATATTCCCAAATTTCTTGATTATATGTCGCCAATTTGCCCAAATGGCAAATTGAAAGGCACAGGCACCTTTGAAAAATAGTTTTAAAAAATTAGATTACTTATTGCGTACAGCATACTCTATTTTTATTTTTCTCACACCCCAGTTAATATTTATTTCATTTGTACATGCAGATCCAGTAATGGTATGAAGTGATGAATCATTATTAAGTATGACCTTGTCAGCCATCCGCAAACCCAGCTACGCCGATGTCGCAAGAACTCCACCCCGTAGAGGAACTTCATCACAGTCTGATTCTGGGGAAAAGTCATGCGTCAAAGTTGTAGTGCGCGTAAGGCCTGAAAATGCGCGAGAGAAGGAAGGAACATTTGAAAATGTTGTGCGTGTGATGAATGAAAATGTTCTGGTTTTTGACCCCCAGGAACAAGGTTCTCCACACTATGGTTTCA
The DNA here is from genome assembly GCA_028142955.1 of Pinctada fucata. Lineage (NCBI taxonomy): Eukaryota > Metazoa > Mollusca > Bivalvia > Pterioida > Pteriidae > Pinctada > Pinctada fucata. The sequence continues at coordinate 23,757,513 of AP027102.1, read as the reverse complement.
AGAATCGCAGACGGAGAGACATCAGATGCAGAATTAAGAAAGATATGAAGTTTGCATTTGATTATGTGTTTGGTCCAAGGTCATGCAATGCTGATGTTTATCAACAAACAACAAAGAAAATTCTTGATAATCTGCTAGAAGGCTACAGTTGTTCAGGTAACATGGTTTAGCTTACCGTAAGAAATTATAATAAGTTATTCAATTTGTTTAAAAAGAATGAAAATTATTTTAAAAGGTCAATAAAAAAATGTATAGGTGATACATTTACATGTGCATGTAGTGCATTGTTAGTAAAAGCATCAAGAACGATACAAAGGAACAAGTGGTACTTTTACATGTTTTTGCTTGTACATTTTGTACATGTACCTGGTTACTGATTGTACATGTACGTATGAAGTTAGATATTGAGTATACAAGTTTTAGCTATTGCAGATTGTACATGTATTTGTACACATACAAATGTACTATCATTATCATGATTAAGATATAATATTATCGACATTGTAGCATACTACATTTACATCAATACAATTTACATGTAAAAATTGATTGGAAGAGTAATGTCTTAACCATTAATTATCACATGTATTTATCAATTTTCAGTATTTGCATATGGTGCTACAGGGGCAGGTAAAACCCACACTATGCTTGGTAACCCCTCACAGCCAGGAGTTATGTTCCTTACTATGGTAGACCTGTATCAAAGGATTGATGCTATACAGGCAGAAAAAACATGTGATGTGGCGGTATCATATTTAGAGGTACATAAGTATTCATTATTTCATACATACAGGGGTCACTTGAACAAGAATTAGGAACATAGTCACAGTCAGTTAACAAATGGCACATGAAACAACTCATTGTGTCACAGTGCGCATTAAATGTCCAATTAATTAAGGAGGGATTTAACAACAAGATATGGTGGCGGTATTATTTGTTTTCTCACTTCCTAGGAAAAGTACAGTCTTGAATTCCTTAAAACATATGATAAACTGATTGTTTTATAAAATTGACTCTACTGATGAAGTTTGAAAAATTTACGACTACATTTTAAGAAATTATGTTGATTTCCGAAAATTGTGAACTTACATGTAGGGAGTTTTATCCATAAGCAAACCACAACGTCATTTCGATGTTATTGATGGAACCTTCTCATTCAAAATGCAATAAAATCATAAATACAAAACATATAGTACCGGTATTGAAACTTTGCATGTACAAAATTGAACATTTAATCTTAATCACAGTGTATTCTTTGACAAATTTACAGTACTTTACAGGAAAGCGAAGGACACTTCGTTGAATATAGATGATTTTAGATGAAAAAATTGGAAAATATTGTAATATTTTAATCCTAAATTCAATTTTTCTCATTTAATCATGAAATTATCTCTGGACATTGTTGATCATTTTGTTAGTTTTTGACGAAGATTCATCCACAGGATTACTAATAATCAACTGTTTAAAACTACAGTCAATTGACTGAAAATTGGCATTCTTTTAGCATTTGTGTCATCTTTCATTCCAGTATCTTGCCTTTGTTTAAAATGCAATTCATCTCATCTTTTCAAATGTAAATGCAATACAATTATGAGATTTTGGAAGAAAATTTAGATTAATTTCCAATAGCTTTATGAGAACCAGAATGACATTTTAAATAATATGACGTCATTCAGAAATTTACAGATAGGTTGAAAAAATACAATGTCTCATAGAAAATTTTCCTGTTTATAGAATCAAATATAAGTTTGTATAGATAAAGGACAGGCAAGAAATCAATAATATAAGAAATTTTAAGAAAAACTGAACTTGGCATTCAAGTGTTAAAACTTCAATACCTCCTGAAGTTCTAGAATGCCCTATGGCATGTATGTAAAGATAAGTGTTTTTGGAAAAACCTTCATTCCATAGTATTGATATTTTTTATTGCAAATGTATGTTACATGTACTTTGAGATGATTTTCTCCCAACCTAAAACATGGTCCTCATCTGCTATAATTGTAAGGTTTTCAGTTTGATTCTTTGAATCAATCACAAACCAATAACATACATGTATACCCATTGTTCATGGAAATTACCAGAGGGTCCAGTAGCTTTAAAAACTTCGAAGGTTCTCTTATTTTGCTTTCCATTTCAAGTGTAATATGCAAACATTAACCATTTTACTCTATGCGTAAATGTTTATTTAGGTATACAATGAGCAGATTAATGATCTACTGATGGGAGGTAAAGCTTTGCCTGTAAGAGAGAATGCCAGCAATGGAATAGTTATACAAGGACTCTCTCTGCATAAGGTTTGTTAAGACATGTATGCCTTTCTATCAATATGAGTGCAGAATTTATATTTACATGTATAAATCACTTCTTTATATTGATATGAATAACAACTCACATCTGATAACAGATTCAAAATTTTCAAGTAAGTATAATCAAATACATCCAGCCTTGATATTAGACCACCAATCTGACTCACTCAGGTAAAAACTGCATGTATGCTCTTGGTATCCATTATCAATATAGAATCTCAAAGTATATGAAATATGAACGGGTTATTAATAATCTTATTAAAACGTGACTTGAACTTCCGATACCCTCCACATACACGTATGTGGAGAGTATCAGAAGTTCAAGTCGCGTTTTAATAAGATCGTGGTTTTTAAGTACCTTTTTGTGTACAGTTTCTTTTGTTGTCCCCCGCTTTCGCGAAAGCGCGGGGATATTAAAACCGGTTCGTCCGTCCGTCTGTCTGTCCGTCCGTCTGTCCGTCAGTCACAAAAACTTTAACCTTGTGCATAACTTTTGAATGGTAAGTGATAGGGCTTTGATATTTCACATGTGTATTCCTTGTGACAAGACCTTTCCATGGATACCAAAATTTTTGACCTTGTGACCTTGACCTTGGACTTTGACCTACTTATTAAAAACTTTAACCTTGACCATAACTTTTGAATGGAAAGTGATAGGGCTTTGATATTTCACATGTGTATTCCTTGTGACAAGACCTTTCCATGGATACCAAAATTTTTGACCTTGTGACCTTGACCTTGGACTTTGACCTACTTATTAAAAACTTTAACCTTGACCATAACTTTTGAATGGAAAGTGATAGGGCTTTGATATTTCACATGTGTATTCCTTGTGACAAGACCTTTCCATGGATACCAAAATTTTTGACCTTGTGACCTTGACCTTGGACTTTGACCTACTTATTAAAAACTTTAACATTGACCATTACTTTTGAATGGTAAGTGATAGGGCTTTGATATTTCATATGTGTATTCCTTGTGACAAGACCTTTCCATGGATACCAAAATTTTTGACCTTGTGACCTTGACCTTGGACTTTGACCTACTTATTAAAAACTTTAACATTGATCATTACTTTTGAATGGTAAGTGATAGGGCTTTGATATTTCACATGTGTATTCCTTGTGACAAGACCTTTGCATGGATACCAAAATTTTTGACCTTGACCTTTGAGTTCGACCTACTTTTCAAAAAACTATAACCTTGTCCATAACTTTTTAATGGAAAATGATAGGGCTTTCACATTTCACATGTGTATTCCTTGTGATGAGACCTTTCTGTTGGTAATAACATTCTGACCTTGTGACCTTGTCCATGGAGGTTGACCCACATTTAAAAACTTCAACCTCGACCATAAGTTTTTGATGGTAATTTAAATCATAGGTCTTAAATATTTCACATGTGCATACCTTTTCATAAGCCCTGTCCCTTGGAAACAAAACACAAGTTTGGACCTTTTGACCTTTTCTTGGAGTTAATCTTTCATATTTAGAATGTTGATAATATATGAGATATATTATTAAAACTTAAGAATGGGGGGATGTCTGTAAGCATTCCTTTAAAGACAAACACCCAAAAGCGGGGGACCACAATTCCTTGAATTTGATTTTATTAAGCTTGTGACACTGTATAAATATTATAAAAAGGCTTTGGTCATACAAATTTACATGTGCATTTTCTAAATGTTTAGAAGTAAAATTGAAAGTTAAGACTATGCTTTTGCCATGCAATGACAAAAACCCATAGACATGTAATTATATAATATAAATTACATACCATACATACATGTACATACAATTTGCATGAAATGTTAATAGATGTAAATTAAAGGTGCATTTTCATAATGCTCCATGGTCAATGAAAGAAAATAATTGTACAAATGTGTAGGCAGGTTTTATGTTTTTTGGATAATTTAGGAGGATTTATGTAAAAAAGAAAATTACTTAAGCGTCTGTCCGCTATAATCCTATCTGTACAATTGTATTTCAGCCTTCCTCAGCGGACGAACTCCTGAGCATGTTACAGTACGGTAATGAGAGACGAACTCAACATCCCACTGACGCTAATGCTGAGTCTTCAAGGTCACATGCTGTCCTTCAGGTATATACTATATGTACAGTGAATTTTCTGAGTAAGAACTAGAAGTTGTACATGTGGGTAACTGCATGACATTTTATCTGAACTTGCACACAAATCTTAGAAATCCTATTGATAATGTAGTTTTAAATAATATAAAATTCTTTTACCTGTATGGTGCATAAGGGGATTTCTAATTTGGCAAAGGAAATGAAGTGAGCACTGAGGAAATGTGTGTACTTATTCAAAACTTATTCTTTCTTTGTGATAAATTTTTGTATTCAAGACCAGGAAAACTTATTCTTTCTTTGTGATAAATTTTTGTATTCAAGACCAGGCAAAGGACAAGGGGCGATATGCCCCCTATTTGGCCGTGGTTTTACAGCAATTTCATAAGCCATTGTTATGTTTTCATGTTTTGTGTATATATAAATTAAGATCTGTCATTAATATTGGCGAGTCCGAAACATGACGTCATTTTGTCTATTACGTCATAAAAAGGCGCCAAAGTTGATTCGCTTGCGAAAATCTGTCGATTTTTATACGATTTCGTGTCGAATTTTACGAAATTCTACGTGAAGTCACACAATAACCAAGTTTATACTTTACACACAATTTCTTTGATTTATGATCTCACAACTGGCAAAGTATCGTGGTGGTTATCGCCTGCGCTCTGTACTAATTTTAAATATATCTGTTGTTGATTTTTGTCGTATTTCACTTTTCTCGTATCACATAAAAATTTTATTCGATATATTAGGTCAATGTAAAGGAAGTGAATGCGTATTCTTTTTACTAATTAGATTTACACATGTCAGTATTTGAATGCAAAATTATACAATAGCCTGTCATTTCCTAAACAGTATTAGTTATAAGGTTTGTAACTAACCGTCTACAGAGATTTGTCGGGTTGATCAAGCCCATATGTGGACGGTCAGTAACAACCCAAATAATTGTTCTATTTTGTCGAGGACCAAAATTCCCGTCTTTCGTCGCAGAAAATGGGAGTTTTGTGCCGGCCTTTTACATGTGAATTCTTTTATAAGGCAATGTCGGAATTACTGACGGTCTATAGAAATTTAGACGTCGAGCACGTGACGCGATTTACGCTTTCTCGTTGGTTCGAATTAGTCCGTGGCAAAATAAAAAGATCATATATGTCTTATTTGTTTCCGTGTTTGGGGAATTGATACCTCTGCACAAAGGACAAATGATCAGATTATCGGCATGCCGTTCCATGTCTATTCAGTAACTTACATGTATCAATAAAAGAAAGAAACAATTGAAGTAATCAAATTCTTTGTAATATGTCTTATATGAATTGATTTATGTGAGAATGAAAGGCCGGAAACAATTTTGAATTTTGTATCATTTCTGAAATATATATGTATCGCCCATGACAAGAACATTTCCGTTGATACGAACAAGAAATTTGAATGAAAAATTTAAGATACAGTGTCCCTGAAATTAATTTTATCGAAAGTTAACGTAAACTTTACTCCAAAAGATCTAGATAGAGGAAAACAGGAGCCATAGAAAGTTTTATTTGAAAATATGCAGTACAGACTCTAATATTGTCGATTTTTTTAAATAATTAAATTTCAATATACATACCTCTATAGTAAAAACTCAATACAATGTAGGTGGCGCTATTGGAATGAATTAGAGCTGTGCAAATTCAAAATGAAGTTTTTAAATGTAACCTGCGAATATATGCATTTGATTTGCCTGAAAATTTGAATTTGTACAAATGAGAACGTATACTTTCATTTCATTAAAAAAAAAAATTTTGCATTACAAAATTTTGTAAAATTAATTTTCAGGGACACCGTCCCTTTAAACTTCACAAATGTGGAAAATATTTTTCGAGAAAATAAAATATTCTTTCAAGATATATGTGTTATGACCAAGAAAATATAGTAGAAACCAGGACTTTTTTTTGAATTGCAATTCATAGAATTAACCTGCTTTTTCATTTCAATTTATATTTATTCTATCAAAGTTATGTGGTTTTGATTTTTTTTTCTTTTTTTTTTTCTTTTTTTGTTTTATTAAACATGCATGTGACATTGTTTACTTTTTACTTGCTATTTTATTTTTCATTTTAATAGCGCCCTCCAGTTTTCTTTCTTTTGGTCTAACTATATAGAACTTGATAACCTCGACAAGTTGAATATTATCGATCAACATTTTTTTCATTTAAAGCTCACAAAGATGTTAGGCAATCAGGGAAAAAACCCCGGGAATTTGACCATCGGGATCAAAGAGAACAATAACTGTACATATATATAAATTTTGTAGAAAATTCAGTCCTGTTGATGAAATAACATCTCCTGTAACCCACCCGGCCTTTTCATTACCTTATTTTTTAATTTTTCATGAATTAAATTACATATAGCTTTATTTCAGCCCATGATTTTGAAGATATGTAAAGCTTCAGCAATTTTGGCAAATTCCAGGCGGGAAGGGGTCCTAACCCCTAACCCTCACTCTCGATCCGAGCATTTAGTTAATTTCTTAATGTAAAGAAAAATACGTAGATGAGATATTCCTTGTACAACACGAGAAAAGTGTTATTTTTGTAATGCTATTTAATTATTAAAATGCAGTAAACATGCATTTTTATACGCCCGTCATTTGACGGGACGTATTATGGTATGGCGAAGTCCGTCCGTCTGTCTGTCCGTCCGTCCGTCTGTCCGTCCGTCCGTCCGTCTGTCCGTCCGCCTATGGAACGCAATAACTTGAATACGCGTCAACGGATTTTTATGAAATTTATACATTATGATCAGACTGTGGAGAGGAAGCCGCCTTTCGATTTTCAGGTTCATCCGATTTGTCGTTACAGAGTTATGGGACTTAGATTTTTAAAATACAGTGAAAATATACTAAAATATTTAAAAATTATTTAAAAATCTATTTTTGGTCGAAATGTTTTGAAATTTGGTATACTTCAAGTAGAAAGGATGTTCTTTGACATATGTAACGGGTTTTTAATTTTTTTGTCGCATAACCGAGATATTGTGTGTAATAGGAAGGGGGGTGGGTTATATGCACATACATTTCAAGCTAAGGGCAAAATATAGGCGCATGGAACGCCATAACTTGAATATGCGTCAACGGATTTTCATGATATTCATACATTATGATTGGACTGTGGAGAGGAAGGCGCCTTTCGATTTTCAGGTTTATTCGATATGTCGTTACAGAGTTATGGGACTTAGATTTTAAAATACAGTGGAAATATACTAAAATAGTTAAAAATTATTTAAAAATCTATTTCTGGTCGAAATGTTTTGAAATTTTGTATACTTAAGGTAGAAAGGATGCACTTTGACATATGTAACGGGTTTTTAATTTTTTGGTAGCGAGATATTGTGTGTAATAGGAAGGGGGGGGGGGGGTATATGCACATACACGTTAAGCTATGGCCAAAATATAGGCGCATGGAACGCAATAACTTGAATATGCGTCAATGGATTTTCATGATATTCATACATTTTGATTGGACTGTGGAGAGGAAGCCGCCTTTCGATTTTCAGGTTCATTCGATATTTCGTTACAGAGTTATGGGACTTAGATATTTTAAAATACAGTGAAAATATACTAAAATAGTTAAAAATTATTTAAAAATCTATTTCTGGTTGAAATGTTTTGAAATTTTGTATACTTCAAGTAGAAAGGATGTTCTTTCACATATATAACGGGTTCTTGAATTTTTTGTCACATAATCCAGAAATTATGTGTAATGGGGGGGGGGGGGGTTATATGCACATACATGTTAAGCTAAGGGCAAAATATAGGTGCATGGAACGCAATAACTTGAATATGTGTCAACAGATTTCCATGATATTTGTACATTTTGATCAGACTTTGAAGAGGAAGCCGCCTTTCGATTTTAAGCTAGGTTCATCCAATTTGTCCTTATGGAGTTATGGGACTTAGATATTTTGGTGTTGTGAAAAAAATCCCAACGGGCGTATCTTGCTGCGTGAGCGTAGGCTTTATTGAAAAAAAAAAATTGTAATGGGGCAAACGGTTTATCTTTCTCTTGATTCTAGACTTCGTATACCAGGATTGCCAATCAAGCAATTCATTTTTGCCGAAATGCGGCCCAATTTCCACTGGAGTATTATTATGTTTTGCCTAAATCTGGCAAAAACAGTTTTAATTGATCATTTCAAAAATATTTCCGATCCTCAAATTCTAAACAATTTTTAAAATTTGTCAATTTTCTAGATATCTATATCGAATATTTGGTAAAGAAATATCTGTGTTTGAGCTTGTTTATGCCTTGCATTGAGTCATATTTCTGGCTCATCAAAATTCATCCCTCAGATCAAGAAACGTTAACATTCCGATATTACGGTGTCCCGTTAGGGACATCGCTTCTTCGCGCTTGAAATGGATACGCGAAGAAGAAAAGTCACGATGCGAAGAAGCGAAGTTATGATGCGAAGAAGCGAAGTTACAATCTTCACATCGTAACTTCGCTTCTTCGCATTGTAACTTCGCTTCATCTTGTCTTCGCTCCTTCTCCGCCTCGCTTCTTCTCAGCTTCGCTCCTTCGCATCGTATAACTTCGCGTCACAATGTGTTTACGCGAAGAATCGAAGTACCCAACGGAACACCGTACGATATGTGTCAGTGCTGTAGATTGAGAAGATTTTGGAAAATTTTTTCAAATCGGTGGTTTCTGGAGTGTTCTTTCAAAGATTTTTTTATGGAAACAGTAGTTTGCTTTCAAAGCATGTCTTTTGGCACTGCGGGCGCACGGCTATATCCGTCAATCGACTGTTTCGTAAACTATGTAGATGACCGTGAGTATGTGCTTTTTGTATTGTTGTGCAAAGAAAACAAAATCAAAATAATATTGTGACGGTTAAACATATCCTTTGTTCACTGCCCTCATTTGAAAAAAACAAACTTGGTAATGGACCTTTAGTACCTCCTAAGTTCCTATAAGGTTTCCCGCAATTCATGGAGAATGTATACGGACGGACAGACAGACGGCTGGCTACGTAAAACTCATTTGAACCTTTAACTCAAGTGAGCTTCGAACATTTGTCACATCCAAATGTCTTTTTTTTCCAGTGCACGTAATCTTACACTTATCATAAATTCAAAATACGACTTTTAATACATGTATTACGTATTTATTTATTTATCCCCCTGGTCGCATATTTTTTTATATTATTTCATGAGGAATGGATACTTCAACCTCATCGAGGGGCGGATACAGAATTTTCAGTGAAAGGGTTGCTCATTAACCAAACGTATAGGTGTCTGGAAGCCATCTCGAAGTTGGTTCACGGGGCGCAGTACGGTATCCCTCCTCCCCTACGAAAATTATTTAAACACTTTTCAGATTTTAAACAAAAGCAATCTGGAGTATTGCTTTTAGACCCTAGAATCTTTTCAAAATACGTGGTTCGAACAGCATTAATAGTCGGAACTAAATGTATAGTAAGTGAAAACAAACGTACATGTATATATGAATGTTTTGATATATTACAGATTAAAGGATTAAAGATACTAGTAATACAAAAATTGAGGAATACAAAGACCCAAGATACGTATTGGCTTATCAAACATTGCCGAAAATTTATATACATGTACATGAGAGCGCTTTGTGACAACGTCAAATAGCGAAAACGGCGTCAGAAGTGCGACGTCAACGTCACACCAGGGATACTTTGAACGCTTTATTCGGCATCTAAACATTGTCCGATTCCTACAATGTATATACCAAATAACAGAGGAAGACACCCTCTATGCCCACAATAAATGTCATTGATTTTCCGACATCGGCCATTTTAAGCCCAAAACGCCCCTTGTCCTTAATTATACATGTAAGATGATATTTCATATCATCTGTCCTTGGTCTATCTTGAAGTTTATGAAAAAATGATTTTGAAGTCATGGAGACATCATAAAAACTTTTCACCAAAATTTCTGTACAAAGCATGGCACTCTGTAATTTAACCGACTCATATCTTTACTTGATGTTTCAGATATTTGTACGACAACGCGACAGAACGGCAAACATAAGTACAGAAGTACGAGTGGCCAAGCTTTGTATGGTTGATCTAGCTGGATCAGAGAGAGCTACAGTCACAAAGAATCGAGGGAAGAGGTTCAGGGAAGGAGCTAACATAAACAGATCTCTATTGGCTCTGGGAAATGTCATTAACGCATTGGCTGATCCAAAGGTTTGTGCAATATGAATTTCTTTACTCATACTTAAATTCTATATACATGTATTCTATTTCATGTAAGTCAGAGCTGTTTTGCAGATAATAATTTATATACTTTCTGTTGTAAAACAAAAGTTAACATACAAAAATTATAACTTCTAATCAGAGTAAGTAATTTTGTTGAAAATCTAAGACACAACAAAAATGATATTTTTACAGTGTAAAGGACATGTACCATACAGGGACAGTAAATTAACAAGGATTTTAAAGGATTCCTTAGGTGGAAACTGTCAGACTGTGATGATAGCTGCAGTAAGGTAAACTCAAACTGGATTCAGAAAAATTAACAGAAATGTACAAAATTTGCTGATACATGTAAGGAGCTGATAAGATAAGGGCTGTATTTAGCCCTGAATCTCATCAAGTATTTCTTCTACACAATGATCTACATGTAGATGTATATGCAAGAAAAACTTAATCATTTCTAAAATGTAATGTATTTTGAGATTCCTCATACAATTTTTAGCTCGCCAGGATGAAAAAGTCCAGAGAGCTAATGCCATACCCTCAGCGTTGTCGTCATCGTTGTCGTCGTAGACAAAACTTTAACCTGGGCTATATCTCTTGAACTATAAGGGGTAGGGCTTTGATATTTCACATGTAGATACCTTGTGACGAGACCTTTCATTTGAGACCATGACCTTTGACCTAGTGACTTTGACCTTGGACTTTGACCTACTTTTTAAAAACTTTAACCTGGATTCTGACAAAAACCTGTATAGGCGAGCTATGTAATCTTTGATTACCCTACGTTTATTTTGGTAATCTTATTTCTAGATACTACATGTAAAATTACAGTCCAAAGAGTAGGGGGTAGCCATGATGAAAAGAAGCTAATATCAATCAAAAACATTGGAAATTAAGAACTATCTGGCTAATATGGATATCTATAAACTTTAAAACATAATTATACATGTAGTCTAAACAAGATACTAGAAATAAAATTTAAGGAGGTATTGAACACTTGGATGCCAAATTCAATTTTTCTCAAAATTTCTGAAATTGTATATTTCTTGTCTGATAATGATTATACAAACTTACATTTGATTCTATCCATAGGAAAATTTTCTACGAGACTTTGAAATATGCAATAATTGACGTTTTCATGAATTTCTTGATGATGTCATGATATTGAAAGTGTCATTCCAGTTCTCGTAAAGCTATGGGAAATTAATTTTGATTTAACATACAAAATCTTCATAAATGTATTGCACTTACATATGGAAAAGATATTAAGATGAATTGTGTTTTATACAAAGACAGGATACTGGAATCAAATATGACACTGTCGCTCAAAATATTGCAATTTCGAGCCAATTGACTGTAGTTGTTGTTTAATTATTGGGAATTATATGAATGAATCTTTGTCAAAAACTAACAAAATTATCAACAATGTCCAGAGATGATTTCATGATTAAATGAGAAAAATTAAATTTTGGATTAAAATATTACAAACCTTTATATTTTCCAATTTTTCTTTTGAAAATCCTCCATTTTCAATGAAGTGACAACTGCTTTCCTGTAATGTTAATTTGTCTACGAATTCCATGTGATAAAGATTGATTTTCTATTTTATACATGCAAAGTTTCAATGCGATACGTTTGGTATTAATGTTTTTATTGCATTTTGAATGCGATGGTTTTTTGATGACATTTTCCCCGAAAACGTCGAAATGACGTCGTTGTTTGCTCATGGATAAAACTCCCAAAGTCCACAATTTCAACAGTTGCCATAATTTCTTCAAATGACACCGGAAATTATTCAAAATTCATTAGGATACTCAAATGTGAATATCAATCAGCGTATCAAATGTTTTAAGGAACTAAAGACTTTACTTTTCCTAGGAAGTGAGAAAACAAAAAATGCCGCTGCCATCTTGGTGTTCAAACCCTCCTTAAAAGACTGGCCTCAACTTTATCCATAAATTTTAAAATCTTGAATCTGAAATACGGTTGTATTTAATACTCATTGGCTACAAAGAAGGCATTTTATCACGAAATACTCACTCGCTCTTGTTTATTTCATTCTAAAAATAAAATATTGTGTATTTCATATGAACATGTTTAGAATAAATAAATGAATGACTTTAAAAGGGAAAAAATGAAACTTTGCATATATTATGACCTAAAATACAGATTCGTTAAAAGCCCCCCCCCCCCCCCCCCTCTCTCCCTTTTTCAATTTGTTGTCTCTGGGGCATTGCTCCCACTTTGTCAAAAGATGTGTAGTAGTGATATACACCTTCTGTAAAAGTGGCGTTCTGTAGCTAGGGGGGGGGGGGGGGGGGGGGGGGGGGGGGCAGTGTTTTAAAAAACTTTTCCATTGATTTCTATAGAAAACAGATATACATGTACTTTGCCTCAAAATGTAGGAAAATGATGCACGATAAATCTTTTCCAACTGCTGATTATGATAAAACCAAGAACTGGCATCAATTTTGTGAAAGAATTTTTTTGAAGTTCCCATTTTGAAAATTCAACTTTTTCAGGGCAGATTTTACGCCTTATCTTATCAGCTCCTTTGCTATCTTTTTATATTGAAAGCATTGAGAAAGAAATGAATGAATAAACAGAAATGTATGAAATTTGCATATTATTTGCTGATATATGTAATTTGCTATCTTGCAATGTTGAATGTGTTGAGAAAACTTTTTATTATATTCTTATTCAATTTGTTTCCTATTTGTAGTCCATCCAGTATGACCTTTGAAGATACATACAACACACTGAAGTATGCAGACCGTGCAAAGCATATAGAGGCACAGGTATGTGTATATGTATCTAACTGTATAAACTTATGATTATAATCAATTTATGATCATTGGCGTTATGGGCAGTGTTCTCCCCAGGCTGTTTTTGCGTGGCTGGGCCGCCACACTATCAAGATTTACCGCCATGTTATTGGGATCAGCACCACCCCATATTTTACGACAGTCATGTTTTTTTTTTTTTTCCTAAAAAATTTGTGTATTAACTATTTTGTGTCCCCCTTTGTGTTAATTGATTGATTTAACCGCTGTATACCATGCTAATTAGCCCCGACTGGTATACAAATGGGTTACCTGAGGTGTTAAACGTCTTGTAGACCCCAGCATGCTTTATTTGCCTGAGCTGAGAACGTGTCTGGCTTCTTCAGTGCACATAAATCTATATTACCTATAAAATAATGCCTTGATGGCACAAGTTGCTTTGTCAATGTCTATCGAGTGACCAACAAAAGACAACCATTCTATAACGTAACATGAACATGTTTTTATGTATATCTTAAGTTTATTCACATATTTTATTGCGTTGACCGGCAGTTGTCATATAGTTACTGCATGACAGTAAATCGGAAATAGAAATACGCTTTATCAGATTTCATAAAATTTTGTTTTTAATCCTTCTTATTCCACATATTGCTCAACCTCGCCTTCTTTGTCAGAAAAAATAATTGCCGTTTTTACAAGATAAGGAAGAGGTTATCTCGCTTACGCAAAATCATTTTAATTTGAATAACAGACCTGCCTACTTTTACGATTTTGGTGTAATTTTTACTATTTTTGACCTACAATTATGCTATACACATTTGCTGCTCAATTTATGCTTCCTACATATTTGCAAGCGGAATGACTTTTAAAAGTATTTCTAACAAATGAATAGACTCACATACATAAATTACTTGAATGTTGAGTGTTTTGATACCGTATATACATGTATCTGTTCTTAAATAATGCTATTGAATTTGAAGATGTTTAACACGCAATTCTGTAAATGATTTTTAAACAATATGTAACAATGTTGAAGAGTGGAAAACACAATGTTTTTATCAAAGTTACAGTCAATTTTTTTATATTACACTTTACTTCCCTAAATTAGACATTCTTAAGGAAAATGTTACACTTTTGCAAAGAAATAGGTAGGCAAGTCTGAATAAATAACGAGTCGGTATGTTTTGTATTTTTTAATAAGCTTGAATGTATACGATATACATGTAGTTATAAGAAGTTTAATTAATCATCAAACACACAAAATAGTGCACTGACCATCATTTTATTGAGAAATCGCTATATAGAAGGCTTTGTATACAACTGACTTTTAAAGAACAGATCTAGATGGGGGGGGGGGGGGCTTGCTTCATATTGTAGGCTAAGTAGAACGTTCAGCTTTCTTTGCCAGAGATGACCATGAATAATATTGCAATGGCAGATTAAGAGGGGGGGGGCAGTAAATGTTTTCATATTTGGACCCAATTTTTCAAGTAGGAATTTGACTGTATAAAGATAATTTTCAACCTTTTTTAAAAGGTGAAACCTGCCCTTTCCCTGAACCAAAAATTCAGAACTCAAGGTTAGACTCCCTTTCCATAACAAACGTACATGTAGATTCACTAATATGCTAAATTCTAAGACTACATGTAAGTCCATCTGCTACCAGGAGTCATGATTATGAAACAGTCTCAAGAGAATTTTCTCAAAAGGCCCAAAACTAGTTAACACATCTTTTTCATCATCAAAATTGATTTAAACAGTTTTTAATAAAGCACAACACATGACACAACATGCAATGATGCAACATTGAATGACGCAACGTGTAGTGACACATCGCAACACAAGGTGCATCGTGAAGACTTAACACCATGCTATCTGAAATCTCTGGGGAGAACACTAGTTATGGGGTTTAGTATGGAAAATTCTATACTAGAACCATAAATCCCATGCACTTTGTTGAGTGAAACTTACTGCATTGTGTAACTTAGCCTGACCAATGTATATTTTTGTTAATTTTGTACATGTACAAATATATTGTATTACATGTATTAGGTCTGACTATGTGTAGTCCAGACATCATATACTTAAATGTATTTCATACCAATTTTTATTTTCATTTTTGTTTCAGCTTAAGAAGAATGTATTGAGTGTTGATTTCCATGTATCGCGTTACAAACAGATTATAGATGAACTAAGGACAGAAGTAAGGACATTTATTTTATTTATAGTCAATATCTAGTTGTCTCTCATGGATCTTTAATGTCTTGAACATTCTTCTGATTTAGAGTTTTCATTTTTCATACACACTTATACCTATTACCAGAACAACTTAATTATGAAATGACTGTCTTACTTGAACAACTTAACTAAGAAATGACTGTCTTACTTGAACAACTTAATTAAGAAATTACTGTCTTACTTGAACAACTTTATTAAGAAATTACTGTCTTACTTGAACAACTTATTAAGAAATTACTGTCTTACTTTAACAACTTAACTAAGAAATTACTGTCTTACTTGAACAACTTAACTAAGGAATTACTGTCTTACTCTAACAACTTAACTAAGAAATTACTGTCTTACTTGAACAACTTAATTAAGAAATTACTGTCTTACTTGAACAACTTAACTAAGGAATTACTGTCTTACTTTAACAACTTAACTAAGAAATTACTGTCTTACTTGAACAACTTAATTAAGAAATTACTGTCTTACTTGAAAAACTTTATTAAGAAATTACTGTCTTAATTGAACAACTTAACTAAGAAATGACTGTCGTACTTTTAGTGTTCATGGTAGTCTAATTCTGGTTGGTCAACTTAAAGTCTGTGAAGCAGTTCTCAGAAAATATGCACTCTTCCAACCAGAATTATATTACAATGAACACCCAAAGTAAGACAGTCATTACTTACATTGTATATTACCGTTTGTACTAAATATCAGACATCCAATTTGGCATTAACAATATAAAGCTTAAATTCTCTGTACTTTCAAAACTAAAGCATGACGTCAGAAAAGGCAACCATAATTATAGGATATAAATCCCTTTGCCCAAGGGGTGCTTAACATGGGGATTAGGTTGTGGGAAGTAGGAAGTATGAAAAAGCATAATACTTAAAGAGATGAGTACATGAACAAACTGTCTGAATGTTTATCTTCACATAGCAAGATGATGCCATTCTTTATAGATATCGAATCTGATCAGTTTGTATGCAGCTTGGAGAAAGTATCTTTTCCATTAACATCTTCTTTTATATGAGACAAACTGTCGATTTCAGTAATATATTTTTACAATCATTTTGTGGTTTTATCCATACTTGTACAATACATCTGTACAAATTGATGTTTCCATTTATACTAAGAAAAAGGTGCAAAAATGTTTAAAAGAAGTATCTTTTATCAGATAGTAGAACTGAAGGGAAAAGTACAGATATATGAAGAAGGAAAGCTAAAGACAGGAAATATACAAGTGACAGGCTCTGTAGAAATATGCAGGTAATGTTAACTCATGTTATGATGTAGTCCAAAATTTCCTGGTGAATATGAATCGGTGTGAAAGGTTTATTATAGAGCAAAGAAGAAACTATATAAAGTGATGATTCGGTAGTCCGGAATTCGTTACTCCGGAAAATTCGTTACTCCGGACGATTTCTCAGGGAATAAACGTGCATAGTGCAAAAATGATCCGATAATCCGGAAATCCGTGTTCCAGATCCGGACGGTAGTTTTCGGGAACGAACATGCGGATCATATGTTGTTTTGTCCCATTAGTCCAGACGATATAAGCGACTACGGACGTGTTTTCATAACAATTAATTTTTACCTGGAGAAATCTACACGGACATGTTTTCATAACAATTAATTTTAACCGGCAGATTATTGGATACGCAGCACTAGTCACGGCTTGGGGTACGCGTACTTATGCGGTTATCAAATCTTTGCATTAAAAGACTTAATTGTTCGCTTCTTTAGTCACTTTCTTAATACTCATTGTGACATTTGTCAGCTTGCAGCGTTCGATCATTATTTTGAACAGATGCGCGCCCTAAAATCATTTCAATTTAAAGTTGATATTTTTAATTTAGATGTTTGTATCACGATGAAGATGAGAGTGAACTGAATGTCAGCGTAAGCTTAGATATTGAGGGCTTGTTTTTAGTTAAAATAGAATCAAAAACGGCCGTCAACCGCTCTAGAGGATGATTTCAGTATTTTCAGGAATAAAAGTGGTAGGTTTCGGTAGGTATTGGTAACTAACGGCGCCCGATAAGCCTCGATATTATAGATTCAATTTTATTCTAATATTTAAAGGTTAAAGTAACCCTCTATATTGATCTCAGCGTAACAAAATGGAGGCCTCCCTCCACTTTCGTTTGACCTTTATTCTTGTGCATTTTGTTCTATTCATTTCTATTAATTTGATTAGAATTATAAAGAAATAAAACTACTTGCATATTTATTTTCAATGATAAAAAAGTATTGACTTCAAGACGATCTTACCAATACAAAAAAGCGAAGACAAAATTCCGGCGCCCGAACCACCTTCCCCTTTTCTAGTTTTTAGCGCTTATGCTTTAAAC
The DNA here is from genome assembly GCA_028142955.1 of Pinctada fucata. Taxonomy (NCBI): domain Eukaryota; kingdom Metazoa; phylum Mollusca; class Bivalvia; order Pterioida; family Pteriidae; genus Pinctada; species Pinctada fucata. The sequence continues at coordinate 23,739,544 of AP027102.1, read as the reverse complement.
TTAAAGACATATCTAGAGATTTAGTAATCCATTATTTTCAAGAAATAAAGATTTAATCAAATTATCTATGATGAGAAGATATTTGTTTACAAGACAATTTAACCATACACACACAGACACCCACACACAAAAAAACAACAACCGGCCCTCCCCCTTTTATTAGGAATTTTGCGCTCAAGTTTTGACATTTTCAACATGATTCAGTAATCCGGAAAATTCGTTAATCCGGACGAGTTCCTCGGGAACCAATTCATCCGGACTAACGAATCATCACTGTACAGGTATATCTATCAACACTATTATCAATGTTTATGGTACATGCTGTGATCTCCTTATAAGTGTGCATGAATACATTCAGCCTAATTTCTGGTAATGAATATTTGTATTACACAGTCTGCTAAATTTGTTATGTTGAAATGGTTTTGAATAATTCATCTAAAAAGGTTTTTAGTCCCCTACCGACATCGCCGAAGGGAACTCTTAGTTTCCTCTCAGTCTGTCCGTCTGTCATATTTTCAGTTCTCTGGACTTTTTTTCTGCAACACATACAGATATTCAGAAATTGAATACACAGCTTGGTCTTGGATAGTTACAGATCAACTTCGACTTTCATCACGCTTGACCTACATGTACTAGTATTTTTTTAGGAGTTATGCCCTTGATGACTTGCAAAATTCAGTTTTTGTCAGTTTTCCGGACTTTCTTAAGCAATAAATAGAGATATTCAGGTGAAATTTGATAGACAGCTTAGTCTTTGATAGTTACAGAGCAAGTTCGACTTTCATCGATAAAGGAGATAAATTCCCAGTTTTCTTATTTCTGAAGTGAGCTGCACGGACAGTAAGTTTAAATTCATGTTTTGCAATTATAATACCAAAACACTGACATTATGCAAGGGGAAATATTGGCGATAATAATGTCTTTCCTATAGTAAGAATGCAGAAGGGATATTTTCATGTGGGGGAAATTTTCAGGAAGTCCCCTGATTCGCAGAAACACGAAAATTAACCCAGCACAAAAATTACCACGTTTATTACTTGTATTAGAAAAGAAGTTCCAGGTGAGAATCATAATCTACATACATGTCATGAAGGTAAGTATATACTAAATGCTTATTAAGCATGTTAAGACAGACTTGGAGGAAATAATGCACTGAAGTTTTGAAAAATTGAGAAAATTACTTTAGAATATTATGAGAATCAGAATTCATTTACATTTTACAGACTTAGGGAGACCCTTGATGGGATATACTGTAAGCGATTAGAGTATGTCACAGACTACCTGAAAGCTGACCTGAAAGGCAAAGACTTAAAATGGAAAGTGTTAAGGAAAGAGAAATGTCTGGCTAGACCTGCAATACTACCCGATAGTCTGTCAGGAAAGGTGTGTTAAACATATTGTATAAATCTTGATTAACAACTGATTAAAATGTGTTTTACTGGACATTATTTTGACTCCTTCACTTTAAAGGATGTATTCTAGAAGGAAAGAAATATGGATGCACATGGTATTTCATTTACTCTTTTCCACAGAAATAGTCCACTTGTGTTATCTACAACACATTTATTATTTTAGTATTGTGAAAGAGTGAAGAAGGTCATCAGTTCCTCCCAGTCTCAGATCAAGGGCTTCCAGAAAATGAAGGAGGAGAGCACCAAAAAGATAGAACAGTCTGATAGAAACCTAGGGGATTTCCTCCACACTATTCAAGGGAGTGGTGACGGACCAAACATACAGCAAGAGGTTAGAACTCAGATTTATTAGAGTAAATGAATAGAAATAAGGCAATGCCATGAAGTGTTTTTTTCATATGAAATTACTCTTATTCTTAACTGATAATGAATGAGGGGTTGTACACTTTTGATGTTGCAAGACTATTTGCTGGTAAACTTTCTTTGTGAGAAATGGAATTTTTAAATTAGTTTTTCATGAAAATGATGAAGGTAAAGTTATAAGTTTTTAGTTATTGGTAAGCAAATTATAGGAGAGTAGAGCATAAAACTATTCTTTAAATTTATGCTGATATTTTAATATGCATCTTCATTATATTACTAAAATTTTTGTCCCCCACTTTTGCGAAAATGCGGGGACATTAAAATCGTCCTGTCCCGTCTGTCTGTCTGTCTATCCGCCCATCCGTCTATCTGTCTGTCCGTCCGTCAGAAAAACTTTTCTTTGTCAATAACTTTTGAATAGTAAGTGATAGGGCTTTCATATTTCACATGTGTATTCCTTGTGACAAAACCTTTCCATGGATATGAAAATTTTTGACCTTGTGACCTTGACCTTGAAGTTTGACCTACTTTTCAGAATTTTTAACCTGGGGCATAACTTTTGATTGGAATGTGATAGGGCTTTCATATTTCACATGTATATTCATTGTGACAAGATCTTTCCATGGATACCAAAATTTTTAACCTTGTGACCTTGACCTTGAGGTTTGACCAACTTTTTTAAAACTTTAACCTTGACCATAACTTTTGAATGGAAAGTGATAGGGCTCTCATATTTATGTCTCCCCCCCCCAACGGGGAGGAGACATATTGGTTTTGCCTTCATCGTCCGTCTGTCTGTCTGTCTGTCTGTCTGTCACATATCGTGTCCGGGCTATATCTCCTGAACCGTTCGCCAGATCACTTTCATATTTTAGTATGTTGTTGCTTATGACCCGAAGGTTTCACATCACCTTGACTCAAGGTCATGTGACCAAGGTCAAGGTCACTTAGTGCATTTTTAAAGACACTATGAATACATTCCTGTCCGGGCTAAATCTCTTGAACCGTTTGCCGGATCACTTTCATATTTTAGTATGTTGTTGCTTATGACCCAAAGATTTCACATCACCTTGACCAAAGGTCATGTGACCAAGGTCAAGGTCACTTAGTGCATTTTAAATGAAATTATGCATACATTCATGTCCAGGCTAGATCTCTTGAACCGTTTGCCGGATCACTTTCATATTTCAGTATGTTGTTGCTGATGACCCGAAGGTTTCACATCACCTTGACCCAAGGTCATGTGACCAAGGTCAAGGTCACTTAGTGCATTTTTAATGAAATTATGCATACATTCATGTCCAGGCTAGATCTCTTGAACCGTTTGCAGGATCACTTTCATATTTTAGTATGTTGTTGCTTATGACCCGAAGGTTTTGCATCACCTTGATTCAAGGTCATGTGACCAAGGTCAAGGTCACTTACTGCATGTTTAAAGAAATTGTGAATACATTCCTGTCCGGGCTATATCTCCTGAACCGTTTGCCGGATCACTTTCATATTTTAGTATGTATTTGCTTATGACCCAAAGCTTTCACGTCACCTTGACCCAAGGTCATGTGACCAAGGTTGAGATCACTTAGTGCATTTTTAATGAAATTATGCATACATTCATGTCCAGGCTAGATATCTTGAACCGTTTGCCGGATCACTTTCATATTTTAGTATGTTGTTGCTTATGACCTGAAGGTTTTGAATCACCTTGACCCAAAGTCATGTGGTCAAGGTCATGTAGTACAATTTTAATGAAATTGTACATGCATTCCTGTTTGGGCTATATCTCTTGAACCGTTTGCACGATCGCTTTATATTTTAGTATGTTGTTGCTTATGACCCAAAGGTTTCACATCAGGTCGACTCAAGATCATGTGACCAAGGTCAAGGTCAATTAGTATACATGTATTTTAAATGAAATTGTTTTTGTTATGTGTATTATTTCCAGGCTTAATCTTTTGAACTGCAATCGGATCATTTGATATTTTAGTATGATGGTGCTGATGACCCAAAGGTTTCACACCACCTTGATCCAAGGTCATATTACTAAGGTCAAGGTCAAATATTACATTTTTTAATGAAATTGTAAATACTATTGAGTCTGGACTATATCTGTGGAATCGTATACTGGATCGCTCTGATACTTTAGAATGCTGTTGCTCAGACTTGGAAGGTTTCTTATCATCTTGACCCAAGGTCATGTGCCCAAGGTCAAGATCATTTAGTTCTTTTTAATGAAATTGTACGTACTAATCTTGTCTGGGCTATATCTGCTGAACCCTTCTTACAATTGTTTTCATATTTTAATACGTTGTTTCTCAGGACTAAATGTTTCTTATCACATTGTCCCAAGGTCACATGATTAACATGATTAAGGTCACTTCTTACTTTGGTAATGAAATTGTATATGCTAATCATGTTCAGGCTGAAATTGTTATGCTTATCATGTTTAGGCTTTATATTTTGAATCGTGTATCCAATCACTTATTCTTTTTTTTTTTTGTAGTGCATGATCCATACAATGTATTTTTCAGATCACCTATATCCAAGGTCATGTGACCAAAGTCAATTTCACTAAATATGAAATTGTATATGCTAATCATGTTTGGGCTTTACCTCAAAAATACAATGAATCACTTTCATGTTTTAGTATGATGTTGCCCATGACTCAAAGGTTTCACATCATCTTGGCCCAAGGTCAAAGTAACTTAGAGGGAGGGGGGAGACATCTGTTTTTTTCTGAAAAACATTTGATTTAATTCACATGTGTATTCATTATGACAAGACCTTTTCAGGGATACCTAAAATTTTGACCTTTGAGTTTGGCCTACTTTTCAAAAACTTTAATCATGACCATAACTCTTGAATGAAAAGCGATAGGGCTTCCATATTTCATATGTGTATTCATTTAGACAAAACCTTTCCTTGGATAGCAAAAATTTTTAACTTGTGACCTTGACCTTGGAGTTTGACCTACTTTTCAAAAACTTTACCCTTGACGATAACTTTTGTATTGAAAGTGATAGGGCTTCCATATTTCACATGTGTATTCATTGTGACAAGACCTTTCCATGGATAGCAAAAATTTTGACTTTGTGACCTTGACCTTGGAGTTTAACCTTCTTTTCAAAAACTTTACCCTTGAAGATAACTTTTGAATGGTAAGTGATAGGGCTTCCATATTTCACATGTGTATTCATTATGACAAGACCTTTCCATGGATAGCAAAAATTTTGACTTTGTGACCTTGACCTAGGAGTTTAATGTACTTTTCAAAAACTTTACCCTTGATGATAACTTTTGAATGGTAAGTGATTGGGCTTTAATATTTCACATGTGTATTTCTTGTGACCTTTCTGACGGTAACAACATTCGGACCTTGTGACCTCGTCCTTGGAGATTACCCACATTTAAAGACTTCAACATCAACCATAACTTTTGGATGGTAAATTGAAGGACTTTCATATTTCACTTGTGCATTCCTTTTCACAAGACCTATGCCTTGGTAGCAAAGTTTGGACCTTTTGACCTTTTCTTGCAGTTTAATCTTTTATTTATAACTTTGATAGTACATGAGATATGTTTTTAGTCCCCTACCAGCAACGCCGAAGGGGACTCTTAGTTTCTTAAAACTTTAAATAGTAGGGGTGTCTGTAAGCATTTCTTTAAAGGTAAACACCCAAAAGCAGGAGACCACAATTCCTTGAATTTGATTTTACACTTGTATTTTTCTTTATTTAATTGAAGACACTTTATACATTGTAGACTATCAAGCTTTGTCAGGAAGTTCATCAAGCAAAGTTAGAATTGACTGAATCTGAATATAAAGTACAACATCTAACAAAAGTAGTCAAGTATCAGGAGAGAGAGATTATGGCTTCTGAGAGGTGAGTCAACTTACATGTTAGGGCTGAAACAATACACTAAACGTGATCGTGATATATTTCAATATTTCATTAGCTATATTGCAATATATTATATAAGTCATTTGTATCAACCAATCAGATTGCTAGCTAGCATATTATATTTATTATATATTATTATATTGCATGACTATAACACAGTATCTTGACCTTCGGCCTCGGTCAATATAATATGTCATAGCAAGTTTACAAGTTTATTTTGTTTCTCATCATCAACATATTGAGAAAATATGTATACAATACAAAATCAAATCAAATTAATGAATGCGCTACAGCTTAAATTTGTACATAAGTTTCTAACCTTGATATTTTTGCATATTGAACTCATACCCAGTCCATATTTGTATAATTTTGTTTCTTTTCATTTTTATAAGTTTTGATGTAAAATTGTATGTTTGTCTATACTGTTCATATTTTCACATTGGCAGTGTAATTTACATTGTCAGCGTAATTTACTTGACAGAAACACACACAAATCATTGAATCATATTGATTGTTTATGTCATAATTAATTTCAATTGTGAGCGATGTGAACCATGGGTAACTAGTTATACACCCCGCAAACAAAGTTTTGGGGGGGTATATAGGAAACGTCCTCTCCGTCTGTCAACCTTTCTGTCCATCCGTCCGGTCAAGAAGTTCTTAAAGCAGATAACTCTTTCAGTATAAGTGATAGGGCTTTCATATTTCCTACATACATTCACCATAATAAATACTACATTTTGATACCAAGACATTTGACCTAGTGACCTTGACCTTGAACTCTGACCTTATTATTATATTTTGCTTAACGTAGCTCGCGGGGAAGCTTTCATCACAATCAAATGTGTACGCAGGTTTCACCCCCGAATTTTTTTATGTGCACATCTACGCTATGACGTCATAAACCTTACTTTATCGTAACGTCACGTTACGTTGCGCGACATATATCGTTAGGGCGCAAATAATGGCGTTTTTTTAAATACTTATATTTTCTAGTAAGCGTAGCGAGCCGAAATTTTTAAACATAAACTTTACAATGAGTCTAAATTCAGTCAATGTATTTAGACACGCTTGCAATGAGAACCGGAAACTTTGAGGGATGTTTGGTTATATTTTGACTATTTCTAGGGAATGATATATGAATGCAATTTTTTCTTCAAATATTACGTTGGAAATTAATGCTCTTTTATCCATCCTCCTTCATCCTTATCTAATTTCTTTATTGAACCATATAGACGGACGGAGAAGGCTTTACTTTTTTATTGTTTTTATTCACCACAACTTGTATGCTGACATGAAAAATGCACATATCTTCTACAGATAATGATAACATAATATTGCATATACATGTACAATTTTACATGTAAGACATTGCATGAAATATACAAGGTTAAACGGTATTGTATGTAATTTGGTTTCATCTCAGGATTATACAATAGTATATCCTTAATATTTCTATCGTGATAAAAAATTATTGAAATTCAAAAGCTGTCGTGATTAGTTTTCAAAAATCTAATTTAAAGTTTCCCATCTGTTTTAATTCGTTTTCTCTTTTGTTCTGACACAAGGTACAATGAATATAATTCCAAATTTCTATAGGATCTGGTGAAGGCTTAAGTTTACTTTTGATCAGTCTTTTTCTCGCTCTCCTTGTTGCTTGTTTCTCAATTTGCACAATCAGGGAAAGCCGGGGGTGGGGGGTTGTCCGACAGAAAAGGAGGAGGGGCTGCCTTATAAAATAGAATTAATCTTCTCAATACTTTTTAAATGATATGCAAAGCGGTGATTTACTTTAAGAGTTAAGGAATACATATAGTGTCTGAAAGTTCGATTATGACGTAAGACAAAGATTTGTATATATATCAGAAAGCAGAGCGAACCGGAATTGTTTTGTAAGGGGACGACCAATTCGATCCTGAGGGGGGAGGGGGGGGGGCTGGCAAATTTTTTCGGGTCAGATTATTTATTTATAACGCAGGGCCGGCCGGAATATTTATTTTCCAGTAACTTAAGATCAGAATATTTATTTTCAACCTGCAACAATCCTGACAACCAAAAAAAAAAAAAAAAAAGGTCATACTTAGGAGTCAAGGTCAGTGTTATGAATTTGCCAAAGAGACTACATATGTGCAAGTTGTTTGTTTGTTTGGATTTTTATTTTATCTATCTATTCATTTATTTATTTATTTATTTATTTTTTGTTATCGGAAAAAAAGATACCGTACTGCCTTCTTGAGGAATTCCTGAACTCGGAGAAATGGAAATTTCATTTTGATAATATATATAACGACAATCGAGGCGGCTGAATGTACTGATAGAAAACGAGCATGAAATGAAAATCACAATGTATATTTTATATGGACCGCCCCTCCCCAACCCTTTTCCGATATTATAAAGTATATGTACATATAAACAAGAGGGATTTTTTGTACACCCCGCCAAAAGATATCGGATTAAATAGTAATGAGCATGTCCGTCCATCTGTTCCGTATGAAATATTGAAGAAAAAAATGCTATGTACGGAGAATTTTATTTTTACATTAAGATATAAGGGCTAGTTCGAATACAGCCCATGTAATTGTTGATTAATTATCTTTAAAAAAAAATGGGTTTCTGGATGTTTGAAAGAAGACTGTTACAGAGAATCAAATATTCCGCATACTCCTTGACTTCATGTTGACATATGCGATCTGAACACGCTGTGACTTTGACGTTGCGAGTAAAATTGACGCCGAAGCCATGCAAAACAAATTTTCAATCTTAAATTGCAAAAAATCTGCCGAGAAGACCTATCCATGTTTTTATATATTCGAATTCAGTTCATTCTCTACTTTTACGTGTAAGAAGGGCTTTAAGGACCTCCACAACTTAATGGAGAAAGTGGTAATGAAGCAAGCTGTGTTTTGCCTTTTGAATGAGTGCGGATTTTTGAATAATAAGTTGCAAAATGGCGATAAAAATTGCAAATTTCCCCTAAGAGACACAATAATCCGTAGAAATACAAAACTCAACATGGCAACAATATTTTTGATCTCCCTTTTCACCCTCCTTGGTCAATTTTCTAGATTAAAATTATTTTAGTTCAGAAAATGAATATTTTCGAATTAGAACGTCAGTGCCGTCTTTGAGGCTTAAAATCTCGAAAAACTTCCTGAAATAGTTACATGAAAATTATATCAAAGATTGATCAAATCTTATATTTCATGTAGACAAATTTTCAGGCTATGTCTTCTCGCAAAATTTTCCGTGCCGTAACGCCGCGATGTACCTTAAGAAGTTCTTTTAAAAGCATATATTTTTTTCACATATAAGTGATAAGGCTTTTATATTTCATACATACATTCACCATAACAAGTACTACATTTTGTTACCAAGACATTTGACCTTGTGACCTTGACTTTGAACTTTGACCTTGTAGTCACTTTTTGGTCCAGAAGTTCTAAAGCGAATATCTCTTCAAGTATAAGTGATAGGGCTTTCATATTTTATACATACATTTGCCATCATAGGTGCTACATTTTGATACCAAGACATTTGACGTAGCTACCTTGACTTTGAACTTTGACCTTATTGTAATATTTTGGTTAAGAAGTTCTTAAAGTGAATAAATCTTCAAGTATAAGTGATAAGGCTTTAATATTTCATACATACATTTATCATAACAAGTATTTGACCATGCACTCTTGACCTTTGACCTACTTTTTAACTATAAGGGGTATGGCTTTGATATTTCACATATAGATTCCTCATGACCAGAGCTTTCATTTGATACCATGATGTTTGCCTTAGTGACCTTGATCTTTGACCTACTTTTAAACTATAAGGTTAGGGTTTTGATATTTAACATATAGATTCTTTATGACCAGACCTTTCTTTGTTGTGTCATAAATGAATCCATTTAGAGAAAAACGTCCCACAGGGGGTATAATTCGTCACTTTAAGGGCAGTTCTAGTTTTCAATATTGAACTGATAGAATCAAAGTGATTTAATGATTTATGCAAATATTCTGTAAGGATGAATTATATTGCGATACGCTTTTCATATTGTGATACGATACAAATTTATTAGCCCAGCTGCAAAACTCGGCTCTTAATTTGATGTGAGACGGACAGGTGGGGCGGGCGGGTGTCAACAATTGGTTTATGGACTATAAGTCAACTATGTTATATGCTAAAACAATTAAACTTCATACACTTACTAACCATGAGTCAAGGATGAACCCTATTGATTTTGGGGTCAAAAGGTGAAAGGTCAAGGTTGTAGGACTCTGATTATTAAATATGGTTTCCGGACCATATAAGAGTCTGTATTGCACCTATGATCATGAAACTTACCAGAAATGTTTCCCATGAATCAATGATGAACCCTATTGAATTTTGGGTCGAAAGGTCAGAGGTCAAGGTCATAGGACTCAGATGATTGTAAATGGTTTCCGGACCTTCTAAGAGCCTATATCGCTTCTATGATGGTGAAATCTACCATATATATTCCCCATGAATCAAGGATGATCCCTATTGATTTTGGGGTCAAAGGTCAAGGTCATAGGACTCGGGTGATTGAAAATGGTTTTCGGACCGTATTAGAGCCTGTATTGTACCTATGATCATGAAACTCATGGGAGATATTCCCAATAAATCAAGGATAACCCTATTGAGTTTAGGGTCAAAAGGTCGAAGGTCAAGGTAATATGACTCAGATGATTGAAAATGGTTTTCAGACCATATTAGAACCTGTATTGTACCTATGATCATAAAACTTGCCAGAAATGTTCCCAATAAATCAAGGATTATCCCTATTGAGTTTAGGGTCAAAAGATCATAGGTCAAGGTTATTGGATTCAGATGACTGAAAATGGTTTTTGGATCATATTAGAGCCTGTATTGCAACTATGATCATGAAACTTACCAGAAATGTTTCCCATGAATCAAGGATGATCCCTATTGTTTTTTTGGTCAAAAGGTCAAGGTCATAGGACTCAGATGACTGAAAATTGTTTCCGGACCATATTAGAGCCTGTATTGCATCTGTTACCATGGAACTTGTCGGAAATGTTTCCCATGAATCAAGGATGATTCCTGATGATTTTGGGGTCAAAAGGTCAAAGGTCAAACTCATAGGACTCTGATAAATGAAAATGATTTCTGAATCATATATGAATGAGTATCAACCTGAAATGTGCCATCTGCTGAGATCATATTCAATTCATGTACATTGCAAGTCTGCATATTCATACATACATTCCAGTTTTGCAAATCGACACTTTGCATCTTTGATGCACTTAAAGCTGATAAAATTTCGCAATATATCGATATATTGTTACACCTTGTAATACATGTACATGTGTTCATATGCATATTGGTGTATTGAATCCTTGAGAAGTGTGACTTGATGGTATTGAACAAAGGTATGGATCTGGTTGACTTGACATCCAGCCAAACAATTCAGATAGCACCATTTTTGCTGTAAAATCAAACATCCCTTGGAAATTAGATTTCAATGGTATCCCTTGCTACAATATGCATGTCATCATTTGGTTGAATTTAGTTCAGGGTTAGAGGCGTCATTGAAATTAACAGTAATTTGAACCTATTTGAGTGCCTTCTGAATTAACCCATAGACATAATTCTTTTACCCAATTTATTTCCTAATTATGCATCACCGTTGCATGAAACCCTTAATTACATGTGCAATTAATATCTTTCCAGGTGTGATTGTATACAGAATCCATCATGTTCTGTCCATTAATCTTGTCATGGTCATATCAATGAAAACTCTGCTTAGAATGATACTTTAAAAATATAGTTGTTGCCCATTAGTTATAAGGCTACGTGTATGTCATGACAACTGATATTTCATTTCCAAGGTCAAAAGATTAAGGATAAAAGTATAAAATCTTGAACTGGCTATCACTATTAGTATCGTTGCCCAGGAAGTATGGCCATGTCATGACCTTGAGCCTAGGTCATATCCGTCAGGTCAAGGTCTCTGAACATGGGATGGGTAAAATGAATTCAAAGTACTATTATCTTCACATTAGAATCACTTGTTACATACTTTTTCAATTTCAGGTGGCATTGATAGCTTTAGAGCATGTTGTATTTTGGATACACTTTCTTTGATTTCAGACTAGTGATGAACCTTCTGGTGCTGCTGCAAAAGATGAAATGTCATATGGCCTTGAACTCTGACCTTGAGTCTGACCTGAAAGGTGTTCAGACGTTAATAGAGGGAAGAGAAGTGTCTTTTGCTGACCAGGAGGCTAACAAGCAGACACATTATGATATTACAGATTTGTTAGACTTCAAGTCATGTTGTAGGGGTAAGAATTGTCATGATGGAAAGAAAATTTAAATTACTACTCTGTCTCTGTAAGTGATGTGGCAAGTTATGTGAAGAAAAAGAATATACATGTTTCTATAGTCAGATTGAGCTGTTTTGTTAAATAACAATCTATTGTAACATATAGATAGAATAAACAATAATTCTGTTATCCATTGGTCAATCATGAAATTGAAATTCTATTTCCTTTTCTTTTCCTGATGTGAACAGTATACAGTAAACTTCGTATATAACGAAGCCCAGGGGACCATTGGTCCAAATTCGTTATAGCCATATTTCGTTACAAGCATTTTGATGCTTAATATGTTTCCATGATGTGGCCGTTCTAAATGAATGAAAAGTTAAGACCAGTATTCAATAGCTATGTTGTGATTTATTAAGTAAGCATTCTTTACAATTGACATGCCGATAGAGTATTTTTAAATAATATCATTCCTCATGTGTGTACAACACGTCTCCTAATAGGTAATTAGCGCGGGTACAAAAGACAGGGAGAGCAATTATTTGATAATTAGTAATTATCTGTCTGCTAGGTGTGTTAATTGGGAATACCTGGAGGGCATTTCGTTACATCAGGTGAAAAAAGTGAAGAAATTACGGCCACGGGACCACAAGATGGCTTAGTAAAAGCCGATGATTCGTTACATACAAATTCGTTACAGGCATACAAAAATCCATGGAGGGTAATAGGACTTCTGCAGGGACTTTCTTTTTACTTCGTTACAAGCAGAATTTCGCTATAAACCTGTTCGTTATTGGTGAAGTTTACTGTATGAAAGAGTATAATAGAATAAAATTGATATCCAAGGACTGACATATGCACAAAAACTTTTTAGTCCTCTACTGGCAACCTGGAAGGGGACTCTTTTTTTATTTGTTGGCTTCAAAACAAGAACCTTAAAGCCAGGCTTCCACTGTCGTGAATGAAGAGGAGAATGAGCTATGATCAGAGGCAAATGAACAATTGTGTCACATTCTTGTCTGTCTTCATGAAGTGTTTCTTGGCGCGATAGTCTTACGATAGTGCCGGGAATGCAACAAGAATATGATACGAGTCTGCTACAATAGTGAGGCGAGTTTGATAAGAATAGAGAAGATTGCGGCACAGACATGCCACAATAAATTATGTAAATATTTCCTGTCATTTATGACAAGCATTTTGAGGTAAGGGCTAAATGTTTCCTGCTTCTTCCAAACTAAGCTCTTCATGTTTGTTATGTTATAATTTTCTCTTAACAGCATCAGGGAAAAGTGATCTTAATATCACAGCTATACTGAAGTCTCCTTGTACTATGGATCCCTTGTCAACGAAAACACCAACACACAGACACACGAAGCTCTCAACTTCATATTGTGGTAAGTACTCCTCAACAACACAAATAGAAAAAATTCTCAACTTCATATTGTGGTAAATATATTCTAAACACTGAAACACAGATATACAGAGATTCAACTTCATATTGTGGCAAGTATTCCTACACGCCAAAACACAGATGACCAAAGTTCTCAACTTCATATTGTGGCAAGTATTCCTAAACGCCAACTCACAGATGACCAAAACTTTCAACTTCATATTGTGGCAAGTATTCCTAAATGCCAACTCATAGATGACCAAAACTCTCAACTTCATATTGTGGCAAGTATTCCTAAATGCCAACTCATAGATGACCAAAACTCTCAACTTCATATTGTGGTAAGTATTCCTAAATGCCAACACACAGATGACCAAAGTTCTCAACTTCATATTGTGGTTATTATTCCTTGAAACCAATACACATACTTATATCCTCAACTTCACATCATACAAAGTATGCCTAAACACATTTACACAGGCAAAGTATCCATTCTTAAATTGTGGTTATTATACCCCCGCAAACAAATTTTGGGGGGTATATATAGGAAACACCTTGTCTGTCCGTCCGTCCGTCCGTCCGTCCGTCCGTATAAGAAGTTCTTAAAGCAGATAACTCTTCAATTATAAGTGATAGGGCTTTTATATTTCATACAAACATTCACCAAAACAAGTACTACATTTTGATACTAAGACATATGACCTAATGACCTTGACCTTGAACTTTGACCTTACATTATACTTCGGTTAAAAAGTTCTTTTAAAAGCATAATTTTTTTTACATATAAGTGATAGAGCTTTAATATTTCATACATACATTTACCATAACAAGTACTACATTTTGATACCAAGACATTTGACCTAGAGACCTTGACTTTGAACTTTGACCTTGTAGTAGTATTTTGGTTAAGAAGTTCTTAAAGCGAATATCTCTTCAAGTGTAAGTGATAGGGCTTTCATATATTATACAGTTATTCACCATAACAATACTTCATTTTGATACCAAGACATTTGACCTTGACTTTGAACTTTGACCTTATTGTAATATTTTGAGATGTTAAGATGTTCTTAAAGTGATTATCTCTTCAAGTATAAGTGATAAGGCTTTAATATTTCATACATACATTCATCATAACATGTTTTACTCAAAGACATTTGACCGTGTGATGTTGACCTTGACTATAATGTATAGTGCTTTGATATTTCACATATAGATTCTTCATAATGAGAGCTTTCATTTGATATCATGACTTTTGACCTAATGACCTTGATCTTGACCTTTGACCTACTTTTAAACTATAAGGGATAGAGCTTTGATATTTCACTTATAGATTCCTCATGTCGAAAGCTTTCATTTGATACCTTGACTTTTGACATAATGACCTAAATCTTGACCTCTGACCTACTTTTAAGTTATAAGGGATAGGGCTTTGATATTTCACATATAGATTCTTCATGATGAGAGCTTTCAGTTGATATCATGACTTTTGACCTAGTGACCTTGATCTTGACCTTTGACCTAATTTTTAAATATAAAGGATAGGGCTTTGGTATTTCACATATAGATTCCTCATGACCAAGCTTTTGTCTAATACCATGCCTTTTGAAATAGTGACCTTGACCTTTGACCTACTTTTAAACTATAAGGGATAGGGCTTAGATGTTTCACATATAGATTCCTTATGACCAGAGCTTTCTGTGTTATGTCATAAATGAATCCGTTTAGAGAAAAACGTCCCTAGGGGGGTATAATTTGTCCACTTTAGGGCAGTTCTAGTTATTCCTTGACATCAAACACACAGTTTGTACTTAGTACTCCTTTTAATACAATATACATGTACAGAGAGACTCAAATTCACTACCTACAGAAAAGGTAGCAAGTCCTAAACTCGGATACATAGGATAATCTCTCAATGTCATGATGAGGTACATGTAGGTACTCCGTAAGACCAATACAGGAACAGACAGTACAATCATTCTTATGTCCAGTGAGATACTCCAAAATTAAACAATGTCATTTTGATGTGGAGTTTTCGTCTCAAAACATATAAATCACAGAGTTACTAAACTTTTATATACATTGTATCATGTACATTTGGAGATTGTTTTGAACAGACATGATTATTTTTCACATTAAAGAGGCATTCCCCTTCCCAAATTACCAGAAATAATTAATTTGACCTCCAGAATTTCAAGATTTTTTAGTCTTTGTGCGTGAAAATTGTCATTTTCAATCCTCTTTAGATTTTTAGCTCACCTCGCATCGATGGTGTCCATTAAGCAAAACGGGACAGGTCGGTTCCCACCAAACTATAAGTCTATATCAACCAAACTTGCATGGATGATGCATCTGAGGATGCTTACAACAATGCATGGTATGGAGGCTGTATCTGACATACATTCCATGCTTGAGTGAGCAGTTTAGGTAAAATGGGACAGGTCCATTCCCACCTTACTATAAGTCCTACTTCAACCAAACTTGCATGGATGATGCATCTGAGGATGCTTACTACAATGCATGGTATGGAGGCTGTATCTGACCTACATTTCATGCTTGAGTGAGCACTTTAGGTAAAATGGGACAGGTCCATTCCCACCTTACTTTAAGTCCTACACCAACCAAACTTGCATGGATGATGCATCTGAGGATGCTTACTACAATGCAGAGTAGGAGGCTGCATCAAACCCACATTTCATGCTTAAGCGAGCAGGTTAGGTAAAATAGGCCAGGTCCATTCCCGCCTTACTATAAGTCGTACTTCATCCAAACTTCCATGGATGATGCATCTGAGGATGCTCATTGCAGTGCATGGTACAGAGGTTGCATCTGACCCACATTTTACGCTTGAGTGAGCAGGTTAGGTAAATGGGACAGGTCCATTCCTACCTTACTAAAGTCCTAGGTCATCCAAAGTTAAGTGGTTGATTCATCTAAAAATGCTTACAACAATGTATGGTATGGAGGCTGCATCTGACCCACATTTCATGGTTGAGTGACCAGGTTTAGTAAAATGGGACAGGTCCATTCCTGCCTTTCTATAATTCCTACATCAACCAAACTTGTGCGGATGATGCATCTAAGGATGCTTAATGCAATGCATGGTACAGATGCAGCATCTGATCCACATTCCATGCTTGAGCAGTCAGGTTAAGTAAAATGGGACAGGTCCATTTCCGGCCTATTGTAAGTCCTAGATCAATTAAAAAAAAAAACTTGTATGGGTAATGTATCTGAGGATGCTTATTGCAATGCACTTTACAGATACTGCATGCGACCTATATTTCATGCTTGATTGACCAGGTATGGTAAAATTAGAATCTTCATTACCAGCCTTCTTTGAACTATTTTTATCAACCAAACTTATGTGGAAGATGCATATGGAAATACTTTGTGCAATGTAGGTACAGAAACTGGTCATGGGACAATGATGCTGTCAAGGTGAGCGCTTTCATCTCTGATGACCCTATGTTTTTATCTTGATCAGAAATCATTTCATGAGGAGAATTATTACATGTATGTGTGCTAAATGCTTGTATCAATTTCAGCTTAACTCTTTAATTTAATACTGCAAAAACTTCTCTATATTAAAATTTACTGTCAAATGAAACAATGTTCATTATATCATTTTTTTTGTTTGTAGAGGCATCAAGAGTATTGTCTCTTGGTAAAAGTAGACAAACAACTGAAAATACCAGGACAAGAACTATCAATGAATCATGTGACAATACTGTGAACCAATCGGTGAAAATGATACAAGACAGATCAACTTCAAGTTCTACTGTACTACAAAGTTTGGAGGCCAATGTAGTGAACTGGAATCATAATACAGTCGTATCCTCTCAAGAAAATAGTCACAAAGGAGGCTTTCCTGAATCCAGAGGGGGACTGAATAGTCAACCGTGTGACGTTTGTAAATTATATTCTTGTACATGTAAAGAGGAAGTTCTGATATTAGAACAACCGTGTAAATATTGTAAATTATTCTCTTGTATATGTTCAGCTTCTACTGCCAAATTTGCAGGGCACACACCTGCATGGAAAATGGACCATGGGCAGAATCTCAGAAAAAGTGCTATGTTACGACATATCTCTGACAACAGGGAAGGACAACAGATGGAAACTGAGAATACAAAAGATTCAGCTACAAACTTAGGATCTGTTAGCACTGGTGATTCGACAGTGAAGGAAGTGTCCAAAGATTCTGAAGATATGAATTCAACGTTTACGATGGAAGAATCAAACATAACGGATCCAGTTGTGCGAGCTCGAACCCCTATAATACACGGAAAAGTCTGCAAACAAATATTTAGGACAGATGTTAATAAAGACCTGCAGACAAATTTTGAGGCTGAATTCAGTCGCTTGGCAGATAGCCCACATAGTTTGGAGTCATCAAGGAAAGAACAAACATCCATTGAAAGCCAAGAAAGTTCTAGCATGAATTCAACATTTTTGATCGACAAGAGCAGTTTGATTGCGGAAACAACTGCATCCAGCATAGAAAGTCAACCCTCAGTTTTAACTCCATCAAACCAGGGTATTAGCTCAAACAAAAACAATATGAAATCTGTTGATTCCAGTACTGTGACAAAGAATAGGAATGTGATACCATGGACAGAAAGTTGTAATGATGAGAATGTACCACCCACTGTAGTCAGCTCTCCTCCAGGAAAGGAACAAGGATCTGTGCCTCTCCTCTCCCATACAATCACCAAGTCTAGTCAGAGTCGACCTGAGGAATCACAGAGTAAAAGCCACTGTGCCCGGGGCTTGGAGTTTGAAGAACAAACTACATCACCAAAATGTACGTTACAATATCAAATTTCTGGGACCTTATTCTTTGTCACATTTGATTATGATTACAGTAGAAGACAATATTAAGTTTACTTTTATTAGAAATTACAAAAACTTTACAATTTTCTTAAACTAGAGCATTTTGAAAATTCAGCACTGTTCATCACTGCATAGTCATTTATTTCTATTTTTTTTTTACGATATGTTAAATAAATAACTTAACTGAGATAGAAAGTAAACTGCCAACAGCCTGGTGTGAAATCAACTCTAATTGGCATAGCCGAGGGCATAATGTGTGTGAGGAAGGGCATCAAGGGCTTGGCACCCCCTTTTTTGCCTATAGATACTGTACAAAATATTCTAACAATGACACATGTGAATTTCCTTATCTGGCTTTTTGACACTTGGGATATCAGCATTTTACTCACTTGTATGTTATTACATAGGTAGGACATGGGCAGACGTAGTGATGAGTCCACCACAGCCAGATGCTATAAAGAGAGTCCCTCTGCGACAAGTCAATAATAACAACAGTGCCGAGGAAAGGTAGGCCATGGAAGGAAGATAATTTCATTCAATTTAAATTATGTTTACATCAGATTTTAAAACATTTAGAATGTTCACTCTGTAGTGTATATACAGGGAAATTTTTGCTCCCTTTTACCGACTTTCCCGTTCAAAACACAATTTCCATCTTAAAGTCACACTTATCTTATTTGTCATCCAATAATTGCATCGGCCAAGAAGAAGCCTATATTTCTTGTTTTGACCCAGCTTTACCCAAAAGTGTCGCAATCAAAATTAAAATTTGCCTAATTTAAAAAGTGGCTCTGGATAGCCAAGAAGGATACACTTGTATCTTGTTTGCGTTGTCGTCGTCACGACATTTTGATCATAAGTATTTCAAATCAATGCAACAGCTGCACAGAATTTCAGGAAACCTTAAAGGAAGCAAGTACACAAGATCCTCTTCCAATTTGTGATTTCATGCAGATCAGTCAACAAATATAGCCACTGAGGGCTCTGATTGGCTGACACATTTTCAAAATTCTCTTCTCAACTGCTGCACAGAATTTCACGAAACCTTACAGGAAGCAAGTGCTCAAAATCCTCTACCAGGTTTGGATTATTCGTGCCGATCGTTCAACTATTTTAGCGGGCAAGGGCTCTGAGTGGCTTCTCATTAAATGCATCACAGAATTTCATGAAACCTTACAGGAAGCATATATTAAGGTCCTCCACCAAATTGTCCATTATTAATCTTTTGTCTGCAACTCAGGTGAGCCCCCTTGGGCTTCTTGTTTACCATGTTACACCACTCAATATTTTGCTTAAATCACAGTGTCATGGTATGTTAAGACTAAGGGAAAAGTCAAGTAATCTTTTACAACCTTGAACATTGACATGGATACCCTTACTTTGTTTCAATGATTTACTATGTTCATAATCATCCTTGTTTGGACTGAAATCTTTGATACTAGTACTTGTACTGGATTACTACGTCCCTGTACATTTAAGTAGTGATGGATTCTATTAATCTCTTAATTGATTTCAAAAACAAATTGTCTATTATAACATCTGATTTTAAAAACTTGAAAATGATTTTATAGCAAAATCTTCTTTGAAAAGTAAATCCTCAATATCTTGCATATTTTCAAATTGCTTAATCATGTTAATTGATCAAGATGTGCAATCAAGGCATTAGTTATTTATGTGTTTTGTCAGATTATGCACTATGGTTAATGTAACTTTATTATTTGTACAGATGTAAAGAAACAGTGAAGAAACTTCAGCAATTTGGGATACCCTCAGTTTACATCAGATCTAGTAAGTAATACCATTTTTTTCATTCAGAGAAATACCTATCAGGTCTAGCCATTGTAATGTCTGTTTGGAGAGGACAAAGTTGTAGCTAACCAGACTTGATTTTTTTTCTGCTTTAAAGTGGAATTTCCTTTCCTTTATTCCAAAAGCTTTGAACTAAGTCTCTAGAGTAGATTTCTGCAGAATCTCTGCTTGTTAAAATCCCCTTCAGACTTTTCATGCTCCTGCCATCTAATGGAGGCCGAGGAAGAAGTCTGTTTATTTTAAGGTCAATAGGTCAAGGTCACTGATAGGAGAAATAGACTTCAAAGATAACTCAGCAAATCCTTCACTTATTCATAGCAGATTTTGATATATCAATACTGAACAGGAGGGGTAAGCACCTACATTGTATGAATTTTAGGGTCAAATGTCAAGGTCACTATTCCTTTCAGTGATTGTTGTTGAAAGAGTAAAAAAGTCAAAGATTAAAGCAGGGGGCATTTTTTTTTTAAACATTTAATCTACTGTAGTTTATAGGTAAGTCAAATTTAATCTGATAAAATAGTCTTGTTTTCATTTCAGATGCTGTTTCAAAGCCAAGCTACATGCAGCCAACCAAAGCAATGAAAAATAGGGTCAAATCTTTGTCAAGGTAAGGAAACGGTAAATTTCATAAGGAGCTGTAACGATAAGGGCTTGATTTAGCCCTGAAATCATTTGATTATTTCTCATGCGCTTTCCTTCCTTTGAAGGTAAAGGTTGTTCAGGATAAAATATTATATATTAGAAGATTTCTCATAAATATTTTATCTTTAAAAAATTGATGTAAGATTTGATCATTACGGCTTGAATAGGTAGGGGGTAACAATGTCTGAAAATGTCAAACAGCGAACTAAAATATACAAAAACGGCATTTTTTACATAAATTTTAAGTAGTTTATGTTTTAATCCCTCTTATTTTAAAAATGAAAAGAAACAGTAACTTTGAAACCAGTATGTCAATATATTTGGTTAAAAAAAACAATCCGGAATCCGGAAACTGAAAACCGTAATATTTTGTACTTAGCAGCCACATTAAGCTTTCAGGCGCAAAATACACACTGTGTAGAAATACTCTTTATATTGTTTATTTTATTCATGTATGTTGTATATTTCATCGGAATCCACTCAGAATAGATTGTTCAATTCTGTAACAAGAAGACCTTTATCAATCTAATCACTTTTATATCAGATTATTAAAAAATTGCCCATCCCCCCTTTTTTCGTTTTTCGTCTGTTGTACATTGTTCAACCCCGAGTTACAGAACCCCACTTGGTCAGAAAATTGGTATTTTAATACCCAATACACAGTACAAATATGGATTATGACCATATCCCAATACACAGTACAAATATGGATTATGACCATATCCCAATACACAGTACATTAAAATGATGCACACCTTCGGTAAAAGTGGCATTTTGTAACTGGGGTTGGAACAATGTTGTAGAAAACTTTTCTGTTTTTAATTGATTTCTATAGAAAAAACGCACAAAATGGAAGTAACCGGATGTGATACTTCTACTGAATTGAAGTGACAGGTGTTGCATGCAAGCAGGAGATGCTGACTCTTTCTGAGCACCTTGACTCACTCCTAATTGGGAGTTTGCTTCTTTTCATATGGTGGATGTTTTATCCTGATTTCGTATGCCTTCAAATTGTGATTTCTTGAACTATGGATTTTGTACTGTGTATTGGGATATGGTCATAATCCATACTTGTCATTAACCCAAATATTGGTATTGCTACAAAATGTATTGATAATTTATTCAAACAGAAATTAGATTAAGAAATGCATTTGGTTAGTTGTTATTTCTACTGAAAAATAATTCGAATTTTCAGGACAGATTTTAGTCTTATTGTTACAGCTCCTTTAGAAAGCTGAAAAAAAGATGATGAAGCTTAATCTGCATTGACTGTAAACGAATTATAATCTACAAATGTAGGGTACACATAAAGGGAAGTGTGTTTAATATTAAAGTGATTAATATTGATTGTTCAGATAGCTTAATTATAAAAGAACAAAGAATTCTTCAAAACTTAACAAAACATACTTATCAATCAATATAGAAATCTTGGCTTCATCTGTATATGAAGAAGGAACTGAAATCTAACCAATTGTTTATCCAATTGCCAAAGTGGCATGATCAGTAAGCCAAACTGTAGTACTACCTTGTGGTAATTGTGCATCAAAGGCACATGGACATTGTATGCCCATTGAAATATGATTTCAAAAATATATTAAAAGGCTACTTCTATGCATGTATTGTACTTCTATTAGTTATAGCATGTATAGGGTTTGTTAGCCGAGTTGCAAAACTCAGCTCTTGATTTGATGTGAGACAGTTGGGCAGGTCAGTGGCGTCAACCGTTGGTTTCCAGACTGTAAGTCAAGTATGATACATGCTAGTGTAATGAAACTTCATACACTTACTCACCATGAGTCAAGGATGACCCATGTTGATTTTGGGGTCCAAAGGTCAAGGTCACAGGACTTTGATTAATGAAAACGGTTTCCGGACCATATAAGAGCCTGTATTGCACCTATGATCATGCAACTTGCCAGAAATGTTTCTCTTGAATCAAGGATGACCCATGATTTTGGGATTCAAAGGTCAAGGTCATAGGACTCAGATGATTGAAAATGGTTTCTGGACCATATTAGAGCCGTATTGCACCTATGATCAACTTATTAGAAATGTTTCTCGATCATGAATCAAGGATGACCCTTATTGATTTTGGGATCAAAAGATCATAGGTCAAATTCAGAGGACTCAGGTGATCAAGACCATTTTCCGATCTTGATTAAAAACTCAAAATGTCCAAGTCAACATCTTTTGGCTTTGTTTTTCATTATGACATCACTTTTAAAGACGCAATTCAATTCTGACGTATCAATGAAAAAGTGCACAAAAGTTGCCTGCCTCAAACAATTTTTGTAATTTTGTCAACCATTATGGATTTTGGCAAGTGGTCTATTGAAAATGGTTTCTGAATTCTATATGAATGTGTATCAACCTGAAACATGCTAGTAATGTTTCCAATCTGTGAAGACCATATAGTCATACAATTCATGTTCATTTTAAGTCTGCGTATTCATACTTACATTCAAGTTTTGCAACTCGGCACTTTGCATATTTGATGCATTTTAAGCTTATTCCTTTCATACTGCATAAATATGTGTGTAAAGTATATAAAAAATGTTATCAAAGAGGCCTTTGACCTCACTACCAACATATTCATACACTTACTTTGATTAGGAAGTATGAAGGAACAAACTTCATAACAAATTTATCTTGCGTTGAACCATTTTGTAATTTTTGACGTTTGAAAATTAGTTCTACTAGTTTTCCTACTTCAGCGTCAAAGTAGGACACCACATGACTGTTACACTGCGACATCATTAGCTGAAATTGACCCTTCGGAACGTGGGAAAAATTTGAGAAATTCCATGACGTTACAATGCAATTTTAGTGTTTGACCGAGGTTCGGAGCTTGTTTGTCCGAGGTAAAAGCATTGTGACGTCACAAAATTTTGCCTCAAACAATTTTTCTAATTTTGTCAACCATTATGGATTTTGGCAAGTGGTCTATTGAAAATGGTTTCTGAATTCTATTTGAATGTGTATCAACCTGAACATGGTAGTAATGTTTCCAATCTGTCAAGACCATATAGTTATACAATTTATATACATTTTAATTTTGTACATTTTTTTTTCCTGCAATCGGAAGGGTCAATTAGTACGAGGCATCATAAATGTGAATAACTGATGATTGCCTACTCTATTGACCAGTTCCTTTGAAATGTTCATACATGTATTATTTATAAGGGTGTCTTATAAATCACATAAATGAATTTTACTTACTGGTATTGCATCACATATTATTATAAAGGTCTCTTACTGTCATATTAGAGTCTCATACAAGGGCTGATTAATATATTGTGAGTAGGGCTGTCACGGTTCAGCCTTTAGTTGGTTTGTTTCAGTTCATAAAAATGAACCGCAGTTCTCGATTTGGTGTGAGTTTGTGTTGTTTAATTCAATAAAAGATGAAATAATATGGTAAAAATAACAAATCAACAAATTATTCTTTTTCATTTATCTGCTTTGAAAGCATTTTCTTCGAGATTTTATCAACATTCAACAAAATAACCAAACTAGAACATTTTGAAGACTTCTTATATTCTCAACCTGTCAAACAAACAGGTGCATGTTTACAAATCAAGAAGTGAAACAACCCATTTCATTGGATGAAATACGACAAAGTACCCAATCACAGTCTGTGTATCATACAAAATTGATAAACTGCTGATTACCAGATATAACCCCCCCCCTCAAAAAAAAAAGAACCGAAATCTGTAAAGTACGATCCGAATTGAACCACAGTTAACCAAATTTTCGGTTAACCCTGACAGCCCTAATTGTGAGCCTCTGTTTTCTGGGTTGCAGAAGGTATTCTGCTGATAGATTATCTCCAAAAAGGACAAACAATCAATGGCACATACTATGCTTCACTTCTGACACAGTTACAGGAAAATATTAAACTTGAGCGCCGCAGAAAGCTCACTAATTAAAGGTGTGTTGTTCCATCAGGACAATGCTCCTGTTCACAAGTCTGTCACTGCCATGGCTGCCATTCATGATTGTGGCTTTAATTTGATTGAGCATTCGCCTTATTCACCTGATTTTGCTACATCAGACTTTCAATTGGTCAATGTCACAATGTCATCTATTCCCAAAACTGAAAGCAGCTATTTCTGACACCCACTTTCAGTCCGATGATGACCTAATAATTGCAGTGGACAGCTTTCAGACCAGTCAAGACAAGGAGTTCTTTAAAAGTGGTATTGAAGCCCTTAAACACTGGTGGCAAAAGTGTATGGAAACTGAAGGGGATTATGTAGAAAAATAATGCAAAATGTGTGATAAAATTCAAATCCTGAAATACAAGGCTCACAACATATCAATCAGCCCTCGTATGAACCATATATGATAAATGAGATGTACTCACAAGTATATGAATACCACTCAATTATATTATAATTATATAATTGTGCAAACATCATTGCTTTGCTAAGAAATGCCATGTTATATATTTCAGACATCACAAGAGTTTATCTACGTCTCACCTCAGCAGACCTGGATGGCAGTTATGACGTTAATCCTGCAAGCTCTCTCCATTAAAACAATTCCGTTCTTACCGTGCCATTCAAATCAAAAGGAACATTCAGACTTTGAAACAAAAATAATCTTTTACAAGCATTACAAAAATTTTAGCATTCAATTTTTAAAGTATTTTTTATGCACATGTATGTGCTTATGTGATAAGGCTTTTAAAATTGAAAAAAAAGACATTTAGTGAACCTTTGGTTCTGCATGGTCTGTTTTGTTAATCATACATGTATACAACATAAGTATCAGATTTGTCTTTATTCATATATGTAAACAAACTGTGCAAATGCTTTGGATTTTTATAAAATTTGTATGCAAGATCATCATGATGTTAAATTTTTTTTAATCTTTACTGTATACAGACTGAATATATAAAAGCTAATTATGATAAATCCTTATTTCTAATTCATTCTGTTTGTTTCACGCATTCTGATTGGTTAACAGGATTTCTACAAGCACGTTTAACGACAATATACATGCCGCAAACCGACTCACTTGACATCCTTTAAAATGTATCCCTACGTAAATTTGCACGTTACAAGCTTTAGCGCACTTTTTGCGTATGACGTCATGCTTCCCTTTGTTCTTTGCTCCTGTGACGTCATACTGTGACGTAAAACTACAAGGTATGAGCTTGTAAATGGCGTTCTCCACATGTAAACAACAGAGCAAGTAGGTTTATTATTGATTACATTTAGATTTTTCGCCATTGTAATAAATACGAAGCAGTTATATTTCATATTTTGCAGCGCAATTATTTCTGTTGGTCGTTGTTAGTCCTCCGTAGCAACGTCACCTCTAAAGCGATATGTTAGACCCTCTGAGGGGTATAAAAAGTAAAAATATGTCACATGAATTAGAATAGGGATAAACGTACTGTGTTTTGTGGTTCCGACAGGTATATGTTGGATATACTGTTGGAAACATACGTTTTACCGTCGGGGACAAGCCCCGACGGTATAACTGCGTTTCCAACAGTATATCCATCATATACCTGTCGGAACCACAAAACACAGTACGTTTATCCCCTAAGTTTCAATTTTTGGCCTGATTGCGAAGCAAAATCTGTTCTATGATATGGCAAAGTCCGTCTGACTGTTTGTCCGTCAGTGTGTCAACATTTTTTTCGTTTAAGACTGTTAAGAGCAGCAACTTGAAACTTGAAATGGTGATAGACCAAGATGAGACAAATCAAACTCGGCAACAAAATTTGACCTAGTGACCTCGACCTTGGAGTTTGACCTACTTTTCAAAAACTTTAACCTTGGCCATAGCTTTTGAATGGTAAGTGATCGGGCTTTCATATTTCACTTGTGTTTTCTTGTGACAAGACTTTTCCATGAATACCAAAACAATTTTACCTTGTGACCTTGTTTGACATACTTTTGAAAAACTTAAACCTTGACCATAACTTTTGAATGGTAAATGATAGGGCTTTTATGTTTCACATATGTATTCCTTGTCACAAGACCTCACTATGGATACCAAAAGCTTTGACTTGTGACCTTGACCTTGGAGATTGACCTACTTTTAAAAATAATAAATCTGGACTATATCTCATGAACTAAATTTCACATGCGGAATCTTTATGACCGGACCTTTCATTTGATATCATGAGTTTTGACCAAGTGACCTTGACATTGACCTTTGACCTACCTTTGAACTATGAGAGGTAGGGTTTTGATATTTTACATGTAGATTCCTTGTGCCCAGAACTTTCATTTGATATCATGAATAGTGACCTTGACATTGCCTTTGACCTACTTTTGAATTATAAGCGGTAGGATTTTGATATTTCACATATAGATTCCTCATGACCAGAACTTTAATTTGATATCATGACTTTTGACCTAGTGACATTGACCTTTGACCTACTTTTGAACTATAAGAGGTAGGGTTTTGATATTTCACTAATTGATTCCTTATGATGAGATCTTTCATTTGATATCATGACTTTTGACTTTTGACCTACTTTTAAATTATAAGAGGTAGGATTTTGATATTTCAGTTGTAGAATTCTCATGACCAGACCTTTCATTTGATATCATGACTTTTGATCAAATGACCTTGACATTGACCTTTGACCTACTTTTGAACTATAAAGTGTAGGGCTTTGATATTTCACAATTAGATTCCTTATGACCATAGCTGTTATTCATTGCGCAATAGTATTAATGACCTTTGACCTTTCTGTCAGCCCGAAAATGTATACATCATCTAATACAAACACTTCGCTATCTGGCCTTACCGCCTTTAGCTATTTATGGTTTATATAGTTTGATTCAAGTTCAAGGATACACCATCTGAACCATATGAGGGCTGTTCTGAAAGTTCGTGGACAATGCAATTTAAGGAAAGATCTAGAGAATTTATTAAAAATCATGTTGATTTCCTTGTAATATGGTTTATTTAGAATACATGTACATATACAGATTTTCATTACGATTGGTCAATAACAACCTTTGAAATCCCCTATTGAAGAACGTAAGGTTTTGGGTCACGGAGCAGCTTACAAAAAGTAACAACGTCGTCAGATGTCCAACATAATTTTGAGGTTTTAAAAGAAATAAAATACCTTTCGTCTGTGCAAAATTTAAAATATGTTTTCATGTTTTTTGATAAGGAAGACATGTTCTATTTTTATGTGCTTTCTACCTCTTTATCATGATGTACTTTCATCTATGAATCATTCAAAGTCAGGTCACTATTAAGGGAGAAAACAGCATCGCTTTACTTATTTTCGTTTATTTTTTGTTACCCTCCACCAAAAATCGCGTGTTTCCGTTCATGATAAAAACGCATTCTTCTATTTCAACAGCATTAGTTTTGATGTATTTGGTCCATATCAAGATGTATTGATCATCTGTTAAGTCTCCGCATATTTTATTCAACCTAAATTCAAAACTGAATTACTGTCGGGTGTTCCGTAACGAAATCTGACGTCATCAATTTTTGGTTTGTTTGATCAACAATATCATGCATAAATCCTCATAAAATTTGTAAATCTGGTCCGATATTGTTCAAACTTCGTAATGGTCATGACAAATACTAGTATTAATAATATAGAAAGTTTAGCTTATAGTCGAATTTTCTTATTTTATTTAGCAATGAAACAAAAGGGATGAGTTCATTTCAACAACTCAAATTTTACTGCTCCATAACCTCTACCCTTCATGTATAAAGGTGACAATTATGCCCTTTTTGTAAATTTTTTCAACCTGATATTTTTTGTTTTCTCTTTCTGAGTGTATACATTTCATTTCTAGAAAATTTCTATCACATACGACTTCAAATATGATTTTTAAGGCATGTGTCCATGAACTTTTGGAACGGCCCTCGTATATCACTTCAGAGTCTCCTTTGTCGCAACTTGAAATGATGTAGTCATCATGCGTCAAATGAAAAGTTGCCATGGCAACCATTTTTGACCTCAAAATGTAGAAAAACAGAACAAGGCACAATTTATTGTATCGGTGATTATATTTGTCACATAAAATATATTTTGTTCTGACAACAGTGATGGTGTTATCAGCCTGACATTTTGTGTTATTGTCCCCTGCTTTCGCGAAAGCATGGGGACATTAAAACCAGTTCAGTCAGTCCGTCCGTCCCCCCGCTTTCACGAAAGCGCGGGGACATTAAAACTGGTTTGTCTGTACGTCCGTCCATCTGTTCGTTAGTCACAAAAACTTTAACCTTCTGCATAACTTTTGAATGGTAAGTGATACCCTGGGCTTTGATATTTCACATGTGTATTCCTTGTGACAAGACCTTTCCATGGATACCAAAATTTGTTACCTTGCGACCTTGACCTTTGAGTTCGACCTACTTTTCAAAAAACTTTAACCTTTAAGCATTTAGTTTGGTCCATGGTCTAGTTGTGCACCTGATATTTTGTTTGAGCCTCTGACCCCAGGGTCTTCGAAAATGGGTGTGCTCATTTTCTCCTATATAAGTCTATGTAATCTAGTGAACACAAATTCTCAGAAAGTATAATTGATAGAGAAATAATTCTTGTTGCAATATAATAAGTCTCTGGTCTAGTTGTGCCCCTGATGTTTTGTTTGAACCCCTGACCCCCAGGGTTTTGGTAATGGTCAAGGTCATTTTCTCCTATAAAAGTCTATGTTACCTTGCGAACATCAGTTCTCAGAAAGTATAATTGATAGAGAGATAATTCTTTTTGCATTATAATCAATCTCTGGTCAAGTTGTGCCCCTGATATTTTGTATGAACCCAGGGTCTTGGAAATGGGTGTGGTCATTTTCTCCTATGTTTATCCTAAGTTACCTTGTGAACGTCAATTCTCAGAATGTATAATTGATGGTGTCTGACAATTCTTTATGCATTATAATCAGTCTCTTGTCTGTGTGTGTCTGCTATTTTGTTTCAGCATCTGACCTACAGAGTCCTTGAAATGGGTGTGGTCATGTTCTCATATTTAACTCTATGTAATGTAGTGAACACCAGTTCTCAGAAAGTATAATTGTGACTGAAGAGAGATATTTCTTTTTCCATTTCCATGAGTCTGTGGTCTGATTGTGTGCATAAGATTCTGTTTAAGACTGACCTGTCTTTGAAAATGGGTATGGTAATTTTCTCCTCTATAAGTCTTTGTAATCTTGTGAACTGTCAACACCAGATTTCATAAAGTATACTGGTAATTCATGGGAAGTTAATTCTTTTTTGCATTACATGTATTATGTTTCTGTGGTGTAAATGTGCATCTGATATTTTGTGAAAGCCCTTGTCCCCCAGTGTTGGAAAATTGATGTCAATTCAGTGAATTTAACAAAGCAGCCAATAGAGCTTCATGATCAGTCTCATCCCCCACAGAATTATTTAGTGCTATAAATAGACATACCTCGTTTCCATGGCAACCGGAATTTGTATTTTCAAAAAAAATGTTAATTTGTATTCAGTGCATTATACTTGCCAAATTATAGAGAAAAATCATAAAAATCCATGATGTACTATTTCTACAATATTTTGGTCCTTACAGAGAATTGATATTAAATTTCAACGTTTTTTGATTGATATTAGCTTCTTTTCAACATGGCTACCCCCTACTCTTTGGACTGTAATTTAAGTATCTAGAAATAAGCTTACCAAAATAAAAGTTTTATGAGGAATCTCCAAATACATTACATTTTAGTAATGATCAATTTTTATCTTGTGTATAGATCATTTTGAGTAATATAAGACTCCCGGCTATCCGGGTTGGGAAACCGCACTTGCTGTAATGACGTCATGATGACGTCAGTATTATGACGTTGTCTTCACTATGACGTCAGTATTATGATGTCAGGTATACAATGACGCCAGTATTTTGACGTTGTCTTCACTATGACGTTAGTATTATGACGTCAGGTATACTATGACGTCAGGTATATAATGACGTCAGTATTATGAGTTTTAAAAGAAGATCCTGACGATAATCTCAACAGCACTCACAGTAGAGCACCAAAATTAGCATCGATGGACCCCTAACAAGCTAGAGGTGGGACAAGGTGTCTGGGAGGAGTAAGCATCCCCTGTTGGCTAGCCGCACCCGCCGTCGATTTTCACGCACGAAAATGAAAATATATTGAATACATGCACTGTCTGTGGTTCTATCTATATAGGAAGTGCTATGGCGACAATGTCAGGGGAAAATATTCAAAACACTTAGTGTCAAACCCCTTGCGGGGAACTTTTTTACGAAACCCACATGGCAAATGGCATAAATGTGACACAAATGACTTTATTGAAGATCCTGGGGTGCGTTCAAGAACGAAGCCGCTCAATGAGTGGCTAACTTTGAGATGCTAACTCTGCCTGAACTCTTCGCTGACTTTGAGCCTAAATTCTTGTTTCTAATGAATCAAATAATCAGATAAATGGAAAATTATTCACGTAAACTTATACTCACCTTCAAAATCACAAAAAAATAAAGATATTCTGATGAAAATTCTATCAAAATTATAGGATTATCTTTTATCTCACATAGAAGGTATGATGAAACCTATACCGGATCACATAGTCTGGTACTATGGGGAATGGCAGCCCATCTACGCAACTATACGCGCAGTTGAATTTGTGGAGGGACTACCCGACATAGGAGCTCTTGATCCTCAAAAGAGACAGTTAGTTATTATTGACGACTTAATGTCAGAAACTGACGAAAGAATCACATCTTTATTCACCAAGAAAAGTCACCACAGAAATATCAGTGTTATCTACATAGTGCAGAATGTGTTTCACAAAGGAAAAGAGAACATGACGATCAGTTTAAATTCTCATTACATTGTAATGTTCAAAAACCCTAGAGATGCATCCCAAATCACACATCTTGCCAAGCAGATGTATCCAGGAAATGTTAAATATATGCAGAAGGCTTTTTGTGATGCCACTTCAGATCCCTATGGTACCTTTTAATTGATTTGAAACAAGACACACCAGAACATTTAAGACTTCGTACACGTATATTCCCAGGACAAAACCAATGGGTGTATCTAAGGAAGACTTGAAAAAAGGCACTATAAAAACATCAACATGATACGTATGAGTGCAGTTGTAATAGTGACATCAAAGACTCAACATGTCTTCCTTATAGTGCATGAAATGTCAAAAGAAATTATCCAGACTCTTTGCATTAAAAAGACACGAGCACTTTTCACGTCGATGATAGCGAAAACAGTGAAAATAACGACTTAGTAGAAGAGACAGACGCCTGAGTGACCATGCGGCTGATTCGAACTATTTGCTGTTTGCGAAACCCACAATATGCAGAAGCGTCATCCGAGATGCAGATAAATCATTGATATTCAGCTGCCTCTGTGAATGGGCCAAGAATGTCTTAAATGATGCTATTGAATTTGAAGACGTTTAACATTTGAACTACTTGGTGAGTGTCACTGCTGGTGGACCAAGAGTCCCCGAGGGCACATGTAGCCAAGTTCGATCAACTTCGGTTGATCGTCTCTCTTTTCAATTCATTTGAAATTTTCTGTTACAAAATTCCTTGAAATTTCTAAAACGTGGGTCCTGTAGCATCATATCCCACCCATTCTGCTACGTCTTTTGGTACATTTTTTGGACATAATAATTTTCATACTTTTTGGCCATATTACATTGTTTAGACTTAGGATCACTGACGAGGGTTTAGTACCCGAAACGTGCATGTCTGGTCCATGCTGCAAATTTATCAGGTCTTAAATGATGCTATTGAATTTGAAGACGTTTAACATTAAAAAGCAATGTCGACCTTACAAAGGACCAGTTTTTAAACACATTGGCTTCATACAAAGAGGAGCTCCGAGAGCTTGTCATTAAGAAAGTTCCCACTGAGAAAAAGAAAGAAGTATTACAAATTGGTGGTATATTACCTGCATTTTTAGGATCCTTGTTGGCACCAGTGATTTCGCCTTTGGCTTCCAAATTATGGACTTTGAGATGGAGCTCACATAGAAAATGTTATTAGTAGAACCCAAACTGTTGGAAGGCTTGCAGCATCATGATGTAGTAAGAAATCCTGCAATTAAATCCATTACAAGACTTGACGACGAGATGCAGTCTATTCTACAAGAGAAGATCTTTCCATGGGAGAGAAAGTTAAAGCTTATCAGCAGAAACTACAAAGATTTCTCATCTATGATGACAAATATGAGAACAGACCACCAGTCAAAGTTCAAGTTGTCAGGGGCACTACTTTACCGAAAAATGATACCAGTTTCAATACAGACCAAAGCAATTGGAGTTGACCAAGGTTCTTCCACAACAGACCCGATCGAAAATGAAATTATAAAATCTGTCCCAAAGACTATGAAAAATAGAGCAGAACTATTATTACACAAAATCAAATCAAAACCCGACATGAAGTGGAATGACCGCGGCGAACTTAACAATAAGGGTGAACGGATAAAAAAACAGTAATATGGTCGATCTTGTCAATGATGTTTTACGTCGAAGAAAACATTTCGAACCACGCGGATGGCAAGTATTTAGTGCTGGTCTTCGAGAAACTAATGTACTACATGATCTCATAGGGCATAAGGAGAGATGGAACTGGATACAATCTGGAAAGGATCCGTTGCAAGACGAGCATGATTCATCAGAATCAGATACGTCGTCTAGTAGTTTGGAGACGTTAACAGATGACAACCCCGATCGCGAGTTCAAATCATCATTGGCACAAGGTTCCAGAAAGTATGCCGAAAGTTCTGAAAACACCAAAGATGAGCAACATTTCAAAAACATCCTTCTCTACGCCTCGTTGATCACCATATTAATACCTTTTAATACAATCTATGTCAAGTCCAGTTATCATTCCTCATCATGAAAGCCAGTCAAAAATACTTTCCAAAAAGTATTATGATCCAAAACGCGGAATGAAATCATTCAAAAAAGCACTCGGCAATTTGAAAGTGAAAGAAAAAGATGTTTCAGACTGGTTGATGACACAAGACACCTACACTTTACATAAGCCTGTGCGTCGAAGTTTCAAAAGGAGAAAAGTACTTGTAGCTGGTATCGATCAACAATGACAAGCAGATCTCGTTGACTTACAAAGTATTGCAAAACACAATGATGGATAAAATATATGTTGACCTGCATTGATGTTCTATCCAAATATGCATGGGTCATTCCTCTGCGCGACAAGACAGGCAAAAGATTAGTGGAAGCGTTCAAGGCAATATTCAAGTCAGGTAGAACACCTCGTCAGCTACAAACAGATAAAGGAAGTGAATTTACCAACAGAAATTTTCGGTCTTTCCTGAGAGAGAATGACGTACATTTCTTCGCCACAGATAATGAAAACATTAAAGCCTCCATAGCCGAAAGGTATAATCGAACTCTGAAGACAAAGATGTGGAAACATCTTACACATAGTGATACTTTGAGGTATATTGATGTTTTGGACGATTTGGTGTATTCATACAACCATACTCATCACAGGAGTATAAAAATAGATCCAGTACAGGCAACAAAAAAGACTGAAATCATAGTTTGGAAAAATCTCTCATGATGACAAAGCTGTGGATGTCAAAAACACCACCTTGAAAATAGGAGATCCGGTTCGAATCAGCAAAGCCAGACGGGCATTTTAGAAAGGTTACTTTTCTAGTTGGGGCGAAGAGTTTACGGTTAGTGAAGTGCGTGAACGTCAATCACCTGTGTATCGCATCAATGGCTACAATGGCGAACCATTGAAAGGAACATTTTATCCTCAAGAGTTACAAAAAATCGTTAAATCTGATGACGTATTGGAATTGAAGAGGCGTTACAGAAAATAAAGAAAGGAAAGCATATTCAATATCTGGTCAAGTCGCATGAATATCCCGAATCAAATAGACGTTTAACATTTATACCACTTGCACGAGGGTTAAGTACCCAAAACGTGCATGTCTGGTCCATGCTGCCAATTTATCTGTTCTTAAATGATGCTATTCAATTTGAAAACATTTAACATTCAACAGTTGGATCAACAGAAATCAGTTGACTACATATAAAGGATAGCTATTGTTCAAGACTTTGGTTTGCCCAAAACACCAGAAGTAGTACACATCCGTCATTCACCATGTTTTACCTGACACTCCCAAGTAATAGTTCGATATTAACTTGTGATGGAGGCTTTTGTTTGTTTGCTTTGGTTCCTGTTTTATCCTGATTTTGTATGCCTTCGGTTTCTGATTTTCTGAATTATCGATTTTGTGCTGTATACAGGGATATGGTCATTATCCATATTTTTCATTATTCTAGCAATACATTGACATATTATCTTGTCAAGTTACACCATTCCCTGGATTTATAAGGACAGTGGGAAGTGGGATTGACTGCAATTCAGTATCCACATTCATGGTATAATGTATTAAACGACCAAGCATGGTTTGAAATCACCGAAAATCCAGATGCTCAAAAAGTTCAGTTTGTGCTGAAAAATGGATACAACGTTTCACATGAAAAGCTCATGAAGACTTTATGGGGTTTGAAAGGGAGCATCAATGGAGGAGATAACGTGAAAATAAAATTTGATGACTTCAGTCACAAAGTTACAATCACAATAGCAGATGAAGCTATTTTTAAATTGTCCAGGTCTCTTGCTAAACTATTAGGCTTTGAACAAGAGGAATTCGACGCTGGTGTTTACAGCATATCTCCTTGGGTGTTTGACGTGACACAAGGATTTCATTCTCTGTCATCTACAGTACCATCGTACAGCCTAGTATGGTAGGTGATGCACTTGTGCCATTACTGAGAATTGTTCCAATAAAGGGATCGTCTGGCGAAATGGTTTCTCACACGTATCAAAACATTCAGTACCTACCACTACAGCAGAGGCAATTTGACACCATAGCAATAGATATAATAAGAGATGACATTGACTTACCAGTGCCATTTGAAAGAGGAAAGGTCGTGGTGACACTACATTTCCGGAGACGATAGTCATAATAGACTTTTTTCACCGTGACGAACTTCGCACTTCGAACTTCGCACTTCGAACTTTGAAGAATCAGTGGCGTAGCTGCCGTTCACAACTAAATTCATAAGCGGAGTTGCGTACATTTGATTATATATCCCATGGAATTGGTATTTTGGACTTCCTGTTCTACTAGTATCGTTTGTTTTTGGGGTTTATTTTCGTCTACCTAGTTTAACTTTATATCATAACGCAATGTATTCTCAAACTTCTTCCTCTTTTTTTCTATTCTTTTTAATATACGGACGAAGGTTAGGAGGAAAATGTAACCAATGAGTTAAAGAAGATCCTGACGATAATCTCAACAGCACTCACAATAGAGTACAAAATTAAGCATCGACGGACCCCTAGCAACGCTATGCAAGTAAACATCTTCACACAATTATTCGTTGTTTACTAAACAACAACACCCACAATTTTAGCAAAAACAGGAGTTTTAAGTATGACCGACGAATGCCTTTTCAAACCCGGAAATGCCGCTATAAACAAATCAAAATCACAAAAATATCATGATATGTTTAATGAATTTCATTTATCATAGAATTTCATTTTACATAGTTAATCAGAATCCGAGTCGGAATCAGATACACCCAAAACACGGAGCAGCTTCGGAACCTTTTTAGTAATAAATTTGTTATACTCCTCCTGATTTCTTCTGACCAAGTCCATTATAGCCTCTTTCTTTGTCTTCTTATTCTTTCCTTTTTCCTTCTCTCTATTTTTCTCTTTTTCCCTCTACCACTAGTACCTGTCTGGTGTTCATCGTCGCTGTTTTTTTTTTCGCTTCCTGATGATAACTCGCATGTGATTTTTTCTCTTGACCCTATGCTGACCTCCTTAGCTACTTTGACCACCCTCTGGTCCCTCTCTCTATTGACCTCCCCGTCAACATTCTTACTTGCTTCTACACCGCTATCAGCATCACTGCTTGCCTCCTTTCCGGCGCTATTACCACTGTCTACATCCTTACGGGCTTCAATTTCTGCGGTCACTTTTTTTACTTTGTCCAGTGTTCTCACGGTTTCAACAGCGTCCCTGGAACGATAAAAATATTTCTTCTACAAAAACAATTAATTCATCGTGGACTTCCGGCAAAAATTCAAAGTCCCATAGCTCCGCAAAAAAAAAAATCCCACACAGGACTCAAACTTGATCTGTGACTACATTTTACATCAGCTTGAAATTTGCAGGGTTAGTAAAATACGCAGGGGGGGGGGGGTTTAATCAGTCACAAAATGACACACAGACAGACATACGGACGGGGGCGAAACCTGTAGTCATCTCCACTTTCAGCGATCGAGGACAAATATACGAATATATAATGTTGTAAATATATAACCTTAAGGCGTTTACAGTATCAAAATGTGAATATTGACGAGCACATGCATATGTATGATTAACTCGGGGTGTAATTCATGTAAATTAAATGGTCTTTATATTTGACGTATAAAGAAAAAAATATTTAAGATTTTTTATCATATAATTGATACCCAATATAGTATGAAATATTATGTGGTTAACGTCGTAAAACGAGATGTTTTCGTTAGATTTTATGTATACACTCAATAAACGAGGAGGTGGTAGCTAAATTTGATAAAAATAGACTTGCGTTTAACCTTATTTCTCTATTTTCGATTTTCGCAAGTTTCAATACTTTGTTGAATTTCTTTGAGACTGTATCTTTCAGTTGTTTAGAGGTTCCGGTATGGTACAGTTCCTTGGCCTCCCGTGGAAGGGTGTGTGAGTTTACCTTGATATCTGATATAATAGCTTTCCAATCACAAGGATGTTCAATGTATGACCGAAGTATCAGAAGTATCTCCTGGTCCGACATCTGAATTTTCTTTTTTGCAGAACTTGATGTTGCCGCACCGTCGTCTAACAAAATTGGAAAAAGATATTAGAAAAATTGTCCATATTTCAAAAGCCGAAAATGGTTAATTACCCAAATAGATGCCTCCTAGATTAGATACAATTCAAGGGAGAAATCTTTAGGCAAAGGGGGGGGGGGGGGTTAAAATAAGCATACAACATTACTCATACATGTATCTACAAATTCAAAATATTTTTCGATTTTTTCATATGAAATTATAATTAAATCCCAACCAAACCTTAACATGTAAATATAGTGGTGTAGGAAGTACTGTGTTTTTGTGTGTACGCACGCGCCGTTGATAAGCAAAAGCAAAGATAAGGAGGGGAGAATTTTTTTTCACATTTGAAGATATTTGTCATACAGCTATATTTAAAGAATGGAGGGGTTAATATACCGGAGGATACCTGCTCACTATTATATGTATTAGTGATTTAGATATAGAACAGATATATAAAGTTCAAATTATTTTCACGACATTTTGAAGAAAAGCATACTTACCATCCATAATATCAAGACCACACTCTTCCGTATTGATATTGGTTTCAATGACACGTGGAAGTAAATAACTTGTGAATTACCTTTCACGCTCCAATCGCTCTCCATTAACCCGTAACATTTGAAATGCGTGTTCTAATCGGATAGATTGTATATCAACTGATTGAATCCAAGGGGCTGAAGGTAGGGAATTGTGTTTTATTTCTTATTTATTTTGTAAATTGAATTGAACATTTATGCTATGGAAATCCCTCTTACTGACCGAGAAAGCCAGAGGATTAGATAAACCGGAAATACTCGGCCATCTGACTGGCTGTCAACTATATGACGTTATATTTACCGTGTGACGTCATCAATGGTAAAGGAGCAATCCGACAGAGTGAGATTTAAAGCAGGCAGGCGCGACATTGCAGAATTGATTACACATCTGGAGGCGTCTCAGTGATACATATTCATCCATAAACGGTCAATAGTTACTTTAACCTCGGTCAATACAATTAGGTTTAACTCCCTGACAAGCAATCATCACCTCGCCCCCTTCAAGCTCAAGGAATAGTGCTTCTTTTAGAGTGTTTAACCATTGCATAGATTATTTTATTATATAGAATTGCATAATTCAAACAGGTAAATCATTTCAAAATATTCCAATTTCAATTCATTCAATAAGTTTTTATTCGAACTCGGAAATTATAAATTTTTTAATTTCTATCATTTTATAGGTATCAGAAATGGATCCAGATACGCTGTCATTTGTATTATCAAGTATTCCTGCTCTGGCTTCTTGTCCACCCGATCCAACGGAAATCGTTGAATTTTTGTCATATGTTCTTATCATTTGCACAATGCCTCCGCCAGATCCACTTCTTGATACCCGGTATCGCTTGTTTTCACCTTTCCAAGTATCTGGGCCTTCTCGTGACGTCTTCGGATTGTTTTCGAACGAAAGAAGTGTATATGAAATAACTGGAGAAACTAGATCGTCAATCATTAATATGAAAGAGGAGTTGAGTGATCTTCTTGGTCAAGATCCAAGACACATACATAAACTGTTGACCATCAATAGAATTTTTTATTCCTTATATGGCTACGATCGTACCCATCTAACTATTTCTTATCAATGCTTTTTGGTGTATCAGTTAGTACAATTCACCGTGAGATAGCCTGTTTGATTCCAATATGCAGGGCGAAATTCAGTATGTATATCAAATGGCCGTCCGACAATGATTGGCGTTCTATGCGTGGAGTGTTGCCAACACTATCTAGCGTTGTTGGAGCCATAGATGGCACTTCAGTAGAAATATATAGACCTCAAATTGTTCCACAACGACTCTTCTACTCGGGACATCGTCATTATCATGCGACCCATGCCCATGTTGTTGTTGATAATTCTGGGTTAAAACGATACATAGAATCTAGATTTCCTGGACACCAAAACGACGCCCAGCAGCTTCATATCATGCGTTCCATTGGACAAAATTCTGAACTTTCGCTTCCTTTAGATTGTTTCTTACTTGCGGATAAAATATATCCAAACATTCACCCTCTTCTTACGCCATACACCATTAAGCAAATACATAGACAACCAGCTAGAATGCAGCGGAAGTTTAGAAAATTTAACAGATTGCATGCACGGCACCGCATGATCGTCGAACATTCTATCGGTGAGATAAAACGTTATTGTATCCTTCGATCCCTTTGGCGTCATCCCAGTGAGGAACTCGAATCCATCGTGGTTATATGTGCCGGTCTATGTAATAAGAAAAAAACTATCAACTTTTTTTTCATTTTCACTTCAAAGCAACTCGTAATAACATTATTTCTCGTACTGTCTTGAGCGACATTGTATTGTCTCACC
This sequence comes from Pinctada fucata, assembly GCA_028142955.1. NCBI lineage: Eukaryota > Metazoa > Mollusca > Bivalvia > Pterioida > Pteriidae > Pinctada > Pinctada fucata. Next base: position 23,699,679 of record AP027102.1, on the reverse strand, counting down.
AAACAATGCAATTAAAGTATAAATTCCTTTGTTTTTATTTGACTTTTTCTCAGTTTTCTTCAAAGTGCGAAGTTCGAAGTTCGAAGTACGAAGTGCGAAGTTCGTCACGGTGAAAAAAGTCTAATGAGATTTCAAACAGACAAAAACATTCGCTTTGATGGAAACAGAGGTGCGATTGATGAATATTACATTAATCAAGCAGGACATGGATTACCAGCTTTTCAGGGAGCGAGAGTTCAACGAGGATATAGCATTGGCATCATGTTTAGCGGTCTTTTGAAAAGCGCAATGCCTCTTATCAAAATAGGATCAAAAGCATTGGGTAAACAAGTCTTATCAACAGGACTTGACATTGCTAATGATTTACTTAGTGGTGAAAACATACGTGCATCTACAGAACGACGACTGAAAGAAGCGGGAAGAAATATCATGAATCAAGCAAGAGACAGAATATCAAAACCACCCGGAGAACCTCATCGAAGGGGTATAAAGCGGCGTGTCAATGCTTAAGCTGTCATTCGTAAGCGAGCAAAAGTACAAAGAACATCTAAGCCGAGAAGAGACATTTTTACTTATAAAGGCCAAAATGTCTTTGGTCCATCAACATTCCTGTGAATGCATGAAGTCAGAGTTGGACTTGTTTGCTGCTTAATCGACGCAAGCAAGCATCGAGTATGGACACTGGGTAGAACATCGGCCATTGTCTTCTTTCACCGATTCGGGACCTTACGATTTTAATATTTCCGGCTCGGGGGATGATTATCTGGATCTTAAGAACACCTTCTTGTATTGGCAAGCCAAAATAGTCACAGCAAACAATAACGCAAACCTCGACGCTCAGTCAGATGTAGGGCCTGTGAACAATTGGTTGCATTCACTCTTTAGCCAAGTCAACATTTCTTTAAACGAAAAACTGATATCCATGCCGTGCCGGCAAACACTTATGCCTACCGAGCTTTTCTGGCGAACCTTCTCAGCTATGGGAAATCTGCCAAGGCATCGCAGCTCACCTCCGAGATGTGATATTATAAAGATACCAGTAGCCATACTGAAGCCAGAACAGATGATAATACTGGTTTTACTAAACGCAAAGCATTAATCGCCCGTAGCAGAATAGTTGAACTACATGGAAACTTCATTTGGATATGTTTTTCCAAGACAGATATTTGATTAATGGAGTGGATACAAGATAAATTTGATCAGGAGCAAAGATGCATTTGCACGCATGGCAGCCAATGATGACTTTAAAATCAAAATCATGGACGCTGCCTTGTTTGTGCGGAAAGTTAGGATCAGTAACACGGTCAGAATTGTTTACATCAAAGCTTTGGATAGAGGAAAAGCCAAGTATCCCATAAAGCGTATTGAGACTAATATTGTCGAAGCGTTCCAACTCTATACCTTCTTGAAGAAAATTCCAAACCAATTTCCATGCACCAGACACGTGTTTCGAATATTAAATTCTCATCAGTGATGCTTCTGGCGGAGACTAAGGCATTTTCCGTTGCCAGTGGAAGCATGAGTATCAACAAAGAGAACATTTTTTTATGACAAATGCCTATAAGCGCATTTTCGTTGGTCTGGTAGACAATGATGCTTACAACGGAGTAGCTACGAAGAATCCTTTCAATTTAAACACAATGACATTGAGTTTATGGCACTCAATGTTGACGGACAGCAGATTCCAGCCAAACCTTTGCAACCTAACTTTGGACGCAGTCGTTTTATTCGCAGTTATTCAGGTTTTTTTACGGGGTCTGGAAAGATCTTCCACGATGAAGGAAACTATATCAGTAGGGAAGAATATGGAAATGGCTATACAGCATTTGGTTTTGATCTGGCTCCAGACTTATCTGAAGCAGGTCATTTCCACCTTATAAAACATGGTAACCTGAGACTGGAATTATCTCTTTAATTTAATTCAAATGTACAAAAACTACGAAAAACGACGGAAAATTTGAATAAAAAGTAAAAAGTTGTACATTTTCGGCCATGGTCACCATAGCAACCAATCTAAGATACCAATATAAATGATATTAAAATGTCACGAAAATTGTGAACTTGCTTAATTTACCATATTTTGTTGTTTATCTTGTCCATAAATTAAGGTACTTGATGAAAAACATATATCATGTAAAATGCAAATGTTGCCATGGTAACCATTTTTGAATTGAATTTATTTTCTTTAAACGAAAAAAAAACCCTCTCTGGATTTTTTATATTTTTCTCATAGTGGATCAATGATTCAATATGGCTTGTTCCATTATTAACGCCGGTCACGGCGTTTTATATTGATAGGTTTAGAGAATGTCTATGGGCTTATGTAAATTCTAGACTGGAGTTGCCTGCTCTTACTTTGCTATCGCGTCACCTGTCTCTTCGCGACGCGATAGCAAAGTAAGAGCAGGCAACTCCAGTCTAGAATTTACATAAGCCCATAGACATTCTCTAAACCTATCAATATAAAACGGCGTTAATAATGGAACAAGCCATAATGAATAGCCAAAAATGGTGTATTTTTGTATTTTTGTAAAATGTCAAAATATGGACAGGTTGCCATAAAAAATAATTACCCCCCCCCCCCCCCATATTTCAACCAAAAAGTAAGTTCTCATATCAAACATTTATGTAAGTAGTTTTTCATCATATGTCAAAATATAACCCACCTATAGACTATATTGTGAAAAACGGACGTGAAAGCTGTGAATTTCGAACTTGCAAAAGCCCATTTTCTGGCCAAAATGGGGTGGTATGGTTACCACAGCAACGGATGGCCATATATACAAAAAGTCAATGTCATTTTCATTGTAATGGGGTCAAACTTGTCTTACATAGTGAAAATCATCAAAATCTGAGACATGCGACTTCCGAGTTTTCCGAGAATTCTTTGATGCTTAGGCACGGTCCATTTGATAATAAGGGGGTGACTTGGGTTTTTTGTCGGAGCAAGATTATTTTTTCGCCCCAGACCGGGGCAAAATAATTTTTTTTCTTGCAAAGTTGGAACAAGGAATTTTTTTTAACAAAGTGATGCGCATATTAAGAATGTTTGTGTTTTATCAATAGAAATTATTGATATTTTTACTCAAAACTCTGAATATTAATATATTACTAATTTATTTTATGCAAGTACACATGTATTCAATTCACTTCTAAACAGTGAGATAAAAGATTTATACAATACGTACAATTCTCAATATTTTATATAAGGTACATGTATATAAGAGGGTCTGAGGGGAAGGTTTTCTAGACAAATTTTTAAATGCAGAATTGCGAATTTGTAAAGAACTGAAGTTTTCTTAATCCAAGCTTACAAGGATATAAAATTAGACTCTATGGGATACATGCAATATGTATCAATAGTAGTACATGAACATAAATATTGATAGTATATTTAAGCCTTTAAAGAAACCCTTTTTCACTCACATACATGTATAACTTTTGATATCTTTAAATGTACGAACTTTGCCATTAGTAAATAATGTTTAAAACTATGGCGAGCGGAGCGAGGCAAAACAATTTTGATATAAATTCAAAACTGCGGCGAGGGAAGTGAGCCAGAAAATTTTCAAGAATTTCCGGTTTAGCAATGAACGAGTGAGTACGTGTCAAATATCCAGCTCCTACTTAATTAGCTTTATATGTACCTTTTAACACATCCCTTAACATTCTTTCCCGCTTTTAATTGTGTGCAGTGGTTATATTTGATCCTGAACATACTTTTTGTTTCGAAATAACCGTCCCGAAAACGCACATTTTTGTATAGTGCTACGTGTCACGGGTAAAAATGGCGTCCCAATCAGAGGCAGTAAGTAGTGAGGTACAAATGGACATATCAACCCCAACGTCTCAAGTAAACCCATTGCCTATCTCCCAAAATGAAAAAAAAAACTGAGTATGAAAAACTAAAAGTTATGTATGATGGGAAAAGCTTGAACGAATGTTTTGCACTTATGCATTTGAGTAGCAGTCGTGAATTAAGGGGTATGGACAAACTGTTATTCGCCATATTGGATTTTATGTAGTGCGTTATTGAAAATCTTTCCTTACACCGAGTCATGGCTCCAACTTCAACTATTTTAATCCCAAGTATTCCCGACCTTAATAGCTACGTTTTCCCATATTTTCTACGGAAAATTACATCAAGATTTTAACATTAGAAACTTTTTAAATTCATGCACCGAACTGCACAGCTGCACTTCAGAAGAATTTATGAATATTACTATAACTTACCTTAAACATTACATTGAAACTATATCTACAAACATTTGTCCTTCGATTTTGAGTACAATGTCTCATAATCTTATAAATCTCTTGTTAATACAACACGGGGTCTTTTCGAACACGAGTTTTTACAGGTACCCATTTTCACGTGCCGATCCGCCCCAACATAGGTAGAAAAAAATAAACGATTTTGAAGTTCCTTGGGTAATTCACTAGAATTTCGACTGTTTGCGATTCATTTATTAATTATTTACATGATATACATTAGAAAAGTGGGATAGTCTTGTGAATTATTGGTAACAAATTACAAATATACAACATTCCGGGGATACGCCCCTGGATTCCTTTCTATGTTGATATGGCTACTAGACCCCCGCGTGTTAAATGAAGATACCCGGTATTTTGAGAAAGTATGATCAAAATTGGAGGACAAATGTTTGTAGACATATGATGATAGTAACGTTTAAAGTAGGTTGTAGTATTAATCATGAATCCTGCAAACCTGTAGCTGCGCAGTTCGGTGCACTAAGTTCAAATGGTTGTCATATAAAAATATTAATGCAGTTTTTGCTAAAAAAGATGGGGAAATGACGATGTTGAGGTAAAGAAAAGTAAGTATTAATATGGTTCAAATTGGAGTCTTTATTCTGCAGAACGACAGATTTTCAAGTATGCTTCACGTCAAATCCAATATGGCCGATAAACTTTTGTCCATACCCCTTAAAGAGTGTTCGAGAGGAACTGTTTGGGATGAGAAAGCGTGTCGATGACCTAGAAAGTTATGCTGAGAATGTAGAGCAATCATTAAAAGATACATTGTATAAACAAGTATTAGCTTTCGAAGCCGTCGAAATAGATTTAAAATTTTTACTCTTAAAATAAAGACTTAAGAGTAGTACTTATAGAGACGTATGTTTTTATCATTCTGACAAGTTAGAAAATAGATACATTTACACTGGACAACTCAAGATGCAACACTCTTCGTATTCATTCACAAATTGTTTGATCCGTAGGAAAATTCCATTATAACACATATTAACATGACCAATCAAAAGCCTTTCTGGGTGTATTCGCGGGAAAAGCGGAGAGTTCAAGAATTTGGGGGAAATATGGGGAAACTTCGACTCGCACAGTCTTATCGATTTTTATCGCTCATTAATTTTTTGTCGCATTTATCAATTTGTCTTTGGTAAGAAAAAACAAACAAACAAACAAAGTGGTATATAATTAACGAGAAACAGCTTAGTCGGATCACAGGGGCCACCTTACATGGAGGTTAAATCTCCCCACTTTTCCCTCGATTTCCCAACAAATCCAGCAATTTTCTCCCTTTTGCTGGATTTGTTGGGAAATCGAGGGAAAAGTGGGGAGCATTGTGAATATAGAGCAGGCTATAGCTGACGAATCGCACGAGAGAGAAAAACTGGAGCAGATGGACCGAAAGTGGAACGTGGTGTTCAATGGTATAGTTGGCGATCTTAAGGAAAATCCACGGGATGCGAATAGCAAAGTTCGAATGTTTATGGTCGATTCTCTCAAATTTGAATCCATAAAGGTAGAACAAATGTTATTTCAGACAGTGCACAGGTTACCTTCCGGTGATCCGAAGAAGCGGGGTATTATAGTCCATTTCAATAATCTCTTGGATCGTGATGATAGTCTCATGGCTGCGCGCAAGCTTCCTAAAGGATGTGGATTCAGCGTAATTCCAGATTTGAACCCAGCCGCTAATAAGTTGCGGAAAAAACTCCTTGCTGATTTGCGCGCTATGTCTCCAAACGAAAGGAAACAAAATAAGCTTGTATATATAAAAGAACATCCTTTCGTAGCCATAAGTAAAAAGAGAAATTTAACTAGTTGTGGTTCTCTTCTATCAGAGAAGTTAACTCTCATATTGCTATTACGATCATTAACGGTTCATCGCTTTGATCTCTTTGAAGGTACAAGACATGTACGCTTTATCCACGCATGAGGTATTTCATATATAAACAAGTATTTTGAGTGTTCGATTAGTCGGAGTTGTTTGTTTTCCTTTCAGTATTACACTGTACTAACAGGAGAACGAGCTGTACGTACTTGGAAATTAGTACCTTAATTTTTACATTGAAATACGCAAAAAAAGAATAATTAAGCAGAATCAGAATATAAACTCTTATCAGTAGATTCAAATATTTCTTCCAGAGGGAAGGGATGATAACAAATAAAAACACAAACACTCAGATACACAAATTTTCGGCCCCTTGGCCTTTATCAAGTGTAAGAAACGACGATCTATAACAATTCTAAGTAAAATCCATCCTTGCTTCTCTGGCGTTCATTGCAAATGTTTATGTTAGTCTATGACGTCATAATATTCGCGGCACATGCATGCATTTCGCGTTACCCGCGAAAAGTTACAAAGTCTATGTAATAATGAACGATCCGAGAGAAGATGGTTTTAAAGAACTAAATCATGATTTATACATATATATAACATTGAATTTAAAATATTACACATATATACATAAACTATTTAAACATATCCAATAATTGTAAGGTACAAGCGCATATATGATGCCTGGAAGAAAACCCAGACAGACCATGTCACAGACAAACAGACAACCGTTTAGATGAAATTAAAGTAGGTCGAGATGATAGCAGAAAAGAAGGGGGACAAACATATACAAGACTAGTGATCCCTAATATTACGGACATGCTTAGTAAAGCCAATCAGATTTAGTTATATCATTAAAGAATTGTCATATTAAAAAAAAAAATTTACACGCACACAGTGGCACCTGCCTTTCCCTGTGTGTACACCTTTTATTGTATGTTTAAAAAAAATGTTTGCATGTATTCAGAGGTTCGTTTTAATATTACAACCATTTGGTGTTCTAGTTTCAAGATTTTTTATCCAGTTTTCTTCAACAATTAGTCTGTAATTTTTATCCTCACGCGTAGTCCTAGACATCACGGCCACTCGTAGATCGCGCTCATCATGATCTTTGAAATGTCTCATTATCGGTTTATCTCGTTGGTACTTTATGTCACGTCTATGTTCCTCGGTCCTCTCCTTTAGTGTTCGTTCGGTTTCGCCTACATATACTGTCTTTTCACACTTATCACAAATTAACGCGTATATCAAATTTCTGTCGGTACATTTCGCATCCGTAACTACTTTGAACTTTCTAGACCCTTTAGTATCTTCAATTTCATCCGTTTTGATAATTTTACACACTGCGCAATCACATTTTTTCTCACATGTTTTAAAGCATTCGATGTTTTCCTGTGTACAAGTGTGTCACATAGGTTTTTATCGCGTCTAAAAGCCAGAATAGGAATTTCCGGGAAAATCTCGCGCATTCGTTCGGATCGGAAAAGTGTATTCTGGTGCTTCCGTAAAATATTACGCACATCCGGCAAGAGTTTAGAATAAGTTAAAACTAGGAGAACTCTTTTTGATTTCGCGTTGTTACCATTCTTACGGCGTAATAGATCCTCTTTGTCCAGCTTATCGGCTTTACTAAGTTGTTGTTCGATTAAGTTACTGCTGTATCCGCGTTTCCGTAGTTGAACTTTAAGTTCCTGACGATGTTTTTTATAATCCTCGTCCCTCTCGCAAATCCGTTTTAATCTTAATCCTAGGCCATATGCTAGACCCTTTTTCGTGTGCGGCGGGTGACAAGAATCCGATCTAAGGAATAGATGCTTATCTGTCGGTTTCGAAAATAAATCTGTATAAATATGGCTCTTTTCCTTCTTAACTAGGGTGTCGAGAAATTCTATACAGTCCTTATTCCATCGTAGTTCAATTTTGATGTTTTCGTGTATTTTGTTCGCGTATTCGGCAAATTTCTGTAATGAATCTAAGTCTCCGTTCCAAATACCAAATCCATCGTCGATATACCTTTTGTAGAAAAGAGGGGCTTTTTCGTATTTTAGAAGTTCTTCGTCCCACTTGCGCATATATGCGCACGCGAAATTCCTACCTAGTCTAGATCCAATCGCCACTCCTTCAACCTGTTTATAATTTTTCTCTCCGAAACTGAATCCATTAAAGTCCAAAACCATTTCTACCATTTCGATCGCGTTTTCAGTCGGAATCAAAGGATTGGCTCTGTTATCAAATGCTTCTCAACACGCTGCGAGTCCCTCCTTTCTAGGAATTGATGGATAAAGTTTACATACGTCAAAACAAAACAATAAAGCGTTATCTGGAATGTCGACATTTATGTATTTTAACTTTGAAATAAAATCCGTTGTGTCTCGAATATAAGTAGGGCTTTGAATCACGTACTGATTTAATTCGTATTCCGCAACTTCTGCAAGTCTCTCCGTCGGCGTGTTTATTCCGCTCACTATCGTCCTCAGGGGCAAGCAATTTTTGTGTAATTTCGGGTTACCTTTTAATTTACCGGAAGTCGGGTATTTTGGAATTAGATACTGTTTGAGATCTTTAGAAATCGCTCCTTCCTTATACATTTTGTTCACGAGTTTCTTAAGTTTCTTCACTGTTTCATTTGTTATGCAATCTTTAGTTTCCACGTAAGATTTGCTCTCTTTCATTTCTTCTTGGAGTTTTTCAATATACTTGTCCTTGTCGAGAATAACAATACCTGAACCTTTATCGGCGGGTCTAATTACTATCTCTTGGTTTTCCAACAATGAATAAAAAGCGGTTTTCCCCTCACGCGTGATGTTAAGTTTACCTGCCTTACGAAGACTGTTAACGATGTCATTCCTAACAAGTTCAACGTACGTGTCTAACCATTGGTCCCTTCCTGTTTTCGGCGTGAAAAAAACTTTTCTTTTTCTCCACGAATCTTTCCTCGGTATCCTCTCGCGTATCCGTTTCGTTGTTCTGCGCATTATAGAAAAATTCACGAAGCCTCATGCGTCTCTCCCATTCTGTCAAATCAGCTAATAATTTTGTTATATCAATCTTTGACCTATCCGGTATGAATTTCAAACCTTTCGTTAAAAGCGAAATTTCATGTTCCTTGAGTTCGTATTTTGACAGGTTTGTAACTTTCTCATCCTCATTTGATTTGCATTTTACCGTAGTGTTTTTACCGTCATATTTAGATCTATCTTCATCTCCTAAACTGTTCTCTGGGATTTTATGAATTTTATCGCGGTTTGTTTTCGGTTTTGTAGCTTGTTTTCTCCTCGGAATTCTGTTTACACTTTGCTTTTTAGTTTTCTTTTGGTACTCTTTCATTTTACAGTCTGTCTGAATAGCGGGTTCCTTAAGGGTCACCTTGGGGGTCGTCGAAACCTCTACTTCCGGTTGTAAATCAAGGTCATCTTTGGTGGAAGTGAAGTCGAACCAGTCCACTCTTGTCTGCGGATCGATGCCCTCCCCGTCTGGACCGTCACCGTCGGCAGTTTTTGCAAAAGAAGATTATAGTGATTAGATTTAAAGAACAATTTGATACTATCTTTATATGGGATTTCTGAGTCAAAATCATCATCAAGTCGAAAAGAATGCGCGTGCCATACATACCTCCCCTGATACTTAGCCTTAACCTTAACGTTTATCCCATACAATGCTGAAGCCGCCATGATTTCTGCTTCCGTCGCCCATGACTCTGTCCTGGCGTCTGTATACGTCTGTTGTAGGAGGTGTCTACCAACTGGCCCATCTATGAAAGTCTGGAATTTCTCGGTATTCAGGCTCATAAAGTTGATTAAGTCTTTCCGAATAGTTCCGTGTAGTGTCTCGTCACCATGGAAATAAACACTCAGACACCGATAAAAACAGTTCCCGTCTCCAGTCACACACACTTCCGTTTCCTGTGATGAATATTTTTCTAGTTTTTTGTCTTTAATTTTTTTCATGCGATTCATTTCAGCTTCCTCATCCCTGTCGGTCCGTTTTATTGTTTCCGTATCATGCCATTTCTCTTTAATTTTGATTTCATCTGTTAGATCCGAAACTTTGTGTTTACACGCTGTCAAAGTTAATTCCATTAATTTAAGGGACGCGTCTTCTTTAACCTTATTACATTTCTCCATAATTTCCTCTGACATCTCAATGTTACTGCTCCATTTATAGTCAAAGTCACCAGGAACCACCGACCGCGCAATGCATGTGTTAATTTTTTTTTTTTTTAATATGACAATTCTTTAATTATATAACTAAATCTGATTGGCTTTACTAAGCATGTCCGTAATATTAGGGATCACTAGTCTTGTATATGTTTGTCCCCCTTCTTTTCTGCTATCATCTCGACCTACTTTAATTTCAACTAAACGGTTGTCTGTTTGTCTGTGACATGGCCTGTCTGGGTTTTCTTGCAGGCATCATATATGCGCTTGTACCTTACAATTATTGGATATGTTTAAATAGGTTATGTATATATGTGTAATATTTTAAATTCAATGTTATATATATGTATAAATCATGATTTAGTTCTTTAAAACCATCTTCTCTCGGATCGTTCATTATTACATAGACTTTGTAATTTTTCGCGGGTAACGCGAAATGCATGCATGTGCCGCAAATATTATGACGTCATAGACTAACATAAACATTTGCAATGAACGCCAGAGAAGCAAGGATGGATTTTACTTAGAATTGATATAGATCGTCGTTTTTTACACTTGATAAAGGCCAAGGGGCCGAAAATTTGTGTATCTGAGTGTTTGTGTTTTTATTTATTAAACTCTTATCGTTCATTACAATTACGACGGTATACATAATAATGTAATGGATATGGATTGTACATAACGCTCTCCTGTTTTCTGTTACTTTGCATTTCGCTCCTGTTTTAAAGTACATTTATAAGTAAGTATTTCCGAATGTTCGATTAGGTAGAGTTGTTTGTTTTCCTTTTTGTATTACACCGTATGAACAGGAGAGCGAGTTCTTCCAAAGAAAATTGTACTTTAATTTTACAATGAATCACGCAACAAAAGTAAAATAATAGTAACAAGCTGAATACTTATATCGTTCTTTTCAGTTACAATGGCAAATTAATATAGGGGATACGACTTTTACATTACGCTCTCCTGAGTCCTGTTTTCGTTGTAATTTTACTTTCCCTCCTTTTTTAAAATACTGATTCATATCAAGGACACGATTAGTCGGGGTTCCGTTTGAGTTACATAGTATTTACACTCGAGCGAGTTGTATTTAAATACTTGAAAATTGGTACACTTATTTTATATATTAAAAAAAGTAAAAGAAGAGATGAGAAAAGAAATCAATTTGAATACTTTTCCACATGAATTTCAATTAAAGTGGCGAAATACCAGTTATGTAATCTACCGGTATATACACTCTACATAACGCTCTCCTGTTTCCAATGCAACTCTATTTCCCTCTCCTTGTTGTTTATTTTTTGCTTTTGTTTTTGTTTTTATTCTTTATTTGTTTCATGATCGTTATTCCATTTATCCTGTAAAATGGTACATTGGTGTGATGTCACAGATAGAGCTGGATAAAATCGCACTAAGTCTAACAGAAAATGGAAGCTATAACACTTTTTTGGGGTTGGAATAAGGTAAAGATAAATGGGCTAAAACTATTGAAAATCTGTCTAATGGGCATCGCAATCATTGTATCATATCGTCTGTTTTTTCTTTATTATTATGAGAAATCTATCTATTGAAAGTTTAAATTGCAGAGGTCTATCGTTATATCAATTTAAACGTCGGGACATATTTCTAAAATGTAGAGATAAATATCTCAAGTAATCTTACAAAACAAACATTTAACACGCATAGTTTTGAAAACCTAAACTGTATGACACCTAATGTTGTGTACGGAATAGAGTGCTCACTTTGTGAATTGATTTATGTTGGTGAAACCAAAGGTAAGCTCCGGACCAGAATGTCAGGACATCGTTCAAAAATAAATAATAAAGGAAGTCAACTTCTTTATCGGCATTTTGACCAGGCCGATCATTCTGTTTTGTCTATGAGAGTAAGAATCCTGGAGAAAATATATCACCTCACAAACAATCCCAATTTGAGCACACCTTTCCGTCGCAACAGTGAAGAGTTCTGGATAAAAAATCTTTAACACTGCAGCGCCCTATGGGTGCAACGATAATATCAGCAGCTTAGGAAACTTAACAAGTCCCGGTTGTCAATCGGTAAATATGACTATCTTATTCAACAGACCACAAAGAAGACCTCGAAGTCATGGCATTCGTAAATATAATAGGCCTGAGATACATAGTTTCTCCTTCGATGACTTGGTTCCATTTTTGAATGAGCCTCTAGGCCTGCATTATATTCGTACCAAATTATACTCAGTTGCTTTACGGAAGTTACACGAAATCTACGAATATACGAAGGACCTCACACATACCGACACACGTTCTCCAGAATACAGACTACAAGGAGTCATCTTGGACATTTCTACTTTTCGTTTATTTCAAGCAGTTAGATCAGATAAATCAGAGGAGAAAACAAACCGTCCTTTCATTAAAGTAAGATTTGCAAACAAAGGTATTAATAAATTGAATCTTGGTCAAATTTTGAATCACAAAACTGTCACAGAAAAAACCCACCATATTTCAAAAGAAAAGAAACTCCTTGTATTTCATATAGCTACACACCAACAGTTGCATCTAAAATTTACAATTACAAAAATTCTTGCAGTGTATTGATTTAAGTAATCCCTCGATCACTACATCCACTTCCTTGCGATTATTCTTCATCGGATTTCAACTACTCTCCTTGTGGATACGTTATTACTGGTGACCTTAGTATAGTCAAGAACGACAAGTTGAGAGAATTGTTAAAAAGGGTCCCAAATACAGAGAAAGTATGTCCTTTACATGGAACCAAAATGTCAAAATTATCATGGACTCTTGTGAGGAATATGCAAGACGTTGGGCAAAGAAAGAGGATGTACAGCTCGACCCCCTTTACGAATGGATAAAATCAATCAGAGGGTTAGAATTTACCGATTAAAATCAACTGTGAGCACCAGATTCGAGTCTATATTTAAAGACCCTGAGGTTATCACACAGCTTGATTTTAAGGAGTGGCTCCCACCTGCCACGCACCTCTGTTCACTTGGACCCTTAAGCAATATGCTCACATCAGCAAAAATTAAGTGAATTATATCAATCACTTAATGAAATGCAAAGGACTCCTGACGATGGCGGATTTGCAGTATATATAATATACTTATAGAAAAAATATTATTATACTATGTGTATCAAATATTGAATAACCTCGTATCACACCGCCGAAACACTATATTAGTGTCGGGTCCAAGTGAACAGAGGTGCGTGGCAGGTGGGAGCCACTCCTTAAAATCATAATTCTCGTGAATCGCGAACTTTGATGTTTGCGATCCGTACTTCCTATCATTTGATCCAATCTAATTGATCTGTTTCGGCGATGCCAGATCACATCCTTTGAAATCTGATGGATATCATTAAATGTTTCAAGAATTTTAATTCATTTCTACCTCTTACTTAGTACGATGAGTCGTTTGTCACTCTCAAAAAAACCTGAAATGGATGCAAGTGATGACACAATTCCTGGTAACCAGGAACATTTCAATAGACTGCAACGGGAAAGTGTCGAAGATGACTTTGACTACAGCCTTGATCTCTCAAATCCTCAAACAAGCAGCAATGACACTGAGTCAGAAGGACTGAAGGATACGATATCCGATGCATGCGAGGCATTTGCAGCAAAACTGGAATTAAGGCACAAAATAGCGTGTGGCAGAGAGGGACTTTCCTATTGACTTTCCTCTGGAAAACTGCCGCCATTTATGCACGTACGATTGGACTGTCGTCCAAATCTAGGAGATCAGAAATTGAGCGATGAAGTCAAGGATCTCTGGAATTCCGAAATGGAAGACTTGAAGAAAAGTGCAACACAAAAGGCTATTGGATTCCTAGACACACAAATACAAACCTGCAATGAAGGATTGAAAACAATCAGGCAGAATGCACTCCTAAAACTCGGAACGGAGACCCCCATTAGTGGGAACGCAAGGACTCAATTAAATGTTCGTATGAGTGAGAAAAAGGAACAATTTGATAAATGGCTCCTTGACTTTCGTACAAAAATCCGATCGGATACGAGGGAGATGAAATTAAAACCTGTGACAAAGAACACTTAATTTCAAGTTGGCAAAAAACAACGCAAGGCTTTCAAACCTTATTGACTTTAAATAATCAGACACTGTCAGTCCTCCATAAATATCAATTGACATAAATGGATGTTACATACTGAAAATTGATGTATGTCACTTTATTATGTCTGGAATGTATCATTAAATGTTATAACTACGTGTTTGCGTTTGTCTCTTTCCAAGCATAATGCTCATTTGATTAGTTGGAATTATCACGTGACCCAAAGTTTTATCACTATAGCGAATGTATAATTTTCTTCATTTCAGCATGGCACGTCGTTTCGATCGAAACACTAAGATAAAAAGAAGGAAATCTAGAGCAATGAATAGAATAGCTAGGAAAAATCGCGAACTTTTTTCAAAAGTTCAGGATGCACGGCAACATGTGTTTAATCTTACGAACCACAAACTCACCGATGGTGAGTATCTACTTCTTGCAAGAGGGTTGAAATTCATCCCTATCCCATCCAACAAGAAGGCAAAAAATCTTTTGATCAATAATTTTGATGAATTTGCTCGAAAAATGCAATGCAAATACATGTTTTCCAATGCCGAAACCACATTGCATCCATTTCGCATGAAAAGTGGATTTCAACCAAATGAAACAAATCATGCACTACAGACCTATATTGATAAAACGAAACTTGAACTTTCTTCGATCGAAGTACAAAAGTTCACTGACAATGTTCAGAAAATCGAACGAGAGGCAATAAGATCACTCCGAAATAACGATGATATCATTATAAAAAAAGCTGACAAAAATAACATGTGTGTTATAATGATAAAGTCAGATTATATCAAAGAGGGTGAACGCCAATTAAATTCTAGATACTACACAGAGTTACACGAATTTGACATTGAGCAAATTAATTGATATTATTGAGAAAATGAATCATAAGGGTGTCTTTGACAAAACCACATATGAATACAAAAACTAATTCTAGGGTCGACAGGTTATATCTGCTCCCTAAAATTCATAAACTTGATAATCAGGTATTTAAATCTGTAATTACAGATGGACTTTGTAAACAAAAAGTTTCTCCGCCAGGAAGACCAATAATTTCCCAGAATGGGTCACCTACTGAACGTATCAGTCAGTATGTTGATTACTTTTTAATACCTATCGTAAATACTCATTCGACCTACATCAGGGATAGCTCTGACTTCATATTGAAAATGGTAGGAATAATACTTCCTACAGAGTGTCTGCTGGTCAGTTACGATGTAACCTCTCTTTACACATACATGCAATTCGATGAATTGATAACAGCTGTAAAGAATGCATACTCTCGATTTCATAAGAATGTTTATCAAATCCCCGCAAGACCAGTCAATGATTTTGCTAAGATTAGTACTTGAAAACAATGTTTTCGAGTTTAATTCAAAATATATAAACAAATAATAGGATGTGCAATGGGATCGAGATGCAGCCCGTCTGTATGTGATATACGGATGTTCGAAATCACAACAGATATTATCAAGTCATTTACTCATAGATGCAACATAATATATCATGGTCGCTACAGAGATGATGGGTTTATAATCTATCATGGAACTGAGCGTGAAATTCACGAACTGTTCACATTAGCTAATAGCTATCATCCCCTTTTGAAATTTACATTTGAAATTTCAAATGAGCAAATGAATTTTCTTGACACTACAATGTTCAAAGGTGCAAGGTTTAATGACACTAACATTTTAGATGTCAAAACATATATCAAACCAGCAAACACTTTCCAATATTTGGATCGCAATAGCGCACATCATCCCTCTGTATTCAGAGGCCTGATACAGGGAGAAACAATTAGGTACTTGCGCAACACTAGCGATAACGATATTCTTACCGCTATGCTCAATGACTTCAAGTCAAATTTGATCAAAAGGGGCTATGACTCTAATGAAATCGAGAAATCAATTAGCAGCGCTGTAGAAAATAGTGACCGTTTGGTTGCCCTGAAAAATTCAGGTATAAAGAAAAACCAAAATATCCCATTGGTTTTATAACTACATATAAACCCTGCATTAAAAACATCAAGAAAAAATTGATGAAATATTGGCACATACTTGATGCAGAATGCAGACAAATATTCAGAGATATGCCTATTGTAGCATATTGCAAACACAAAAACTTGAGCAATACGCTCACATCAGCAAAAATTAAGTGAATTATATCAATCACTGAATGAAATGCAAAGGACTCCTGACGATGGCAGATTTGCAGTATATATAATATACTTATAGAAAAAATATTATTATACTATGTATAACAAATATTGAATAACCTCGTATCACACCGCCGAAACACTATATTAGTGTCGGGTCCAAGTGAACAGAGGTGCGTGGCAGGTGGGAGCCACTCCTTAAAATCATCAGAGTGTTAGAATTTTCCGATTAAAATCAACATAAAACGGTCTCCTTCTCCTTGTCTCCTTCGAGTAGGGACGCCATCTTGGTAAGCGCGTCATAGGGGCCGCCATCTTGGCGGACATCCTCCTGGGCCATAAAAATAGCCCTCTGGGCCATCAAACGGGCCAGGGAGCGCCAGGGAGTAAGGAAGATATTGTGCACTCCTTACTACTGACAACACATCGTCTATGTATCTGTAAGTGAAGCTGAAGTCAGAAGCTAAGTATCTTTTCCCTTCAGAGACCAAAGATTGAATGAATTCAGCTTCGTACAAGTAAAGGAAAATGTCGACAAGGAGTGGGGCACAATTGGTCCCCATTGGAATTCCAATAGAAGACACAGAAAATAAAATTGAAAACCTATATAATAAAAAAGCAAAAGGCACCCAAATAAGGTCAAGGATAAAATGGGTGGAAGAAGGGGAAAAAATACGAAATTCTTTCTTGGGTTGGAAAAACAGAGACAATAAAAAAAATCAATAACATCAATAAAAGATGATAAGGGGCAAGTGCATAATAAGTCAGATAAAATAATGGAGATAATCAAAGAATATCATGATGAAATATATAATTCGACAAAACCAGACGTAAATCAAATCAACACATACATTGAAAATGTTCATACTGATCATAAATTAACAGACGAAGAAAGCAACAAACTAGAGGGTATTCTTACAATAGATGAATGTAAAGAATCGCTGTTTAAAATGAAATTAAATCGTTCCCCAGACCAGGATGGTTTGAGTGTAGAGTTCTACAGAACCTTTTGGGAAGATTTAAAAGAGGTTATTACCGGCAGTCATGACTGCCGGTATACTGTTATCAATCGTGACATACTTGCACGGATAGAATAACTCTTGGCAATATGATTGGTGGACAATTACAAAATATGCAAATATTCGTCAAGATTATTCAGAATCTGTGCATAAGATACTTTCATCAGGTCGGCTCAAGAGTCTAGATGACTTAACAAATGAAAGTCATATCGTATCAGTGAATTTTCATCCGAAAGATGCATCGAAAAGTCTTTGTACCGATACGTCCTACAACAATCACAGATCCTCGGAAATTTCCGTAGCTTGAATCGGAAATAAAAATGTGCGATTGGTCAACAAGAACAAAAATCGTTTATTCCAATTTTTTCTTACTAGTATTTAACAAACTAACTGCCGGCAAGCTTTTTGTAAAAGCTAATACTTGTGATACATACTTTTAACAAATGCTATCAAAATGGACAACTCACAAATTCACAAAAACTAGGAATAATATCACTGATTCATAAGAAAAATGACACAAAACTCATCAGTAATTACCGTCCGATAACTTGGTTAAATGTAGATACTAAACTTATTGCCTACACTATAGCACAGCGAATTAAAAACATTCTTTCAAAAATAATCAATAATGATCAAACAGGTTACATTGCAGCGATCCATGAGAAGCTTGTAATATTGTGATTGATAGAGATCGTCTGCGTCAAACTGTATGTTTTGTAAAATGCGGGCGGCGCAAACCTATTCGTTCGGAGATTATGATTTATTTTCTTAAAACTCAGAGAAATTAATTTACATTATGTTAAGAAATAGAGAAAATTGTTTCTGTTATGTTAAAGTTGTATATTTATATGATGTGATTTTAAATAAAAAAACAAAACAAAAAAACCTTATCATCTAGTTCGGCCGACGCGGACGCCGACGCCGGGGGTATTGCAATAGCTCTTTTGCACTAAAGTGCAGTCGAGCTAAAAACTACAAACAAAATAATAATATTAAAGCAAATGAACAGATTATCAAAATGATGTCTTTACTGGATTTGCATGATGTTTGGAGAATTTTAAATCCAGAAACATTTCGCTTTACATGGCACGGACCAAATAATAAATTATTTTCTTACGTCTTCCAATCTTGAACCTTTCATATCATGACAAATATGGATAATGACCATATCCCTGTATACAGCACAAAATCGATAATTCAGTAAATCAGAAACCGAAGGCATACAAAATCAGGAACCAAAGCAAATAAACAAAAACCTCCACCACATGAAAAGAAGCGAACTCCCGATATGGGAGTGAGACCAGGTGCCCAGGAAGATTAAGAAATTGCATATTGCTTATCGTTCCGATCACTCGCCTATTGAATTATCTTTACAATTTATTAACACACCGGGTAAACGGATTTTACGAACCGGGCAGGATTTTACGAATCGGGCAAATTCGTTCTTGACGTATAAGGGGTGCCGTTAAAAGTACTAGTATATCTCTTTTCTTACACAGCTTGTATCAATGCGAAGACTAGATTCTTCGAGTACACATATTTCTTTATAATGTGTCTTTTGCGTTTCTTTTTACATTTTCAAATTTTTGCGTAATGACGAGATGAAATATTTTTCCTTCTACATTTTCACATAAACATGAAATTTTTCCGAGCAGGGTTCTTTTCGATTCATATTATACATGGAATTTCAAGACGGGACATCTGTAAATCTGAATCGTAAAAATATATCATGGGCAACGAAGTATTCACGAGTTAAACGGCATTCTACAGGACAGGGGTATTCGAAAATGGATTTTACGAATGCGGGCAAGTAAGGAAAATGGATTTTACGAACGCGGGCACTGGATTTTACGAACACGCTTTACAAAACACGTAATTTCCCATTTTTACTGTAGTGAAAGGGAAAATAGCATTCTACACATGACTTACACGTATAACTTAATGCATAGGAAAAGAAGAGATCAACAGTAAATCTCTCAAAACAGCAAAGCGAAAATTTGGGTTTGAGAGTCTGATGATCATGATAATCTTTTGAAAAAAAGACAATATAATTTTCTTTAATACTTTATATAATATAAATATAATATCACATCGCATATTAGGAACGAATACTCTTTTATTTAAGATTGGAATAAGCGATACTATCATACATGTGCTCCTTTTGTAACACATTTCCTGAAACCATTTCGCATATATTTTGTTTTTGCTCTCATTCACAACGACTTTGGCTTGATCTTAACATTTGGCTACATAATATCTGCAACATAGATAAAAACTTACATGTAAAAAGCATGTTAATGTTTGGGATAGTAAATGATAATAATAGCAATATCAACATCATAATTATTCTAGTTTAAAAAGTATATTTTTAGACCAAAAAAAACTCTAATCTAAAATGCCATCCCTCTCTAGAAGGTGCAAAAAATTGATATAATATCTTATCTTAAAATTGAAAAGTATATCTTTAAGAAAAATATGAAAAATGAAATGTTTTCAGAGAAATGTGGAAAACTCTCCATACTATTAGATTAATATAAGTATGCAAGACGTGTGAATGGTGTATGCGTGTTGACGTCTGATGTATTGTCTATGTATTGTTTAACTGTGTATAATACAAAAATACCAACAAAAAATAATAATAATAATAATAAAAATAATAGATAAAAACTTTTTTAAAAAGGCAGTATTATAGTTTGTCGTGAATTATATCTGTTACATTGATGAAATAAAATGGTCTTCAAACCACCAGAAACAGATCATAAAAAATGCAAGCGATACAGAAATGCATGTATAAATTTCAAGATGGTCGATGATAAAACTGAGTCTACATTGAATAACGAATTTATCCCGCCGATGGCTTTCTGTTTATTGCCTTTTTTCGGAACATATTAATTTCTTTTCCCGACAACGCCTTTTCCAATTTTTATTTTCGAGAATAAACCGTGAGAATATCAAATAGATGTTTTTTTATGAATATGTACGAAATACTGGGAATAGTTCTTGTGAAGGCCATGTCAGTGGAGAGGTTGGCGTAAGGGGCTTTCGCCCCTTCCACCCTCCCGCCCCCAAATATTTTCAAATCACTGGTAATATTATAATTTTCCATCTACATCAAGAGTAAATATCAATAAATGATTAACTACTGTATATAATTGTTAAAGGCATCAATTTCCATTTTTTAATCAATTAAAAACCCAACTCTGAGAGCCTTGAATTCCATGGGTCCTAAAAAGGCTGAAATGCAGTCACGCCCCCCCCCCCCCACCCCCTTACAACTTGTCATCATACCATAGCTTCACTTTTGACCCGCTTTGGACTTAAGCCACCCCCTGGAGCCTGTTTTACAAAAATACTTACGAACAATTTTAGAAATTTTCGTAACATTCATTATCAAATAAGAGCTTAAAATCTTTTTCACTCCTTTCTAATAGCATTTCTACATACTACATACAAAAGAAACTAGTTTATAAGAAGTTAGTAACTAGGCGCTCAAGAGTTACGAACATTTCTTAAATTTTTAGTAAGTATTGCTGTAAACAAGCACCGGACCCCTTGCCAATACACGCCCCCCACCCCTTACTCAAAAGATAGATCCGACACTTCAAATGCTATTCGAACAGTTCGTATTGTACGCTTCACATAAGCATTTACAAACGGCAAGATAAAGACGTAAAGGTAAGACTCTCTCTCTCTCTCTCTCTCTCTCTCTCTCTCTCTCTCTCTCTCTCTCTCTCTCTCTCTCTCTCTCTCTCTCTCTCTCTCTTATCGTATCTTATCTTATCTTATCGTAGTATAATGTTGTCTAATTTCATATACTATAAAATTAGAACTGTTTCATCGTAAGCAAGATTTTGATTTCATCCTAACTTTCAGCTTTAGATGGAAAAGGACTAACTTTTTTCATATTAGAGTAGTGTTACTATTCTTGTTATGTGCGTTTTCTTAATTGGAAGTGAAAAATAGAAGAAAAAAATATTCAATACCTTCATCATGTTCATGGTTTCAGCAGATCGTAAATTTCTTTAGTGAATAATCTATCAAAGGTAAATGATAATATCTTCTTGAATATAGAACGTTTAATTGTATACAGACGCTGAAATTGACTTTAGTAAATACAATTCAACATCTAATACCAAAAAAATGTGTTTTTTCTGCACTAACAACATTATTTACTCTCTATTAATCACAGAATCAAGTTAGGCACGGTCCATTTGATATTCTAGGGGGGAGGGGAGGGGGCTTGGGGTTTTTTTGTCGGAGCAAGATTATTTTTTTCGCCTTGGACCGGGGCAAAATTATTTTTTTCTTGCAAAGTCAGAGCAAGGAAATTTTTTTTTAACAAAGTGATGTGTATATATATTAAAAATGTTTGTGTTTTATCAATAGATATTATTTATATTTTTATTCAGAACTTTAAATATTGATATATACTTTATTTTTATGCAAGTATTCAAGTCAATTCTAAACAGAGAGATAAAAGATTTGTACACTACAATTCTAAATAAACAAAATTTATATAAGGTACATGAATATAAGAGGGTCTTTGGGGAAGGTCTTGTCGACAAATTTTAAAATGTAGAATTGTAAAATGGTGAATAACTGAAGTTCTCCTTCCAAGCTTACAAGAACATAAAATTGAGACTCTAAGGGTTATATGCAACATGTTTTTTAAAATAGTTATACATAAGTATTGTTAACACTTTTGATATTTTCAAATATATGAACTTTGACATTAGTAAGTAATGATTGATAGAAAACTATGTATGGCGAGCGAAGCGAGCCAAAAATTTTTCGATAGATTGAACACTGCGGCGAGCGAAGTGAGCCGGAAAAAATTTCAAAATTCAGAGCAAAATTAATTTTTTTCGAAAAAAAAAAAACCAACCCCCCCCCCCAGAATATCAAATGGACCGTGCCTTAACACTCCAAGATTTAAAAATCCCCCGTAAATGTATAATGTTCTTGGCTATCAATATTCACCGTTACATAATTCACGGTCATGTTTTTTTTACATGTATCTGTGTTTATTATCTGTCTCTCCGAACGTAAGGGAGCTTTAATCAAATTGTGATTGTCTTTACATAAAGGCATAAGCACCCGATTACGACATGACCATAGAAATGCACTCTGCGATTCTTATCACAGTAAAAGCAGCGTAACGTAATTCACAAAATCAGTGAATCTTTCAGAAAATAAGAAATAAAAGGATTTTTTTCTGAAAATGAAACGAATGTAAAACATTCAGTGAAAAACTATTTAAGTTTGAAAATAAAACACAAACACTCAAATACACATTTTTTATATCTGAGTGTTTGTGTTTTTATTTGTTATCATCCCTTCCCTCTGGAAGAAATATTTCAATCTATTAAAGTTTGGTCTATTATAAGTTAGAAAAGTATTGTTATGATATTATATAATTCTAATTTTAACTCATCCTAGATCTTTAAAGATTTTGTAACGTAATTCACCGTAAAGCTTGTGACAATCGAGTTTAGTATAATTCAGAGTAAAATACTACAAAGCGTATGAAATGATCTCGATTTTTTAAAATACTGATATTACTTTTATTAAAATATGCGCGAAATATTTTGAATTTAATACATTTTCGCGTCACAGATTACCCATTTTATCATATAACTCAGTTTGTGACGCGTATTTTTTGTCAAATACAACCCTTATATGATAGAAAAATCCACACATCGAATTCAAAGGTAATCATGAGGCATATGGAGGAATAGCAACTAATGCACGTAAAATGTAAAAGCAAAAAAAATCTGTCAATGATTCAATGTTTCTTTCTAAAATGTATTGTGACACAGTTTTTGCGTATTGGCACAACTTAACTGATTTTGAATGACTTGTACGAAAGTTATATTATTGATACACACTTGGTTAAAATGACATTCTGAATCTCGTGTGTGTGTTTGGGGGGGGGGGGGGGGAAGGGGCGGGGATGTTCAATGTTGAAAATAAAAATTCAATTTCCAATTGAGATCCAACCTGACAGCATAACTGAAGTTCTTATTATCATCAGTTACTGTCGAAATATTCTCGAATTTTGAATTAATCCTCTTCAAGATCCTTCAACAAACGACCAAGCTAAGAGGGTTTCTGTCTAGCCAGACACTTCTGCTTTAAGGTGGTTCGGGTATCGCGTGATGTCATCAATAATTTCCAAAATATATAAGAATACCGTTGTATTGCCTTAATTAATTGCAGATGTTTAAAATAGTTTGTTTAACAAATATTTGATCATGTTTGAATAATAAATCCTTCAACTTTTAGAACTTTTTTGTTTGTCATACAGGTTTTTTACAATTTTGGCTTAAAATATAGCATTTCTGTATTTAAATTTACAATATCTTAAAAAGTTATGGTCAAAACTCCTTAGAATTTGTTATACTTATAAATTGTTTCACCCTTAAAACATGTAAATGACGAAAAAGGTACCTTGCAGGGGGTTTCCTTTAATTTAAGGGCATATGAATATAGTCTCTGGCATATTTTGACATCATATATTAGCCCGCAAATTTTGACATTTTTTACCATTTCATTGCTATTTCTTAAAATATTACAATTGTCTTGTCTTCTACTGCTAATAATAAGTACCTGCAGTTCTTAAACAAGTTTTTTCCGTTAGAAAATTTGACTTTAGATACCTTAATATATTCATTTTTATTCAGTTTTCCTTGGATATACTCAAAATTTGGGCAAAATATCAGTGCTCGACTTTGTCCAAGTATTAGACCCTAAAGATGCCCTGCATGATGCATATATTTTATACATTTTAGAATATCTGAAGATAGATTTTTAGTTTAGAGAAAAAATAAAGTTAGTTTGACCATCCAAACAGTGTCAAAATAACGATACTCGAACCCCCTTAAAAGATTGATGACTTAGATATTAAATCTGTCAACACGTGACTCTACGAAGGGAAAATTTGTAAGATTTCTCCTTTTTTACGAATTGCTCCAGAGTCTTATGAAAATGGATACTTTACACCAGGCGAGTTCTATAGTACATGTAGTAGGGAGAAAAATCTCAAGTCATGGTAGAATTGAAAATATACCCTGATGTCTGTGATGATGATGATGATGATGATGATGAAAATGTTGAACGTTTACGACAGACGGACGGTCGGACACGGACGGGGCGTTATGACAATAGCTCACTTGAGCTTCGCTTAGGTGAGCTTAAAGTTAGTATTTTCACATAGTATTTCATATAAAGAATAAGTGTCTTAATTTGTGTTTTGTTACGGGTATGCAACACACAGCAAGTACATTTATCGTACATGTAATGCGCATGTTCCTTTAGATCTTATGCATTGTGACGTCACGAGTGTTAACATACAAAATGCAGTTACATTCGTTGTGCATATACATGTATATAATATTTAGAACTGAACAATGATGAGTAAGATATAATACTATATAAATTTACAGTATACAAAATTCAACTCTTCAGTGAAAAGGATAAAGATAAAATTTTCTAACAAGGAGCAACTCCTCCCCGAATATAGATTTGACCGTTACTATTAAGAATACGAACTAGTGTTTCCTTGATGCATAAAAACGGCTATTAAGCTATTATATATGCAACTTACGGAGTGATATTTCAAAATAGGCTTTACATTCAAATAATACTTTTACTGGGTACTGAAATTCGTCCGCGATGGAATGTCAGCGTTCTGTACCAAATTGTATATTTCTATGTAGGTATGAAACATATTATACATTATATAGCTTGTCTAAGATTCAAAGAGAGTAAATAAAGTTATTTGTTAAGTTTTAATTTATAAATTAAAACCCATAGGAACCATTATGTATCGAATTAATTGAGTTATACAGATTGTGTTCGTAAAATCCAATGTTTGACAAGTGCCCTTGTTCGTAAAATCCACTGCCCGGGTTCGTAAAATCCTTTTCATTGTACCCAATCACACTTGCTCATTAATTATCTGCATGATCCTGATAAACAGAACAATACATCAGTTCGAAATATATCTATAAATATTTTTTTCTAGATTGTGAACCGTAGAAATCACGATGCATCATTTTGATTCAAAAGAAAATCGCATTTTTGTGATAAAAGATTAGCGAAAAAAAAGAAATTCTGGTTAAAAATCGAAGATGTGCGATAATATCAAGCTATGGATACTTCAACTGATAATAGAAATATGGATAGATCATTTATCTTGGTAGGCATTGCCTCAATTGCTTACTTTTGGCCTTTAATACTATCTCCCCAACAGTTTCAACTTCGCATATCTGCTACTTTATTTGCCCGATTCGTAAAATCCTTGCCCGATTCGTAAAATCCTGCCCGGTTCGTAAAATCCGTTTACCCGGTGTGTTAATCAGAGTAGAGGAAAAGGAACGTGGAAGTTTAACAATAGTCTACTGACAGACTAAACATACATTGAATTAATCAGAAACTGTGTAACACAGTACGAATTCGCTTATACTGACCCACATGATAAACAATATTCTATAAATTCACAACTACTATGGGAGACGGTAAAGGTCATGGTAAGGGGGGGGGGGGGGCTACGGTATCATATACTTCATTTCAGAAAAAAAAAAAAAGAAATTAGAGGATGAACTTGGAAATAAACTTTATACAGAAAATACAAATAACAAAGAGCAAATAAAGCAAGTTGAGCAAGCTTTAAAGGAATTGAGAGAACGCAGAGTAAAAGGTATAATCACACGAGCAAAAGTCAAGTGGAAAACGGAAGGCGAGAGGAGTACAAAATACTTTTGAAACTTAGAAAAAGACATTATACAGAAAAAATCATACTAAAATTAATAATCGAAAATACAGAAATAACCGATATTGATAAAATCATTGATGCCGAGCAAAGTTATTATAAGAATCTATATTCATCCCGTAATACGGTAACTAATTATGAAAACAGAAAAGAATTCTTTGATGATAATAACCCTTTTATAGATACATTAACCCTAAGTGATAGTAATGATATGGAAGGAAATTTAGAATTAAAGGAATGCAAAGAAATCATGAGTAAAATGGCCAAAGAATAATCTCCAGGTCTAGATGGCTTCACATGTGAATTTCATCAATTTTTTTGGAAAGAAATAGGAGAAATTGTAACAAACTCTTTGAGATTCTCATATGAAAAAAGAATTGTCTTCCATAACACAAAGACAAGGTCTGATTACATGTCTTCCCAAACCTGGTAAAAATAAAACAGAACTTAAAAATTGGAGACCCATTACACTACAAAATACTAGTAGCCTTAGCCTGTATTGCAGCAAGAGGAAAAAAAAACATATATCTAAAATAATTAAAGAAACACAAACTGGATTTATTAAAGGGCGTTTTATCGGAGAAAATATTAGATTAATTTATGATTTAATAGAAAGAGCAGAAGAAGAAAATATACCAGGTCTTTTAATGTTGCTAGATTTTGAAAAAGCATTTGACTCTGTGGAGTGGAATTTTATTGAACAAACATTAATCTTTTTCGGTTTTTGTCCTTCTATGATAAAATGGTTTAAAGTTTTATATAAAGACATATCCGGCTGCATCCAAAATAATGGCCATTTGTCTTCCTTTTTCAGTGTACAGAGAGGTGTCCGTCAAGGTGACCCTCTATCCCCTTACTTATTCATCCTTGCTGTAGAGTTTCTAAGTTCCTCTTTGAAAAATAACCCTAATATAAAAGGCTTGAAATTTAATCAATCAGAGTATCTCATAAGCCAATATGCGGATGACTCAACACTGTGTCTTGACGATGATGAAACCTCCATTAATACAGCCTTAACTATAATTGATAATTTTGCAAAAGGTTCAGGATTAAAAGCTAATTTTGATAAAACAACAGTTTTATGGATTGGGGCAAAAAGGGGCTGCGGAATGGAAATCGAAACGGTAAAACCAATATCATGGAATTTTACTGGAAAATTTAAACTTTTGGGAATCACATTTGATCTAAATTCCGAAAACATGACATTGAATAATTTCTCAGAAGGAATTAAAAGGATAAGGAACATACTCAATGATTGGAGTCTGAGAAATTTATCCTTGAATGGAAAAATTGTTGTTATAAAAACTTTAGCACTTCCGATCTTGGTATAATACTTAACTTGTCCTTCAGGACCCCCCAGATGTGACATTTAAGGATATTCAAAATGAATTTTTCACATTTTTGTGGGATGGGAAACCGGACAGTATAAAAAGGAATATCATACTTTCTCCTAAAGAAAACGGTGGACTTGCCCTTCCGCATATCAAAAGCTTTAACAATTCACTTGAATTAACTTGGATAAAGAAACTCTTAAATGTTTCAATAAATTCACCATGGAAAGTATTAATTTTAGACAAAATTGAAAAACTAGGGGGAGAATACTTCTGGAGAATAGGAAATATCAGTTCTGATCATATTCTGAAGAACTTTAGTAATTCTTGGAAAAATGTTCTGTCTGTGTGGTCTAAACTCGAGTCACTTACCGCAGCCCCTACAAGCATTCAATCTGAGCCTTTATGGCTCAACAAAAATATTCTTATTGATAAAGAAGTTACCTTCAAGTTAAGTTGGTTACAAAAAGGAATAGTATATGTAAATGATCTTTTGAATCAAAACGGTACTTTCTTTACTTTTGAGCATTTTATTAATGAATATCAATTGCAATGTAACTTTTTAGAATATTATGGAATTGTAGGTGCAATCAAATCAAGATGGAAAAATGATTTAGTCCAACTGCATAAAGAAATAATTAATGAAAGTAAGAATGTCTCTCTTTTAAAATCAAAATTAAAACCAACAAAATGCTTTTATGAAATTTTCTTAAACGAAATTATTAAAAAAAAAACCTGAAAGAATTAAGAATAAATGGATCCAGGAACTTGATCTGACGATAGATGAACTCAGGTGGAAGGAAGCCTTTATTTTACCTTTCAGAATAACAAATGAATCAAAACTTATATCACTGAGAGTTATAGAGATACTAGTACCGATCCCAATTATTGCATATCTAGGTCATAGTACCGATCCCAATTATTGCATATCTAGGTCATTGTCAAATAGTTCCTATAATTTTATCATTTTTTCAACAATATGTAGAAAATGCACATACAGCGTATCTTGAATTGTCTTCCTGTCAATGTTTAATAAATAAATGAAAGAAAATGGTGAGAATAGTTTAAAGTGTGTGAGACATTTACATGTGTGGAAGAATACGTGTGAAAATGGGTCCCCTGATAAGTAAAATTCGAATAATTCCGGTCCCGACCCAGGTGCATGACTTTGAAAAGATACTTTAAAGAGTTGTGTTCTTTGAATCTTTACGCATTTTTTGTTTCTATGTTATTTAAATAAAATTTCTGATCATTGATTATGAAGTTAAGCATACATATAGAAATGCTATGACCAGCGCAACCTCCCCCCCCCCCCCCCCCGCCCATCCCGGTAACTTTTTTTTTTTTTTTTTGGATTCATTTTGATGAAGACGGTTTTTTTTTAAATATTATTTTCATTTAATGAATAACTTATTTACAAGTCAAAAATTAGCAAAGTCATAGTCTAGCCTACGATTTTAAGCTTCATTCTGAGCCTATACCGTACATACAGGGAAAAACGCGGGATTGTAAAATTCGTGGGGGGGGGCGTCTTTCTCTTATTGCGGGTCGATACTTCGATATATATGCATACTTTTTTCACCTGTTATTGTTTATTTATGGTCATTGACAGCATGAAGTTTTTGTATTTAAAATATCCTTAGAACAAAGTTTAAAGAAGACAACACAGTTTATTTTATGTAAATATCTTTATTTGGAAGAGAACAGGACAGTTTTGAAAATGTAATGAATTTTGCCAGACATTGCGTGCTTAGAAACGGCCTTGCCAAGAAATTCTGTTCAAATCTGCCGGTGTCATATAGTAAAGCTTCCCCCATAGAGATCCTTCCCCCGGAAGGTTTTCTATAATAGAGAAGCTTCCCCCTGGGGGAAGTTTTTCTATATAGAGAACCTTCCCCCTTTGCTACCATAGAAAACCTTCCCCCCATATCGTTCTTGGTTTGACTTTCACTTCTTTAAGAGAGCCAGAGACAAACTGTATGGGACTGAAGGGGGATTTTCTCTATTATAGAAAATATCCCTCCAAATCTAGAAAATATCCGATTCCAAACGTTAGAAATTCGAAGTTAAGATTTGAATTAGCCAAACACGTGTTATTGAAATTTGTAGTCCTTCTTCAAGAGAAATGATAATAGATAATAAACAAGAATAGATAACTGAGGGGTGGACAGGATGAAAGGGAGGGGAGGTAGGGGACGGGAGGAGAGAAGAATGGGACGGGAGGGAGGGAGAGGTAAGGGAAGGGAAAAAAGGAGGGGGAAAGAGGAGGGGGTGGGTGGAAGGAAAAGGTACCCCCTGTCCGCCCCCTAACTGTTCCGCTGTTCTCCATGTTGTTTGCTAGAACTGCAGATATAAGCTAATCATCGCGGTGATATCAATTTTATACGAATTCTGACAAAAACCAAAGAATATACCGTTATATCACAGAACCAATCAATTCAACGAAATGTACTTGATATGCTGTTTGAAAGAAAGGGCGGGATCTCCAACAAGACTCGGTTGCAACACCTATCCCTTTGCGAAAACATAGAGTAGACAAGCACAAAAAGAGACGCAAAGGGGACAAATTTACACAAAATACGACATCGAATATTAAACACAAAAAACCACACAAAAATGAACTGAACAAATGGGCAACCGGTGCCGACGAAGGACGGCCACCTGTCACGTTAGCATATTTACAATGTGCTTGTTTAAAAAAAGACATATACTTGATGAAGCACTTCGGAGCATTGTCGCGCGTAAATAAAAACGCATGAGGTCGAATAAATTAATTTAATTTTATTTATATATATATTTTGTATAATTAGTTTAACATTTTGAACTAATACGGTTTTTAAACCTTATACTCTAAAGATATTAATCACCAAAAAAAAAATTAGAAACATTTGATGTTTCTATTTTACACTGACTTCCAACTTCTGGATCAAAAACATATGAAGAGAAAACAATTCAAGTCGAATTAAATTTTTCGTTTGGTTTTCATATGTTTAGTTATTATCCCTCAAATTTCAAAGAATAATCGAAAACACTTTAAATTCTATTTCAAATAGCACTATCTTTAAATTTCCATGGATCGATCATGGTTTAAAGTCAAAAACCAAAGACGATATCAGAAATCTGTATGGCTTTCCGGATTTGGGGGGGGGAGGTTTTCTATGATGGGGGAACGTTTTCTATATAGAGAACCTTAATTAAAAAATTCCCCCTGGGGATGCTTTTCTATATAGAAAACCTTCCGTGGGGGACTATTCTCTATATAGAAAACCTTCCGGGGGGAGGAGTCTCTATGGGGGAAGGTTCTCTATACGATACCGGTCGTCTCGATACGGTAGCTTATTAAAACAGCTGGTATCATAATAGATGATAATTTATAACGGTTAACTCTGTAGAAACTAAATCGCTAAGGATTTCTTGACATGATTTCAATATAAAATACAAGTATTAGCTTTTACAAAAAGCTTGCCGTCAGTTAAGTTAAATGTTGTAAAATTCTAATTAGAAAATGCATCTACCAATCGCACATTTCCTGGCTTTTCCGCGTTTTTCCGATTCAAGTGACGGAAATTTCCGAAAATCTGCGATTGTTATGAGACGTATCGGTTCAAAGACTTTTCGATGCAAATTTCGGAAGATTTTGCAAAGTTCAAAACGTACCAAAACCAAAACGTACCCAACCAGAACGTACCCACATTTGGTCGAAACGTACCCATATTTTCTACCAAAACGTACCCAAGTCATAACGTACCCAAGTCAAAACGTACCCAAATAAACAAATGTACGCGGGTATGGGTACGTTTTGACTTGGGTACGTATGTGTAACATGGGGTTTCGGTATCACGTGTGACACGGGGTTTCGGTTCGAAAGAAAAATGCATCCTAAATTGAGCTATATGATCTCGATGACACATACAGCCATTTGCAGAGAACGAGCACCATATGAGCGATTCAATCAACAATTATCTTGCCGGTTCAAGCGGAAAATGATCTCACCTGTCCGTTCTCTAATCTGAGTATAACGGGTCTATATTGTGTCACCTGATCAACCGCTAAATTAAGTAACGAACAGAAAGTGCTATTAGGATTTGAATGATATTTATTTTTTTCTTGCTCTTTCAGTGTTATATACAATTTAATGAAATGATTGAATTGCTTCAGAATAGCAAATATATGTGCATTAGAAAGGATGTAACAGGTGACCGAACAAATATAAATGCATATGCCATTTCTTTGTTAATTTCTGTTTTGCGTCCTCGTGCTGGTACTGCCTGGTAGGTTTTAAGCCCAGTCATAAAACAAAACAAAATTAAAATAATGAAACTGTGAAAATTAAATGTGTTTTCTACAAAAATCGAAGATAAATTGTTAGATTTATCTTTTTCCATGTAGTAACCAAAAAGCACTGTTATAATTCAAGACATTGCATTATATCTATCATTCTTTTGTGAACTAAAATATGTTAATACAAATCAAATGAATAAGTTTCTGTCGGATTTCATAGTCACATTATATGAAATTGGAACCTTGTTTTATATGCTTGTTTGTTTTTCTACCTTGCTGGCTGGTAGCTTTCTCAATTTCAAAAGGACGCAAAACAGAATAAAAACAAGAAGTGGCCTTAGCAATATTCACAACAAAATAATTCACAATTACATACTCAGATATCCGAGATTCGTGTAGTAACTTTTACAATCAACTGGAGAAATTTGTGACACGCTTTTGAAAATTGCATATTCTAGATTAGTTTCAATCAATTGTTTAAATTCATTTCGTGGCATGATTTGTCTAATTTTGCTGAAAACATTTTCCACGGGATTAAGATCTGGCGAGTAAGTAGGTGTAAATACATATTCGATCCCAAATTGATCTAAAAACACAGAGAGCGCATTTCCGCCACTGTAACGATGAACTGGCGCATTATCAACGACTACTATATCCCCGGGAACCAAGGCGTGGTATCCCTCATCCGTATAGGAGTCTATAGCTTGGTCAAAAAAGTTTAAATACTGGATAGTATCAGTAGCACCATCAACAATATTACAATGAACCACGCCGTTTACCCCGATCATGAGGTTAAGTGTTAAATTGGTAGATTTGGCTTTTGAACTAACTTCTACGGCTCTTTCATCCCGTAGTGCATGTCCATATATAGGACTACAGTCGCGAGAATTAAATCCAGCTTCGTCGAAATATTTGATACGATGAACATCTTTCTGTGATAAATAGTACATGAGAGCCTCGGTATATTTCAGATTATCACTTGTGAAACGTTCTCTAGCTGGTTTGCACAATCGTTTTCGTGTAAATTCACCTGCTGGTAGATTTTGTTTTAAAGCACGAGATATCGTTGATTCATGAATAATTTTATTGCAATTTTCCAAAAGTTTATTATGTATTTCTCTCAAAGAAATAGATGGTCTTTCCCTTTTTAAGAATTCAATGTAATGTAAATCATTTTGATCCAGCGACATTGTAGACCCTTTGGTTGGTCCTTTAGGTTTTGATTCAACGTTTTTGTCATTTATCCAAGACAACCATGCTCTTGTTACACAATTTTTATCAATCAATAATTCTTTTGATACCTTAGCTTTAATTCCCCGCGGTATACTCCCTGTATCATCATTTGCACCATAGTCTTTTAATTTTGAAATAATATTTAATCGAAAATCAGCACTAAGGCTTGTTCCAAATTTGTATAATCTTCCCTTTTTGGATTTTGACATTTCCATTTCTTGTTGAGCGGACATGTGTACCTTAACAGTAACAGTGTACGTAAACTATCAATATATATATATAGATGTACATGTACCATACATGTATGATAAAGATCTACATGACCTCATGCTGTGATAAATTGACCATAATAATTACATGACAGGAAGTTTGACCGATGTATCGATATTTAAATTCCGCTGTGGTGTTGTTTCGTTTTGTGTAAAATTTTATTGCCGCGTCTATTAAGGGATTATCTTTCAGTGGCAAATAAAGGGGAAATATGAACAGGGGCCCATGTATATTTACATTGATAAAAATCTTCTTCCCACGAACTTACATCCGCACCTGAATTTGAGAACTTCATTTGCTGGGCGTACATGATGTATTCCTGCAGATCGTTCAACTTTTAAGGAATAAAGCTTAAAATTTACGTTATAGCGAACATAGTAGATGCTACTAGGCTGGACGTTAAGGTTCATTTTCAGTCGCATGGCAGAGAACGTTGCATGTATGTGGAATTTGAAATGATGGAACTTCAGAATTTTGGATTTTGGGGATTTTGCAGTAAACTTCGGAACGAAGTTCCTGCCCTTCAGAACATGCATGCACAAATGATGAAGATTACATTTCGCGATGATCAGGGTGATTGGGTCGATGCTGGCGAGAAAACTTTTTCGAAATTTTTGGGTGCAGCAGTTTATGACTCTAAGTTCGGGCCTAATCCACGGATCAGTGTAAAAGTCTTTGAAGGCTCGCCAATGGTCAGCAACAAGTCTTCCGACATACGTGTATCACACAATTTAACCACGCCTGCGAGGAAAGGCCTTAACTTTAATAATGCACAAGCTTATTTAAGTCCGATA